>OU343225.1:42899073-43260964 GCA_910596185.1 Chrysanthemum makinoi | reverse complement strand
GACTCGATCCAAAGCAAAAGACTTTTGGGTGAAAGAGGCATTATTTGCATCTTTGTTGGATATGCTGAGCAATCCAAGGCTTATAGGTTCTATGTTATTGAACCTAATGAATATGTTTCAATTAACTCTATAATTGAATCAAGGGATGCTTGATTTTGATGAGAATAGATTCTTATCGGTCCCAAGACCAAGTCAGAGGATTCCTAATGGAACTCATGACCTTTACAGTGTATCGAGAGGTCACGATGATGAACCATCGGTGGTCCACGATGAGGTTGTGGTTCAACAACTGAACACATAACCGGGGAAAAGAGCAAAAGTCCGAGGACTCCAGTCATTTGGACTGAGTTTCAACTATACTTGGTTGAAGGAACAAGGGATGAGGTCTGAGACCAATACTCCTATTGCTTCATTGTTGAGGATGATCCCAAGACATTTGAAGAAGCAATGAAGTCGAGATATTGCTTTACGGAAAGAAGCAATCAACGATGAGATGGATTCCATCATGGGGAACAACACTTGGGTGTTGGTTGATCTACCTCTTTGGTTCTGAAACCTCTAGGTTGCAAAAGGATTTTCAAAAGAAAATGAAGGTAGATGGAACTATTGAAAAGTTCAAGGCTAGATTAGTTATTGAGGGCTTTAAACAAAAGTCAAGAATAGACTATTTTGATACTTATGCCCACATGGCTGTGTCGGTACCATAAGGCTAGCGGTGCTATGGCATCTATTCTTAATCGATTATTCATCGGATGGATGTGAAAACTGACTTTCTTGAATGGTGAATGGATGAGGAGGTTTATATGAACCAACCTCGGGCTTCATCATGCGGCAATGAAAACAAGGTGTGTAAGCGATTAAGTCTCTTTATGGACTTAGCGGGCACTAACAATGGCATCAAAAAATTTGATGAAGTGGTTTTGTCTAGTGGTTATGTTCTTAACCAAGGTGACAAATATTATTGTATAGCAAATTTGATGAATACGGTGAGTCATCATTTGTCTATATGTTGATGACATGTTGATCTTTGGCACCGACCAATCGAGGTTGACTGACAAAGGAATTTTTGTCATCAAGGTTCTCCATGAAGGACATGGGGAGGCTGATGTTATCCTTGGTATAAGGATTAAACATGAAAGTAAAAAGAATTTCTATCTCGGTCTCATTATATTGAGAAGGTGCTGAAATTCAATTACTTTGATTGTACTCAGTGAGTACACCTATGGATACTTGTGAGAAGGCGTGCCTAATCATGGCAAAATTTATCTCACTTGAGTATTCTAGGGTAATTGGTACACTTTGATGTATGCCATAACTTGTACAAGACACGATATTGGTTTTCGCAGTGGGAAAATTGGCGGTATACTAGTAATCCTAGTGCTCATCATTTGCGGCTTGTTGAAGATGCTTGAAGTATTTGAAGAGAACTATGGATTATAGTCTCTCATATCACGGTTACCCATCGGTGTTGGAAGGATACGATGCAAGTTGGATCATGGCGAAGACAATTAGATCTACCGGTGGTACAGGTATTCCTACTTGGTGGAGTGCAATTTCTTGGGCATCCAAGAAACAAACTTGCATCACCCGATTCAACAATGGAATCACGAATTTGTGGCTTTAGCATTGGTAAAGAAATTTGAATGGTTGAAAAACTTGCTCATGAGATTCCATTGTAAGCTTAAACCTATAGCACCTATTTCTATCGCGATTAATGATAGTGCGGCTTCTACATTGGCTAAGGCTTATAGCCAAATGTACAATGGAAGGTAAGTCTAGACACTTAGGTGTGAACATAGCATGATTCGTGGAGCTTATCATGAATGGGGTGGTATCTATAGAGTTTGTTGAATCTCAAGCGAACTTAGCGATCACTTGTGAAAGGGTTTGGCTAGAACTTGGTTATAAAGTTACGCTAAAGGGATGGGTTTAAGTCCAACTTAGTCAGAATGCTAGGACACCCACTCCCTCCTAAGAGGAAACTTGGGGCTGAGTTCAATGTGTAAAATTTGAACATTAGGTGTTTGGAGCACATGTTTTATTTACATCCCAAGGTTGTGCTCCGAGAACTTCTTTGAAAAGGAGGATGAAGTATTTACTTCTTAATGGTTAATTTTCTTTGAAAAGTGCTTGGCAGGAGCATGAATAAAGAGGAACCACCTATGTAAATGTTGAAGTTTTTGGCTTAGCTTTGGACTTTAGCTTCTACAACATTTATGAATTTGGATATGGACACATGGCTTGTATAGTGTCAGGAGGTGATAAGTGTTTGAAAACTTGTGTGTATTTTATCTTCAGGTATTCAAATGGGTTGAAGGTTTCAATTCTTATAACACCACGATTCTCGAATATTTGAAACGTGTAATTTACTAAGATGAAAATTCAATCCTCGGGACATTTTCATTTATGCACATGTTTTGCTTGATGTTTAACTTTCATGCAAAGGAAGTGAACTAAATTTGGGAGGATTGTTGGAAAATTTAGTGCACTTGTGGGAATAGTTCACACCTTGTAATGGGTTAGGAGTGCAGTGTACACCCATAAGGTCCATGAACACCACGACTTTCTTGTAGTGGTTTGTATTGGTAGTGCTTGGTGAAATCTTTGTTGTGGATTTTCTTGATTATCGGTGTTTCCAGCGAGCGGTAACTTCGGATCGATGTTTCCAGCGAGTGGTGTTTCCACCGGAAGTGGTGTTTCATGAAGTAGTGTTTACATCTTTGGCATTGGTGTTTCAGGCGTGTAACCCTTGACTCTTTACTATGAAAGTCTTGATGAAAGTCTTGCTTGTTAGCGGTTTTGACCTATTCAAGTGGCGGTTTCAAGCGCTTAATGACCGTTTGTGGTCATGTAACCACTAACGGCTATAATGGGGATAATTATGGGGCTATTAATGGGCCGATTAATACTCATAATTCCATTGAATTAGCCAAGAGTATTATCCTATAAATAGGATATCGATTATGCATGAAACGGTGAGAAAACACTAAACACTTAAGCGCCAAGGGTTATGGTGTGCTAATTCCATAAGCTGCATTTGGTCTTATCTCAAGTAGATATTACGTTGCAACCCGGGCATTAGGGATTGAATAGTTTACTTTGGAAAGTGATCTACGATTCCAAGTGATATCCGTTAACCACCAAGTGGTATTTATTCTTCGACCCTCTGTTTTGTTTACTGTTGAGCAGGTTGAGCATTTCTGGCGGATTGATTATCTTAACCACATTGTTGGGAGCTACCACACCAACAATGCTTGCTGAGAATACTTCGGATGGACCTCAATCCGATCATCAAAATGATCTGGATGGACCTCCATCCAACCAACATAATTATTCAGAAGGCTTTAATAATTTTGAGGGACAAGAAACTGTCGGAAATAATTCTGATGGAAATCAATCCATTCAACAATAAGATCTGGAAGACCTAGAAAGTCCCGACTTTTGTAATGGTAAGACAACTACTAGTCAACGATTTTCTTTGCAAGCGTATCTCACTTTTCTTATACTTTTCATTCATGATTGCCGATATTTCTAGTGGTAAGAGACATGCCCAGTCAACGATTTTATTTTCAAGCATATCTCACTTTTCTTATACTTTGCAGATAATCAGACGGGCTCTATGAACGATGCTTCCATGAACAGCAAGATTAGAAATCAATCCATTCCACAAAAAGATCTGGAAGACCTAGAAAGTCCCGAATTTTGTAATGGTAAGACAACTGCAGTCAACGATTTTCTTTGCAAGCGTATCTCACTTTTCTTATACTTTGCATTCATGATTGCCGATATTTCTAATGGTAAGAGACATGCCCAATCAACGATTTTATTTGCAAGCATATCTCACTTTTCTTATACTTTGCAGATAATTAGACGGGCTCTATGAATGATGCTTCCATGAACAACGATATCAGGAATGGAGCCGGTTCTTCTAGGTCGACTGTACTCAAAAAGCGTGCTATAAGAGTACGACCATGTCTAACTGTCAATATTGTTGGAGGTCGTGAGCAGAAAACACCAAAGAGCTTATTTTCTCCTTCAGGAAGGAAAAGAAAAGCACATGCGACAAGAATACCTAAAAACAAGAAGAAAAATAACTAAAATCTGCCACTGTTCTCCGTCAAAGTTCTTCTTTAAATACTTTTATGTTGTCACTTTTCTTCCTATTTGGACATGATGTGCGTTTATTTTGCAACGTTATTTGTATTATGCGTATTCATACTCTAAGAATCTTGACCATGGAAATGGTATGACTTTGGGAAGGGGCACCCGGTGTAACTTTGGGAAGGCTCTCAGTAGAGTACTACAGTTGTATTATAGTGCATCCATGCACTTCCTTGAAAACCCAATGCCAAAAAAGTATAAACTACAGCTCGCTTGCATTAACACATAGAATGTAATGAGTAACATATTGCTGCTATACAAAGTCGGTTTTGTGTACCAAGTGTCAATGTTGCATCTGCTATGCAAACATCTAGATTGGCCATATCAAGTGTCCATCTTCTCTTAGTTATTCTGTATAAAGTCGCGTTTCTTGCCTTAGTGAGTCTGTGCTGGAGAGGGATCAACGCCACATAACGTTTGCCAGTTAGTGGAAGGTATGAGTTACTCCTCCTTCATCAGCAATCTTTGCTTTGTTGCGGGAATGGTTATTTTACTTTAAATCTTCCTAGACTTTTTATATAATGCATTTCTTTGGTCATTAGAGTTAGATGGCTCGATGACTTAAAATACTTTACTAAGTTTTATGGTCTTCTAATGATGAAATATTAGTTAGGGAGTATAAAATTATGTTTACTCAGAAATGTGCGCTTAACAAATCAATACCCCAAAAGCAAACAGGAGAGAAATACAATATCAAATAGAAGGCATTCAAAAGACCAACTATCCATTCTACGCTTTAGGGGGGCTTAAGAGCAGTCCAAGCTACCCTATTACGTTTTCAAAAGCAAACTTGCTTTCGAAAGTTGGTACCTTTGGGTGAAAACTGCAACTGTTTTCCTGAGTTTTGTTCCCAAGTTTTCTAGAGGAAAAGATAACTACTAGAGGGAAACTAAATAGTTGAGATAAACAACTACAAACCGAATAATGTAACTCCAACAATAGCAAATCAAATATAAGCGCAAACAAGCAAATAGACAATCAAAGATAATCCAAACAACACAAATACCATTGATTAAACATGTTTGCAGGCTGGAATAAGAAGTTTTAGGCAAGAAATATCAAATAAAATCGTCAACAACCATCTGATTCATGAAAATAAAACCAACTGATAAAACTACATAAAATTGGCCAATCCTAGGCCACAAGTCAGCACGCCTCCTTTCCAATAGGTCCAGTGATAGCAGATCCTGAAGATCAAAACAAAACAAAAATAATGAGAATCAAACAAAAAACATAAACAAGTAATACCATGTGAGGGGCTTAAAGAGAAAATGAACTTACATCATTAATTTTGTGTCCTTGGGACATAAGGGTCCAGATCAAGGTCTTCTAAATATTGGAGCCGTTCCTCATGAGTTGCCAAATCCATAAAATGAGGGATAAATGAAGGATTGGCGTCCAATAAGCGGGTAAAATAAAATAACCTGTTCGCATCAACCCGCTCTCTATAATTGATGCGCAAGTGCACAAGAACAGCGGAAAGTGACTGCGTATCTGCAGATCGTTGGCCTACTGAACGCGAGGAACTGCCACTGTCGCGACTGCCGCCACTGCAACCACCACCACTGGAACCACCACCACCACGGGTTGATCGCCGGACACCATTTGGGTTGGTTGACAAGCTTCTTGGGACCTGGACCGGCCTAACCTCCTGATAAAAGCATCTTCTAAGCAGAAACTGGAATCGATCAGGAGTCATCACAGTATGAGTAATTCTATCCTCCTGCAAATCACAAAAGATGTATATTTTTAGTTTTTCTTGTCTGCTACTAGGCCAATTCATATATTAGGTCTAGATATGACTAGTTACATAGTGGCACTTTTCATTCTACTAATAACATGAACATAATATGAAGTGGCTGAGTTTACTTGTTAAATATGATGTTCTGCTAGGTAGTTTTTCTTTCCAACTAACCTTACCTAGGACCATAGAACTGTTCATAAGACCATAGAAATATGATATGTAAACACAAATGTTTAGATACTAGTTTTGGCCGAGTTACCCAAGTTTTGACTGAGTTTTGATCTAGTAGCAAGTAATTGGCGATTACTAGGTCTTGGAGTCCCGTTTTCGACAGTGGACCTTACACTATACTTGGTGCAAGGTCGTGTTGACCACTATTCAGCCCTTTGATGGATCGTTGGTTTAGAGACTTGTAAAACTCAAGATTGGACTCTAGCTCGATGAAATAGAGTCAATTATCCTTATTACTGTAATAGATTATAATTAATCAAGGACAGTATTAACTATTGACACTATTTTCAAATATGACTCTAGCATCTTAGATTGGCTTACTCGATTGAATCCTTAGCGGAACCATGCACAAGCTCAGGCTTTATAAAATCCCTTTACATGCAGCATAGACCATCATGTATCAGACTTGTTAATGAAGCAGATTTGCATATGCGCTTTTTAAATGAATATGATAAACTAGTAGGTCTATCCAAGAACTTACAAGTAGTCAATTATGTCTATCTTTTGAGCTTCTGCCTGAAGTCGGTAGCCTTTTGGGAAACTTAATACACTAACAGCACATGAGCAACTCATAGGGCTGCTTGGTTTTGATTACTTTAACATGTGAGACTATTCCAGCACATGAGCAACTAGTATACATTATCATCACATCAAATTCTATAGTCAATTATCGTTACTTTTCTAAATCAAATTCGGATAGACACCTGATTCTCATAAAGCACCATCTTATCTTTTACTTCAAATTTTCAAATTTAGAGTTATCCACAAAACATGTCTCCTGATTCTACATATACATTATCATTACATCACAATGACAAGTGAATCATACCTTGATCATCGCCAGGAAGCTTAATTAATTTGTTTATATAATTGGGCACAATAGATAACTAACTGATGGGTTCAAGAACTTCAACTAATCTGATTAATGATATCATTGAAGTTTTTTTTTTTTTTCTGCTTTTTTAATTTCTTTTTCTACATATACTTTCCAGAATTTCAACGAAAGTTTTTCAGCAAAACTTTGATAAAAACTCACCGAGCAACTTTGAAAGATGTCTCGAAGTCTACAGATGCGCATCCCACAGTCTAAAGCAGTAAAAGGAATACCTGAAGCTTCAGATAGTCTTCTAGCAAAAGTTATATAAAATTCTGTAGTATATCTTTTACCCATAGTAGTACTAGTATCCACATTGTGACGCACATCACCTAACATTTTGAGCAATCTTTCATCCCATTGTTGCCACAAATTCTCATCCATCTACCCACAACACCAGAAAAAAATACCCATGAATAAATACCCAAATCTAGAAAAAGATCTTACAACAATATTGAAAAAGATCTTACCTCTTTCTTTCTCCGTTTTGAATCGGCAATATTTGTGGAGGTTTGTGAGTTTTCTGGGTGAGATCTTTTTTTGGTTTGCATTGCGGTGATCAGATAGGTCTATACAGTTTTAGGGGTTAATGACTCCAATTGAGTGTATTGATGACTTTAGGGGTTGGAGTATGCAGAAGAATAAATTGTCTTTCCGGCGGCAGATACAGAGCGACAAGACTAGTCATCTTTTTAATTTATTGCACTTGAGGGTTATTCTACTCTTCTAAAATATTCATTTGAGTCATTGCACAATTTTTGTATTTATTGAGATTATTATACTATTTTTTTTTTATATTTTTAGTCATTATACTATTTTTTTTTAATTGAGGGCTCGTTTAGTTTGTAGATGGGTTTCGGATTAGGATTTGGATTTGGATTTAAATTTGAATTTGGATTTCGACTTGAGTAATGATAGTATAAAAAAATTGTTTGGTTTATATAAATTGAGATATGGATTGAGATTTGAATAAGTATTTTTTATTAATAAAATAAATAAACAAGGCTCACTAACAAAACATTACTGTACAAATTTTTAGTTTGATAATATTATATTTTTTAATAATGTATATTGACCACACATGTAGAGAAAGAGAAAACTTCAAAAGTATTTGATTTGACTTATGAGATGAGAGAAAATATTAAAATAATAATAAAAAATCAATTAAGAGTCTGAAAGATGATCCTTTTTGTGTCTTTCGTTCTATAGGTATGGTTTCATTGTTTCATTTCTAATAGTGAGCCCCATCAGTAACCAAACAGCTGATTCATAGAATGATTGCATTTCTTTATTCCATGACCATAAAACAAACGGGCCCTGAGATCATTAAACTTGAAAGTACTTTTATACATCTCGTGCATATATGTATTGACTATATATGAACGTGTTTAGATGTATCCAACTTTAAATATAGTAATTTCATGGCGGTGAATGAATTACTAAACATTATGCGCGTTTGTAGAATTGTAAACGAACCGAACAAACACGAACAATACTTGTTCCTTTATGTTAAAACTATAAATGAATGAACACGAGCGCATAAAACGGATGTATAATTTTGTTCGTGCTTATTCCTCAAAAAAATGAACTTGTTCATGTTCGTATATGTTCCTTTATTAAGACGACAGATGAACATAAATAAAAGAATGCTGCGACTAAGTATCATTTATCTAAAATACCCATAATTATCTAGAGCAAGTTTGTTTTAGTGTGAAACTATATATGCTTTAAAAAGTCAAAGTTCAAAACCGTTAATTTTGGCAAGCTAATAACCTACAAATGACCTTGATAAAAAAGAATTGAAAGATTTAATAACCTAAATAGCATAGTTTGAAATGTTTAGTGACTTTAAACGTACAAAAATAGTATAATGACTTAAATTAATATATTTTAATAGTAAAGTTACAATAATGTGCAAATTATTTAGTACAATTACACGAATAAACAAAAAATTAGTACAATGACCCAAATAAACATTTTAAAAAAGTATAATGACCCGTCAGTGCAAAAGCCCATCTTTTTATCCAGTACTTTCGTTATTTTTGGCTAATTTCATCTACATCCTTGAAAAAATTGGATATTACGTCAAAAATTTTCTATTTACATAAATATCCTTTCAAAACTTTGTAATACTCATGTATATCCAAAAACTAATTAAATAATATTTATAATAATTTAAATTTCTAAAACTATTATTTACCTCTTATTTAATAAGTAAATGACCATTTTAGCCTTTCTTCACAAGTTTGCCCAAATATAATAATCTTTGAATCATATCTTGAATTCTCATAAGTTCAATAAAACTTATTGTCAATCTTTAACCAAAATTCAATAAAACTTCATGTCAACTGATGATAAGCAAAAGCCAATTCTGTGACACATTGTAGCTTATATTATCACAAATTAACTTATATGAAAAACACATTTAATGGAGATTAAAACTAAAGAGACGTAGCCATAAATGAAAAAAATCCATCAATGCATTACGATTATTCCCAAAATCAAGCAACCAATCATCACTTTCATTATTTTGTTTTTTTCTTGTTTAAGTGTTTCAAATGATCTCAAGAATATTAAATCATTTGTTTTCATACTATAATTCATTAGTAACCAAAGAGAAATCAAAGATAGTTAAACAAAATATAATTATAAACTTGATTCGAGATTTTATGAGAAGAGGCAACTCCTTCACCAGAAGATGAAGAGACCAGTGAAGAGAAGAAACAATTTGCGTGAATTATTTTGATAAGGGTAAGAAGGGTAAAATAGTAAATAGCACTTAAATAGTATTAGATATTACTTTTAGAAATTAAAAATCATTATAAATATAATTTAATTACATTTTGGATATACATGAGTATTATAAAGTTTTGAAAGGATATTTATGTAATTTGAAAATTTGTAAGGATATTGACGTAATATCTAACTTTTTCAAAGATATAGATGAAATTATCCCTTTTCTTTTTGTGGTTAGAGACTAAGGGTGCGTTTGGTATAGCACTTTAGTATGGGTTTTGACTTGATGTGACGTTAAACATTTGTTTGGTTAACTTTTTTGGGAGGAGGAATGGATTCGGTAATCATTGATTGAAAGATGACCACTTAGGTGGGATTTGCCAAGGATTCAATATTTTTTTAAGGCTTTATTTCTCTTCACATCACTCTCCACATTTATTTTTAAAATAATATAATTTATTACAAATTTTTTTTTAAGTATTAATGTTATTAAACACACTTTTATATTATTTAATTTTTCTCTTTTCATCATTAATTATACATTTTCTCTTTTTTTTTTTCTTTCAAACATTTCTCAAATTCGAATCCAATTCCAATCTCACTTATAAACCAAACGGGCCAAAAGTCGAAACCAGAGGGTTACCTGAATATAGGCAAAAAAGACGGAAGCAGCTAGAGGAGATGGTGGTAGCTGGAATGTAGAGACTGAGTGAGTGAATTTGATTGTATATATACAA
Organism: Chrysanthemum makinoi; assembly: GCA_910596185.1. Lineage (NCBI taxonomy): Eukaryota > Viridiplantae > Streptophyta > Magnoliopsida > Asterales > Asteraceae > Chrysanthemum > Chrysanthemum makinoi. The sequence goes on along the minus strand of OU343225.1, from coordinate 43,250,481 downwards.
GACAAAGTAGGAATTTGAAATTCAAATTCAAAAGACAAATGGGAAGGTTGCTTGAAATTGATTGACATTGGAAAATGATGCCTAGCTAGGAATTGATGTCAGCACATAGTGTCTTGTAATAGCCTAAAATTAATAGATTGGCCATTTAAAACGTTTGTTAGCTTAAAATTAATAATGTAGCAAACTGCTTAACTTTCAAAAAATTTCAACCATTCATTAACCTATATATTGCTCCAATGCAAAAAAAACTTTTTTACCAAATCTCAACCTATACTTATCTCTCACATACCAAAATATCAATACGTTGAGCAATTAAGCTCAACATATTGCTTAAATAGATCATCTTTAAGCTTTACCTACAATGCATTAACTCATCTTTAACCTATTTTAAATTCTTTCTTGACCTCCCCATTGTCAAAATTTTACACCATTTCACACAGTGAGTGTCAATTTTAGTCAAAGAAAATAAAAGTGACAACATGACTTTGACATGTATAAAGTACAATAACTTTAGGCAGTTTGGTATGCACCTTTTGAATCAAAAGAATGAAATCAATCCCATATTAATATGTTTGGTACACAAAAGCAACTGTCAAATCAAAGTTTTAACTAGAAGAAATTACACGTTCGGTCCCTATGGTTTGCCCAAAATAACAAATTTAATCCCTAAATCGTTTTTATTACACCATCAGTATCTAATTTTGAAACTATGCACGCTTTTGGTCCCTATTTTGGATGGTCGTTAGTTAAGTCCGTTAAGTATTTTGCGCTGTTAGTCATTCGTTAATAATTTTTGCACCGTTAGTCCTTATTTTTTAAAATATAGTTTTCCCAGTTAGTCCCTCCGTTAATAATAGTTCGCCATTTTTACGTTTTTGTCGTTTTATCCGTTTTAGTTCATTTTTATCCGTTTTCCTCCGTTTTTTTGTTTTCTCCGTTTTTACGTTTTATCCTTTTACGTCTGTTTTTATATGTTTTCGTCCGTTTTTGTCGTTTTATCGTTTTATGCTGTTTTTATCCGTTTTGACTTTTTAACGTTTTAATCCGTTTTCGTGTTTTTTACGTTTTTTCGTTTTATCCGTTTTATCTGTTTTTATCCGTTTTGGACATTTTACGTTTTCGCCCATTTTTTACGTTTTTGTCAGTTTTTATCCGTTTTCGTTCGTTGTTTATTCGTTTTCGCGAGCTTTTTTTACGTTTTGTCCGTTTTTTTTGTTTTTAGCCGTTGTTTTACGTTTTGTATGTTTTATTCCTTTTCGTTCGTTTTTATCGTTTTAGCCCGTTTTTACGTTTTTATGCATTTATCCGTTTTAGTTCGTTTTTTCAAAAAATTTCCAAAAATTGGAATTTTTCACAAATTTGAAAAAAATCCAAAAATTTTGAAAAAATAAATTGGGAAAAAAATATTTTCGAAAAAAATAAAAAAATTTGAATAAAAAATTTAAAATAAAAATTTTGAATAAAAAAATATTGAAAAAAAAAACGGACATATTTTTTAGAAAAAAAATATTTGTTCTAAATTTTTTTTGAAACTTTTTATTCAAATTTTTTTTTTGAAATTTGATTTTTTTTTTTTTTTTTTTGAAATATTTTTTTCCAAATTTTTGGAAATTTTTTTCCAAATTTTTTTTTTTGGAAAATTTTTCAACATGTTGAAATAGTACAAAAGCGAACAAAATGTAAGAAGCGGATGAAAGAGATAAAAGCGTCGCGGCCGACAAAAGCGTAAAATCACGGCGAAAACATAAACAGAACTAAAACGTAAAACAACGAAAACGGGCTGAAACAAAAGCGTAAAAGAATTGGCGAAAAGATTAAAAAACAACGAAAACGAATAAAAGCAGACAGCGAAAAGCGGATAAAAGGATAAAAGCGTAAAACAGCGGGCGAAAACGGAAAAAAAGGACAAAACGTAAAAAAACTGGCGAAAAAGAATAAACAACGAACAGCGGATAAAAGCGAGAAAAAACGTAAAAATGAAGCGTAAAAACGGACGAAAAGGATTAAGCGTAAAAAGCGATTAAGCGGATAAAAACTGACAAAAAACGGATAAAAGCGGAAAAAAAGCGTAAAAAGCGGAAAACGAAAAAAGCGGAAAGCGGATAAAACAAACGAAAACGGATAAAGCGGACAAAAACGTATAAAATACGGAGATAACTATTATTAACGGAAGGACTAACTGGGGAAAACTATATTTTAAAAAATAAGGACTAACGGTGCAAAAATTATTAAAGAAGGACTAACATCGCAAAATACTTAACGGACTTAACTAACGTCCATCCAAAATAGGGACCAAAAGGGTGCATAGTTTCAAAATTAGATGCTGCTGGTGTAATAAAAACGACTTAGAGACTAAAGTCGTTATTTGAGGTATACCATAGGGACCAAACGTGTAATTTTTTCTTTTAACTATCAAATCTCATTCTCTACCAAGTTGGTAACTTATGATTGTATGTTGATATTATTAATTATTTTATATTATTTGTAATATTTATGTACTAAAATAATATAAACTTATATCAAGTGGACAACGGTATATCAGGTCTGCTAGCTGTAAGATAAATCAGTGAGCCAATCATGCCTCTATACATAGTCTCATTTACAGAGACCCCAGACTCATCTGGATCCAAGTTGTTTGGAGGAAGCATGGGGCACTTCTTGATTCACTATCAGCTAGACCATATGTCTTCAACAGATCTTTAACATACGTTTCTTGACAAATAGAAATTCCCTTGGGAGTTTGTTTAATTCGAAAGCCCAAAAAGTAAGTTAGTTCAGCCATCATGCTCATTTCATATTGTTTGGCCATTAGTTTTGTAAAACGTTTGCTTAGATTAATGTTTGTTGACCCAAATATGATATCACCCACATAGATCTGTACAATAAGAACATCACCCTTATCTTTGAAGATAAATAGAGTGTTGTCAATGGTGCCTCTGGTGAACTTATTTTTCAAGAGAAATTTAGAGAAAGTGTCATACCATGACCTGGGTGCTTGCTTTAGACCATAGAGAGCTTTGAGTAACTTACAGACATGGTTAGGAAACTCACTTCTCTCAAACCCAGGAGGCTGTTTAAAATACACTTCCTCTGTTAGCTTTCCATTCAAAAAAGCACTTTTCACATCCATCTAAAACACTATAAACCCATTGTAGGATGCATAAGCTAAAAAGATTTTGACAAATTCCAGTCTTGCTACAGGTGCAAATGTTTCATCAAGTCTATCCCCTCTTCTTGTCTCTACCCTCTTGCAACCAATCTTGCTTTGTTCCTGATGATCCTCCCCACTTCATCCATCTTGTTCCTATAGATCCATTTTGTGCAAATAATGGTTTTCCCTGAAGGAGGTGGAACTAGAGTCCAGACTTTGTTCTTGTAGAACTGATTAATTTCTTCCTGCATGACTTCTACCCATCATTCCTCTAGTAGAGCTTCAACGACTCTTTTGGGTTCAATTTGAGAGAGGAAGTCTACAAAAGCTGTCTCTGAAGCCTTAAGTTTGCTTCTGGTAGTTATACTAGCATTGGGTTCACCCAAGACATTTACCAGCTCAATGTGTTTTTCTCTAGTCTATCTGTCTTGAGGTGCGGACTGCCCATCTAATCATCTTGTAAGATTTGTGAGGGTGTAGGTTCAGGACTAGTGTCTTGAGATAGAATGGGTGGATCTTCATACTCAATTTTTGGTTCTGCATCAACAGAGTTGTCTGGAGAGACACTTGGTTCAGGGATGTCTGTAAATACAGGTTCTGCTGTAATAAGGTTGTCTGTTCTAGGTTCAGCTGAGTTGTTCTCTAGATTAGCAGCATCATACGTGAGATCTGTAGGTTCAGGCAGTCTGATGTTGTATGTTGACAAGGGATCAAAGGCTGGGACATAGGGAACAAGAGTCTCTGTAGAGTGAAGATCAACATAGGGCCGAGTCACAGAAAACTCATCTCCAGGAAAACTTCTAATTCACTTGATCCCCTTCAGTGCTTGTCCCGCTAATCACACCATCATCTTCATTGAATGTGACATGAAAGGTTTACGTAACATGCTACTATAAGCGAAGAAATTAGTTATTATGTTCTTGTGGGCCGCACTCTGACCGCACGCGGTCAGGGTCAAATGGAATCATAGTCTAAATGGGACTATGATTCATCCAAGTTAAGAGGATATACACTCTCCTTAAATACATGATAAGGATATTTGTGTATATAGTAATTATCTCTTACTTGGGCCGCACAACTCAGAATACCCATCTAGGGTTTCACCGAGTATAAAAGGAACCTCTCGGTTCCACACAATGTACGATTCTTATAATACTTAAAATCCTAACCGATTACTAATCATAAACCAATTACTTACTCTCACGCCGGCGTCTAATCATCGGAGACAATCCCATGATAGGCCTAACAGTGGTCTTTCTTAGTGTGCAGGATCCCAAAAACAAGTTCACGTGGTGCGAGAGCTGGAGCCCAATACCCGAATTACACCTAATTCGCATCGTTCGAGGTACATCCAACTTTTGTATAAACATTTAACAATGGACTAACTATGTAAGACTAATACTTCTATTTAATTAATGTATATACATGAAAATTACTAGAAGATATTTTGGTCCAACTAGTTTTTCTCACGATCACCCATTAATAACAATTAAAAAAATATTTTGGTCCAACATTTGTAATATATTTTTAATTTAATATATTTTTTAATATATTCACCTAATATAAATCTTAAATAAAATTCAAATTTAAATTCAAATCCGTGTACACACTAAACGATCTCTTAGATTAATTAAAACAAGTAACAATCACATATTTTAGGAAAATTGCATATATACCCATTAAAACTTGAATATTTGCATATATACACAAATTAAAAGTTTTCAATGCATGATATACAATGCAAGTTAAACTTGCTTTGGATATATACGCAATTATGCAAGTTTTAATGAGTATATATGTAATAACATCAAATAGTCCTGATTATTAAGTGTCAATTTCCCCCAATAATGCTTGTAATTTATATCATTTATATGGATTTACGCTTGTTTTCCATTGTTTTTCACTTTCAGGTAAATTACGAGCATTGGAGCTAAAGAGACGCGGAATTGGAAAAATATCAAAGATTTATCATAGTATGCTAACTTTGAAGAAGTTACGGCATAACTCATCTCTCACATTACGCCGTAACTAAAGCGTGACTCAGATAACCAACTCATCAGAAGGTTACGGCGTAACTCTCTCCAAGGACTACGACGTAACTATATTAGGTCAAATGAGGATCCACGCCACTGATAACTGCAGTAACTATTACACCAACTACGGCGTAACCAAGTATATTGAAGACTAACCACAATAAGGTTACGCCATAACCCAGATCACGGTGCTAAATACGAAGGATTTGATGGTTACGGCGTAACTCTTATATTAGTTGCGCAGTAACCGAATCGGCCTATAAATACCCCACGAATTCCGGCATTTCTAATTATCCCATTCCACACACACAATAACGAGCGTGGGAAAAAGCCAAAGGCAGTCTAGAGGAGCATACGGAGTTGTCTCCAAATCACTCCTCTACGTTAAGCATTAGCATTTTATCTTTTCTTTACTTTCAATTCATGTATTTCGTAACATTAAACATTGAATCGATTGTTATAGTTAATATAAGCGGCTAAGCACCTCTTGGTGCTGGCCTAGTTATGATTCCTTAATTGTTTTGTTTGCGTTTATATTACTTCCGTATAATTATTTCTAAGTGTATGCATGCATAGTTTATTGGTAACTACCTTTGTTTCGATAGTTTTGAATGGCGGTAGAGGCCAATTGCCTAGGAGATATGACCAACTGATCACCTACCGTTTGGATGAACTTAAGAATTAGGGGTGAGTGTTTAAGTTGCTACTTGCAGGGCACTCACTATTATAAATCTAGCGTAAGCGGTACTTCATGACTTGGCTTAGGGGACCAGGAACAACAAGACTTATGAGGGGATACCGACTTCTCTGTGGTGGCATCTTTGCTGATAGGTTAGGCGAATTGACCAAATGTTGTCCTCTCGACTTTGACCCCACCTGAAGTAATTTGAAGTAAGTAGACGTAGACATAACTAGCTAGGAGGTATAACTAGGTTAGCACCACTCTCCTCTATTGATTTATCCTTTGCCTTTATCTGCTATTTTCTGCTTTAGTAGTTAATTATTAAATTCCTTATCGAAACCATTATTAATCTGTGACACCTAGACTTAGTAATAATCCAACACACATAGCTCTTGGGAAGACCTCGGTTTTACCGAATACTACACTACACACGACCGGGTTTTGCTTGCGCTAGTGCATTAGGGTAGACCATAGGTATAACGAGACTTTATAAATATTAAAACCTGGTTACTAAAACCTGCATCAAGTTTTTGGCGCCGCTGCCAGGGAGTTATATTAGGATTGCTATTAAATCTTTCATTTTTGTTTTGTTCTAAATTTTCTCAAATTCTCACAATCTCTTTTCAAGATTCAGGTACTATGGAAGTTGTTAACATTGATGACCTCACTCTTGAGGAATATTTGGCGTTGACAAGTGAAGAACAAGGTCGTTCAAAAAAAAGTGAAGAACAAGGGTCGGGGCTCGTAAGACCGGCGATTGGAGCAGATGTCGAGTTTGAAATCAGCTGCCAGTTCATGAGGTAATTAAGACAAAAGCTTTTCGCGGGAACTGATGATGATGATGCCCACTTACATATACAAAGAGTTTTGGAGATAGCCGATCTTTTTCACATTCCAGGGATCACTCATGATGCTCTTATGCTCGTGATATTTCCTATTACACTCACCGGGCGCCAGAAGATGGTTTGATAGAATCTAGCAGGGCCAATCAATACATGGTATCTTCTAAAAATGCATTTATTGAAAATATTGTCCTCCTCGAAGATTACAAAAATGGAAGAGATAAGGAGTTTCGGCAGAGATGGATGAAAGCGTAGATGTAGCTTGGGAAAGATATAATGACCTTCTATACAATTGCCCAATGCATGATCTCAACAACGATCAAAAAGTCCTTATTTTCTACAACGGGTTAAAAATCCCTTCCCGCCAAATGCTTGACTCTCAAGGGCCAATCTCTGAGATGCCTCCTGCACAAGCCCTGAGATCAATCCAAAAGATGGCCGACCATTCACGAAACTGTACGATGAAGCTACCACTTGGGCCACTAATAGCAATAGCGTGGACAATTTTAGTGATATCGCCAAAGGAATTGATAAGCTTGGATTTGATTTAAAGATGGTTAAGGAAGACGTTCATTCCCTCCATGATGAATTCAAAGAATATGAGCAGGTCCAGTAGATTGAGTCATTGTATGAAGTCGTAAATGAATACTCGGATAATTTAAAAAGGATGCACGACTCGAATGACGAATGGATTAGGAAATTCAAGGAGGGCGCGAATTTAAATTTTAAGAAGCTTGACGCTAAGAGGAAAAACTTGGAGGCTAAGCTTGAAGAATTAAACCAAGAAGTCCTGGAAAGTAAAAAGAATGCGGTTGGAACTATCAAAGCAACGGCGGGAAAGATAAAAGAAGCCAACAATGAGCCGGTTCCTCGTGATTTACCTTATATCAGACTATATGTACCACATATCCCATTTCCAGGATGTTTAATGATTGTAAGAAAAGATGAAACGAGCGATGATCAATTTAAGAAAATGGAAGCAAAGAGCTTACAAGGTGATGAAGAAATTCCACAAGATAATGAGGAATCAACCACAACACAAAATGGTATGACTTCTAGCTCTTCTTTTATTCCTAACAATCTTGCTTGTTTTTCTTTACAGGTTGCTGAAATTATGAATGAAATCGTGCAACCCGTCACATCTCTCGATGATGATGTAGCACCGGCTACTGAACCAATTTTAGTTGATCTTGCAAAGGGATTAAAGGACAAAAACTTGGACACCTCCGTGATTAACGAGGAGACCTATGAGCCGAATAATCAGCCACATCACAAGGTGAGCCATTCATCAATACCATCAACTAAAACGGGTAAGGTAAGGAGGGAAATGCCATCTCCTTTAAGGTATGATTATTATTTATCATTTCCCCATCCCATAGCAAATTCACACCCTCATGGTATTTATTGCTATTTTCATCTACACTTGATTTCAAGTGAGGGGATGAACACCCTTTTACGTAGTAAATACGGGTGGAGTCAAGCTCGTGACTTGAACAAAAACAAGCGCTTCGTGGGAGGCACCCATGCCTATCTTCCCTTTTATTTGTTTCATTTCCATTTCTGTAGGGTTTTGTGTTTTCTAACCATTTTTGCAGGAAACGAGGATGTGATTGCTGCTGCAGTTTGCTGATCTAACCATAGTTACGGCGTAACTCACCTCTGTGATTACGCCGTAACCAACTTTTAACGAGCGAATTTTAGACGCATTACCATTACGGTAATACCATCTCAGTGGTTACGCCGTAGCCACTTACTTTGCCGCTTATGTCAGGTTTTGCCAGTTACGGCGTAACTCCCTCAAAGAGTTACGACGTAACCTTCCTCTGCCTTACTTCTTTCAGTTTAAAACAAAATAACCTTGTATTAGTTTCTTACATGAACTTTGTGGGTGTGTTCCCTGTAAACCCTCACGAGACTTCACTGGTCCACTTGGGACACCAAGTGGTTTAAAAGGCTTGTTGCATATGCTAAATGCAACCGTGATTCCTACGAAAGTGAGTTAGGTTTGTTTTTTATTTTTCATTTATTTTTCTTTTTAGAATTATGCTAGTCGGTAGTGTGATTTCAGGGATTGAAGTTTGTTCACGTCGCTTATAGGAAGGCACGTCTCTTTTTTGTGGGCCTTCTTTCTTTGTGGAGCAAATTTCAGGGAAGTTCTTGCTCTAATTCTACTTTTCTCTTCACCTTTATTTAATGTTTAGTACAAAAGGGACTTTGTTTCAAGTGGGGGGACGGGAGTAGAATTATCTCTTGAACATTATTTTGCCCTCATTTTTCTAGTTTATTTTGAAAAATTATGCCACTTTTAAAATTTTGACATGTTTTTCTTAACCTAACTAGATTAGACCTTAGCCGAGCACATACAACCCTTGATATATTATGATGAGATTAGCCTTATCTGTTTCCAATATTTTTACCCCAAATCCACCAAATTATGAGTGTGCCGGTAGCTTGTAAACTTTAAAACTTGGCCTTTGCATCATTTCGAGACCATAGACGAGGTATGTTGAGTTAGCTCGATGTATTTGGACTTTTCAGTTTTAGAAGGCAATATTATAAGATTATCACCCAAATAGCCTACAACTGTGTGTCTATCGATTAGTCACCTCGACTTCTCGACTCTCATGTGAAACCCTTTTGTTGCACTCATCTTTAGTGCAAGATACCCCTAGATACACCCATCTGAGCCATTCCTTTTATTTTGTTAACCCGATACATTGTTTCGATACACCTATATACCTTAGCCTACCCTGTAGTCTTTATTTGTGATTGGGAAGTCATCATTTGCCTAAGTTCAAGGTTCAAGTGGAAAGGTTCGGAAATCACGCTTTCATCGACGACATATTCCTGAAGATCATTGAAGACCCCCCAAATTCTCATTGTTCATCTCAAGTGGGGGGATATTATTGTTTATTTATTATTGTTATGTTGAAGAAAAAAAAATTAGTTGTTATGTTATTTAGTTATTGTAAAGTGCGATGTTATAAGCACTATGTTATGAGCTTTATAGATTTAGTATCGAGGAGGCCACCTCGGTCACATTTGAAGATTGGAGTTGGTAATTATGCCAACAGTTGAAGAAAAGGTAGTGTGCCCATCACGACGTCCTCTAATGACACATCTACCTAGTATTTCATGATCCGGTTTCGTGACTTCAAAGCTTGAACTTTGGGCGGACGGTAAGTGATGATGACTTGGTTATAGATTTAGACTACCTGCTTGATTTTTATTTTACACCAATTATATATCCCATGTCTTATCCTACCCTTTAGTCATGAAGCGTGTCTAGGTGATGCAGCGAGCAATCTTTGGTGTCTTGGCCATGGATTTGGTCATGTATCATTGATTTTGTTCACTTCGCGCGTGACATGTTAGTAATGACGAGTCACCCCTTAACCTTTGTCGTGTCTACCCATATTGCCTTCGAGAATTGTTTAGCCCTTAACTCTAGTGGTGGAGATTTGTGTAACCGCCAAGCTTATGATAGAATACATGCTATGACTGTACGATTGAGTGATCACGCTGAAATTGACACTTAGAATAGTTGAGAGATTTGAGTGTTTCGTTCCCATTTCGTGAGGTGTTCGGCTTTATTTTATTCTAGCATAAGGGATTTGTAAACTCATATTTTCCAGGTTATGGGAGATATCTTTTAAGAAATCTTTCTAATAAGGTCTACTTGAGGGCAAGTAGAGTTCAAGTGGGGATATTTGATAACATCAAATAGTCCCGATTATTAACTTATCAATTTTCCCTTAATGCTTGTAATTTATATCATTTATATGGATTTACGCTTGTTTTCCATTGTTTTCCACTTCTCGAGTAAATTACGAGCATTGGAGCTAAAGAGAGCGAATTGGAGAAATATCAAAGATTTATCATAGTATCTCGACTTTGAAGAAGTTACAGCATAACTCATCTCTCACATTACGCCGTAACTAAAGCGTGACTCAGATAACCAACTCATCAGAAGGTTACGCCGTAACTCTCTCCAAGGACTACGACGTAACTATATTAGGTCAAATGAGGATCCACGCCGTTGATAACTACGCCGTAACTATTACACCAACTACGACATAACCAAGTATATTGAAGACTACGGCGTAACCACTAATGAGGTTCTGTAACCAGCAGATCTAGTGCAAAATAAGAAGGAATTGATGGTTACGGCGTAACTCTTATATTAGTTACTGAGTAACCCGGATCCGCCTATAAATACCCCACGAATTCCAGCATTTCTAATCATCCCATTCCACACACAATAACCAGAGCGGGAAAAGCCAAAGGCAGGTCTAGAGGAGCATACAGAGCTGTCTCCAAGGGAGAAATCACTCCTCTACGATAAGCATTAGAATTTTATCTTTTCTTTACTTTTTTTTTGGGTAAAGGGGAGTAATCCTGCACCCTGGTAAATATATTAACCAAATAAACGTTTAAGTACAATGGATATGAGTGAAGTCCCATATCTCAGCCCGTTACATAGGCATAAAGCTTACATAACAAGACACTTCCAATTCTCTAAACAAGAAAACAAACCATTACTCAAATGAAAACATATGACACCACAAAATAAAATTACTGCCTAGGACCTTGAAACTTAGTGCCATACATGGCATTAAAGGTATCCAAATTCCCCGGAAGATCACGAACCTGTTTCGCATAGTCGTCGAAATCATAGTCATCATACTCATCTTCAATTCATGTATTTCGTAACATTAAACATTGAATCGATTGTTATAGTTAATATAAGCGGCTAAGCACCTCTTGGTGCTGGCCTAGTTATGATTCCTTAATTGTTTTGTTTGCGTTTATATTACTTCCGTATAATTATTTCTAAGTGTATGCATGCATAGTTTATTGGTAACTACCTTTGTTTCGATAGTTTTGAATGGCGGTAGAGGCCAATTGCCTAGGAGATATGACCAACTGATCACCTACCGTTTGGATGAACTTAAGAATTAGGGGGTGAGTGTTTAAGTTGCTAACGCCCGGGCACTCACTATTATAAATCTAGCACGTAGCGGTACTTCATGACTTGGCTTAGGGGACCAGGAACAACAAGACTTATGAGGGGATACCTGACTTCTCTTGCAAGATGGTGGCATCTTTCGATAAGGGTTAGGGCTTAATTGACTAAATCACGTCTCTCGACTTTGACCCCCATCTGAAGTAATTGGAAGTAAGTAGACGTAGACATAACTAGCTAGGAGGTATAACTAGGTTAGCACCACTCTCCTCTATTGATTTATCATTTGCCTTTATCTGCTATTTTCTGCGTTAGTAGTTAATTATTTAATTCTTTATCGAAACCATTATTAATCTGTGACACCTAGACTTAGTAATAATCCAGCACACATAGCTCTTGGGACGACCTCGGTTTTACCGAATACTACACTACACACGACCGGGTACACTGCCCGTTAGTGCATTAGGGTAGACCATAGGTATAACAAGACTTTATAAATATTAAAAACTGGTCAGTAAAACCTGCATCAATATGCAATTGACCTCATATTTTAAATACATTTAAAAGTGAAACGTATTCAAATCTTATTAAAAATGTTAGACTAAAATTAGTTTTTGATTTTTTCAATGTTATATTTTTTCTCGATTTCTTCTTCAAATAGAAAAGCCAATTTTTTTTGTTAATCTATTTTTTAGACAATTATGTAAAAACAAAAAGAATGCAAGTTATTTAACAAAAGGTTTGTTTAAAAGTTGCTTAAATCCTATGTTATCAAATTAAAAGCTCATAATTCTGTTAAAAAATTTTGTTTTCTAAAAATTAAAAGCTCAAATTAAACGGAGAACCCGAAACTGAAATCCTACAAACGCCGCCAAAAAGAAAACACTTTACAACGAAATGACGATGGATATGTTGTTGGATCAACAAAAAAAATCATTTCAATATTGGATACCCGTTACAACGAAATGAAAAAGAAGAGGTATTCTTTTCCAAAGAATGTGACAGTAGAAATCATAGAAAAGTGGTGGTTGATACATGATAGGAATTGGAGCGATGTAAAGAAAAGTATTGATGAAGAAAAGAAAATAGTTAAAACACTTGAAGAAAAGGAAAGTGTAGATGAACTTATTAATAATCATGATAGAATAAGGGAATTAGATCTCAGGTTGAGGAAGGAAATGATAAATAAGGTCTTTTATTTCTTAACATCTTGATATAAGCAGTGTATGTTTGTTTTAGCTTATGACTTGGGCTTATATAAGCCATTTATGTTTAATAAGCTTATAAGCCTATGGCTTATATAAGCCTACGGCTTATATAAGCCTACGTTAAAATGAGGGTAAAGTAGTAAATGTGTTATATAAGCCCAAACCTTTATAAAAAAGCCACATTTTGTTGGCTTATCAAAACAATCACATATAAGCTAATAAGCTTATAAGCCCATTATATAAGCTAAAACAAACATCCCCTAAGTTTAATCAACTCGTTTATTTCTTTATACCAACCACTCTATATCGTGTGATTATATGAAGACAGATTGATTAAAAACTTTGTAAAGACATTTTCAAGCAAAACTTTTGAAGAACTTGACCTTAAAAACCTTTAACAAGAATGCTTAAACCAACTTTGACCAAAGAAAGTCAAAGAAACACTTAGCACAGGTAAATCCAAACACCTCTTTAACAAAGAGCATGCAAGTTACACTACCAATTACAGATCTAAGAACACTAGCTTTGACGCCTAAGTGACGGGTAGTTCTCATATGGTGTCAAAATCATAGTCACATAATTCGCTATAGTAGCCACGAATTGCGATCCAGTTCGTTCGATCCAAAACATGGTACGAAATCGATCCGGATCAATAGGGAACGCGAATTGGATCGGTGAAAATAGGGTTCCAGAAATTTATCGATGTCTGAATCGGGACAGAGCAATTCGCGTTCCAGTTATTTCCGATTCGCATTCCAATTAAAACCGATTCACGTTTCAGTTATATTCGATTATGCTTTTTTAAGTTATGTTGCTGATAAAACTATTTCATATTTTTTAAGTTAATATGTTTTTTTAAGTTATGTTGCTGAGCCAAAGGCCGGACTAAGTTTAAAATCTAGTTTTTCATATTTTTATTGTCTTTTGGATTTTGATTATGCTTTTTTAAGTTATGTTGGTCATAAAACTTTTATAATCTGTTTTTCTGAATGAATTATGAGAATATGATGAGTATTATATTATGAATGTTTGGATTTCAAATTAATATATTAATTATTTGCTACATGGGTACATCGTACCACATTACTTGGTACATCGTACCGTAGCGATCCCAAAAAAACCTACCCCCCATCGAACCGAATTTTAGGTGTCGAGCGAACCACGATCCCGATCCCCGAACCCGTACCGGATCGATCCCCGTTCCATGTGACTATGGTCAAAATTATATCCTGAAATATTACCCGATATAAGTTAATCACCTAAACTTAAAATATGGTTCTTTAAAATGCCGATATGCAAAAATATACCTCATCATTCATGCTATCCCTGATAGTGTCCAACTTAGAGGGTGTTTGGCAAAGCTTTCAAAACGTCATTATTTGATTATCACGTTTTGAAAACGTGAATAATCAACTTTCGGTGTTTGGTAAAAAACGTCATAATCTGATTTTTTGGGCACAAAATGTGGTTTTACAACTGGAGGTGGGGGCTTACTTTTGCAAAACGTCATTTTGGTATCCACGTTTCTAAACTTGATAATCAAAGCCAAACACCCTATTACTCCTTTATTCTTTCTTGGTTACCTTAATTCTAAAAAAGATCTATCTTAGACCAACGGTTCAGAACACTTCTATCCGATTAACAAGGCTTGTTCACGACCAGTTAAAAACTATTTAGGATTGGCAACACAAAGAAAAATAAAATGAGTAAATAAATTATTTTTTTTATTGGGTTAATTCCATATATACCCAAATTAAATAAATGTCATATTTAACCGACAAAAAATCATAATGACATATATACCCTATTTAAACATAATATTTGTCGTATTTACCCATTTCATTTTAAATCTAGTTAAAAATTAAGTTGTATTTATTAATTTACCATTATACCCTACTTGTATATAACTAAGAAAGTGAAAGTTACCTTCAAGCAAATCATCATCTTTACGTGACCTATGAAACAAGTTGTAAAATCTACTATAACCTTTTTTCCTAAACTATTATATTTTTTTCTTACGTGTATGTTAGTAAACCTCATCACCACTTTTGACTCATTTGTATGATTGTATAAAACGATAGTAATTAGATTTGTATATGTAAACCAATGAACAAACTTCTACCTAAAGTCGAAATGAGTAAACTGAGCTACTAATTATTTCACTAAACAATAACCTGTGTTATTCTTATATAGTTCTGTGATCATTTTTTACGTAGCAACTATTCATTTAATATTCGGAAAATTTTGAATACATCGTTCTCTTATAATATAAGCTGTTAATTATTCTTGTTGTTTGATGAAGCAACTTATGAACCATAGGGGTCAACATTTATTGATGCTACCATGTGTAAAAGAAGTTGTTAACACTACTGATTCTTATTATCTACTGATTAAGAGTTAAATTACAAGCATATATTTGAGTTCTACTATTCGACACTTACTCGTATAAGTGATCAACCCATCTCGAAACACCTAAATTAAAAGAAGAAAAAGGGCAGGAATGTTTATCACTTATTAAAAAGGGTATAATGAGAATTTAATAATGTGAATTATTTTTTTATTAGTTTTATAATCTAATGGGTAAATTTGACAAATATGAAGTGTATGTTGGGTATATATGACATTATTATTTTTGGTTGGGTAAATATGACATTATAGTATTTAAAGTGGGTATATATGGAATTAACCCTTTTTTATTATACGTGCCCTGACCATACGGTCGCCCTTCTGTTCTATTTTAGCACCATACTATGTAACAACGCGTTTTGAGGGAAGATCTCTCGCAATCTTTCTTGTCTCAGACGCCAATATTTCATATGTAGTCCTTCTGCGTCTTAAAAATGTACAATTTTTTCTAGTTATGCATAGCAGTTTTTTTGCTTTTATATACCCTTAACTTTTTGATTTTGATTTTTTTTTGTGTATTTGCACATGTAAAATGACCATTTTACCCTTCACTTTCAATAGTGTGGTTACAAAAATATAAAGGTAAGTCATTTTACATGCGTAAATACACACAAAAGTCGAAATTCAAAAGTTTGATAATTTAATAACAAAAAAAAATGGCTACACATAAGTAGAAAAATGGGTAAGTTTACTACATTTTTAGATAATTTTTTATAAGGATTTAAAACATACACTTTTAAGGGGTCATTTAAGGCCTTAATCGATCACTTTTATATCTGTTACTGCTTAATTTCGTTCCTTTTGTACTTTTTAGGTCTCTTGGAAGCAAAATACTGGAATAATGCATTTTTGGACAAAAATGAGTGAATACATGAAGAAAATGGCAAAGTTAAGATCGAAGCCACTCAAGCTGCTCAAAATGAACCTGGCGGCGTCCCAATCAAAGGGCGACGCCGTCCCTATATAAATACTTGATAAAAACATACACCAGACGGCTCGGTGGAATTTTTGCTCATACAACCTGACGGCGTCAAGCTTTGAAGAAGAAGGGCGCCACTGGACTTTTCATCTCGCACGCCCGCATCCGAATCAAGACGATGTCCCACTTAAAGACTGACGGCGTCACAACTCTAAGGTGACGCCGTCGCATTGATGACTTGGCCAAGACGAAAACCCTAATGACGGCAAGCTGACGGAGTCCCACCTATAAGGCGACGCCGTCACACTTGTAAGTCTATATATAGAATTCGATTTTTCTGCATTTAGAGAGGTAGACTTTTGGAGAAAAAACCCTAAACGTTTGTAGTCCGACTTGGACAGTATCTTAGGGTTCCAAACCCTATTTTACACCTCAAGATAAGTGTTTTAATCCAAAGTATCACTATGTCTTCCATTGATTGTGTGTATGCTTGCTTGTTTAACATGTCTAGCTAAATTTCTTGTGTGTTTGCTTAGATCTATGAAACCTAGTTATTAATTATTGTTAGGTTGTCTCCTATCTTAATTGTAATTGGCTTAGGAGTGCAACTAGGCTTCGTTGTGTTTAATGCTTGATTAATCTTTGTGAAAGTTGGCTTATGAATGAAGTAGTTTAAGGACTTACGGATTTTGTAGGCTAAACCCAAAGGTAACCTCAAAGAGTTAGGGCATAGGCACACCCTACGACCTTAGGAAATACAACGCGATTAAAGATAAGGTGTGACAATTCAACCGACCAATAAAAGATAACTAGGGAGTAATAGTATCTAGGTAAACACATTTTTAATCATCATACGAGCACACATCAATAGACATAAGACTACCCGTAGTAATTAGATAATTAGATAAGTAGAGTAATCGGTAGAAGTACCAACCCCCAAACCAATTGCCCTGAGATATTTATCTTCGCTTTCTAAAAAACTATAAAAAGGATAAAAAAAAGAACCATCCTCAACCCCCACCTTAGCGTAATACATTTCTTCCTATTCCTCTAAAGAACCATCCTCAACCCCCACCTTTGACCCCGAACGCGCTTCGTACACGCATCAAGTTTTTGGCACCGCTGTCGGGAATAGAATAGCTAGTTAGATCTTTATCTCATTTAGGTTCCCTTGCTTGATTCCTATCAAGTAAGATTTTTTTCTCATTTTTAGCTTCCTTGTAGTCTATCCCCCTTCTTTGTGAATTTGTTCGTAGCCTCATCACTTTTCATCATGGAAGGTGATAACCCACCACCAAATCAACCACTTCCCATCGATCCACCACCAATTGACCCGCCAAGAGGCCGTACTCTTGGTGAATACTCTAGACCAAGCCACCAAGGCTATAGGAACACTATTGAGCTCCCCGATCAAGCTCAAACTACGGCCCTGCGATCTGACACCATCCGGTTGGTGCAAAACAGATGTGCATTCTATGGACTTCGTTCCGAAGATCCAAATCAGCATCTCAAGGACTTCCTTAAAATCGTTGATTCCATCGACCTTGATGCTACCACACGAGAGACCACGCTTTATGCCTCTTCCAATTCTTTTACGGGACCAAGCTAGTAATTGGCTTGAGCGACTTCCGCCGGATCCATCTCAAGTTGGGATGATCTCACCACTCGTTTCCTCGCCCAAATTTTCTCACCGGGGAGAACTACCAAACTTAGGAATGACATCTTGATGTTCCAACAACGTCAAGGCGAAACTCACTACGAGGCGTGGACTCGATTCAAGGACTTGCTCCATAAAATCCCTCATCATGGCATCGATCTTTGGCTTCAAGTCCAAATCTTTTACGATCATGTCAATCCCTCCACTCTACAAATCATTGATTATGCCGCCGGTGGAAGGCTAAGTAACCTCGATGTTGAAGCATGTTGAGAAGTCATCGAATAATTAGCACAATATGAGGATGAAGGATGGGAAGATCCGATAATCCCTGAAGAAAATGGTTTGGATTCCCAAACACAACTGTTTAGAAGTATGGAGGCACAAGTGAATGAATTAATGGAAATGACCACACATGATTATGAGCATGTGGACGCGGTCAAGGAGTTTTTGCTTCCAAGAAAATCACAACAAGATGAATTCGAGGACATAATGTTGAGTTTGTCAACAACCAAGAAAAGGAAATAAAACACCGCGAAGCTCACATTAGAAAAACACACGACACTTTCTTGGAGCTAGCTGACAACTTCATGATGAAACTCCGTGAAGAAATCTCAAGGAATGATGTACCTAAAAAGATCGAAAAGGTATATGCGATACCGGAGCTCGTGAGCATAATTCCTAAGCCCTCTTCAATTCCAATAAACAAGGCAATTCCCTTCAAGGAGTCACAAATTTATATGAACTCGTGCCTCAGCGCTCCTTGCAGAAAAGAAACGTTTCTTAGGGACGTGTCCATTGGAAGGGTGCAAGTTTCGCTTCCCGACTTTCATGACATAAGGAAACGTTATTTTGGTTTCAAGCCAGGCTCGAAAGGTCCTCACCCCTAACACTTTCATATTCCTAGAATCCCCATTAAAAGACAATTTGATATGTTTGTTGCTCACCATTATGGAGATTGCAAGTGGATTGACAAAATGAATTTTAAAATAAAAATAAGAGTAAATTACACGGATGGTCCCTAAGGTTTGTCCAAAGTTTCACTCACAATCCCTGAAAGTTTAAAGTTGCATGGATAGTCCCTATCTTTGAAAAGAATAACACCTATGGTCCTTTATTTAACTGCTGTTAAGTAAGTTCCGTTATAATTTACACTTTTAGCCCTTTTGGTTAACAATCGTTGCCTCGTCAGTCCTTTATCATAACGGACGTTTATAATTTAAATATTTTCGAATTTAGGCACGTTTTTATATGTTTTCGTCCGTTTTTGTACCTTTTTTTCGTTTTCGTCCGCTTTTATACGGATAAGTAAAATCTAAAATTGAATGCTTCAATTGTCAAAAGACTGGTCACTTTGCAAGGGAGTGCAGGTTTGCTAAGTATCAAGCAAACAGGACATCTGAAAAGCCAAAACTTGAGCTTAAGGAAATTCCCATTATTGAAACAAAGGCTTTGGTTGCTCAAGAGAAGTTATCAGAAGTTGACTGGAGTGAAGAGTTTGATGATGAACCAGAACTTATTGCATGATAGCAGTGGAAGAAGAAATTGAAGATTCATTAGAAGCATTGGATTGAGCACTGCTTGTTGCTTTGAAGAACCCGAACATGCTATTTTGGAATCGATGATGGCTTTGGAGGATTTGATCGAGCATGGAAAGTGAAGATGATCCTGTTCAACTAGCATTGGTGGCTACTTCACCAAATCAATCTCCTATCTCCGAGGTATGCTCAAATTGCTATGATTTTTATCATAAATTGCTTAGCAATTATGTGATTGAGAGAGATAATTGTGTTAAGGCTAGGTCTGAGGTAGCAGGTTATCAAATAACCTTAGAATCTATGGAAGCCAAAATTTTAGCACATGAAACTAATGAAGTAGCTTGGGCTGAAAAATATGCACAACAGGATTACCAGTTAAAGCTTAGTGAATGGAAATTAAACTGTAAAATTTATGAAATTGAGAAATTAACTAAGGAAAGAGATGATTTGTTAGCTAAGTTTGCTGCTTGGGGTGAAGCTGGTTCCGTCACATGTTTCTTATGTTCAAAAAAGAAAGAGCCTACCTTAAAATTGGATTAGGTTTTGGTATGGATTTTAGTAAGATAGAAGAAAACCAATCTAGTAATCGGGATGAAGGTGAGTATGAGGATATAACCACTAGTGATGAAGAACTCATTAATTATGTAGATACATCTAGTAATGATGGTTCAATAAGTGACTCACCTCCTGCATATAAGAAAGTTAATGATTATCATGTCGTTCCACATCCTATCGGCATTCATCAACCCCTTAGGCCCGATGTTTCGTTTTGGAGTAGACAGTCTAGAGTTTAGGAAAAAGCTAGTTGCTAAATCTAGGTATGAAAAACCCAAAGAATCTGTTGAAAACGGTGTTCAAAATCAAGCAGTACCTTTAAATCAAAGTACTTGCTCCACAAGCAGACCTTCTTCAAAACCTTTTCAAAACAGATCGCGCTAAACCTTTTGGGGATAATTTTGGTCAAAACAAGTTTAATCACTCACCAAGAAGGCAAAATAATTTTGGGCATAGACATAGAAGATGTCACTTTGACATATGGGTCGAAGTCGTGTTTTGTGTGTTTTATTCCTACTCATCTAATTAAGGATTGTGAACATCACTCAAAATACCTTAGAAAATTTCCAAAGAACAGGACAGCCAACCGAAACCTAGAGTACAAACCAGTTTGGAATAATTCAAATAGGTCAATCACGAAATTTCTCACCGATCATAAATACCCACACCAAATAAAACCTTTTTCAAAACCTTCAAGATTATCTCACAACTTTCCAAAGTATCATAACTCGCCCAAGATACTTTCACAAAGTATCCGCCGCACAAAACAAGGTACTTATCACAATACTTGGTATAGAAATTCTAGGCAATCTCACTATCAACCTAGAAGGTATTCCAATTCACATAGGAGATTTAGATCGGAGGAACCAAGTGTTAAAAAAGAATGGTTAAGAGGGAAAGTGAGAGGGACGACGGTACTTTCAACCAAAAGTGAATCGATGTTTTTGTGATGACAAAAAAGAGATTTGTGTTGAAAACCCAGAAAGTTTTGAAAAACCACATGCTAAAGATCAAAAGATAATTCTGGATCATCATTTGAAAGATAATGGTAATTACATACTCAAAGAATTTGAGTTTGTAACTCCACAAGGGGAACACAAGTCAAGAATGGCTTGGGTTCCTAAAAGTTTCTAACTCTTTCTTTATGTGTGTGGCAACCCGAAGAGGAGCTTAAAGATCATCTTATTGTGGATAGTGGTTGCTCTGGAAGTATGACAGAGACAAAGAGATCCTGTCTGATTTTAGGAAGATTAGTGGAGGAAAAGTTGCATTTGGGAATGATCCCAATGGAGGAAGGATTACCGGGAAAGGAACAATTAAAGCTGGAAGAATCGATTTTGAGAATGTCAGATATGTGAAGGAGCTTAAGTTCAACTTGTTGTCAGCCTCTCAAATTTGTGATAAAAGCATCCCGTGTTATTCACGACCGCGACTGAATGTCTCATCCTTTCCTCCT
The DNA here is from genome assembly GCA_910596185.1 of Chrysanthemum makinoi. Classification (NCBI taxonomy): domain Eukaryota; kingdom Viridiplantae; phylum Streptophyta; class Magnoliopsida; order Asterales; family Asteraceae; genus Chrysanthemum; species Chrysanthemum makinoi. Next base: position 43,229,071 of record OU343225.1, on the reverse strand, counting down.
CGACTTTAAACCTGTTGCTGATGACTTGGTAGTACTTAGAGTACCAAGGACAAATGATGTGTATAGTTTAGACATGAAGAGTCTACATTCTTATGGCAGAGCCACATGTTTGGTGGCTAAAGCAACATCCGAAGAGGCACATCAATGGCACGAGAAGATTGGGCCATGTTAATTTCAAGAACATCAACAAACCGTCAAAGGCAATTTAGTTAGAGGTCTACCTTCAAAGAATTACAAGAATGATCAATCATGTTTGGCATGCAAGAAGGGTAAACAACACAAAGCTTCCTCGCAAAAGCTTAAGGAAAGATCTATTAGAGAACCATTGGAGCTGTTACATATGGATTTATTTGGACCTGTCTCTGTGGCAAGTTTAAATAAGAAAAAATACTGTTTGGTTGTTACTGATGATTGTAGTAGATTCAGTTGGGTTTTCTTTTTGAGTTTTTAGAAGATCAAGCCAATGAGAAAGGTAAAGGTCCTGATTGGATGTTTGATCTTGAGGTTTTAACTCCATCTATGAACTATGTACCTGTTAGAGAAGAAAATCAACCAAAGGCACGATGGAGAAGATTTACAATATGTAGTTCATGGAGTTCATATTAGACCCTGATCGTTCCCGATGAAGATCCCGTTAGTCCAAAACAAAGTAATCAAATTCCAAAACAAAGTAATCTTGTTCCGAATCTTCTTTATCTCACGAGGATCAATCTATTCAAGAGGAACTTAATCAGATGCTTCTTCAAGATGTTTTAGCACATTCTTACACGATGAACAAAGGAGAGCTTATGAAGAGGCAAAGAAGAAGAACAAGATCTGCTAGAGTACTCTCACAAAGATACTTTGGACAAGTACTTTGTACAAAGTAATCACGCTGCCTCAAGATACTTTAGGCGATCGGATGATCATACCATGCCCGGATTAGAAGATCCGATGATGAATTTGAAGATGAAGGTATTTTCCCAAATTCCAATGCAGTCTTGATGTTACTAATTTAGAGGATAATTATGAAGTTCCACAGTCTCCAAAGTTAAGAACTCATATGGATCATCCTTCTGATCAAATCATTGGTCCTTCTACTTCTGGAGTAATGACTAGACACGAGCTAAGACTTTCTCTACATCTCACAATGCTTTACTTAGCTTTGTGTATAAACAAAAGAGGCTGAATCATAAGGACCATCAAACCTGTCTATTTACTTGTTTTATCTCTCAAGAGGAACCCAAGAATATTGCTCAAGCTTTGACTAAAGAAAGTTGGGTTGAAGCTATGCAGGAAGAACTTCTTCAATTTAAACTTCAAGAAGTTTGGTTTTATGTGATCTTCTAGATGGGAAGAGAGTTATTGGAACCAGATGGGTTTTTAGAGTTAAAAGAGATGAAAGAGGCAATGTTATCAAAAACAAGGCAAGGTTAGTTGCTCAGGTTATAGACAGGAGGAAGGGGTAGATTATGATGAGGTATTTGCTCCTGTAGCAAGAATATAAGCTATTAGAATATTTCTTGCTTTTGCTTCTTATATGGGCTTTCAAGTTTACGGTGGATGTCAAAAGTGTCTTTTTATATGGCAAGATTACAGAGGAAGTTTATGTCAAACAACCTCCTGGTTTTGAAGATCCTAAACATCCAAACAAAGTCTACAAGGTTGTTAAGGCTCTTTATGGCCTTCATCAGACACCTAGAGCTTGGTATGAGAGACTCTCTACATTCTTATTGCAACATGGATATAGAAGGGGAGCTATTGACAAGACTTTGTTTATCAAGAGAGACAAGAAAGATATCATGTTAGTTCAAGTTTATGTTGATGATATCATCTTTGGGGCTACCAAACATTCCATGGTTAAGGAGTTTGAGCAGTGATGCGAAAGAATTTCAAATGAGTTCAATGGGAGAGTTAACTTTCTTTTTAGGACTTCAGGTTAAGCAATCAAAGGAAGGTATTTTTATCAGTCAAGACAAGTATGTTACTGACATACTTAAGAAATTCAATTTTGATGATATGAAGGCTTTATACACCTATTAAATCTATCAATTCATTGGGCAAAGATGAAGATGGACACCTTGTTGAAGTCAAGCTTTATAGATCAATGATTGGCTCTCTTATGTATCTCACTGCATCAAGGCCTGATATTATGTTTGCAGTTTGTCTATGTGCTAGATATCAAGTCTCACCAAAGATCTCTCACATGAATGCAGCAAAGAGAATCTTCTGTTATTTGAAGCAACAACCAAAGTTAGGGTTGTGGTATCCTAAAGAGTCACCTTTTCACTTGGAAGCTTTTTCAAATAGTGATTATGCCGGTGATAATTATGATAGAAGATCCACAACTGGTGGATGCCAATATCTTGGAAGAAGCCTAGTCTCTGGCAATGCAAAAGCGACAATTGCAGAACATCATCTACCGGCTTAATATGTAGCTGCTGCTAGTTGTTGTGGTCAAGTTTTGTGGATGCAAAATCAACTCTTGGACTATGGGTTCAATTTCAAAAATACTCCTATCAATATTGATAATGAGAGTACAATTTGTATTGTGAAGAATCCCTGTATCATTCCAAGACAAAGCATATTCAGATTAGGCATCACTTTATCAGAGATTGTTATGAGCATAGGCTCATCAATGTTGTTAAGGTTCACACGGATGACAATGTAGTTGATTTACTCACAAAAGGTTTTGATGTGTCACGATTCAATCACTTGGTTGTGAGCATTGGAATGATTAACTACTAAGCTATGTTTGAGGGGAGGACTATAAGGTGTTAGTATAGTCCCGTGTATTGCTTGAGGGGAGGATGCTTGTTTATACTTAGTTTATATGAAGAAATTTAGCAAAGTATCTTTTTTTCCCGAAAGTACTGCTTGAAAGTAAATCTTGCTTGGAAAATCTGTTTGTCGATATTAAGTAATCGTTCCAACGGTAATATTGATGGGTAATTGATAGTAACGGTAACTTTGTTATTATAGGTTGTGATTTTTCAAATCCTACCTATAAATAACTACTTCCCGATTTTCCCTCTCATATTATTACTTCACATATTTTCCATACTTATCTCCCAATCACCATCTCTTTATTCTTCGATAAAATCTTTATTGTGCTCACTTATTCAACAATGGCGAATCGTTTAACTGTTTCAAAGCACAATATGGTGGCTAATTTGGACAAGACTGAGGCTTAATATGGCTTTTATGATATTGTTGATTATCTTACTGGGTCGCCTATTAGTTATGCTCTTTTAGTTGAACCGAATGTTATTGAACCATGGATTCAAGAATTTTGGGCTAATGCTAGAGATAACATGGAGGAGGATGAATATTATATTAGATCTACGTTGTGGACGGACTATCAAAATTACAGAAGCCTCTATTCGAGAAGATTTATTATTTGGAGATGAAGATGGGGCTATTCGATTTGACAAGCAACTGATTTGGGATACTTTTAGGAATCTTGGTTATGAAGGATCTTTAACAGAACAAACATTCAAGAAAGCATTATTCGGTCCTCAATGGAAGTTCTTGATTCATGTAATGCTTCATTGCATAAGTTCTAAAAGTACTTCTTGGGAGCAGTTTGGGTCCAATATAGCATCTGCAGTGGTTGGACTAGCTACTGACAGAGTGTTTAATTTTTCAAAGCTTATTTTGGATGGGATGCTATCACATATATCCTCCGGGTCAAAATGGCTGATGTACCCAAGGTTTGTACAGGTTTTCTTAAACATGCAATTAGTCGATGTTCCAAAACGTCTTTGCTTTGTTACCCGTTATTGTGCAACAAGCCAAAATCTTTACATTTATGGCTAGGCGAAGTAATTTGTTCAGAGGTGGAGATATTCCATTAACTACTACCATGATGGAAGTTGTTCGTACGTAATGAAGCCTGGAGAGGATGAAGAAAGTGAAGGTCCCGACTTACGTACCGCTTCACAAAGTGTTGCCTCTCAAAGTTCGTTTCTCCAAGATCTGCTTTTCACAAAGTGGCTTCACAAGGTAATCGCATCTGCAAGTACGCTTCTATTGAAGGTACTTGCATCTTTACAGGGTAATGCTTCTCCAAGCCCGAGGTTCAAGCGAGATTGAAAGAACACCTACTACATCTCCACAACGCTCGTGCCTCGTGACGATCATACTATGCCTCGTGAAGGTTTGACTTTGGATAATTATGCTTTGACAAGGGAGCTCGTTAGGTTGAACAAGACTGTTGAGTTTCAAGCTAAAGCGCTTAGGAAATTGAAGCGTAAGTATATCTGGTTGAGGAATTTTATTAAACCATATATTCAAGGTTTCAACTTATGGGTTAAAGAGGAAAACAAACGCCGTAAACAACTTCGAAAGGAATTAAAACGCAAGAAGGTTCCTAAATCATCTTCTGTCAACTTGGGGAGGAATTTAGAAAAGGAAAATTTGAAAGAAGATGTTGCGAAGAAGAAAAAATCTGTAAGTACCGCTAGAAAAGATTATTTCGTGATTCAGGAAGAAGTGCAAGGTCAAGGTACTGATGATCAAGGTACTGAACATCAAAGTAATGTTTTTCATGATACATCTAGGCAAGAAGTAATAACACCAAGGGTATTGAATTTTGAAGAAGATGCTGGTCCTTCTACAATTGTTATAGAAGAAGAGGAAGAAGCTACATTCAAACCTATTCATTCTGCAAGTGATGATGAATTAATTGCTACAATGTTAGATTTGTCACAACCAAGAGGAGGAGTTACTATTAGAGATGTACAAGAAGAAGAACAACCAAGAGCATCTCAACCTGCAATTGATCCAAAAGATAAAGGAAATGTATTCGGTTGAAACAAAGAACAAGAAACTCACTTTGGCAGAACTTAGAGCAATTGAAGTTGCTAGGAATGAAGCTGCAGCTAGAAAAGTTCAAGAAGAGTTAGATGCTAAAGATAGAGAAGAACAGAAGCTCAAGAAGCTCAATAGAGAAGCGACTCAAAAGGTGCAAGATAAATTAGATGTCGAAGCTAATGAACCTTTACGATCCCCTACACCGTTAGATATATGCCAAGAAGACCTAATTTAGCTAATGACAGGAATGCTATGATGGCTTATTTAAAAGGTCGAGGATATAAGGGTTTCGAAGTTAAACTATGTTGATATGAAAAGACTCTATGATGCTTTGAAACGTAAGCTTATAAGAAGAGAGTTGCTGATATTAAAGACTTTAGAGAAGAAGCTCATTGGACTGAATCTGAAAGGAAGAAGAGCTTAAAGAGAAAAAGAAAACTGAGTTACAGATATTCGCCAAAGAAAGAAAAGGTAGAATTAAGATCTGAGACTAGAGATGAATTGAAGAATTATCTCAGAGTGGTAGATTTTGATTATACAAAGGAAGATGATGACATGAAGATGAACAGATCAAAGATCGGTGTTTTTAAAGTTGTGAAATCCAAGAATGGAGATTACATGATTTTTCATAAAGAAGATGAAAGCTTCAAAGTTTTCAAAAGGCTATGGGATTTAATGCATATTATAGATAGAGTAGACCTATTCTACTTATATCATGTTGTGAAGGCTTACTTTGAAAATAATCCATTGGAAGGGATTGGTTTGGTTTTACATGGTGATCTCATAACTATATGGAAACTCAAGAAGAGAGCATTGATGATATCTGGAAGAATCAAGAAAGCTGGGAAATAGTTTGCTGGAGATTCTTTGAAGAATCTGAAGTTCATGTTTTGGAGCTGGAAAATGGAACCATGATACACATGTTTGCAGAAAGAAGATACCCTCTCACAGTTGAGCTCATGAGAAGAATGCTAGAGCATGGTATGGAAGTGGAAGAGGATAATGAAACTGCTTGCATGGTTATCAACTTATTTATAAACCGGACTACCATTCTTTAGAATGATCAATAACGGTATGAATTTTATTTGAATAAATATTTTTTGATATATCAGATTTTTTATTCAAAGTATCTGATCGACAAGATGCTTTCATCAAAGTACTTGTTTAACTAAACAGTTAAATAAATTTTAGAAGAAACCTATTTGCTAAGTAATAAATATTTTGAACTAAAGGTTGAATAAATGGTTTTTGTGATGATAACATCAATAGGTTATCAATCCACCATGGTTACAAAAGGATTGACTAATCCATGAGCAAACGGCTCGGGTAAAGATATATCAAATCCGTTTTTAGTTGACAACTTGCTAATAAGTTGGATGTTATTCAACTCACCATATCAGTAATGTGAAGAGTTGGCTAGCCCACAAGAAAATGGCTTGTGGTAAAGGCGGTGGAAAAACCATTATTGGTAATTAGTTCACCATTAGATAGAAGAACTAACTAGTCCGAAGGGTACGACTTTTGGTAAAGACTAAAAAAATCTGTTGATAGCTGGTGGTTTGCTAAAAATCATATGGTTATCAATGTACCATGGTCTTACACACCAAAACATTTGGCTACTCCAGAGATAATGGCTTTGGTAAAGAGATCTAAATCCATTAATTTTTCAATGATTCACTTGGAAGTGATGAGAATAGTATGCAACTTAAACTGAATTAAATGTAAAATTGTCATATGTTGCGTTGTTGTTGAAAAGATGGAGCTTTTGGATCTTCCAGTAAAGAGAACAATTCTAAGAGATACTTTGACAAGAACAGATGTTACAGAGATAAAAGTTTAAAGACTAAGAAACAATCCGCTTTAAAAGATGAAGTTTAAAAATATATTCACAAAGGAACTTGAAGTCAAGCAAGTAGAATTCAAGTAAGGGGAGGATTGTTGGGATATGAAAGTGTTGAAGATATCAAAGTCTTGAAGATATGAAAGTACTTGTAAGCTGCAAAATCTTGGAAGAAGTCAAAGACTCAAAGTACTGTTAAAGACAAAGTCAAAGTACTGCAATATGAAGTCAAAGTACTGCAAGAACAAAAGAACTGTTATATTAGTTTATGGAAAGAATTGTATTCTATGTTTAGATTACTTGTCGTACAAGGTTATCAATTGTAAACCGACTAGGATATCCTTGAGCCTATAAAAGGACTCCTAGATTGGCATTAGAGGTACGATTTCGGAAAAAGAGTTTTAGAGTTTACGAATTAGTGTTTTAGAGAAAAGTTCGATTATCTTAGAGTTGTATTAGAGTATCTGCATAATAAGAGATTTAGAGTTAATAATAAAAGGTTATTCTTCTTAGCTTTGTTAAGTAAATTCCGCGTACTTAATAAAGATTACTCAGTGTTTCTTTGTTAATAACTTAGGATTTATCTGAGGTTATTAAACCTTAACAAGCTAGTTAAGATAGTTTGATTAAAGTATATCGATCCAACACTTTGACCCCGAACGCGCTTCGTACACGCATCAATTTTCCCAATAGAATAACACATTAAAAAAAAAAACAAAAACGTGATATGTTGTTACCAAACCATGTCTATCTTTTACCGTTACTCTAGTATGCAAAAGATGTGTCGATGGTATACCTTATACATGTTACCTCCTTTATTGCTAATGGTCTACACAAACGAAACGAAATTTACATTAATACAGTTATTATTCAGCACCTGAAATTTTTTTGGCAACACTAATAACATGAGTTGTAGCACTAGCTTACACATTGGTAAAAAAAATAGCGTACATTTCAATGAAGTACAAACAAGTACAAACATCGTTTGTTGATAGAATGTAACACATGAATGATAAGTTTAAATAGGTGCTAATGGCAATGTGACATGCTATTGACAAATTTTGCATACTTTGTTGGTAAATAAGACATTTTTAGTTGTCTTGTGTCACGTGTCAGGAAGAGAAAAAGAGGAGAGAAGTGGTGACCTTCCTAACCACTCTGTTCATGTGCATTTATGGCCCCATGGATGTTTTTATATTATTGTTTATTTGAGTGTGTGGGATATTTTTGTGTAAAATTAGTATTTTAATTAAATGTGAGGGTATTAGTAACCATTACGGGTGAAAGTTGAGACAGAGTGAGAGGAAGTGAATGGTGAGTTAGCGCTGAGGTGAAAAGTGAGTAATGGTGACTATTATCTCTAGGCTTAAAGAAATATTTCTCAATTTTTATTTCTAGATTTGTAAAAAAAACATAATAAAAAATATAGAAGATATAATTATTCAGAAAACATAAAAAACTAAAAAACGCGTTCATATGATACTGTTTTCTATCTAAAAAAAACAAATGGGTTACAAGGGAAACAAGAAAAAAAAATGTGTTTTGTAGTTTCACTTGTTAAAGTAAGCAATGCAAATCTTTTGTTTTGTAGAGAATTTGATGGGAAACATTAATTTAAACGCAATTTTTGTGTTTCTTGTTTTGTACAAAACATTTTGTGGAAAAAAGATTGTTTCCTTTGTGTTAAAGAATGTTGACTTTGGTTGATTGAGTCAAACTCATACTTGACTATAACTACAGGGACTAATTGTGTTATAATTAATACTTCTAACACTTTTATTCTTAACATGTCAAGTTGTGTTGGGTTTATTAATTTGATGATACAAAATAATAAATAATGAAACATCAAGGGCTTAAAGTGACAAAGATGAAACCTACAAAAAGATTGAAAGGCTTGCTTGCAAAAGAAGATTTATTATTTAGTTCTTCGTAGAGATTTGTAAACCCTAATCCTCTAGTATATAAAGAGGATATGGGATGTAAGTTTTAATATACAAGTCTTCCAATATGTAGACGTCTAGCAAAAGTGTGTGTGTGTGTGTAGGGCGTGTGTTCTTGTAAACGCCTAGACTAGAGTTAGTTTAGTTAACCCCCAAGATCAAAGAAGTCTTTGATCCTTGTTATAATTTAGATAACACGTTATTAATATAATTGGAGGTGATTGTGAAAGAAACCTTGTGTCAATAACATAATTGTTCTTTTTATTCCGCTACGTATGTATATGTTATTGTTTAACCCTAAGGCTCAAAACGATCTCAAAGAGTCTAGCAACCTTCTCATAGTAATTTGTTTCATGGCTGGATTCGCATATTACCTAATTTTTGGTTCTCGAATTTAAGAGTAAGTCACTTGCTATTCAGTCATGAATGGATTATTATGGGTTAAGTATATTGATTGGTTTAAGGGCAGTTGTATCAAATGTTGGTGGCTATGCGTTGATACTTTATGGATTTGAGGGGAATTCGAGTATGGAGATGTTGTATAACGATTTTAAATAATATATCATGGTATACTTGGTATTTTAGACAAAGGGTGAAGGCTGAATATACGTAACAAACTTTCTCAAATTAACCAATATACGTAATATATTTATTTTATTCTTAACATACGTAATATACTTTCAAATATTTACCAATATACGTAATATTGACAGGTTACGCTTTAAAAAGTTACAATAATGGTCCCTGTCGTTTACGTTGACTTTCACTGTTAGTCTTTTGACATTATTTAAAAACGCCATATGCTCTCATGCATTATTTGTATTACTTTAAAAGTTCTCAATAAAAATAACCAATTTCAATATATCATAAATAAAACGAGTTTTTGTAGCCGCGCGTTGCGGCGGGTTTTTTGCATTTAATTTTTATGTTATATGTGTGGTGTTTAAATAGTGTGCGAAATTTTTTTATGTAAATGTTGGTATATTTATTTTATTTGGCACATTTGTATAGTGATAGATCGGTCGGGATGTAAACTTTGACATTAAGTTTGATGTAAGGGTGTGTGTTTTTTTTATTTTTTTTTATTATTATTATTTTAAATATATATGTATATATATATATAATGAATCAAACATCCTTAATTACATATTAGCGGTTTGTTTGCTTTTATTTTTATGTTATATAAGTTTTGTTATATGTGTAGTGTTTAAATTGTGTGCGAAATTTTTTATGTAAATGTTGGTATTTTAATTTTATTTGGTACATTTGTATAGCGATATTTGGGTCGGGATGTAAACGTTGACCTTAAGGATCTACCGAATTCATTAAATATATATACATATATGTTAAAAAAAATAATAGTAAAAATTAAAACAAACCTTTATAACAACAATTAAAGTTGAGCATCGAATTTGCAAAGTGGCGCATACTTCGGGGTTAATTTTTGCCATTTTTCAAATTTTTTTAAAAGAAAAGGATCGGTTTTTTCAAAATGTGACACACTTCGGGGGTACTTCTAGCCATTTTCTTTTTTAAAAGATAAGGATCGGTTTTGCAAAACGTGAGACACTTCGGGGGTAATTCTAGCCAATTTTCAGAATTCACTACTCTTTTTGCAAAGCGTCGTTGACTTGAGGGGTCCTTTTTGCCATTTTCCCAAAGTCACGAAACGACGTCGTTTTGTACCATGTCGTTTTACTCTTTAATTTTTGGCCTCAGCTGTCGTTTCGCCCTTTTCTTCCAAACGACGAAACGACGTCGTTTTTCACGCCTTTTAATATATATATTAATATTACAACTACTTACGCTTATTTGTTTGGGTTGTAGCTATTTTATCTCTTATATAAGTGTGACATTCTATATGATCCATGAACGGTTTTGAAACAATGTATAGATAAGAATAGTAATTCCCATGATCGATCATATAGATTATTAATACTCGTCGTCACGGTCGTCCCATGGATTTGCGAGGCTTTATGCCATCCTACATTCATCCCTTTAAGTCACGAGGATTCCCTGACATTATATTGATGAAATTCATCGATGGTTGTTGGCGTGATCAATAACTATTAAAAAAGATTATGCAGTATTTATTAATAAGTCATATGGGTTTGTTTAGTATGTAGAAAGCTTAAGTCCACTTCTAGTACTTTCTTTTGTATCTATATATGTTCTCTTTGATTGATTAATGGAATCAAAATGATTTACCAAAACTACTATGAATATCGATGCAAAAACCGAGCCTCACATAAAAACCCTCTAACAAAACGTACATCCTTCTCTCTTCCTAAAATTGTCGTCTAAAGGTTCACCTTGAGTAAAGTCCAAAATACATCTCTGTGGTTTGTCCCGCGTCTCGCTTTACATCCCTAAACTTTTTTTTGGCACAAAATCATCCATCCGTTAGTAAAGTTGGCACAAATACATCCCTCTGTTAGTAAAATCAGTTAATGAGGACTAACGATGCAAATATTTCTCCGTTATCTCTTGACGAAAGAGAAAATATTTGCACCGTTAGTCCTTAGGACTAACGATGCAATAAAATAAGTTTCATCGTTAGTCCTAAGGACTAACGGTACACTCCACCGCCACATCCACCCACCACCACCCAACGCCACCACCCCCACCTCCATCGCCGCCGCCACCACTGCCACCACCACCCACGCATATGGACACTGCCACCAATTCTTAATCTTACAATGAAAACAGCGGAGTCGTGGTGGGATAAACCAAACACAAGAAACTTCAATCGGGCACTGATTTGCTTGAAATCGAACGAATTAATGCCTGGATCAGACCCTCTATATTCCAATTATCAAAACCCCTCTATCAATTTTCAATAACCCTATGCTTCCCGAAACCCTAATTTTTGTGGTTTTTGTGGGAGATGGACTTGTGACGAAAATCGGCCTTATTTATAAATGGATAAAAGGAAAGTCTTGAATCCTCTTTCTCCTCTCGGTTGTGGTGTGACGCCATTCATGGCTCTCGTCCCTTTCCTCAGCTGTCTCTCGAGGCAGATGGAGATGGTCTAGGAGGATAGGTATTCATTTAGAAGAAGGTGGCAATGACACTTTTGGGTTTGACTCTCAAAAGGAGGAGATTAGATGTATTTTGGTGTTTGTGTTTCTATGTATGTCGACAAAGAGAGAGGGATAGGAGGAGCAGATAAAGTAGAAAAGTGATGGGTCGAATGTGCTGGATCTGGTTATCATTCTTTTATTTATTATTTTTTTTGTTTTTGTTTTATTATCCGTTAGGAGATAACGGAGAAATATTTGCACCGTTACTCCTCATTAACTAATTTTACTAACAGAGGGATGTATTTGTGCCAACTTTACTAACGGAGGGATGGTTTTGTGCCAAAAAAAAGTTTAGGGATGTAAAGCGAGACACAGGACAAACCACAGGGAGTATTTTTGATTTTACTCGTTCACCTTTTTTCCTTTTTCCTTTTTTTAGTGTGACAGTACGCGGTGTATTTTTATCAATAATACTACTACTCGTAGTAGTTAGAAATTGAGTAAAGTCTTTGGTCCTTGTTTCAATCACTAAAAAATTCATATCCATCACCAACCATATCAATTTAATATATTCACATAAAATCGTATATAAAAACGTGCATAAAAAAGTTTATAAAAACATATAAAAAACATATATGAAAACGTGTAAAAAATGTATATAAAAAAGATGAAAGACAAAAGACTAACGGTGAATGTCAAAGCAAACCACTGGGACCATTACTGTAACTTTTTTAAGTGAAAAAATGTCAAAGGACTAACGGTGAAAATGAACGCAAACGATAGAGACCATTACTGTAACTTAAAAATCTGGTAACCTGTCAATATTACGTATATTGGTAAGTATTTGAAAGTATATTACGTATTTTGAGAATAAAATAAGTATGTTACGTATATTAGTTAATTTGAGAAAAGTTTGTTACGTATATTCAGCTTTCACCCTTTAAACAAATATAGAGATGGAAAGTTTGGTATTCGAATGTTATTATGATGCTTGTGTAGGATACGACAATACAAGTGACTCGACATTGAATATTTTATTGTTCATATTTGCTACATGGTTTTGATTTTTGGTTTTCGAATGAGATTGGAAGATGTTGGACGACACACACATGGGATTTTGGTTCACACACACAAGAAGATTGGTATTTGTTCTTAAAGGTTTTAAAAAGCTCGTTTTTAAATTATTTGAAGAATTGATTACGAAGAAGGTTGAATATCATTTATTTGATGTTATAGTTGAGTTTCACAAGTTTGTGTTCTTATCATATCTCAAAGTGGGGCTTACACTTTGGAGATAATTTTTTCGTGCTTCAATGATTGTGACGAGGAATCGACGTAACACTTGAAGGAGTGATGTTATTGTGCACAGTGATTATTGTCAAGGGATTACGGTCTCCCTATACATAAAGTTGTATACATTCAGAGTTACGTGGATAGTACAAGACATAAGACACAATTTTGGGTTATTTTATTTCTTCATCAAGTTTGTTATATTTGGTTTTCTTCACATGTGATCATTACATAGAGTCTACAGATTTGAAGAATCATTTGATGTTCATGCGCCACTCAAAGGGAAGTTTCTATCGCTTACATTCCCTATTTGTTGATAACAAAAAGGGGAAGAGATGTTGGAGTGGCATGGCATGGATTAAGGGGAAGACAAAAGTGTTTCATTCATGGTGAGTGTGATAACTCGTAATTTCAGGTCATTTCTCAAAATTACTATTCATCGGTACTATTCATCATTTTACTATTCATCGTTTTTTAAGTCGATTTGATATTTTGAGAGTGTATTTCAAAATTTTACTATCCACGAAACACTATTCATTCTCGGAGAAAAATCACTATTCATGATTCACTATTCATCATTTTTCGTAAACTATGTTTACGAGTATCAAATACGTGTAACCTTGAGGGTTAAGCTGCGTATTCATGGAACATCACTGAGAACAATTTCATATAGACTAGAGTTAGTCTACATATCATCAGTAATATCATCATCATATTAGTTCATGCATGGGTTTGCATATTTCATTAAACGTATATTTATCTATTAAATAAACGCTATCGCACGATCATTTATTTTGAATATTTGATCCGACATTTCCAAAAATTATCATAATATATTTTTATACTCATTTTAAGACTATAAAAATTATATTATTAGTTTACCCGATGTTTTGAATTTATTTTGTATATAAATTGTTATATATATATATATATATATATATATATATATATATATATATATATATATATATATATATATATATATATATATATATATATATATATATATATATATATATATATATATTTACGACGGTTTTCGTAAATTCAACTCGATAATTATTTATTCACTCAATTCTTGCGAGAAATGTATTTTTATAATTTTTATGACTTCGATATATTTTATTTTGTTCCGTTAAAATCGATTTCTAGCTAACGCTACACTAAATAACTAATTATATTTACCAAATGAACATATTACATAACCTAAAATACATTTACTCAACAAAACTATATCAAATCTCTCCCTAATTCTATTTTGCCGACCACCCCCCTTGAGTCATCCATTTTATAAATAAAATATATATTAATCATAGGGTACACATATACAAGTCCTTAGATATTTGTAGAATATATCACTTATACAAAAGTGACTTACACCTAGCAACTAACTCATACATAATATCTTCAAGTAGAAAAACTCTACCATCTTTCTTTCTTCTTCATTTTGGTCGACAAGGGCAAGAACACAAGAAGAACTCATAAGATTTTCAAGCTACAAGTATTAATGAAGTTCAATTAATAATCTAGTTAGGGTTTTGAAATAAAAACCTCAAGATTATTGGGTTTACTAGCTCAAAAATTCATCATACTACTAGTAAGTGTTCTAAATATTTTTACTACTCTTTCATCATCTTACTTGAGCTATTTTTATCATTCTAGTAAGAAAACATGCAAGTATCATATGTATTTATACCACTTTTATTGGTTTTTAGTACTTATTATGAGTTTTAATCATCTTATAATAATTCCCATGAAACATATCATTGTTGATGATGTTTAGGAACCTATGACACCATAAGAAGGTGTATGGTAGGTTTAGAATAGATTTGGTGTTGATTTGAAGTGATTGAAACAAGTATTACGCTAGAAAAATCATTACCGACAACTTAAAATGAGGTCTGATCGTTTTTGTAAAATATGGAAATTTCGTCAGGTCAAGGACTATTTTGGGCTAGATATTCAGAAAATAGACTTTAAAACGAAACCGTGGTCGCTTGAACGGGTTAAAACGGACTAATAACGACTAAGTTACACGTGTTTAAATAACGTTATCGTAACTATATATATATATATAAATATATATATATATATATATATATATATATATATATATATATATATATATATATATATATATATATATATATATATATATTATATTTGGTAAAAGGGCCTTAAAACCCCGGTAAATATATCCAAAAATTCAATGAAGTACAATTGACATGGACGTATATCCCATGCCCTCTGCCCGTTACATAGGCGATATGACTCTACATATGTAACTAAGCTAAACAAGCCGCTAATCGCAGCAACAAACACTAAACTGCTATAACAAACAGAATAGAAAACAAATTACATTCAAATTAACAATCTAAATGTAACTAAGTCCAGGTTCCATGGACCACTTCCATAGTGAGCAGCTCCGTCTTCAAATCACCCCTTTGTTGACGCCCGAGTACTACACTAACTATTTTATACAAGTATAAACACTTATATATATTTCCTATTTTATATAAGTATAAACACTTATATATATTTCCTATTTGTCAAAAATTATTGTCGCAAGTGACCATGTTTGGAGTCGTTTTTCACATCGATAGAATACTTTTGAGAAAACGATGTCTTCTAATAAAAGTGAGTTCGCCTAGCCTATTTTCCAAAATGTTCAACCGTTCGTCAAACGAAGTTGTAACGAATAGTAAACGATCACTCAAACTTTTCTGAAAACTACTCATAAACAATATTTTTAGTCCGACTACCCTACTTCATCTATATTTTTCTCCATGATCGAGACCTCTATGATCAAAAGTTAAACGCTAAGACTTTTAGATAATGTTGCAAGCTTTCTAAAACTATTGAGTTTGTTTCCTAACACTCGATATTCACTATTTTACGACTAGCTTTTCGAGGCCATTTAGCCATTTTCACGAATTATCAAAGTGTATTATTTTACGATTAAAAACGATAATTTCATAATAAATCACTAAACGACTATCGTAGGATGTTGTTTCAACGTAAGTACTTGTAAAATATTTTATAACCTAACGTGATGTCATAAACATATATTTCGACGATAAACTTTATTTTCAAAAGCACAAGTGGTATAGATTACATGTGAATTTGCATGCACGACATTATTTCATGACTTATATTAGATCATATCATTCATAATAGGTCGCGGTTAGAGATTGCGCCTCATTTCAGTGTATCCACTTTTGTCATCATAATCATTGCATCAGGTGAGTCATAGCCCCTACTCTTTTAATACTTTTGTTAAACTTTTTGGGGGAGATACATGCTAAAACTTTTATCATGATCATAATTGTTTCAAAACCGAATGTTGTTCTATATCTATTGTTCTTCGTCGAATTATGTGCTATATCAGTTGACTACTGATACATTGAGTCACGTACTATTGATTATGTGCTATTGTTCTACGTCGAGTTATGTGCTATATCAGTTGACTACTGATACGTCGAGTTAGGTACTATTGTGAACTCATTTGACGATGTGTGCTTGAACATAAACTATAACATTTTGTGCAATGGGTTGTAAACACACAAGTTGCAAGTTTTGTATGCGTGGGACTTGGAACTGAGTGGATTTGCAATGCATTTGCTGCATGGACGTTCTTTAAAGGTTTTTCATGACAACACAAACTCTATGAACTCACTCAACCTTTGTGTTGACACTTTTAGCATGTTTTATCTAAGGCATACACTTCATGGCATGCATGTGGACTTATCATAGAGTCGCGGTGACGACGCGTCTTACATGAGATTTATGCACTTTAAAAACATCGTTTGGCTTGTAACAAAACTTATTTCCGTACGTGTTGACTATCATTTGGGACCTATACTTTGTAAACTCTGATTATTTTACTTAATCAAACGATGTATTTTCCAAACGACAATTTAGGTCGTTCAATATAACTGTAACTGTGATGCTATGGCAGTCATCCCCCAGGAATTCCATTCCGCTGCAAAACACGTATTTTGGGGGTGTGACAGTGAGATTTAATTATCTCAACTTCTGCTACTTCGTCTAGGCAAGTTCGTACAAGAACCGTGTTTGTTTTGTCATCATCAAATAGGGAAAGATTGTTGGGTTTATTGATTTGATGATACAAAACAATAAATAATGAAACATCAAGGGCTTAAAGTGACAAAGATGAAACCTACAAAAAGATGGAAAGACTTGCTTGCAAAAGAAGATTTATTATTTAGTCATTCGTAGAGATTTGTAACCCTAATCCTCTAGTATATAAAGAGGACATGGGATGTAGGTTTTAATACACAAGTATTCCAATATGTAGACGTCTAGTAAGAGTGTGTGTGTGTGTCTAGGGCGTGTGTTCTTGTAAACGCCTATACTAGAGTTAGTTAGTTAACCCCCAAGATCAAAGAAGTCTTTGATCCTTGTTATAGTTTAAATAACACGTTATTAATATAATTGGAGGTGATTGTGAAAAAAACCTTGTGTCAATAACATAATTGTTCTTTGTTATTCCGCTGCGTATGTATATGTTATTGTTTAACCCTAAGGCTCAAAACGATCTCAATGAGTCTATCAAACTCCACAAGTTGTGTGTTTTACAGGGTTCTAAATGAAACATTAGCTTATGTATACTCATCCGGATCTAGGGTTGCAGATTAACTTCTCATTCTCTCATTCAAAAGTCAGTTTTAGCTCTCAAATATTGGTATTGATAGTCGGGTATAGTGTTTATCATCTTGATCATTGGATAGGTTGTTTTATAGTGTTTGAGTGTTGTAGTAAGGGTTTATTGTATTGATTCTTTTGTAGTATGATAGATAGGATCCTTCTGAAAGGGACTATCTATTTTTTGTGTATTTATTTAGTGAGCACACAGTTGTATCTTTTTGAACTATATGTAAAAAAAAAAAAAAAAAAAAATCACCAAAGGGTGGTTGGCTTGTTGACTTGTTAGTCTGGCATATATGTTGTCATCAGGGTGACGTAGCTAGGATGATATCATTGTTAGCTAATAAGGCCAATTGACCCGACCCACTTGTTTATGCCCGTTTAATACTGAAAAACAGTATTATTATATTAAGCTAACTATAAAGATTACAATACATTAAATAGAAAGATTAATACGAAACCCTAACTATTAAACGGGCCTAAACAAGCGGGCTGAGCTAATAGGCCTTATTAGGTAACAATTATTTATGGTGCGTATCATCCGATCCGAGCGCGTATCATCCATCCTGATTTTCCATTTTGTTGGGATGTTTTTGGGCAAGAAAATCTTAACTGAATGCCATATTAGAGTTATAATTGTGGCTTGACCATTAAACCAAAAGATCATTACAATATATAATCTCATAGGATTATTCTAGAGAAATGATACAAATGTGATGGGCGTAATCAACAAAATAATAAAACCTAAAGGCAAACTACACGTCTAACAGAAGTTTCGTGTGTTGATAATCACTTGATTTTGACATCTAAACAACTAAACAACCAAATTGTTTTAGACTTGAACAGCCTAACTTTGCATTATGACAAGTCCAAAATGTATGATGGGTTCGGATGAAGCCCAATAGAAGCCCAATAACCGTTCTCGAGCCTGGCCCAACGGAACTTTATAGTAGAGGGTACAGATATACAAATGAAAACCTTGATTGAATACTCCGTATTAAAATCTCAAAACCTGCTTTTATACAAGAGATGGAAAACATATAGCCATCATTTTACCTACAAATTTGTTACTGAACCTGTTCTATACAAAATAAATCAGAAAACACAGACAAAAAAACAAAACGAATACGGGGACCAAAAAGCTACTTGGCATTACCACATATCAACATAGGTCTTGTTATGCTCCATTGATAGAGTTGGAAGTAACATTCTCACAAGTCAGCCCTCTACGCCCCTTTTTGCAGCCAAAGTAGCACATGTTTGAAAGAGGCGCGCGTACTACACAATTTGCGTGTAATTCCATGGTCTATAGCTATTGTTCACAAAAGTTTCCAGGCTGCAACATATAAAAATGCAACGGATTAGTCAACAATGCAATCGCTTTTAATATGCAAGGAATACAGACATAAACTAACATACCCTTATATGGCAATCAAATAAACTAACAACTGTACAAGAAATGTTATATGCAAGACGTATAACAAGAGATTTATTCATGTACTACACGCAGATTCAATAAATTAGTGGTAACTTGATGTAACTAAGGTTAATTAGGAGCCACTTAACTAATAAAACATTCTGGTCCCGACAAGAGTCACTTTCCAAGTGTACATATACACGCAAAAGTGCAAAACTAATGAACAAGAAAGGTGCAACATCAATGGCCCAGTGAGGAAAAAGAAAAGCAATCGAAACCAAGATTGTATTCATCACAACTGGCTTCCAACTCTCAACTCATAAAAAAAAAAAAAAAGACAACGGAATCTAGGGCCGAACCTTTGACTCAGGAGAAAATGACTCAGTTTACAAGTTCCTAAAAAACTACATACATCTGCAAACTAACGTACCCAACTCTAAGATGTGGTGCCCGAACGATACAATCCATGTATTGATGCAAATATGGCATGAATACAAAGTTCGGAAGCAGAATAACAGCAATCTTCTGTCGGGATTCAGGAGAATTCGTTAACTCAAACAGATTGAGACCTTTAATAAAGATTTAGGCCCTTTTGTTAAACGTAGTATAAATTTTCAGACCAGGTTTGAAAAGTTTTTGTATTCGCCTCTAGGTAGACATAAAACATTGACAACAATGCCAGCTGTAAATTAAAATTCTTCCAATTGTGTTAATGGAAACGAATCAATACATGGAGATGACCTTGTATACCCAATGACCCGGCCTTCCATCAAATCTGGAACCAAACATATCTATAACTACTACAATCTAATTATCAATTTAGCAGTCGACACTTCTTCAACAACCATATTTCATAAGCAAGAACATCTTACTAATTTCCCAAACGGGACTCCTAGCTAGCTAGGTCCATTTCTAATCATAACGTCAGCATAATATACACAACTATCCCCTTGCCGAAACACTCAAAATGTCAATTTGGAATTGCGTTATTTTTTATTTTATTTTTTAAATTTTTTCGTATTACAAATTTACAACCACTCCTAAGAACACCCCTAAAACACAATATCTCTGATGTTGATCAATTTAGGGAAACCTTAGATTGCTTATACTATTGAAATCTGCTTATGCTTCTACAGGGTGTTTCAAAAAAGGCTAGCGACGCAGCTTGTTGTCCGTTTGTCATCCACGTCTTTGTAAATGTCATAATCTACTATTCTAAAAGTATGCACAAATAAAAAAAAAAAAAAAAAATCTAACATATACAATAATTAAGCACTTTATAACGGAAAAACAACTTGGGCCTATTTTATGTCGAAAATAAGCACTTTTCAGCTAGACACAAAAAAGTGCTTATTCTATTTCAGATACACAATACCAAAACACCATCATACATATGTTTAGACATATAACTAGCCATGCATGCATGCAATTACGTACGTACCAAGGTCACCTTTTTTGGAAGCGAACGCATGACAGAAAACCGCGCGAAAGACAACAACGAAACTCGAAACAATCCCGAAAATATAAAACAAGACCACCAAGAAAAAGACCCAAGGCATTAATAAGAACCCGATAAAGAAACTTAAGGAGCCACAAACCATTAAGGCTAACGAGACTCCCATCATTAACCACACTAAACCACCGTTACTTATCTTCTGACGTGATGATGATGATGATGACGTCATGTTGTCATCAGGGTGACGTAGGATGGTTAGGAGTAATGATGAGAGGTCTTGAATGATTCTTGTTTGATGGTTCATTCTTGTTGGATCTTGAACCATGTTTTTTGGTTATTTTTTAATTCTCAAAATATGTGAAAATGAATGAATTTGATGATAAAGTTTGGGAATTTGATATGAAATGGAAGTGTTTTTGGTTTTGTTTTGATCAAAATTTATGTGAAAGAAATGATGAAACTTGTTGTTGGATAAGTTTGTGGATTTATATACAAAATTGGCCAACAAGATGATGATGAAAATTTATGTATGTTCTGCTGCTAATTGAATTTTTTATTTTTTATTTTTTATTTTATTTTTATTTTTATTTTTTTTTCAGAAAGAAACAAAAGGCCAAAAACGCTACAAAACAAGATGGTGACATATTTTGTTTAATTTAATTTTATTAAATTTTGTACAACATTTTCGTTTTTAATGGATTCAAAATAATTTTAGACGTCCATTTCGTATTTTAAGATGCTAAAATAGACGTCCATTTCGTATTTTAATGGATTCAAAATAATTTTAGTGAGTAAAAGTGGTGCTTAACTGATGAAGAGTATGTTTAGAAGGTTTTTTTTTAAAATAATTTTAAGCATTTCAAGTGACATTTATTTTGAGATGAAGGAATATTAGAAAAATACTTTTCGTGAGTTTTAAATAACTATCTTTTCTGAAAAAATTATGGAAAACATAAGTATTATTGTTTTGTATTGTTATATAAAATAGTTTCTCTCTTAACTAATTAGTTAAATAAAACTTTCACAATTTTCATTAATACTACCAATATTTTTTTTTAGTAATAAAAGATGTAAGATTATCTGAAAAGAAAATAAACATAATTTGAGACTGTAAGCATAATAAGTTTTGACGTTTTTTTTAAATGGTAGTTTAAAGAAACAAAGCAAAAGTAAAAAGAATAATCTTAACCATTACATGCAACTTATAAGCCATTACATGTAGAGATTTTGATTATTTATTGGAAAACGGAGAAAGTAATTTTACTTAAGCCTGGAATTTTAATAAAACCAAAATGAATAACAAAAACTAATTATTAAAAGAGAAAAATACCATACTAAGCCAAAAAACACCCTTAATCCAAGACTTCATTTTTTTACATTATTTTTCTATTTCAGTTATCCTCAACTGCTCGACTTCACCCAATTTAATGACAAACGTCATGCACAATCGTATTCCGACTTCATCTATAATTAGCTAAAGGTGTTTAAAAAAAGTATAAAGGAGGGACTAGTATCACTAAATGGATAAAGCTGAGCAGTTGAGCATGATCAAAATTTTAAAAAAATGCGCAAAAAATGACCAAATCTTAGACCACGGTTGTTTTTTTTTTTTTACCCTTAGTTTAATTTGATAAATTTTCTTTTATTAAAATTGTTGGAGCCGAGTCAGCTTTGAAATGGATGACGTGGAACGTTATCTGTGTTTGGGTGAGAATGAGTGTGTGACCACTCATTTGTTTCTATATATTTTTTTTTTTAAATATATTTGTTTTTATATTCGCAAGTGATAAAAGTGTAGGTTTGAAAATGACTAATTTTGGCTTTGTCGGGTTTGTTTATTAAGCAAAAAGTGTAACGTAGAAAATGACCAGAAATTGTCCTTGGTTGTTGATTAAGCAAAAAGTGTAGGTAGGAAAATGACCACTTTGATAGTGATCGAGGAAATTTATTCGACAAGTTTATATAAACAAGGATTGCTCCGAAACCGCCGCTTTGCGGCGGGACATTTTATATTTATGGGTAAATATGCTTTGCGTTAAACTGTGAAGAAGCTTGCCATTCCCTTTCTCCGAGGTCGGTAGCTGCAGCTAATTCCACGGCCCTGCAAAAAGAAAATGATGGACCTGATCATAAAATAATAGCTCACACTATGTTTAAAGATTGTATGGGCATGAATCAAATTTCTAGTGAATTTGTAAGGAGTGTAGGTAGTGTCACATGGATGGTCCTCTCTATATGATAACATGGCTTTTAGGCTGTGCATACTTGATCTATGTACCAGAGTTAATATATATTTGAGTAAGACCGATTTGCAAACGTATTGAAAAAGTATATGCATTGTATGTATAGCAGTAAAGGGAGAACTATTTGCCATACCAAGGCATTTAAAGAAATATGATGTACAACCATCTTTAAATAGGTGACCTGCATTTTGGTAATTTAAGGGAAGTTTCAGTAATTCTGGTAACTTGCATCTGGGTTATTGGAGTTTAGTTACTGATCTAAAAGTTTTCCTGATCATAGGTCTCAGTTTATCAAAGCTGTTGATGTGTTTTCAATTTCTAAACCAAGAGTGTCATCAAATTCTGTCCTGTCCAAATCAGATAGTTCACCAGTCTCAACTTAGGTTATAAATAGGTTAAATATTATTCTGAAGTGCCTTTTCTAGCTCTTATGATATCTTAGAGTTTCTGTTTTAAGTTATTTTGGCAAAGCAAGGTTTTTAGATTGCTTAATATATAGTGCAAAGTGCCCATTTGTTGCCCAAGTTCTGTCCGCAGTCCCTAAATTCTGGCCAAAATGGCTTATTCATCAGCAGCTTTATCACTCATATGGTTAAGGATAGTCGCTGTTTTTTAATTCCCTTGAATGGTCCTTAGTATAAGTAAGATTTGTTTTGGCTTTATTCGTCGCTTAGTGCTTATTTAACCCTTGTTTTAGTCTGCTTAAAACCCCCTTTTTCTGCGCTTCTCAGGCTGCACGAACACAGCAATTGTGTGTTTAAGTGCTTATGATTAATTTTTTAATAGCTTATGACTCGATCTAGAATGCTCTGTTAGTTTCTCTTAGCCGATTTAGATTACTTTATTTAACTTTTAGCTTATTATTAGGATTCCTTAGCTTATTAGCTGATGCCCCGATAGGTAAGTTTAAAGTGGATGTTTGGATTCGCTTATTACTTAATCTATCTTTGTTATCAGCTTCGCTTTGTCACCCTATTTTATGTTTTCACATTTTAAGTGCTTTAAAAGCTAATAAGTAAGCGTTAGCTTATTTTAGCCATAGTTTGCAAAGAGAAAAACAAAACTTCAAAAACCAAGGACCACAAATATTATTACAAATTTAAGAACATGTAAAACATTTTGTGGCTTTAATGGTGGACCAAACCAAATATAAATAAGAAGATAAAGAAAGTTATTCACCTCCAAATTTGAGCTCTGCTTTGATCCCACAATGTTTGTTGCACTGTGGTCTCTCAAGCAATAAAGTACCGCTTCTCATGTTCTGTTACAAACGGCCTACACAAATATGTGGCGTAGTTACAACGTTGATACCAATGAATCTCGGGCCACTACCTACAAAATGACAAATTGATCGATTCTCCACATCTGAAAAGTTACACCAATTAACCTGAAAATCAATTTGCATGCTCTTAATTTTAGAGAAAGAATAATACCTGTCATCGAATAAAGGATCTAAATTTTTATCAGGCTGACACTGTATATGTCTGATACATTATTCCTAGAATAAAAGACCAAGCATATCGCATTAGCATAAACAAAGTTAACGTAAAGACCAAAAGAAGACAATGCAAGTTACTAACATGAGGAGTCATGCGGGTTCTTCTCAAGATCAACATTCAAATCGGGATTGATCATCACCAATGCATCCCTACCATGATGATCCCCTTTTCTTCCTCGTTACTGCAAACGCACATGTAACAGTTACGCAATTTGCATAACCAATATTGAGCAGGCTCAAAGCACACAAAAGTAGATACAAATAACCAATTCCAAACACCCCACACTACGTTCCAGCGATTATAGCAACAGACTACAGAAATGACCAATCTGGGTCCTTCAAAACAAAAGCGGACCTAATATTTCAAGATATTTGAGAATGTCCCCTAAACCAAGATATAATCGGTAACAAAAGGCAGCTTAGTATTACTAATACTCTGGCAGTAAGTTCCTTTAAACTCGGTAAAGCAAGTAAAGTATGTATCCACCAATTAACCATAACAAAAACATTTTAATCATTTAAATAACCAATCAACAATATGGGTTTACCTGTTAATTACAGCACCCTTCCTCTGAGTCTTTTCCTGCAACAAAAAACATAAGAAACCAAAATCAATGACACGTATTAACCAAACTACCGAAACGCAAAGAAATCCAAGAAAACTCACATCCAACAACGGAATAGACATAACCCATACCGACTCGACTTCCTTCCAACGGCAAATTCCCAACAAAAGCAGCTTCCAATAATGTTTATT
Organism: Chrysanthemum makinoi; assembly: GCA_910596185.1. Classification (NCBI taxonomy): domain Eukaryota; kingdom Viridiplantae; phylum Streptophyta; class Magnoliopsida; order Asterales; family Asteraceae; genus Chrysanthemum; species Chrysanthemum makinoi. The sequence continues at coordinate 43,204,145 of OU343225.1, read as the reverse complement.
CTCTGCTTAGTGCAGCCCCTCTGAGAGCGTGGTTTGAGTTTTTTCACTGCAACTGATTATACGTGTTTCGGAACACATACTGCGTTTGTATGGACCTCAGAAAGAACACCAGCGACCTAAACAAAATTACCCGCTCACCCAGAGAAACTGCAAAAAAGTTATGATCGAACCTAGAAACTGTAAACTTTCTTTCACATAACCCAAGCCAAAGAATTAAACAAAAGCGAAGCACAACCACACTTCGGATAGGTACGAAAATGATACTGGGATACAAATTCAGACAAAAGTGTGTATAAGGCTCAGACAGGGTGGGAATAAAACAAAGCTTAAACATCCGTAATGGCTGCAAATCTTGTGATTCGCCCTGCCAACGCATGGAAGTTCACAACTTTAGTCAAATCAGTGGAGTGAAACGATGAGGGCAACAGAATAAGCCCGCCATGGCTGCAACTTTAGTAAGTTATTGCGTCAAGATCCGTAGCGAACCCATCTTTCACCTCTCTCCACCCCTGGGGACCTCATCATTGCCCCATATACCCCAAGATCAAATCGACCAAAATGTTGTCGTTTGTAATACCACACAACGTCATACACGTTATAAGGTCGTCGAAGCCACCGAAATAAATTCGATACCATATACCCCAGTATCAAATCGACCAAAAATGTTGTCGTTTCATACACAACGCATACATCGCGTTATTGCCAAATTGAAATAAATTCGATACCAACAAATCGTGATGTCAAAGCACAAACATAGCATCGCTACCCCGCCAAGATACGGGTTTCGGTAAAGGATGCATAAGAAAAATTTATAAGCAATCCCACACCATAAATATGTAAGTGAACATGGATACTTCTTTGTTACCCTTTTATCCACATGTCCTGCAAAATTGAGAAAATCAAACTGAAGTTAGTCGAAATAAAAAAGGAAGGACTCTTTCATAGCAGTCAGTAACTATACTATGTAATACATACTTGTACGTTGGTGTCGCAAGTAAACGTAAGATAAGTGCAAAAATAATTTACAGTTAATCATATAAAAACCCAAATCAAAACAAAAGTAAATCAGACAACACAGTCGCTAATATATACAAATGAATAGAAGCGAAGCAAATCGAACCTTAAAAGAATCTACGATCAAGACGCAGTAGCCGTGAGAAGCGGCGGCGGCCGAGAAAGCGGAGATGGACATTGCAATGAAAAGAAAACGAAGCCCTAAACGAGCAGGAGTGGCAACTAATATCCTAAGATTAATGTATGTATAATCAGGTTCGGGACGGACAAAGGATCCAAAAAGAAGATATGTGCCCACCATGGTCGCAAGTATAGTAACCTGCCTCGCCAAGATATGGACCACTCCAGCTTTAATCCTCCACCATAAACTCATCATACCTTTGTTGTAATATATTAATTTTAGGATACAAAACGGTCCCATACGCGTGTCGTAAGGCTCATTGCTTTTTTTCCTCACCCAACTGAGATACCCAATTTTGTAATGTTGGCGTTAACGCCTCTTTATGATATACGTGGCGTTCTCGTTCACACTGCATCTTGTATTCAGACGTGTTACCACGACCGGCCACCGATAACCGCGTGCCAAAGTTTCATCAAATTGTTATAACACGTTGCAACGTTTCCCAAGTTTCCATCATACGTGAAGCATTGACTGAAGATATAATGAGGCTCAGACGGATCAAGGACCGAAAAAAGAGGATATGCCCAGCATGGCTGCAAGTATAGTAACTTGCCACGCCAAGATATGGACGATCTCAGCTTTAATCTCCTTGCCACCATAAACTCATCATAGCCTCTTCAAATGAATATCAGCATCATTCTTATGCCGTTAAACTCACCAAAAATAGCCCAACATCAGGAAAGCAGGCAGCAGCAGACAAAGTGGATCAGACGGACAAAGGATCGAAAAAAAGGATATGCCCATCATGGCTGCAAGTACAGTAACCTGCCATGCCAAGATATTGTAACGAACACATCATGCCCTTCGCATATGCTAAAGTTTTCCAGCACCTGCAAATTACAACAAAAGAAAATTTACTTAAACATAAAGCATGTCAAAAACAATAAGCACGAATCTAATAATCAGCACATGTAGCAACATAGTTGGTCTAACCCGTTGAAGCTAATGAAAGTGAAACGACGTTCCCGTCAAACCGCCTTAGAACACACAGTTGGCTTTTTCCAACTGTGAATACACGCTAACACGCGTCATCAACTTAAATGACGTAACACCTCTATATATACCTACACCTAGCCTCTTTCCATGAATGTGTTTAGCCGTGATTTTTGAAAATGATGACGGTTGTATGATAGTCTTTGGTTGTAAAATTTACTTCGAAGCAGTAATGTACGTAAGGTGAACATTATTGTGAGTTACATAATGAGATTCAGAATCATTTAGAGGCGTACCATTGTAGCGGTCGATTTGTTTAATCACCCCCATGCCGTTCTCAACCTTTTTTGCCCCCGCGTACAGTAATCAAACCCATCTATTTCAATCAATACTGAACCGAAAAAATATACATAACCCTTGCAACCATACCTATAACCATCATCGGCTCCCTCTGAAAAGAACACAAATAACCATAAGAAACGAAAACAAAAAACCCAAAACTAAAATAATTCAATATGATAAATCAAACTAAAGGTTAATAATTATGCCTAAGTTAAGCTAAACCTTTTAGGATTAAAAATCAAACACGTGAAAAGCTTTCATATTATATGCAGACTAACATAAGAGACTAACATAAGAAAATCATCATACTTCAGCTTTGAGTTACTAAACCATATCCATTAGAGCAACATAAAATTCATGAGTCATGATACAAAGAATCAAAAAGCATGGCAACAAATTGATGCAAGCCACACATATGTTAATTGAAATGCATCTAAAAACCAAAATCAATATAAACTAACTCAATAACTTAATTAAGATTAATTGACTTACATAGTAATGTACATGATGACGTTGGATGTGTTCAAGATTATGGAAATCGCTACAACAATTAGCCAAGCCAAAAATCCCAAAGTGGAACCCTAGATCTGAGTCGCACTATTATCGCCAAAAGAGGCGGTGCGTGATAACACGTAGAAGATGAAGAAGACTGCCACGTCTTCTCTGTTGTTATCACACCTATCGTCAGAAGCGGTGGCAGGCCAAGAAAGCAAAGATGGACAACCCAGTTGGGCTGAGGAGAAAAAAGCAAGCCCTAAACGACAGGAATGGTCGCCGTTTCATATTCCCGCATTAATATATATATAATTAGCTTTTGATGAGTAACTCGTGAATCATCGACGAGTTTATGTAACTTAGCTTAACGTACGTGACCTGTTTAAATGACCATGACTGCATTATTGTGAAAGAAAACGCTTATGCATGCATGATCGAACATTTTAATAAATGACTAGCAAAGTTCTATCCTTTTGGTTTTTTCTTTAGAATGTACGGCCATGGTCGATAAATTTTGTGTGAAGCATTTTATTTTGAGGCATATGACTCGGCCACCATGACGAAGTATTTGTATGCTGATGATAAATATACTTGCATTATTGCAAACACCAATGTTTTATAACTAGAAAAAAGAGAATAATAATTGGAGGAGCCCATATATGTGTGAAAAATTGAAGCAAACTGTGGAATTGACAAGCACCACAAATGAATACTGTTGGGATTTTAGAACAAGTTAACCAATTAACCTCTACGAGTATGCAGCGGATAAGGATCTAGTAATCGTAATTAGGTTAACCACGTAATTAATAAACAATTAATTAATATAATAATTAATTAATAAAAGGGATAAAAGAAAACCTAACCTTCGCTATCCGAACGCAAGTTGTAACGGACAAAAAACCATTGCAAAACCCTAAGTATCTAAATTAGATACCTCTATGGGTATCACACACAAACACTAAACAGAGACGTTCGAGCGTACTAGTGAGAACGTAAAACAATCAACCCTTGATAAACCACTTGAATGTCACAAACAAGAAAACCAAGAAAGCTTCTCTTCTACCGAGATAAGATTCTGTTCGATGAACAGAACACAAAACCTACCGATATCGATGATAAAGGTATCCGATATCTTTATGCTTTGTTGTCCGATATAAAATCTAAATTCTGTCGAGATGTACCTCCAAGAAAACCCATAACTTGTTTCTTATATTTTCAACCAGGAACATGAAACAAAAGAACCAATCGAATAAGATCTAAACACTTGGATCAATGGAATTAATGCAAGTTTAGAAACCAAACTAAAACTTAATAGACTACAAGGTTCAATCGAGAAAGTAGCGGAGACTAGGATGAGAATCTTAGGGATAGTAAAGATATTATATTGATATGTCGTACATACATAATAATAAGAAGTAGGATGCTTTTGGTTTTATAGTTAAAACAAACGTCCCTTTTGTCTTGGGTTAATACTTGGTCAACAAGCCAAGACCCAAACAAAACCCATGATCTTTTATTTACCCATCCGCTTGATTCAAGGCATCTCAAACATAACCGACCCAAGTTCATCAAACAGTCCATGAGTCGTACAAAGATCGAGTCAAGTTCATGCATGCATATCGTGTATATTATTCAAGTATTTATATATGTTAATACAAATAAGCCGTAAAAACGTTCATTTATATTTTACGATCTTCTAATGTTTTGTCGATAACAAACGTAAAATCATTTTAACGAAACAAATAAAATACGTAAATGGTTTGAACTAATAGTTTCTAACATATTCACATTTTTACATAAAACACTAAAACCAGTATAAGTGATTTTATGATTTAATATTACATATGTACAACAACTAGTGTTTACATATTTAGGTAAAATATACACATAACTAGTATGTAGTATATTGGGTAATATAAATGGGTAGAAACTTAAGTATCATAACCCATTGGGCAAATACATTGAATGTAGTTGGGTACAACCCAAAGCCCATGACCCATGGAGCTTGACCCATAACCCATTGCATGACATCATGCTTATATCATATATGGATAATATCCATAACCCATGGTATTGACCCATACCCAATGTCTAGATACATTGAACCCTTGGTGAGCACTCAAGAGAATGTCTAGATACATTGAACCCTTGGTGAGCACTCAAGAGATACATTGTATCTAGCTAAAAGACCCATGACCCATAACCAAAAATACCCATGGGCAAAGAGGATGCTCCACGGATCCCCTGGCTGTGCTAGCACGGATCCGTGGTAGGGATCCGTGATCCCAGAACAGTAGAGAATTTCCTCTATAAATAGAGAGCCATTTCTTCCTTTCTACTCACCACTTTTCACACATACTCTCTCCAAGTATTATATCTCTCTAACCTCAGATCCAAGAGATCTATGTAATTTGTCTTTTGTTTTTGTGTGATCTTCTAGGTTCCTCTTAAAGGCAAGATCACCACCTTTGAAGACGAGCAAGCTCAAGTCCAAGAGTTGCCATGCTTCCTCATCATCAAGGCTACTGAAGTCTTTCTTGTTGATGATTATTTTCTTACTTCTAAGAAGTGTAGTGTTGAATACATTAGTGAAACATATCTCAAGGGTCAAGACGAAGACATTAGTGAAAGGTGTCGATCGTCCATTGTAGGCATTGTGAAAGGTGCCTAGAAGCCAAGTTACAAGACGCTAGTGAAAGGTGTCTTGAAGATCTAGCCACAAGACATTAGTGAAAGGTGTTTTGAAGATCTAGCTAAAGGAATTAGTGTAAGGTGCCTTAGATGTACAATCGATATGGTTTGTTTCGATGTACAAGGTAGACTAGTACTAGATCCAAAGGATGGTGATATCGATGGGTTGTAACAAGGAGTGTATCTCCTTGAGATTAGGTGTTGTGTTGTGATGGGTAGTAGTTCCTCCATGGTAATGGAACTAGGTGCTTAGCCTAGTACCTAATAAAGGGTAGGCGCCGTTGTGTAGGTGTGGTTCACCTTGGAGTGAAAGAACCCGGTGGTTAGCCTAGCACCATATAAAGGGTAGGCGCGTTGTTAGGTGTGGTTCGCCTTGTGTGAAAGAACCTCTATTTAGCTTTGTAAACGGAAAAAGGATGCGACTGTAAGGCTTCTCCGCCATATGGAGATTGGTGTAGTGTTTACGAAATCTCGAGTAGGTGACTCGGGGAGTGGAGTAGGGCAAGGAAGGTGTCTTTGTAGCCGAACCACTATAAATACTTGTGTCGTGGTGATGTGCTTCTTACTCTTTATCTTTCTTTACACGTTTATATATCTATCTATCAACGTCCAACATAAACAACCAAATAGATTGACATAAGTCGATCTAAATATTTAAAAGGAAGTTTTAAATTGGTAAAACTATTCAACCCCCCCCTCTAGTTTTCCACAATATATACGTTCTACACGTACTCTCATGTTTATCGTGTGTGCCCCCATAGGCTCACACACTTCTAGTCGTTTACGTGTGTTTTAAACTCCCACAATCCAACAGCTCCCACTTGGGAGTTGGAGTGTTGAATGGCACACAAAACTAACGACGGAAACGCCTAGCAAACGCTCTCACTCGCTTTTTAACTAAAAGTGTCTGAGAGAATAGTTTCGTAAAAGTTTCTCAGTAGCATGGTCATTCAATGTCTTGCTCTAATCATCCTTTGTTATAGATACCGTTAAACCATGGATTATGGATCTCAAATCATTCCATATAGTTTAACCATTTGAATCTCGTTATAGAATTTAATTAGAAATACCAAATGTAATCAAGTATCATCTTGTATGCCCTTGGGTTCAACCGAACAATTATCTTATTAAATCTGGAGGGCGCCATGGTATCTTTCTGCACATATCAAGTGGAGTAACAAATCCTTTATTGACTACAAGTATTATGGATGCTGCTTCACATCACTCCGAAATATAGCTTTTATAACTACCTTGTTCAGATAGCGTTTTGCGTATACTTACAAAAAATGATATCCACACATAACAGAACTTGCTTGTATCTCAAGTCTAAGGATGAAGATAACAAACCATTTTCAATATTTTACTTATGACTAGGATCCAAAAGTAAATGTTTGAAAGTTGGGGAATCCAATATGCATCTCTAGTGAATACATATGAGTTTGGCGGGAACAATCCAAATTCTCGTTAGAATATAACCAACACTCACATTTGCCTTACATAACAATATTCCCATATTGTTAATCGACAATGGACATATTTAGAATGATAAAATCATTCAAGGATTAAACTTGCAAATATAGGATAACAATTATTATATGAATGAATAACAAATACCAAGTATCTTTATTCATCATAAAGTAAAAATTGTTTATCAATCCCAATTATCCAAATACTAAAACAGATATGCATGAAACTAATTTAGTAAGTTGAACCCTAATGTTTCCAACATTCTCAACTTTTCTTTAAAAGAAAAACTAAATAGTTATCTGAGTAAACTTTTCGAATATTTATTTCAAATATCACATATAGTGAGTGATTTGAAATATAAGATGAGTATCTTATCTCATATGCTCATATTATTGCAAGAATTATAGTATGGAGATGTTGTCTTACCTTGCATGAGGTAGTAAAAGTCAACAACATACTGACAGTCATCTTTACAGTTTCTAAAAGTGTAAAGTATTCTCATTCATTAAAGTGTAATGCAACAATGCTCTATGTTGAGCATAACTAGTTAGCAGATTTATCATAAAAGATGAAATCCTGCTACAACTAGTATTAATAATCCTCTAGCATCATTTGTACTTATACAACATTATGCTTTAAAATTCGTAAACATCTATAAAAACAATAATCTAAACGCTCTCAATTAGATATTGTTGTTGTCAGCTCATTTTGTTCTTATACAAAAGCAACAACTAGTCTTATACACAATATAATATATACATGATAAACCCTTAGTTTAAAAACACAAGGTTTCCATCCATGTAAATTATTCCAAGTGAAATATATCATTGAAGACTTGCTTGAATGATATATTGCATTTGTGTCAGACTTAATTTTTCACATTTTTTTTATTCCAGATAAACATTTATTCCAATGTTGTTTGTTTTATTCCCTAAATTCTAAGTGAAGTTTCATTCTAAGCTTAAGGATCAATATCTAGCTTAAATAGAATGATATCTTCAACATATAAATTTTAAGAAAAAACAAATTGCTCCCACTCAATGTCAGATGTACTCAAGAGATATATCTTAATTCAATCAGAATCATATTGTAATTAAATTCAAGATCTCAGCTCTTAGATGCATGATCCAATCCAAAATATGGATTGCTCAAATTTTGTATGCTACATAAAGATAATATAGATTCATAACCTTTTTTATTACAAACCGTCCTCGCAAAAGGTAATCATAAAGAAAAAGTTATAAAATCTAATTGTCGTATTCAACATACAAATCACATGTATGACAATTAAATATCTTTATACAATTAACGCATGTATTATATAAGAAAATTTAATCACAGTTAATTGCTTAAGTATGATTAAAAACTTCTTATAAAATGTCAAACATTAATATGTATACAATTTTGTCCTTGTGAGTCTTTCTTCAAAAGAACCTCATTCCAACCTCATAGGTCAACTGTTAGGCGAAATAACAATCAAGCTCAAAACTCGATTTGCCTTTTAAGGACTGCATCTTGTCATTCATAGTTCTAAAACATTTATCAGATTCAAGATGTGATAATGTATTTTAGTAGTTAGCAGATTTAAAACAATCTTCCAACTTATATTCCTCAGCAATGATATTAAAAATATCACTCAAGTGATGAGGCATCCTTTCGGATTTATGAATAAGAGTAATCATTATACTTCGGTTGACATTTTCATGTTTAACCTTAGTATGACATTAATAAGTGCATTTAGAAGGTTAAGTATTTAAGCAATTCTCTAAATACTAAGTATTTAAGCAACAAAAAATTGTTCTTTATGGAGAACCACAAAATACATTTTAAGTTCTCATCTCAAGATTTGTTAATAAAATGCTTCATAAGATTTTAACAAATTCAGAACTTAAATCAAGACATAATGGAATTCCTTCCAACAACTTAAATTATGGTTTATAGAAAAACTCTAATTTAGTATCACTCTTTAACCAAAAGTTCTAGCAATAGTTTTGTGTTTCGTCAAGCTAGGAAGAACACCAAAACTACAATCTTCAAGCTAGGAAGTGTAGACAAATCAAAAATCCAAAAGGGTTTATGATTCAACTGGTTTGAGTGGTAAAACCTCAAATCCCTAATGAATTAGGGTTTTCAGTTATAGGTTGTCTTGAATACCTTCTAGGTTTGAACTCTATTGAGTGTATCCATGACACACGCAATTTTCTTACCTTGATATGTTTTGGAGGTAGAGCAATTAAATCTATCACGAACCAAACTTTATGAATAAGGTTTGATCAAACACATTTAGACATACCATAATGAAGTGGTATCCTATGAGTTATTAGAATTGTGAAACTATATCAGAATTCTATAGATAACTTAATTCTCTTTGGACCAAATACTTGTCAATTGGGTCGAGCCAAATTGCATATAAAGTATTTACGAACCAAATACATGCTATAATGTATATTCATTGAATAATACAAGAACCTTATGTTCACGTATTCACAAGAAGACAGAAGTGTTCAAGGATTATATGTTCATGTGTTAACAAGAAAACAGAACATTTCAATAATACATTATAAGTCTTTGAATAATTCAAAGGCCTTATGTTTATGTGTTAACGAGAATACATAACACATTTACTATATATATTTTATGTTATAAGTCATTGATTAATTGAACGACTTTATAATTATGTCTTAACACGTAAGCATAATTATAGTACCAAAAGTAATTACAAACGCAAACACTTGAGTTCTATAGTAATTTCAAGTTAATTTTTTACTTCAAAATTATGATCATTATCATATAACCATAATTATGTTGACTAAAACATGTAGTCAAATGTTGAAGTATCTTTATACTATATTATGACATTTGAATGTAGTAGGGCAACAAATATCTAGCGTGTTCAAGTCCTAGTAGAATCATTATTAGAATGTAGTAGGGCAATAAATATCTCACGTGTTTAAGTCCTAGTAGAATTCTTATTTTACATGTAGTAGGGCATTAAACATCTAATATGTTTAAGTCCTAGTAGAATTATTAGTTTCCTTTACCTTGTGGTCAAGAGATACCAATAATATTGTTGTTCCTTGCACACGCTTTGAAATTTCTCCCACTTGTGAAAGGTACAACATCATATTATGAAAACAAACAACACGTGATTGATTGTTCAAACGATATGATAATGTCATAGATATCATAAGTAGTTTTAGAACCATAACCTTTAATAAGGAATTGTGAATTATTATTCTATAGATAACACTTCAGGAAGCGACAGTAGGAAGGCAACGTGTTATCTTATAAAATAAAATGCAATTTTTCTTTAAGCAATGGTTGTTCATATTCGGAAAGTAATGAATTATTTCAAAGCAAGTTTGAAATGATATGAGTGACTAACAGGAAATAAATCTCATAGCTCCCACTGAAATTGACAACATTACATGAATGATATTTCAGTAATAAAATGCAACTGCTCCCACTGGATTTGTCAACATTACAAGTGTCACATTTCTAGTAGAAAGCATATAGCAATTTTATATACTTTCCTATTCTCTTTAATTGCCTACTAGTAGCATGTACTTAGGTATTGAACAGAGTATATGAAGTTTTACTTATGTAGACAATGGACTAGCCATTCATTTATTCAATTAACTTGAATATTTAGCATGCAATTCCTCCTTTATCGTCCACAAAGCCCCAACGGTATTTAGCACTTTAGGAATAATAAGCGTCCAAGAAGATTACCTAGCAAATATGCTAGTAATTCCTTTACTCTTTGCGGTTTAAACTCATACATCGTGACAAGTTACACAAAATATTATATCTTTCAATTAACTCTAGACCACGAAAGGGTAATGAAAGATCATAAATGAGTTTATCAATTTTGGAATTCTATCTTAGTTAGTCAACTAAGGAGAAAAGATAGGAATAAGTCTCACTCTTCTTACTAGGAAAAGAGACTAAGTTTGTCTTTCGAAGAAAAACAACTTTGTTTACGAATTATGTTGTAATAACACAATTAATCAGAACATAAAAAGTTCAATTCTAGTATTTTCGATAATTTCATTCTTAAAAGAATTAACTACCCAATTAATTACTAATTAAGACTAAGATCCATCTTGCAACCCCACTTAATTACCATAGGTCTGACCAGTGTATAAAAAAAAGGACAAGAGGTAAGCGACGAGCATTAATTGCATAATGCAACTCTTAGATTTATGAGACTGTTTAAGGCATTAGTATCAAGTAATAATGTCAAAAGCATGTTTAGTTCTCATCTTATGCCTCGGGTTCAAGGTCGACCAAGCTAACTTCGAAATAAGTCGACCAAGTATGAACGTGTAAAAATAACCGGAGGTCGACCCGGTGAGAAATAATTACCATGGGTTGGAAAGGCCCTTAGGTCTGACGAGAGAAGTCAATCCAAGTGCACGTGTTCATAGTTGGATGGCATAGACTTAAAATTAACAAATAGGTATACACATATAAATGTGGTAAAAGTCGTGTACAAAGAAGCATGCAAAACAACTTTGTAACACTAATTTTAAAAACTTTGGTAATGACACTTGTAGTGATCATCATGGTTCACGGAAGCTCCAATCGAAGCACAGGGGAAGAGGACCGGTAAGCCAAGCATAACCTTAGACATCCTCCGGTGCATCCAGCGACCTCTTTGAACCCCCTTTTGAGTTTGTTCTAGTGGGCGAGCCGTACATCCCAAGTGTCCATAGCATCTAGTTTTTAAATTCTAGAAAACGTGTTTCATATATTAGGTCACTTTATTTTACAAAAATAATTTTCCACAAATCAAATAGCAGGTCACAATGAGCATGGTATTTAGGCGTGTAAATAAAGACCAATATTAATGTTATTGTTACGATATGTATTATTCCATATTGCATACAATTAGGTGTCAAAGCAAGTATTAATGCATATATAGGAATCACAAACATACAAGCATAAACATCAATATAAATAACCACATATTGTTCCGAGTTCTCTTGCGAGTCTTCCCTAAACGGAGAACCATAAGACCGTCACTAGGATGTAATACCTAGATCGCCCCATACATCGCAAAAGCAATTGAGTGGGTCTTGTGGCCGAAAAACACATAAAAACGCATAGCAATCTCAATTAACAAGTAATGACGCAATTTTATGTATTTAATAAACAATATGTAATTCTAATTATCATAATAATTCTAATTAACAATTAATAAATTCAAATTAATTTTTAATTCTAATTAGCAAGTAATTTTAATTAACATGTAATTCTTAATTAACAATTTAATTTCAATTAACAAAATAATTTATAATTAACATGTAAATTAAATTATAATTAACAAATTAATTCCAATTAACAATTAATTCTAATTATCAATATAATTTTAATTTGTGTGTGACTAGTTATTATTTATTAAAAATTGACAAGTATTGCATGTAATTGTCAAAATTAAAATAAAACAAATAACTAAACTAGGTTTCATGCAGCCTTTTAAAACATGTTTATTAAATAAGAAACGTGTAACCCATAATCGCAAAAACGATTTGACTCGTGATGCCACTGTTGGGATTTTAGAACAAGTTAACCAATTAACCTCTACGAGTACGCAGCGGATAAGGATCTAGTAATCGCAATTAGGTAAACCACGTAATTAATAAACAATTAATTAATATAACAATTAATTAATAAAAGGGATAAAAGAAAACCTAACCTTTCGTGGCTATTTGTACGCAAGTGTAAATTAATAAGAAAACCATTACAAAACCACGAGTATCTAAATTAGATACCTCTATGGGTATCACACACAAACACATAAACCGAGTACGTTCGATAAAAGGCTAGTGAGCGTGAAACAATCAACCCTTGATAAACCACTTGAATGTCACGAACAAGAAAACCGAAGAACAAGCTTCTCTTCGCGAGATAAGATTACGTTCGATGAACAGTAATACAAAACCTACCGATATCGGATAAAGGTATCCGATATCTTTATGCTTTGTTGTCCGATATAAAATCTAAATTCATGTAGAGATGTACCTCAACAGAAAACCCATAACTTGTTTCTTATATTTTCAACCAGGAACATGAAACAAAAGAACCAATCGAATAAGATCTAAACACTTGGATCAATGGAATTAATGCAAGTTTAGAAACCAAACTAAAAACTTAATAGACTTGGGTACAAGTCGATTGAGAAAGTAGCAGGAGACTAGGATCAGAATCTTAGGGATAGTAAAGATATTATATTGATATGTCGTACATGCATAATAATAAGAAGTAGGATGCTTTTGGTTTTATAGTTAAAACAAACGTCCCTTTTGTCTAGGTTTAATACTTGGTCAACAAGCCAAGACCCAAACAAACCCATGATCTTTTTATTTACCCGATCAGTTGGATTCAAGGCCCAAGGCATCTCCAAACATAACCGACCCAAGTTCATCAAACAGTCCATGAGTCGTACAAAGATCGGGTCAAGTTCATGCATGCATATCGTGTATATTATTCAAGTATTTATATATACGTTCTACACGTACTCTCATGTTTATCGTGTGTGCCCCCATAGGCTCACACACTTCTAGTCGTTTACGTGTGTTTTAAACTCCCACAATCCAAAAAATACGTACAAACAACACGTATTCCAGGCTGTTACGTAATTTATGTTCATGTAGAATATAGAATAAACCAGGGGCGGTACCAGAAAAACTTTCAAGAGGGTGCAAAAATTAAAAATGAGTGCCAGTCGGGTCGTGTCATTAACTTGACCTTTGTTGCTAAAATGAAATCGATAGTATTTGTTTGCATGCGAGAACCAAAACTAAGAATTGATGATGATGTGCACAATATTTAGCACATACTTTCTTATTCTGATGATCGATATTAAAACAAGTAGTTGAAGCAAAAATAAAAAGTTTGGATAGAAAAAATCATTTAACTATAGAGTAGCACAAGAATCGAACATTATATCTTCACGAAAGTACAAATGTCCTTAACCACTTGACTATGATGCAACTATTGGATAAATTCACAGTTATACTATTTACCCATTTATGGGAGCAAAATGGAATTCTCTGATCAAACGACATTACTTGAGTGAACTTTGTGGGGGCAGCTGCCTACACTGCCCCCATTGTGGTACCGCCTCTGGAATAAACTATATATGTTACCTATAGATATTAGCTAATCAGGTCAAATTAAGATTTATGTTTGATTTGTACTCTACCAAACACTTTACATCATAGATGTTACATATGCATGGCAGATGAACGGATTCTGATCAAAACAAGGAACATCAAGTGCATCATGCTTTTGGCAACACTAATGGAAGTTAACCGGAAAGAACGTCATATATATTTTGTACACTTTATTGACACGAAAAAGATTAAAAAATAAAATAAAATAAAAAAATAAATCTTAGTTTAAGTTTAACTTAATCACTCAATCGTTGGTAAGCTGAATGTATGAGTACATACGTCCTTTATACGGTCGAGTCAAAATTCTCAACTTTTGGATCGGCATTAACCGGTGTTTATAAGCAACATCTCGACGAACCAAACCCACCCTAGGGTTTTGGTTTTCTTGATTTGATTTTGTGGATATATTTCTTACGTGAAAGTAACTAGGGCCTAGCAGTTGATTGTGTTAGTGTGGACTATCTAATGGCATGATTACACTATTGGTAAGAAGTTGATTGTATTGCTGATGATCTACAAAGTTCGTGTTTGTTGGTTTTGCAACAAGGTGCGTAATTTATGATTACTGTCACACCCAGTCAGAGGCGGAAACACGAGGTGTAACTGAGATAGGCACATTGCACAACATCATAGATTTATACCTTATAATTGTTGCAACAATAGTTTACAAAACATTCCTCGACTAGAAATTTGAAAGTGAAACATGTCTCTTTTGAAATCTTATCGTCTCGAAAACAAGGTAGCAAAGTATCAAATAGTCTGACTCCAATAAACGTGCCTTTGAATACCTTAATAATGATCACCTAAAAATGGTACTAGAAAACGTCAACATAATGTTGGTGAGCTCGTAGGTTTGAAAGTTAAACCACGAAGCTGTGAATAATATACCGTAGGACAATAGTGAGCAAGATATCAATATGTAAGCACTTAATGAACCACAAGCTTGCAACAACTGAACCTCATGCTAGAAACATTCATGAAAGATCCACATATACTGGGTGCTACTTCCCAAACATTATACTGGGTGCCACTTCCCAAAAGTTATACTGGGTGCCACTTCCCAAAATTTATACTGGGTGCCACTTCCCAAAAGTTATACTATCAATGCATCACTAAAGAGTTTCGCACGTTCAAGCCAAGTCACACAAATTGAATTCACGCAATAAGGCACATATTGCAATCAAAATGCACATATTGTCCAAAATCATGTAAACAATAGATCACATCATAATAGCATTTAGAAAACGTTTGAGTATCATTTCCACCCCAAGGTAAAACATATTAAAAAGTGGGGCTACGATAACTTACCTTAGTATGCAGAAATGCAAAATACCACAACTGACATCAAGTAATAAAGCAACGCTATCAAGGGTACATGCACAACGGTACGGGATCAGCACAGCCTAATGAGTATATAGCTATCTCAAAATACGTCTTGTAAATTAAATGAGTTTTCAAAAGACAAAGTGTTTTAGTTTTTGCGGAATACTCGTTATTATTATTCGTAAAAGTCCAATTTCAATTTCATAAGAAAGTTTAATATCAACGTCTCGTGTGGTGGTTAGAAAATATGGACTCAAAGTGAAACTCATGCCAAAAAAAACAAAAGTCAGAAAAGTAACGGAAGGACAATGAGAAAGGAATAGAAATAAGTAGATGAATGAGTTCGATGTTTACCCCATATCCCAAAATATAACTTTGTATATATTTGGATAAAGTCGTCTTATATAAATTTATAAGATTTTTGATATGTTTACAAGTTTATAAATGTTGGAAGGTTTTATAAACTTTGGCGTAACGTGCCCGTTTATATTACGTTCCCGAGTTAACATGAATATTTGTAAACAAGTTTTATTACAAGTTTTATATCGTTATCATTCGCGTAATTATTAGATTCGGTTTGTCGGATAATTTGTGCCCGTTCGGGTCCAAATATATTAAGCTCAACGAGTCTAATATATTATTTCGTCTCTTGTATCAAATCATACAATAAATCCTACACTAATATCGTAAATCCAATAACGGTTATAACGATTGTTTGAATAACTAATCTATTGCAATAATTTTTACTATTATAATTAATTGGTGACAAAATACCGGTACAGCTCTAATTGCATCCAACATCATCATCGATTCACAAAAACAAATCAAAGATTAACTTAGTATATGAACGAAAAAGAATGCCAAAAAGAAATAATTCTTACACACATATATAAAATGAACTAGACCTGGTGAGCTAAAATCTCACCAAGGCAACCCATGACTAAAAATGTTGGGTTTGTGAGCCCAACACTCATAATTGTCCACCCATTGGGCTGTTAAGCCCAATACCAATCACATAACCAACCCTTAATGGGCCTGTGGGTCCAACCCGTTAAGCTATAACAACCAATTGGGTTGTTAGGCCCAATACCAAGTCCATCGGACTTTACCCGATCCAAAAACCATACATGACCTTAGCGTCTTTGCCAGAAGTTAACGCCACATGAGTTTGACACAAGTTTTTTACTAAAACGATTTTAACGCAAGGTTTGGAATGAAAATGATTTGTGACGCAGGTGGTTAACCTAAACAAACACCCCTTGGTGTCTACAGATTAACCAAAAAAATGTTTAACCCAACTAAACCTAAGCCGAGACCACCCTTAATTGGGGCATCTCACGTCTAGCCTAGTCGTAACCCTAGTTACGACTCGCACATAGCCAAAATCAATCAATCAAACGCAACTCAATCCAAATGCATAACAAAGCAACTAAACGTAATGGTATAAACGTACAACAGAATACAACTCAAAATAAATAAACTCATACACGGATAAAATAACGCATCAAAAGGATAAATAAATAAGCAGATTTACAACCGGTCAACTCAACTCAGTGAGTTGACGTTCGCAAAAATCACCCAAACGAATAGATCCGGTTATTTTCTTGTTTATTTAAAACGTTTTAGATTTATTTGAGTCCCACAAAAAATGATCTTATAAGCTTAACATGTATATTGAATCGGTTTTATTAAATAAATAAAGAAAAGTGAGGCGGTGAGTCGTGTATACCTTCAAAAGAGTGGTGGTGAGTGGCGGTACGGGACGGTGGAGACAGCGTTGGTACACGGCTTCACAAACCCTAGAAACAAAAAAACCCCTTTCACGCCTCTAACTAGCCCAGATCTGCACCCCTTGCCTCGATCTACACGTACCTACTACGGATTTGACTCGCCGGAATACTTTGCAGCGCCAGAAAAATGTTATAACGAGAGAGGGAGAGACAATTTTTCGGTGAGGTGTGTGAGAAATGAAGGGTGAAACCCTAATTTTTGGCATAAGGATCGATGTAACACCCCACCGTGATACGCGGAAATTCAAACCTGGAATGTTACTTCACTACAACAAGATTATAATAGATAAAAGCGATCTATAATTGAGTCGTTTTAAAAGATTTATCATTCGATTTTTATAAATATCATAGTTTACAAAAATGAGGTCCCAAACGGTTCCAAGTTTACAAAATACATTAAATGGGTTTTCGAATGATAATAAAATTTATAGCCTTCTTGAGTATCCGTGCTCCTTCGTGCCAGCCTCGTACAATATGGACCTGAAATACATGCTTAAAACTGTCAACACAAAGGTTGAGTGAATCCATAGGTTTATTGTTAAAATTTGAACACATAATGTTTGTGTGGGTGATTGGTGCAAAACCGTCAAGTTATCTCACACAAGCTAGCCACTTGTGAATGGCTAACCGTAAGAAACTTAAAACAGTTTAAACACTAATGCAATTAAGATCAGAGGAAATATAGGGACTCGGGTCGTTAAGTCCCTGAGGATGAATTGGTGTATAAACACTTTCGGGTGTCGAATAATCACTAAGGATAGTGATCAGTAAAGATTTTGGAATATTTATACCTAAAGAAAAAGATTTGTAAATTACAGGGGCTTAAATGCAAATTAAAGAAAATTAAAAAGTTAAAATATATTAAATAAACGCTATCACTATTTTTAAAATCGATGAACGTTTAAAACCTAAAACGTACGTTTAAATAAAATTACGTAAAGTACAAAATAAAACGTGAGTTTTAAGAAATTAAATGCCTACAAATATGAAAATGATATTTTTACAATCCTAATAATAAAATAAAATTATTAGAAAAAGAAAATTATTTTTAAAACTATTTATCTAATTATTATTAATTAAAAACTATTTTTAACTATCTAAAATGCAATTAAATACAAGAAAATATAAAATTAACCTAGAAAAATGAAATTATAACTTAGAAAAATCTAAAATATGATAAAACTTATTTTAAAACTGAAAAAATATTTTTTAGACTTTTTATCTATTTATTATGAATTTAATACTATTTAAAACTAATTAAAATGCTAGAAAATACTATTAAAACTAAGAAAATTATGGAAAAATATTTTTTTTGGCTTTTTATATTTATCTTAATCTAGGAAAATTGAAAACATATTTTTTTAAACTTTTTCTGATTTATTTGTATTAAAAGCTAATTAAAAAGGATTAAAAACTAGTTTAAATGAAGAAAAATAGCAAACTGACCTAGAAAAATCTGAAAAATTCAAGAAAAGTCTAAATTAATATGATGAATCTAGGAAAAATATAAAAACAGTGGCTAGTGTGCAAGATTATGGAACTGCAATGACAAGGGCTTATAAATAAGCACTTGGAATAAGCAAATGAACACCAAAGACCACCAACTGATTACAAAAGCTATAATAAGCTAAAACTACCCAAATGAAACTACTTACAACTGAACTTAACCTCTATTGTGCTTATTGAACAGATTTGATGATATGAGTTTAAGTGCAAAAACAGTTTCCAGCTACTAAGTTTAAGCCCAAGAATAAGCTACTCAATAAGCTGAGCCTCAAAACCAAAAGTTGGATCCTACACTAGACCTGGCTAGCTACTTCTAAACCAAAGACCAGCCCTGGACAAGCTCTTATGAACTTGTGACAAGCTCTGCAAGAAGCTGAGAAAACTCAGTATTCACTGAGTTTGTGAACAGGGCAGATAAGCCCAACTTGACAAGCTAATTTAGAGCTTATAAAAAATTACTAAAAATCTACAAAAATCATAATAAGAAACTAGACCAGTTGAAGTTATAAAACCCACAATTTCACTTGATTTGAACCAAGAATGAGTCCATGAAAAATCACCCTTTGGGTGAAAATGAGATTTTCACTTTTTGACTTTTGAAACAGATTTGATATGTTGACTTTTATGAGTTTTGATCTTAATTTGCCAACTGAAAATGATGTTAAATGATGAAATGAAACTACTGCAAGTTATACCTATGATTTCTAAACACAAAACAAGTTTTTGATTTCACAAAATCTCATGATTAAGAAACTAGGAAGATATATAGTGATTTGACTTTGAGCTGTTGCAAAGGGTACAAATGAACTAGGATGAGTTTCAAATGACCAAATAAGTGTAGAACAACTGATCCTAACTACTGAACATGCCTCTGACTCAGATAATGCAGCAAATCCAAACACTATTTTTCACAACTGTTTTGGAACTTTTCAAAGCAAAAGACAGATTTAGATCATGTAACTGATTACAGACTTAATATTATCACTTAATGATACTAAATAAGCATTTAACAACAACTACAACAACATCAAACTGACACATGGCAATTATACTAATTTTACTGTCAAACTAAAAATTTTAACAATTATAAATTAAAAAGAACAAGCATGTAATATTAAACTAGAATCTAACTAACAAACACTAAATAAGCCTAAAAGCACGTAAATAAGCAAGGTTTATAAGGACTTTAACAAAGGATATGCCAAGATTGAGCAAAAGCTTACAACTTTGATTCCAATTGGAAACCGAGAACCAAGGATGAGAAAGATCCTATAGCTTCCCAAGAAGCACTAAACCAAAGATAATCCAAGCATTTCCCTTCTTCAACCTCTGATCACCATCTCCATTGTTTTTTTAATTTTAACTAATTTTTTTTTTGGTATTTTTGGTATTTTTGGTATTTTGCTTCTAAACTGAATTTAAGGGTTTCTAATAGCTTTTATAAGCTATATAGGAGCTTATGTTGACTTAAGAGTCCAATACAACAACTAACAATAACATTAGAACATTTTGAGAATTTTGAACATGAAATTGCATAAACTTGAAATAACACTGAAATTTAAAATTGAGTACTGAAAACAGATTCACATACACTTAAAAGGCTTAAACAAAGTACTTGGGAAACTTAAGTTACACTGGAAAGCTTAAAATAACAAAAACGACTAAGAAATTTAAAAGTTACTCTAGATATTCTACTCTTTTGCACCAAACTCTCTTATATTGATCTTTTCAAGCTTAGTCGACATCTCTGAGTATATCCCACCAATTTCCAACCATTGGATCTTCACAGATCATCATTTTCGCCATTTGTCAAATTTGGCGGGAAAAGTCTTTGAGCAGGTTTATCTAATTAATGGTTCTTGGATAATAGTGGAGGTGTTAAGGAGTGGGTAACCAGCTGTATGGATGAGGTGTAAAGGTGAAGAGGTGGAAAGGTGGTTAAAACCACCACTGGTTTTGGATTTCAGAGAGGTGTGAGGACGATGTACAATATTTCTGGTTTGGGCGGGATTTTGACCGTTTGACCGAGGGATATTATAAACAGGGGTCCAAAATGGGGGGTCAAGGCTAAATGGCAGGGGTTCTTTTTGATTTGGCTGGGGTTTAAATATAAAAGGGGGGCCATTTGTGTAAATCTGCCAAACTTGAGGACTGATCTTGCCAATATTCCAAAGTTATCATAAGGACCAATCCTGCCAAATGTGAATAGTACAAGGACCACTTTTGCATAAAATTCCATTTTTTATAAATCCAAGGACTATTTTTGTAATTTTCAAAACTTGAGGGACTAAAGTTGTAATTTTGCCAAAGATTTATTCAAGGACCATTTTTGACAACCTTTGAAACTTGAGGGACTAAAACTGCCAATCATGCAAACTTGATACGTTTTTCATCTGATTTTGATATTTTTGCATTTAAAACACATAAAACACTTGTTTGTGATATTTTCATCATTTTGATGCATTTCGAGTGTTTTCGGATGTTTTGGCATTCTAAACAAGACAAAAATGATGAGTATTTAGACACTCATCAATCCCCACACTAAGATATTGCTAGTCCCTAGCAATGTTTTAAGAAAAATTAATGGATTTCATCTCTTTACCAAAAGCCATTACTTCTGGAGTAGCCAATTGTTTTAGTTCAAGTAAGAACCTTGGCACAATGATAACCAAATGATTTTGAGCAAATCACCAGCTTTCAACGGATTTGATTTGTCTTTACCAGAAACCGTTTGCTTCTGGACTAGCCAACTCTTAGATAAATTATCAATATTATCTTTGGTGAGCCGATTACCAATTATGGTTTTTCCACTGCCTTTACCACAAGCCATAAACTTGCGGGCTAGCCAACTTTTCACTAGTTAAAGATATGGTGAGTTGAACACCATACAATTTTGGGCAAATTGCAAGCCATAAACGGATTTGAGATATCTTTACCAAGAGCCGTTTGCTCCCGGATTAGCCAATCCTTTTGTTTTTAGACATGGCGATGATTACCATATGTTGAGTAAGTGAAAAACACTTACTCCAAAAAAAATTTTGGCCAAAAACGGGGAATTGGGTGGAATAATTACATGATAAAATTCGTGAGAATACCCCCCCACACTTAGAAATGAATATTGCCCTCAATATTCAAAGTACCGGCGGTTATGCCGAAACATAGAACATAAAAGGGAAATACTACGGCCATTATTTTGTTTTTGATATATACACACAATTCTTTTTTTTTTTTTTTTTTTTTTTTTAAAGAGCTTATATACAACAGCGGGGGGCAACTCCCCCACACTAGGGTGATAGAACAGAGAAAGAAGACAGAATTATGGGTAAAAACCCATATTGTGTGTGCTACTGTTTTTGATTCCCGAGTCACTAGCTTGACTCGATCCCCGCATTCATTGGTTCATGGGGAAAGTTTGTAAATCTGGGACAATCACATGTGGAATGTCCTCTCCAAAATAATGTTTCAATCGATGTCCATTTACTTTAAAATTTAGACCATCAGGCTGAGATAACTCAATGGTGCCATAAGGATAAACCTTAGCAATAGTAAATGGACCGCACAGCGGGACTTGAGTTTTCCCGAGAAAATCTTCAATCTTGAATTGAAAAGAAGGACTCGATCCCCAACGTTGAAAACGCGGTTCTTGATTTTAGAGTCATGAATCTTCTTTGTCTTTTGTTTGTAGATCAAAGAGTTCTCGTATGCTTGATCACGGAGTTCATTTAGTTCATTCATTTGAACTTTTCGGTGATCACCAGCTGTCTGAATATCGAAATTTGCATGTTTTAAGGCCCAGTATGCCTTGTGCTCGAGCTCAATCGGAAGATGACATGCCTTTCCGTACACTAGCTAGCTTGTATGGAGTACACCCGATGGGTGTTTTGTAGTCTGCGAAAGGCCCGAGTGCGTCATCCGTTTATCCGACCAGATGCACGAGCCTTTTTACCGTCCTTTCAAGAATTCTTTTAATACCACGGTTGGAAACTTCCACCTTACCAATTGTTTGGGGTGGTATGCAGTAGAGAGACGGTGGGTAACACCATACTTTTGCATGACACGATCAAATTGGTCATTGCAGAAATGCGTTACCACGATCACGATTATAGCACGTGGAGTTCCAAACCTGGCAAAAAGAGATTTTAAAAACTTCACAACCACTCGGGCATCATTGGTAGGTAAAGCTTTTGCTTCAACCCATTTTGACAAATAGTCAACAGCCACGAGTATGTATTTGTTTCCTCTAGAAGATGGAAATGGCCCCATAAAGTCAATACCCCAGATGTCAAAGATCTCACAAACTTGAATGGCATTTTGCGGCATTTCATTTCTTTGAGAGATATTTCCATGACGTTGACAAGCGTCACGAGGTTTTGACAAATTCATGGGCATCTTTGTAAATTGTGGGCCAATAAAACCCGAAATCAAACACCTTTTTGGCGGTGTAGTTTGGACTATGATGGCCCCGATGGGTCCAAAGATGGCAAGCTTTGAGAATGTCAAGAGCTTCTTGTCCATAAACACACCGTCGGATGACTTGATCCATACAGTTTTGAATAAGTAGGGTCGTCCCGAAGTAATGTTTAACATCTTTGAAGAATTTGTTCTTCTGGGTGGCGACATCCCTTTCACTATGAAGCCGCATGGTAATTTGCGAAGTCAGCAAACCATGGGGTAGAAGAGTTTCCACGAAAAGAAACCGCATTGAGTGTCTCGAGAGGAAATGTTTCATTTATTTCTTTTTCTCGAAAACATCTTGGTGAGGGTTCTCTAATCGGACAGATGATCGCCAGGTGTTCTCGGCTCCTTTTTATCACGTATGATGATATCAAATTCCCGGAGGAGGAGAACCCAACGGAGCAATCTCGGCTTTGCATCTTGTTTTGCAAAGAGATATTTGAGAGCCGAATGATCCGTATACACCACGCATTTGGTCAAGATTAAGTACGGCCGAAACTTCTTAAATGCATACACCACGGCTAATAGCTCTTTTTCTGTGGTGGTGTAATGAGTTTGAGCTTCATTCATAGTTTTGCTTGCGTAGTGGATAGGCTGAAAATGCTTGTTTCTACGTTGCCCTAAGATTGCGCCGATAGCAAAATCACTTGCATCGCACATGAGCTCAAAAGGCAAGTCGGTCCACGGGAGCAACGAGAATAGGTGCTTCAGTAAGCTTTTTCTTTAATGTTTCAAAAGCTTCGATGCACTCAGGTGAGAAGATAAAAGGAGCCTCTTTTTCAAGAAGATGGGTCATAGGCCAGGCGATTTTAGAAAAATCTTGTATGATTCTGCGATAGAAACCGGCATGACCTAGAAAACTCCTAATACCTTTGACGGTAGTAGGATGAGGCAGTTTAGCAATAACATCAACTTTTGCTCTATCTACCTCAATCCCATTTTTAGAAATCTTATGGCCAAGGACTATGCCTTCTTTGACCATAAAGTGGCTCTTCTCCCAATTTAGACAAAGATTGGTGTCTTCACACCTTTGAAGCATTTTTTCTAAATGGGAGAGACATGTTTGAAATGAGTCCCCAATGACCGAGAAGTCATCCATAAACACCTCCATTGTTTCCCCGATCATGTCGTGGAAAATGGCCATCATACATCGTTGGAACGTGCGAGGAGCATTACATAAGCCAAAAGGCATACGCTCAGTAGGCAAAAGTTCCGTATGGGCAGGTGAATATGGTTTTATCTTGATCCTTTGGATCAATGGGGATCTGAAAATAACCCGAGAAACCATCCAGGAAACAATAGTACTCATTCCTTGCTAATCTCTCAAGCATTTGGTCCATGAAGGGTAGAGGAAAATGGTCTTTACGGGTGCCGTCATTCAACTTACGATAGTCAATACAAACACGCCATCCCGTTACCAGCCGAGTTGGAATTAACTCGTTATCTTCATTTGTGACAACATAATGCCCCCTTTTTAGGAACAAAATGAATTGGGCTAACCCAAGGACTATCTGAGATCGGGTAAATCAATCCTGCATCAAGAAGTTTGATAACCTCCTGTTTGATAACATCATGGATTTTGGATTTACTCTTCTCGATGTTGAACTGCCTTGGCTTGAAGTCATCCTCCATCAAGATTTTGTGAGTACAAAAATCAGGGTTGATACCCTTAATGTCGGAGAGTTTCCAAGCAATTGCTTGCTTGTGTGACTTTAAGACCTTTATGAGAGCAGTCTTTTCATCTTTACTCAAATCTCGAGCAATAATGACGGGTAATTTATCATCACCTTCAAGAAATGCATATTCGAGATGAGGTGGTAAGTCCTTAATTTCGACTTGAAATTCTTGATTTTATCAACCGACTTGACTTCCTTGTTATGAAGTTCGACGGGAGGGAGTGATGATGATGATGGATCATCATTAAGCAACTTCTCAATGAAAAGTATGTCCCCCTCAATGTCGATGGGAGCGTGATCAATTTCCCATGGTACAGAATCACTAGATAAGTAGGCTTCAATCTCTTCTAAGATGAAGTCACTTTCCTCAAAAGGAGTGAGAGAAGGAGTAGAATTGGCGATGATGGGTTGAGATGAATGAGTGAGATTATCACTCGAAGAATTATGATCATAACCAAGAACTTCTTGAGAGTACTCTTCAGAAGCAACATCAATGATATCTATTCGGTTAACCGATTCAGAATCATAGTTTGCGGAGTACCTCGAAGTTTGATCAAGGTTAAAAGTGACAGCTTCATTACCAACACGTAATGTGATTTCTTTCTCAAATACATCAATGTGAGCACGGCCCGTTCTCAGGAATCCTCGTCCAACAATGAGAGGAACCCGATGATCGGCATCAAAATCAACAACTACAAAGTCAGCTGGAAAATGGAACTTCCCTACTTTTACAAATACGTCCTCGGCAATGCCAATAGGACGGGATATTGTACGATCTGCAAGCTCGAGAGTCATGCATGTAGGAGTAAGTTCCGGAAGAGAAAGTTTCTTCCATACTGAATAAGGCATCAGATTGATGCTTGCACCAAGATCTGCTAAGGCAAAGCATTCAACCATTCCGGGAAATACACAAGGTAAGAGAAATTTTCCAGGATCTCCAAGATTTTCGGAAGCTTTTTCAAGATAAATGCAGCGGTTCTTGTTCAAAGGAGTTTTAGCCATTTCAAACAGCTTTTCCTTGTTGCTTAACATGTGTTTGAGAGTTGATGCAAACTTGGGCATCAGCATGATAGCATCCGCAAAGCTTATGTCAAAATGTAGTTCTTGGAAAATTTGAAAAATTTGTCCATTTGATGACCGGCTTTTTTCGCGAGCTTTGCTCATTCAAATGTGATGGGTAAGGAATAGAAGATTTGGATTTGGGGTTCTCAACAGGAGCTACTGGGAGGTTCAAAACAACTCCCGGATTTGATTTGGGTTTCGGACAACTTGAGGTTGGACTACCGAAGGTGGGGACGGTGCGACTTCGTGGGCTTGAAAAATGCACCTTGTCTGTTGTATCCTTGGTAACTTGACTCATTGCTCCTAGTGGAGGAGGCATTGGAGTTGAAGGTCCATTGTGTGTCTTAGGTTTACTTTCTACTACCTTAGGGAGAGAAGAAGAAGAGGTAGTAGGAATAGCGGGTCCATTGTATGAAACACCACTTCGGGTTGTGATCGCCTTTGCATCGCCCCTCGGGTTAGCGATCGTGTTGCTCGGAAGTTTTCCTGAGCCAGAGGGTTGATCATTTAAAGACTTCTTTAGATCAAGAATCGACCGTGACCAACAACCGTTCATTTCATCTTGGGATTTCATGAATTGTTTCAATAGCTCATCAGATGATGGTCCAGTTGGAACAATGGCTTGAGTTTGATTAGGAAAATTCTGGCCTCTATTGTTAGGAATAGGGCCTTGATGTTGAAAATTTCCTTGATTAGGATTCATATTCCCATGAAATTGATTCCCTCGATTGAAATTGTTTTGATTAAGGTTTCCTTGATGTTGGAAACCTTGATTTGGTCCGGAATAGAAATTACCTTGGTTTTGATAACCTTGGTTCATTCTAGGTTGGTTTTGATTCCGGTTATGTATGTTAGGATTCTGGCTAAAACCGGGTGGTGCCTGATAAGTGTTAGCACGGTAATTTGGTTCATTTTGAGGACGGTATTGATTACCTCCTTGATTTGAAGTACCGGCTATAGCATTTGCTTCAAACGGACTACCATCGTGGCGATACATTGTAGTATGCATGATGACCACCACAAGTAACACAAACTTCAACTTTCTTCACTTCACCATGTGATGGTGTTTGAGTGAAAGTGACTTTCTTTTGGTTAGCAAGAACCAAATCCTGAACAATATCCGTGAGTTTGTCAATCTTAGCATCGGTGCTAGATGTACTCACGGGTTTAGAAGTAGAAGGTCCAAAGATTAGACCGAGTCCGATATGTCTTTGTGCGGAAAGGGCGGACCTGGACTTGTTTTCAATGATTTGCAAGGCTTCTTTTGTGGTCTTGCTAAGGAAATTACCTCCATGGAGGCATTTAAAGAATCTTGGTCACCTTGGTGCAGACCATTGTAGAAAGTATCCATTTGCATTAACTTGGTAAAACCATGATGCGGACACTTGCGGAGCAATTCTTTGTAACGATCCCATGCCTCCCCGAATGATTCATCAAATCTTTGAGAAAATTTCATTATCTCATTCTTAAGACTTGTAGTTCGGGATGGAGGATAGAATTCATTAACAAACTTGGTGACTAGATCTTCCCATGTCTCAATGGAACGAGGGGGTTGTTTCTCAAGCCAATTCCGGGCTTGTCCCTCTAGAGAGAATGGGAACAGAAGAAGCTTGATAGCTTCATGTGGGACATTCTTGTATTTGATGGTAGATGCAATCTTGTTAAACCATCGAATGTGTGCATGAGGATCATCCCGCTCAAAACCATAGAATTGGCTTTGGGTCACCAGAATAAGCAACCCGGTTTTGAGCTCAAAAGTATCAGCCACAATGGTTGGGACAACAATGGCATCTCCGTAACCCTCGATGGGTGCTTGGAGAAGCTCATTCATGGGCTTATCTTCTGCCATTACGACAGGGGGTGGTGGTGGTAGACGTTCTCACCACGTGAAGGAGGCGAACGTCCTCTACGCTACGAGGAATATTTGCAAGCTCTGAGAAGTGGACTTGTAGAAATGGAAGAACGAGTGCGCATGCACTAAGTATAAAAATCAGTTTTCAAAACAAATGCGAGGCAAAGCGACAAGTGAACTTAACTAATAATCTCAAATGAAATGGCTTCTTTGAAAAAGGTACACCAAATCACAAGGACACACAGGCAAGTTTTAAATCTGTTGTTCGGGAACTTATTATGGTCACACCCCCAGTTAGTAGGTGTACTGCCTTGATTTGCGGTGGTTGATTTTTATATATATATTAAGTACCACTGAAAAGACGTAGGTATAGATTTGTGCAAAGGGTTTAAAAACTTTTGGACAATATTTTTGGTATCGTCTCGTTTAACCAAATCGTATTTCTTTAAGAATCACCTTAAAAGAAACACAAGCTAGAAAACGTTACGATTTTTTTGTTGTTTTATATATTTTTGGCGTTGTTAACACTTTAGGAAAAGTGTTAATGAACTTTTTGATTTATATAACTTTACAGAAAACCGTTTACAAACGATGGTATATGTGCAAGTACGGGTCTGAAAACTGCTTAAAACACGCTTACAGCCTCCCCAGCAGCGGCGCCAAAATTTGATTGGTGCAAAACCGTCAAGTTATCTCACACAAGCTAGCCACTTGTGAATGGCTAACCGTAAGAAACTTAAAACAGTTCAAACACTAATGCAATTAAGATCAGAGGAATATAGGGGATTCCTGGGTCGTTAAGTCCCACGGAGGATGAATTGGTGTATAAACACTTTCGGGTGTCGAATAATCACTAAGGATAGTGATCAGTAAAGATTTTGGAATATTTATACCTAAAGAAAAAGATTTGTAAATTACAGGGGCTTAAATGCAAATTAAAGAAAATTAAAAAGTTAAAATATATTAAATAAACGCTATCACTATTTTTAAAATCGATGAACGTTTAAAACCTAAAACGTACGTTTAAATAAAATTACGTAAAGTACAAAATAAAACGTGAGTTTTAAGAAATAAAATGCCTACAAATATGAAAATGATATTTTTACAATCCTAATAATAAAAGAAAATTATTAGAAAAAGAAAATTATTTTTAAAACTATTTATCTAATTATTATTAATTAAAAACTATTTTTAACTATCTAAAATGCAATTAAATACAAGAAAATATAAAATTAACCTAGAAAAATGAAATTATAACTTAGAAAAATCTAAAATATGATAAAACTTATTTTAAAACTGAAAATATATTTTTAGACTTTTTATGTATTTATTATGAATTTAATACTATTTAAAACTAATTAAAATGCTAGAAAATACTATTAAAACTAAGAAAATTATGGAAAAATATTTTTTTTGGCTTTTTATATTTATCTTAATCTAGGAAAATTGAAAACATATTTTTTTAAACTTTTTCTGATTTATTTGTATTAAAAGCTAATTAAAAAGTACTAAAAACTGATTTAAATGCAGAAAAATAGCAAACTGACCTAGAAAAATCTGAAAAATTCAAGAAAAGTCTAAATTAATATTATGAATCTAGGAAAAATATAAAAACAGTGGCTAGTGTGCAAGATTATGGAACTGCAATGACAAGGGCTTATAAATAAGCACTTGGAATAAGCAAATGAACACCAAAGACCACCAACTGATTACAGAAGCTATAATAAGCTAAAACTACCCAAATGCAACTAGTTACAACTGCACTTAACCTCTATTGTGCTTATTGAACAGATTTGATGATATGAGTTTAAGTGCAAAAACAGTTTCCAGCTACTAAGTTTAAGCCCAAGAATAAGCTACTCAATAAGCTGAGCCTCAAAACCAAAAGTTGGATCCTACACTAGACCTGGCTAGCTACTTCTAAACCAAAGACCAGCCCTGGACAAGCTCTTATGAGCTTGTGACAAGCTCTACAAGAAGCTGAGAAAACTCAGTATTCACTGAGTTTGTGAACAGGGCAGATAAGCCCAACTTGACAAGCTAATTTAGAGCTTATAAAAAATTACTAAAAATCTAAAAAAATCATAATAAGAAACTAGACCAGTTGAAGTTATAAAACCCACAATTTCACTTGATTTGAACCAAGAATGAGTCTATGAAAAATCACCTCAGTTGGGTGAAAAATGAGATTTTCACTTTTTTACTTTTGAAACAGATTTGATATGTTGACTTTTATGAGTTTTGATCTTAATTTGCCAACTGAAAATGATGTTAAATGATGAAATGAAACTACTGCAAGCTGTACCTATGATTTCTAAACACACAACAAGTTTTTGATTTCACAAAATCTCAACAGTTAAGAAACTAGGACAGTATTATAGTGATTTGACTTTGAGCTGTTGCAAAGGGTACAAATGAACTAGGATGAGTTTCAAATGACCAAATAAGTGTAGAACAACTGATCCTAACTACTGAACATGCCTCTGACTCAGATAATGCAGCAAATCCAAACACTATTTTTCACAACTGTTTTGGAACTTTTCAAAGCAAAAGACAGATTTAGATCATGTAACTGATTACAGACTTAATATTATCACTTAATGATACTAAATAAGCATTTAACAACAACTACAACAACATCAAACTGACACATGGCAATTATACTAATTTTACTGTCAAACTAAAAATTTTAACAATTATAAATTAAAAAGAACAAGCATGTAATATTAAACTAGAATCTAACTAACAAACACTAAATAAGCCTAAAAGCACAGAAATAAGCAGTTTATAAGGACTTTAACAGTGATATGCCAAGATTGAGCAAAAAGCTTACAACTTTGATTCCAATTGGAAACTGAGAACCAAGGACTGAGAAAGATCCTATAGCTTCCCAAGAAGCACTAAACCAAAGATAATCCAAGCATTTCCCTTCTTCAACCTCTGATCACCATCTCCATTGTTTTTTATTTTTAACTAATTTTTTTTTTGGTATTTTTGGTATTTTTGGTATTTTGCTTCTAAACTGAATTTAAGGGTTTCTAATAGCTTTTATAAGCTATATAGGAGCTTATGTTGACTTAAGAGTCCAATACAACAACTAACAATAACATTAGAACATTTTGAGAATTTTGAACATGAAATTGCATAAACTTGAAATAACACTGAAATTTGAAATTGAGTACTGAAAACAGATTCACATACACTTAAAAAGCTTAAACAAAGTACTTGGGAAACTTAAGTTACACTGGAAAGCTTAAAAATTAAAAAAATGACTAAGAAATTTAAAAGTTACTCTAGATATTCTACTCTTTTGCACCAAACTCTCTTATATTGATCTTTTCAAGCTTAGTCGACATCTCTGAGTATATCCCACCAATTTCCAACCATTGGATCTTCACAGATCATCATTTTCGCCATTTGTCAAATTTGGCGGGAAAAGTCTTTGAGCAGGTTTATCTAATTAATGGTTCTTGGATAATAGTGGATGTGTTAAGGAGTGGGTAACCAGCTGTATGGATGAGGTGTAAAGGTGAAGAGGTGGAAAGGTGGTTAAAACCACCACTGGTTTTGGATTTCAGAGAGGTGTGAGGACGATGTACAGTATTTCTGGTTTGGGCGGGATTTTGACCGTTTGACCGAGGGATATTATAAACGGGGGTCCAAAATGGGGGGTCAAGGCTAAATGGCAGGGGTTCTTTTTGATTTGGCTGGGGTTTAAATATAAAAGGGGGGCCATTTGTGTAAATCTGCCAAACTTGAGGACTGATCTTGCCAATATTCCAAAGTTATCATAAGGACCAATCCTGCCAAATGTGAATAGTACAAGGACCACTTTTGCATAAAATTCCATTTTTTATAAATCCAAGGACTATTTTTGTAATTTTCAAAACTTGAGGGACTAAAGTTGTAATTTTGCCAAAGATTTATTCAAGGACCATTTTTGACAACCTAGAATATTTCAGGGACCTTGAATAACAATTTTCTTTATTTTGATATACCAGGGACTGTTTTTGACAACTTTTGAAACTTGAGGGACTAAAACTGCCAATCATGCAAACTTGATACGTTTTTCATCTGATTTTGATATTTTTGCATTTAAAACACATAAAACACTTGTTTGTGATATTTTCATCATTTTGATGCATTTCTGAGTGTTTTCAGATGTTTTTGGCATTCTAAACAGTACAAAAATGATGAGTATTTAGACACTCATCAGTGGGTTACGTTGTTATACACCCATAATGTTGAAAACAAAACAGTTATTATTTCACTAAGCATCATGCAATCAAGGCGTTAACTTGCTCCAAAATTAATTGGTGAAAGCTGTAGAATACGTGCCTCTAATAGGTAATATTGCCGTTTTACCTAATGTACTCAAATATAGTGCGTTTGTTTGCCTACCCGGTCAACACAAACGGGATTCGTCAATCCCGATAGATCTATCCACAATATTCGCGCCCAATTCACTCGTGATTAATTATTCATGATTTAGGGACTTAAGTTTGGCAAATGCGGTAACTTAGTGACAATAAAACAATTAAATAAGCATATAGTTTGAAAGCAATGTGTTCGGTTTAAAATAAAGCATGTATCTCCCCCAAGGGTTTGTAAAACAATTGAATGATAGAAAATGGGGCTATGAACTCACCTCAGAGTAAATGATATCAAATGTATAATGAGAATGATGGATATGCCGTGAGAACTTCTACGAGCAACCTAGAATAGGATGTTGCGACTTAGATTTGAAATAATGATGCGAAAGAAATAACAAGCCTATATACGTCTTTATATTGATCATGATGTAGTACATGGTATTTGTGTATGTCATTTATAGAAATAGTCTAGTTGTGAAAACGTGTTCAGTTTATATATATCGTACTACCGTTCGGGCCATCACAATTCAGAGGTCATGTAGTAAACGTTTGAGGAGCTAGGACACTTTAAATCGTAAATCCAGCAACTCGTCGATACGTTTTACTCAAATGAAGCTCTCTAGTATTGTAGCACTTAGTAGATAAAACATATGTTTTGTAAATACAAGTTACAAGTTTATCATATCTTTAGTAAATATCTAGTTTTTACAAGTTCTCGTCGATTACTAGTGATCATAACTTATTAACATGGTCAAAAATGAAGTTTGGTTAAAATCGGCGAAAAAGGGTAAAATGGTAATTTTTCCCGTCACTTGAGAAAATACTTTTCTGAGGCATTTTTTTTATGGATATAATATTCACAAGTATAATAAGAAGGCTACAAAGTTTCGTGGTGTAGCGAGGCAGGGAACTAAGGTATTTAGGAAAAAGTTTTGGAAAGTTTCAAAAGGCTCGGGTTTAAACAGGTCCATCTCCACAGCCCAGGTCGTGCGTTTTTATGACCCGTGCCCTGCGTTTTTGAAGAAAACGTCGTTCATGACAACTTTCGTGTTTTAAATTTTTGATGAATCGGACCAGAAGTGCCTCGTTTTGCGTGCTTAATGTTTCTGTCACAGAAAGTTTGTTGACAGCTTTCTTGTTGAAGTTTTGGTAAATTCATTTGGCCGTATCTTTTGACTCGTGTACTCGTTTTTGGTGATCCAAATTGCTATGTCTTCATTTTAATTTTGTCTACAGCAATATGTAAATTACCAAGTCTATATGTAGTTGGTTTTGTAGAAAAATTATACAAAAGGTCATCATTTTTACACTACTTATCCTAAATTAGCATATAAGTTCTTTAAATGGTTTTGTTCATCATGATCCAACATTTCGTGGGCCTTCTTTCTTTGTGGAGCAAATTTCAGAGAAGTTTTCGCTCTAATTCTACTTTTCTCTTCACCTTTATTTAACGCTTAGTACAAAAGGGACTTTGTACAACTCAAGTGAGGGGACAGGAATAGAATTATCTCTTGAACTTTATTTTGCCCTCATTTTTCTAGTTTATTTAAAAAAAATATGCCATTTTTAAAATTTTGACATGTTTTTCTTAACCTAACTAGATTAGACCTTAGCCGAGCACATACAACCCTTGATATTATATGGTGAGATTAGCCTTATCCGTTTCCATTATTTTACCCCAAATCCACCAAATTATGAGTGTGCCGGTAGCTTGTAAACTTTAGAACATGGCCTTTGCATCATTTCGAGACCATAGACGAGGTATGTTGAGTTAGCTCGATGTATTTGGACATTTCAGTTTTAGAAGGCAATATTATAGGATTATCACCCAAATAGCCTACCATTTTGTGTCTATCGATTAGTCACCTCGACTTCTCGACCCCCATGTGAAACCCTTTTGTTGCACTCACCTTTAGTGCAAGATACCCCATTGAGGGAGAGCAATTAAAAGAAAACCACATCCTTCCCAAAATGTTTTATCTAAAAGTATCTAAATACTAGATTTGATCGGAGAAGTGATGATGATCTTTTTAGATAACGTTAATCAAGAATTGGACCTTTTATTCTTAATCTAATATTTCAAGGACTTCTTGCCTTCATGTGCTGAATGATTTCTAATATTTGAAGTACATGTTGAGGGGAGAATTTCTAAAAGACCAAAAACAATTAAGGTACAAAATGCTTTGATTTTATATTACAAGTACCTTGATTGATTTTTCAATTGGTTTCGAGGCGGAAAGAACAATACCAAAAGACCGACCAATTTACTTTATGCATTGGAGTTAAGGATGGTTAGGTTAGGTATTCGTTCCCAGAATCTCGCCAGAGCCGGAGAGATCTACCCAGGGACAATTCACTAGATAGTGTAGAAGTCCTTAGGTATGATGAAAAAAAGGAGAAAAGTGAGAATATGGGAAGAGTGCCGACTGAGAAAGAACTAGAACTGGAATAAACCCAACAAGGTTCTAGTAATGAAGTCTCGGTAAGCACTGAAGGGATTGAAGAATGAAAAAGAATTGAATGTGAAAAGAGTGAAAAGAAATAGTCCTCCATTAATTCATCCCTAGGGCAGAAACCAAGTTCAATACATATATTACTGGTAGCTACTAAGGTAACTCCGGTATTGAAGACAAGACGTCATGGACCCAGTGACGCACTACAC
This sequence comes from Chrysanthemum makinoi, assembly GCA_910596185.1. NCBI lineage: Eukaryota > Viridiplantae > Streptophyta > Magnoliopsida > Asterales > Asteraceae > Chrysanthemum > Chrysanthemum makinoi. The sequence goes on along the minus strand of OU343225.1, from coordinate 43,169,142 downwards.
TAAACCTCCCAAGCCACTCAAGTTCTCTCAAAAGGACTTGTTTAATTCTCACGGGGAACCTACATCATCTATCGACTCTCTCTTAGAGATGCTTGATATTGAAGAAGGAGACCCTCTCTCTAGTCTCTGACATAGGAAACCAAAAGTGCACAATTAAGTCTAGAGCCAGGAGATCCTCCATAAATCTCATTAGGACATACTATTCTTGAAGACTTGTTGTTTCACACAATGTGGAAAGTAAGAATATAATTAAGAGTCCTACGCATTATCCTTGTGGTATTGCCAGAACATTCGAGGGATATGTGAAGTATTCACGATGAAGATGGAAATCCTTCTAGAGCCAACATTAAACAAGCTCTTAGTGAGTGACATGTGAGATCTTCTCAAAAGATCAAACTTGTGACAACTGGATAGAAACGATGGGGCGATTCACTCTTGAATCAACCTTGGTCCAGGAAATGGATTGACGGATACCTTTGAAAAACCGGTCGTTGTGCTCAAACAACTCTTTTATCTAGCACATCGACTGTGTATCAACTTTTCAAAATAAAAAAGGGTATTTATGATTGAAAATTGATGTTTTCCATAAAACATTCGTTGTATTGCAAAAAATCTTTCTATTAAGCAATACACGATTATGTTTCAAATCATTTCTCATCATTCAGTGAATCTCAATTCGCTGGTTCACTCATTCCGTGTTGTCTTCTTTGAGACATTTCGGTTTGAGAACGGCTTGATTAGCTGCGAAACCCTGTCAAGGAGATTCTTCGGAATTCTACGATCACGAAGCGTGTACTTGTGATCAACGGGGAACTGTGGTTCTTGCAACCCCATTCAACAAAAGTGATCAAAGATAGTTTCATGCGCTTTATTGCTAACTGTTGTTTCCAGGGACACTCGACGGTTGCAGCTGATCAGAATTAAAAAGTCAGTCCATAACCACATGCTCACATATCACACTCACATCTAAAGAAATCATGATAAGTGCATATCTTAATAACTTGGCTCTGATATTTTCAAACCATGCTTCTGCTACGTTGATGCAAATATCATGAATCAACAAAGCTTCCGCTACTCTGATGAAAAGATATCATGATCCAAAAATGTGAGCATGTCGGTCCAAAAAGTCACAACTTCACATAATGGCAATACAACAAAGGATGAGTCAAGAGATTTAATGTGGCTGGTGATCTCTAAGAAGGCTCAAAGAACAAACAATCCGTGGATCAGTTAAAGACCTACACTTGAAAAATAAAACATGCGGAACATGAAGAATCAAAGGCTACGAGCTACAGAGCAAAGAACTTAATCAAGAATTCAAGAACACCAAAATGTAATATCTGTTTGTAATTGAGGTGACCTCCCTTAGGGGGAGATTGTTAGGATTTAGAAAATCCGGTAGTTAAAGACTCGGTCACCTCAAGTATATGTATTCGTTAGAAAGCTCATAGTCGTAGTTGTTTAGTGATAGTTAGTAGTTAGTTAAGTAACACCGTGGAGGACGGACGGGTCTTTACCCACTGTATGCCTGATCCACAGCCCGTAGGAGGCGTTTCATGTAACACACTATAAATACCCTTTGCCTAGCAAGGCAAAGGGTTGGAGCTTCAATATACATTTTTCTTTGTCTCACTAAAAGTTCTCAACTCTCTTTACTTTCTCTCTCTAAACTCATCTCATTCGAATTCCTTGTGTTATGATTGTGTGTTTATGAAAACAAATATGTTTCACCAACCCTCAACAAAATCTAGAAACACTTCTTGTTCATTTTAAGGCTGTCGCAAATCCGTGGTTGATCACATCTTGGATGATGCTCAGCTCAAACATTCTGAGCGGAGTGATTCTTATGTGGATCTGAGACATAAAATTAAGAAGGGATTCAAAGAGACTGGGAAGATTGTTGGTTACATTTACCAACATATTAGCTCTCTCACTTCTGTCACTGAGAGCCTCTTTCAAGCAGTGTCTGAAGCTGGCATCCCTGATACAAGGGCATCCTGAAGTCTCTTGCAACTTCCTCTAAATCGTTGGCATGGTCCACGGGAAAAATATTATCCAAGATTGAGGCTTCTCAAGCTACCATGACCTCTGGCATCTCACATAAAGACCTCCTTCCAAGACATGCTCAAGTTACTTTAGTTGACAGTCTTAGCTGATGGATCATCAACTCCTGGTTGGTAAGAGGAAAAGAAAACTTCAACATGTTTAACTCGGTCGCAAAACTTGATATTTAGTTTAATCCATTTTCGGTTATAGTTTTCGATGTGATGGCCCTTGAAATGATGATGCTTTTGGTATTTCAGTCAATCGTCTCCCTCGGTGAGCACGTTTCCTAATAGATGTACGTCCTCGAAGCATATCTTTCACTGCGAGTGTTGTTGCACTAAAGCCAATGAGAAGATTAGTCCCACGGCCTTTGGTCAAAGAATATCTTAGGTTCCTCGTTGCTAGACAAAGGGCTCTTGCAACAATATATCTTTTGTCGTGATGTAGTTGCAGAGCCATGCCCAAAAAGGATGTGATTTCAAATCTTACCTGAAAATATGTGAGATCTTAAATGATTTAAAGGTGTAAATAATGTGTCTTTCTAAAATATGCTAAACGTGCGTATAATTTTTAAATATATAATAAAATTTAGAAACATAGTTCATATACCAAAAGAATAAAGAAGTGTAGTCTATCACTATAAATTAGCTCTGTGTAGCAAAACTAACGGTAGCACGAAGCAATAGCATTTATATTTCATTGTTTTTAGTAGCATTTTACTACTAACGCTTAAACAAAATACAAAACATTACACTCTTTATCACATAAGTTTTGTATTTCAAAACCAAGGCCGAATTTTAGCATGTGCGGGATGAGCGACGGAACAGGGCCTCCATTAGGGGAACCATGATTCTGGACATACGGGCTGGTTTAGTTAGATTTCGAGCAAAGAAATGATAATAATGTGTTCATAAATATAAAAATAATCGAATTTCACAAAAGATATCGATTAGTAACAAGTAATATTAGAAAAGTAGGGTGCACGCAGGGTTGTAGTCGTGTGTCTGGATCTCAGTTGTGTGACTGAGTGAGGAAGATGAGTACTTTGGGTTATTTGCATGTTTCCCCCTAGAGGTTATAGCTTTTACAGAATTGTCCAACTATTGAACTTTTATTACTAGTATTAAGTGAGTATAAGCTCTTAACAAAATTAGCATTTTCAACCCCTGTTTAAAAACCTTTTAAATATGAATAGTAAAATAAGTTTGTACATGTAGAACATATCTTTAAGTATCGTTTGAAAAGTGTCACAAAACTTAAGAGTTGCTATTGCTCCTAAAGACTTTGATTTTAAATCTTTGTAAGCATATTTATCCTTTTACACATCGAAACTATTTTCATTTTTAGAAAATCTTGTAGTGTAAATATTGTACAGGGCCTTCGAAATTCACGAGACGGCCCTGTTCAAAACTGTATACTAGATACTCCAAAACGTTTCAAAACTTTGCACCACAAAGACAACCTAAAGTATAAGATGTAAGGGTGAGCATCGGTCCCGGATCGGACAGGACCGGATCGGATCGGACCAGACCGGACCGACTAAGACCGAGACCAAATTAGTCCAAAAGCCGAGACCAAGGACCGGACCGTATCAGTCCGGTCTACCAAGACAAAATAATCGGTTTGTGGTCTGGACTGGACGAGACCGACCAAGACAGAGATCGAATTAGCCTAAAAGCCGAGACTAAAGACCGGACCAAATATGGTCGGTCCGGTCCGATCCAGTCTCGGTCGGTTTGTCGATCGGTTCGATTTGTTCGAATGGTTTGCTCAGCCTTAATAAGATGTATGCTAGTCAGCTTTAACAATGTGCTTAAAGGCAACCCATAATTAATATGGAGGTATCTTGGGCCGGGGGATGTACTTAGTATAAAAGTTACTCTAACACGTCACATTTTTACGTGTAACTTTTTTTTTTCCATAAAGAGCAAAAAGCGCAAAACAAATATACTAGTAAAATAATATAGCGGTGACTCGGTGAGTTTGGATAAAAATCTACTGTAGTAGAAAGAGAAATGAAGGTATAGAGATCAAATAAAGTTAGATCTAGTACAACTTTCAGTACACTGTGATGTTGATATAGCCGTCCTTGTTTTCTCCGCTCGTGGTAAACTTTTCGAATCATGTAGCGGCAGTACTAACAGGTGCTTTTCAATGTTTTATATACTGTACGGCATCCTTATGATATATATTACTAGTACTAACTGAAATTGAAATAGCTAGCTAGGGTTTATTAGGTGATTTTATGTATGATACATCATTAATATATGCTTTATGACACTATAATTTGTTGATATTCCTTACTTCCCTACAATTAGTCTAGGGATCCCGAGATGTAGCCTTCGAGTAAGATAATGGAAATTGCTTCCTTGTGCGTTTTGTTTGCGGTGCGACTAGTAGTGTAGCGGCATCTGACCTTTTTCCCCGTCTGACCTTTTTCGCAAGGGGTGCTATATATAGGCAGAGTCGTTGTGATTGGCTAACTTGTATCTCTAATCCATTCAATATTTGACAGAATTTTTTATCATCTTCTCACTATACACGTCAAATTTTGATCCTTACATATGTCACAGTCTCCTCTTTAGGTATATAATTAGGCACACCAAGTAGTCATCACAATCATTCTCCACATAGGCCTAAATCAAGACCTTGTCTTCTCATCATTTGACACGTTTCTCACTTATCATTTCTACTCAGTTTGCCGTGTGTTTTAATACTTCTGTTAAGCCGTTTATGATGTGTTCCACTTAAAGCTCAATTAGATCTATAAGTTAAATAATGTTTTTCTCAGGGCGGGAACTACCTCAATTTCTTCCTAATAAAGTGTGTCTTCCATTTCATTTATATTGTTTAAATAAAAAGAAGACAATAGTCAACATGAACTAGTGGTACCTCTCCTTGACGTGTAGTTGCCTAAAAGTAGTAGGAGTAACCAAACTTATTGATGTAGGAATTATATGGATCATGTTCATCAGTAGTATATGTTACATGGTAGTTCTCCCGTCGCTTAAAGTTTTCTGCTGTATGAGTGTTAAATAGGAAATTTAGTGGAAAACATATATTTGGAAGATTTCTTCATGGTTTTAATTAGGTTTCAACCCCATAACTCAAAAGAATTTTGGAAGATTCATTGTCAATTTACTTTACGGTATATTTTAGACGCAATGTGAATATGTGATTGTCTGTAGTAAAGGGGGTAGAAATGTTGAGAGTTTACCAAATATAATAAAATAGTCGAGCCTAAACTAGCTCAAGCCCGATCTTGAGCCTAAGTTGCGGCTCGTTTATTAATCGAGCTTGAGCCCGATCTTTACATACAAAACTCGATTGGGCTCGCCAGCCTAAAAGACAATATGTAGTATATGTGTGATCAAGTGTGGTCTCTTTCAAGGGATTGCTAGTAAACATTGTTGGATGGTTTTATGAATTAAGGACAAAAAAAGCTGACTCCACACTTTGGTTAATCTTCACCGAAACCAAAATCATAAATAATTCTATAACTGTAAGTGGGTTAGACCTTATTAGATTCTAGTAATAATCTAGATTATTTTCAAGTACTGAAAGTTCTGGACCGTAGTAAGATAAAGGAAAGTGAGTCCATGTAGTATGCATGCAGGCTGTAGGTCATAGATTTATCAGAGTTGTGTAACGGGCTTTCAAGGAACTAATTAGAGGTGCACATTTTGGTTTTTTTGTGAAACCGAATCGGTTTAAAAACCGGTTTCGGTTTTAGTCAAATAGTCAAAAACCGGTTTTGCGTTGATGTGGTTAATGGGTAAATTGTATTAAGTTGAAGCCATTACGAATAGTTGTAGCCTTGTAGGCAGGAAGTCGGTGTTAGTAGCGTACGAACGGTTGTAGCCTTGTAGGCAGGAAGTCGGTGTTAGTAGCGTCCATGTGTATTTTTCCAATAGGCAATAGTGTGAATGATGCTAAATAACCAACATCTTCCTTCTTTTCTAAATTAGTGAGCCTATAGCACAAGGCTAGCTAGGGTGTACCTAAATAGGCCATGCTAATAGGAGTGGAATTCGTGTCGTGTGTGAGTTGGCGAGTTCGGGTTGACGGGTTGGCGGGTTCATATATCTCAACCCTATCCCGACCTGTTTAGTTAATCATGTCGAGAAGTTCAACCATAACCTAAACACGTTTATTAAACAGATTTGCCGTGTCGACCAAGCATCTTAGCTGATCGGGTTGAGTATTTGATATTAATTATAGTGCAATAGCATCTCCTTGGGCACAATACGGATATTCTGGATTGGTTTTGATCGTTTTAGAATTTCTGCTTGTTGTAGATTTATGACCCAAATATAAGATCCGTATGATCTAATCCCTTGTGTGTGGTAGCATTAGGCCATTCTTAGACTGAATCATGTGGACTCTAGTGTTCTCTTTTACATGATCCATGTTACCTCCTTTTCTAAAAGAAGGGTCCATGTAAATTACGTGTTCGCGGACTTGCAACCCGACTCTTCCTTGTTCCTTCACTGTTTCCATAACTTCAAAACTTCCATTGTATCTATAAGCTCACAGTCCAACAAATCTTCACCTGAATACTCATTTACGCAAAAGCTATTAGCAAATGCTCGGTCCATATATAATGGTGCTGAATCCAATCTACCATACTTGAGATACCACGTGTGTAACCATGAACACAACCACCACATCTTCTTAAACATCCACAATAGGTTAAACATTCGTATGATGTCAGTAAGTAGTGGTAACACACATGAGCTAATGTTTAGCATGCTGTGTTATACTTACGATTGTATAATGGGTGACTTATTTGCTCTGGTCAGTTAGGCATATCAACTGTTGGGTCACCCTATTTGTTTCTGATTTCTGGACACACATGCAGCGCATACAAATTCAGCACTTGAAATGATAGTCAAACTCGTATTTGCCTGCAGTATGTTTTGAAGCTCATACAAGATGATGGACATTAGCGGCATGACATCTCTCCTGGTCTGGAGATGGAGATATTGGAAATTTGGCAACGTCTGTTTGGGTCCAGAGATGGAGATTGGTAGTTTGGAACCACTTATGAAGTGACTACAAAAGTTCAAGATGAACAAAGGATAAAAAATCGGAGTGGATAGTAGCAACACGATTGAGATATTAAATTCCAGCACACCTTGATGGTAGCAGCGCACGTCCGTTATGTATGACTATAGGTACCGGTAGTGGCGGAACCAGGATGTTAGAGGAAGGGGGACAATTTGTTTTTTTCTTTTGACAAAAGTCGTGGTGCACACAAAGATTAAGATAAAGATATAAGATTTTTACATTGTTTGGCTTTAAAGTGGGGGGCAATTTGATTTTGTGGTGGGGTACACTTTAAGACAAGGGCAGCTTAGTCTCTTGTGGTCCAAATTCTTTTCTAGTGTGTTGTCATATGTGCTCGACAGCAGACCATATGTGGTTACAATTGCAGCTCAGAATTCGTTTTTTATGATAACATTACTGGACTCTTTGTTGAAAGGAAAGCAGTAGGGTTAGGCCAATCCAATGCACACTTAGTTGCTAGATAAGTTTATTATGTTGTTCATTCATCAAGATACGGTAGATTGTAATCTGGTCACAATTAGTTACATGACAAGTTGTTATGTTGTTTATTAATCACGATACGCTAGATTGTAATCTGTTTCCACCCTGACTCCAATAACTAGATGACCCAGTTTTGCTAGAAATTAATTATGTACCTTCTCCTCGCTCACATGCAACTGAGATCAGAGAATAGATGGCCTTTTACTTTAGTCTTCAATTTTTAAGATGGTTCATGGCTCTTTGATAAAATGTTAGCACTGTTCTTCTATAGAACAGCCTAGTTAGATGCTATCCTGTGGTGGGTAACTATTTGTGATTATATGTAAAACTGTATTAGCAGCAAAAACATTATCAATCGTTCTTTGTTGGTTAATATGTTGACCATATGTGATCTTTGTTAATGCAGACACAGTTGATGATGAAGTACATATCGACCCTTCAAGAAGAGGTATGCTTACACTCAAGTTTTTTGCGTTAAAAGCTCTTGAGGTACATCTAATAATTTAAGGGTATTCGGGATTGCTAATATTTTCTGTTCATGATCCTGTCTATAAGTAGGTACTTGAAAAACTTCATAAAGATAAGAACTACACAGAATTGGATATGCTTTTGTCAAAACTGCATTGATAATCGAAAAAATAATGATATGTTACGAGAATATCAGTAAAACGTTGTAGGCTGATTATGAAGGTAGAAGATGGTTTTATAACAAGCACATCAAATTAAGCAGCTCCTTACATCCTTATCAGAAACTGTTCTAAAAACTAACAGAAGCAGTTTTTGTTAGAATAGAACTTTTTCTGTAAATAAATCAGCAATCACAGAAACCCCTTAGTATAACTATTGATCGTTAAGCAGTTTTTGGTAGAATAGAACCTTTTCTGTAAGTAAATCAGCAATCACAGAAACCCCCTTAGTATACATTGATCTCCATACTAAAATGAAACGTTACCCTTATATAACTATTGATCGTTTGTTGATCCATGATTCGGGATTTACTAGCAGACTACTATTACTATAAACATAAGCTCCAACGGACTTGCCTGATTGGAGACTATATGCAGAAATAATTTGTGCATGACTGTTCTCCTATGGCCCTGCTATACCTTCAAGGCGTAGATGGCACTGCAATGAGCACGTAAGTTATATTAGGGGGTGTTTGGCAACCCTTTGAAAACGTGATTATTTGATTATCACGTTTTCAAAACATGAATAATCAAGTTTTGGTGTTTGGTTGCAAATGTGATTATCACTGAATTTGCCTTCAAAACGTAGTTTGAAATTGGAGGTAGGGACTTACTTTTTGAAAACGTCATTTGTGCAAACGTGATTTATCCCCAAACACCCCCTTAGTGTGCAGCAGTAACAAATTACGGCTACTTTTATATGTTCAAGTCCTATAGGCAAATGGTTGAAACCATGCCTACCCGTATAGCCATCGAGGACACAACTGTGCAACTTCGATACCACACTGTTAGACAATGAAACCCGTAGGTATAACTTTATTATTCACCATTATTTATAATGGCAAAACCTTAGATGCCCTAAACCCACAAACCGGGCTTGGGCCTATTTATTCTCTAATACTCTCCCGCAGTTCGAGCGGCGAAATCGCGAAAGCTCGAACTGGAGTAGGAAACTAAAAAATCAAAATAAAACAATAACCAAAATAAAACAGGATAATTCAAAGTATCCCAAACAGTCGTCTCGGGAATAAGAACCCTAGATTCGACACCAACAAAAGTCGTCTCGGGAATAAGAACCCTAGATTCGACACCAACAAAAGTCGTCTCGGGAATTGATACCCTAGATTCGACACCAACGAAAGTCGTCTCGGGAATGGATACCCTGGATTCGACACCAACAAAAGTCGTCTCGGGAATTGATACCCTGGATTCGACATAAAAAATAAAACAATTAAATAACTATATATTATTGCAAGATCAACCTATCCAGCCGCAACTTTTCTTCTTTTGCTCCATTAATTTTACCAACCATCATTGTGAATCAATTATTGCAAGATCTCCACTCTATAAACATAAGCCAGAATAAACATTAATATTCCAATCTTTACGTACACTATATTCTAACAAAATTGAAAAACCGGCGGCAAGGTGTAGGATCTCGAACAAAGATAGATCCAATAGAATATTTGAGATAAAGATGGATAATTTTGACGGGTGGTACAAAGAGGGGCTCAACGTAGCCACCTAGGTCTGAGGATCAGACCCGCTCTGAAACCATGTTAGACAATGAAACCCGTAGGTACAACTTTATTATTCACCATTATTTATAATGGCAAAACCCTAGATGCCCTAAACCCACAAACCGGGCTTGGGCCTATTTATTCTCTAATACACACTTCATTTTTAGCTTGATGCATTGCTGTGCTAGATAAAAACATTAGAAGATTAAATGAAGTATGAGAAAATTAAAAAATAATATCAATTAGACATTCCTGGTCATAAATTGGAAAGGGTTCACCAAAATCACGGTGATAATAGACTGTTGATGAGGTACGTAGAGGCTAATTCATCTGGTTAATTGCAAGGTCGTTAAGATGAGACACACTTTGGTGGTATTCGTGTGCATCAAAGACCATATACCCCCTTCATCAATTTTAAAAAGCATAGCAATGTTAATAAACTTGAACAAGCATTATATGAGTATCATAAACTTGCCCTATGTTTTGTTAACAGGAAAAGAAGTTAGTGAATATAAGGAAGAACTGGAAAAGCAGGTAAGTTCTTTACTTGGTTTTTAACAAGGTGTCTGGGATAGCTTAAAATTTCACCTTATCAGCTTATAGCATTGCTAAAATAAATAAATAAATATGCACTTTCGATTTTATGGAAAAAGCTTCCACCTATCTACTTATTTCAGGATGAAATAAGCACCTCTCCATAAACACCATTGAAGGTGCTAATTTGCTTATTTTTAAATAGCAGTTTTTATGTGTTCAATAACTTGCTTATTAACAAGCAGGATTCTCAAATAAGCAATCCTGGAGACCCTCTAAAAATGAGCATATGCTGAAATAATATCAATCCTAAATCCGATCCTTCACATAATACTTAATCAGTCTAACTGCTTAACATGCTTAATATCATTTAAAATCTTGTACACATGGTACAAGTTGAATTACTTTTAAGATCTTTTGAAGTTCCCTATATCTAGCTTGTGAAAACTTTAAACATATCTCATTTAAGCCATCCTTCAAAGTTGCTTTTTTTTTGGTAGATTTTAAACTAAAATGAATCTATATGCTAAATTCTACTACAGTACTTGTTAGGATCAGGGGAGAATAATCGAGAATAATCAGTAGCAAAACAAAAGGAGATCAGACAAAAGTTTCTTGTATTACAAATAAAAGGATACAAGATGAGAGTATTGTGTACAAATGAAAAGAATTAGGCCTTATTCTTTTCTATATACTAAAAAGCGTACATAGTTGCTTCACATAGGGTGTTTTTGGACACGTGTTTCAAGTTAATTGGCTGAGCATTAAATGCTACTCCACCACCTCTTTTGCCCCTAAAATTCCAGATCCTTCCGTTGCTCACAAAAACACACACACACGAAAAAAGACGCTCACATCAAAACACAATATACACTCCAACCGGCTTCTCTTCCCAACCGACTTGCTCTTCATCGGTGATTTCTGTGAACCAGGTTTGCTGCTTCATACATCCAGATCAGTATCAAACCTTCCACACACATATTCAAGATCGGTAGCAGCAGTTTTTATTTTTTCAATTTATTTTCTTTTATTTTCTCCTTTCAATTTATATTCACTTCGATCGACTTATTCAGCTACAATTATATCGCCTATGCCTTATAGTTTTTGTTGATTCGGGCTTAATTTTTCAGGTTTCAGAGGGAAGAATAAAGAAGAGGAGAAGTGAAAAGTAAAGTTGGAAAAACCTTAGATTTTCTGGATATACTATCGCTCCAACTTTCGGTAAGTATAATCAATGATTTTTATATTTAACTAATCAAAACTGATTAGGTTTATTGATTTAAGAAGATTTGATGGATTTTTTTAAGTTCAAACGAATCCGAAGGCCGGTGGTATGCTTATGCGAAGGTGCGGTGGATGAGCTCAAAATAAGTTAAGAGGGTATGGTTCTCTAATAAGGTTAAAATATGTGTTTTTCTTTAAAAATAAGATTAGGGTTCGTTTGTGTTTTTATTTTTATGCATTGGGTACTTCGAAATTTAGGTGTATATTCATTTGGGTATGGTTGAATTGGTGTTATTTAATTTAGGATTGTGTAATTGAAAAAAGTTTTTAATTATAGGTGCGTTGGAAACATAGTCATTAAGAGATAATCACTTTCACATTTCGATGCTAAACGACCCCTTCACATGTCGAAGCTACTCATATGATGGGCCTGCTATAATTATGTTGGCTGTTTACCTTTCCTACGCTAATGATTTGCAGTAATTTAGATGGCCACGGTTGCGGCTAATCTTTGGCTTGGACGTCAGAAACACCGGTAATTTGCCTCTCAAATACCTTTTTTCACAGCTCATAATATGCTTCGTATAGATTACTGCGATGTTTAGCTATTATCTGTCTACATGTTGGTTAGGTTATTTATTAGATTTATGGCCTCTTATTAGTGATAAGAAGCTTGGGGAGTTGGACATATTAGAGACATTTTAAGTTACGCCAAGTCTTTGCAAGGTCATGTGTGGTTACAGCTATTTATCATATATAAAAAGATAGTCATCATGCCACTTATGCCAATAATCAATCGAGTCATCCTATAATTAAATGCAGTCGAGCTTATTTGTGCTTACATTATTTTATTGCTGCATACAACATATAACTAACCTTTTAAGTATATTGCTGCTTTGTTGCATACAAGCTATAATTGGTACTTTAACTTATATTAATCTTTAACAGTTGAAGAAGTTTCGAGAAAGAAATATGAGTGGAGAAGGGCTAGAAAAAGGTTGTAGCAGTTCGCAAAGGAATAATGGAAGGAAGCGCTTGACGGCAAAGGGTAAGTAAAATTATTAATCCCTGTGTGATCGCCCATTGGACATGACAATAACCTAATCTAAACAACCCTTTACTGATCTTGGAGCGTCATTTGTTTGGTTATTGAATAATTGTTGCTTTTGTGTAGCTGGATACGAATAAAGAAGACCAACCTGCCAAATGGAAGTGTCTCGGTATGTTGTAATTAGAGTGCTTCTGTTTTTTATTATACGTAATTTTCTGGATCGCATTTTTTATTATGTTTTTTTTTTTTTTTTACATTTACTGCCCTCTATATTATTGCGTGAAGCTGGTAACTATTTTGGTAAGCTGATGTCGGTTTCTTCTCTACTGTCAGACTTCTTTGCTTCTTTTATACTGTTGCTTCCTATTATAAATATATTTGAACATTGCTTACTTATTATTGTAGGCGCACATTCTGGACCGAAACTCCTTGATTTTACTAAACATGCGGCCCGTGAATTAGGTAAAATTTTTTTGCTCCTGCTGTTGTATGTAACCGTATATTCCGATATTAAAAAATAGGTTTTTTCAATCAAAATAACTGACTAGGGTTTGGTCTTAGGCTGTGTTCCAGTTTCATTGGTACCTGATTTTACATCAGTTAGTGTATTAGCAGGCCGCCACTTACACTGGAACAGCTCCGTGTTGGACATCTAAGTCTCCTGGTACGTTACATCAACTGATAGGGCATCAAAAGTCACTTGGTAATTTCTTTTTCTGAATGTGATATGTCTATGCCATGCCTTTTAGCATTTACAGACACAACACAAAATGAGAACATTTTTTTGGGCTGCAGTTAATATGGTTACCGCCAGAGCTGTAACACCTACTGAATCTAACAAACAAACAACGCACACCTATGAAGGTAACGCTCCCCACTGTTGTTCACCTCCTTAGGAATCTACAAATTTACACCATGCTTTTATCTATGGAATTTTATTTTTTCTATCAGATACACACGAACAGCAACCAAGGTATCCGAATGATTGTGCCACACAAGATTCTAGCAGTATCATGGGCTGGGTTTGGCCAAACATACATCTATTCTATTATGTGAGGGGGCCGGTGGTATTAATCTCTAACTCTTGGAGTTTTGTATTTTCCTTTTGGGTTTCATGGGGATTGATTAATTTTAGTTTCTTTGTTGTTTTCAAGGATATGAGGTTATACAGATGACTCGGGATGTAAGAAAATGGTTAGTTTCATAATTGTGAGATTTACATACTTTAGTTTTTATTTATTGACTTGCATTGCGTATTGTGTTGCAGGGGATCAGAAGAGAAATGACATGGGTGCTAGAAGAACTAATACTAACAGGTAAAATAACAGTTTATTTATTTATTTATTTATTTATTTATTTTTATTTAAATATATATTTATAAAGGTTTTTTGGGATTATTGTGTACTTTCATTGCAGGCTCAGCTAAAAGCTTTTTCCTCCAGGTAATAAGCTCAAAAGTTTTTTTGAAAGATAACTGCAAGTTCATAGAGTGAGTAACCTGCTAATTTCCTGTTGTAGATTGTGTATTCGGGAGGGAACAGGACTCGATCAGCTTTGATCATGACCATCTGGCTATGTTTGTTTACAGAGAGGTATGTTTTCAAGATTTAGTCTTCACTGAAATTATAATAGTCATTATAACTTGAACGTTCATCTAATTATATTTACGTTGGGCCTGCTTAGATATTCGGCGAATTATAACTTATAATAATATAATGGTCTTCAGGAAATTATGACACTCATTTTAACAAGAAATGCTGTTAAGCATGCCACATCCTCTTGGAATTTTTATATATGTAATGGCCTGATTTCTTTACTTAAAAATAGTTGCAAAAAGCCATGTGAGATCTCCTGTTTCCTGCTAGATGATAATAGGTACACAAAAAAGGTTCCAACCGGTAATCCGGTTACACGTTGCGATGAACTTAGCGATGCTAGGTGTAGATAGGCCCATAAGCAAGCTAGATAAGCCGATCCAAATGACCCCTATATAAGCTCATGAGTTTGAAAATAGGCTGGAGAAAAGGGCTTTTTATATACAACTATATATAAGCCAAGAATTTTAAAACTGCCGATCCAAATGACCCCTTACAATATGATGTCGCAACCAAAGTGTCATTCTCCTCATTTTGTCTCAGAGTTAGTATTGCAGTTTACCTAATCATGGTGTAGTATTAGCGTGTTTGCTAAAATTGTTCATACCTTTTTTTCTGACGTCATGTGCAGCCGTTTGTCATGGACCATTGGTGTTAGATTTTGTGAGAGGGACCATTGGTCCAGAAATGATTGACGCCCCTACTAGAACTCAAGCTCCTGAATGCGGCGACACGAATTGTCGCACCCCAACAGACACGTCAGGTCAGCCAAGTGGCGATAAAGGCAAGAGGCCAACGAAAGGTAATCTTATGTTGTCATTAGTTTCAATTACTTTTAAACGTCAGCATATGTAATTGCATTTCTTATGCTAGAACGTTCTGGAAATAATGTTTATGCAGTTGAGAAGCAGCCATGTTTCTCTAATGTGTGTAGTAACCATTAGGATATATGTACCGTAATATGCTTGCTATCTACAGCTCTTAACAAGGTGGAAAAGTTTTTTTGCGCAACGCCAGGTAAGAAAGTTTAGCTTACTGTTATTACATTCAACAAAAGTTAGTTGGATTGAGTAACTGGCCAACAAATGTGCTGCTCACGTTTGTGTTCTTAAATCATTGTAGTTGGTACACTTTGAAAGGGAAGGAAACCTGTGGCATAACGAACATACTTCACACAATGCAGTTAATGTTTTAGTTTTCCCTGTTCAAGAAAGAACATGAACTAGAGACACAACAAAGTGATAACAGGTGCCAAAAAAATCTATATTATGTACTTTTTATTTACATGATACTGATTGTATCCAATAGCATGAAACAATAAATTAATGGTATGAGTTACAGTTGGTAGTAGTGTTTTTTGCGGTAATAAACAAATTCTCCGGTCATTCATCAGTTCCAAATTCACGCCTACAAAAGCAATCCCGCTGCATCGCGCGGGCTTCCACACGTTTATACTAATGGCTAATATGATTCTAGATGCTTCTAACCTAAATATCCTAGATATTTCATAATATAATTTCTACTAATCTCTAGATAATTCTTCTTAAGTATCTCCTTTTTTAGATTCTTCCAAAATACCCTTTAGACCAAAATTACTAAACTACCCTTAGGAGGTGAAGTCACAATATCTAACAATCTCCACCTTGAGTTCAACTCCTAAGTAACACCATATCAAATTCCAAGTTCCAAAGGCTAGAGATACTAGCCAATTTCAAATCAAACGATCGATTCCCAAAAGCTATCCGAAACAAAATCGATCCAAAACAAATGCCGATAACTTCACAACGAACAATCAAATGTTAGCCGAAAAATTCAAAACGGCTAACCGAACAAACCAATCGGCTCAAACGATCTTCACCAGCGACAATCAAATTCAGGCAACAAACTTCAAAATCCTGACAAACGAAGATCCAAATTTCCAGGCTGACAAATTCCAAACGATTGAACAAAATTCAAACGACCTGATTATAACCAAGTCTTCAAACACCAAATCTATCTAATGACCCACTTATATAATAAGGATTACGGTCAAACATTCAAAGTACCTCACAATCTGAACCCGAGTCGTCTTTAGCAACCGCGACTACCTGGCCTTTCTCCTTGAGCTTAGGACATTGGTTCTTCCAGTGGCCTTCCTCTTTGCAATAATTACAAATATCTCGAGGATTGGGACCTCGAGAATGTGATGATGCTCCACCTTTATCTTTACCCTTTTCAAATCGATATTGACCCCTATCACGACTTGTAGTTGATAAGCCGACAGGTTGATCTTCCAAAGTTCCCGATGCTTGATGACGAAGCTCTCGGGAATGCAAACCGGATCGAACATCTTCTAATGTGATAGTGTCTTTTCCAACAACGAAGGAGTTCACAAAGTTCTCAAACGAGGGAGGCAACGATACTAGAAGAATAAGAGCAGCATCTTCATCATCAATCTTGACATCAACATTTTTCAAGTCCATCAAGATCGAGTTCAATGCATCAAGATGATCTTTTAATGATGAACCTTCTCTCATTCGAAGCGAAAACAAACGTTGCTTCAATAACAACTTATTCGTCAACGACTTTGTCATATAAAGCTTTTCTAACTTCTTCCACACACCGGAAGCCGTTTCTTCATCCGCAACCTCGCAAAGAACCTCATCCGATAAAGATAGCAAAATAGTGGAATGAGCCTTTTCATCTTGTGAGGCATATTTTGCATCCGTCATATCAGCCGGTTTGGGGCCGGCTAGAGGTGCCCAAATACCTTGTTGTTTCAATAAGGCTCGAATTTTAATTCGCCATAAACTAAAGTTACTTTTCCCATTAAACTTTTCAATGCTAACTAATGACGATGATGTTTGAGCAGACATATTATTCAAACGGGTTTACTAGTGATGTTCTGTAACAAACCCTCTCACAAGACAAATTCTGATCTTCCACAACACAAATTCTGATCTTGATTTCTCCTACCTTCAAACCTGATCGAACAGCAAACACCAAATACCAAAACGAAGAACAGATCCAAAATGATATCAAGATATTGAATCTTGAAAATCAACCAGAAGCTTGCTTCAAACACGATCTGTTAGCTCTGATACCAATTTGTTAGGATCAGGGGAGAATAATCGAGAATAATCAGTAGCAAAACAAAAGGAGATCAGACAAAAGTTTCTTGTATTACAAATAAAAGGATACAAGATGAGAGTATTGTGTACAAATGAAAAGAATTAGCCCTTATTTATACTAATGGCTAATATGATTCTAGAAGCTTCTAACCTAAATATCCTAGATATTTCATAATATAATTTCTACTAATCTCTAGATAATTCTTCTTAAGTATCTCCTTTTCTAGATTATTCCAAAATACCCTTTAGACCAAAATTACTAAACTACCCTTAGGAGGTGAAGTCACAATATCTAACAATCTCCACCTTGAGTTCAACTCCTAAGTAACACCATATCTAATTCCAAGTTCCAAAGGCTAGAGATACTAGCCAATTTCAAATCAAACGATCGATTCCCAAAAGCTATCCGAAACAAAATCGATCCAAAACAAATGCCGATAACTTCACAACGAACAATCAAATGTTAGCCGAAAAATTCAAAACGACTAACCGAACAAACCAATCGGCTCAAACGATCTTCACCAGCGACAATCAAATTCAGGCAACAAACTTCAAAATCCTGACAAACGAAGATCCAAATTTCCGGTGACAAATTCCAAACGATTGAACAAAATTCAAACGACACTGATTAAACCAAGTCTTCAAACACCAAATCTATCTAATGACCCACTTATATAATAAGGATTACGGTCAAACATTCAAAGTACCTCACAATCTGAACCCGAGTCGTCTTTAGCAACCGCGGCTACCTGGCCTTTCTCCTTGAGCTTAGGACATTGGTTCTTCCAGTGGCCTTCCTCTTTGCAATAATTACAAATATTTCGAGGATTGGGACCTCGAGAACGTGATGATGCTCCACCTTTATCTTTACCCTTTTCAAATCGATATTGACCCCTATCACGACTTGTAGTTGATAAGCCGACAGGTTGATCTTCCAAAGTTCCTGATGCTTGATGACGAAGCTCTCGGGAATGCAAACCGGATCGAACATCTTCTAATGTGATAGTGTCTTTTCCAACAACGAAGGAGTTCACAAAATTCTCAAACGAGGGAGGCAACGATACTAGAAGAATAAGAGCAGCATCTTCATCATCAATCTTGACATCAACATTTTTCAAGTCCATCAAGATCGAGTTCAATGCATCAAGCTGATCTTTTAATGATGAACCTTCTCTCATTCGAAGCGAAAACAAACGTTGCTTCAATAACAACTTATTCGTCAACGACTTTGTCATATAAAGCTTTTCTAAATTCTTCCACACACCGGAAGCCGTTTCTTCATCCGCAACCTCGCAAAGAACCTCATCCGATAAAGATAGCAAAATAGTGGAATGAGCCTTTTCATCTTGTGAGGCATATTTTGCATCTGTCATATCAGCCGGTTTGGGGCCGGCTAGAGGTGCCCAAATACCTTGTTGTTTCAATAAGGCTCGAATTTTAATTCGCCATAAACTAAAGTTACTTTTCCCATTAAACTTTTCAATGCTAACTAATGACGATGATGTTTGAGCAGACATATTATTCAAACGGGTTTACTAGTGA
Source organism: Chrysanthemum makinoi (assembly GCA_910596185.1). Lineage (NCBI taxonomy): Eukaryota > Viridiplantae > Streptophyta > Magnoliopsida > Asterales > Asteraceae > Chrysanthemum > Chrysanthemum makinoi. The sequence continues at coordinate 43,150,284 of OU343225.1, read as the reverse complement.
TGTTCTGTAACAAAACCTCTCACAAGACAAATTCTGATCTTCCACAACACAAATTCTGATCTTGATTTCTCCTACCTTCAAACCCGATCGAACAGCAAACACCAAATACCAAAACGAAGAACAGATCCAAAATGATATCAAGATATTGAATCTTGAAAATCAACCAGAAGCTTGCTTCAAACACGATCTGTTAGCTCTGATACCAATTTGTTAGGATCAGGGGAGAATAATCGAGAATAATCAGTAGCAAAACAAAAGGAGATCAGACAAAAGTTTCTTGTATTGCAAATAAAAGGATACAAGATGAGAGTATTGTGTACAAATGAAAAGAATTAGCCCTTATTTATACTAATGGCTAATATGATTCTAGAAGCTTCTAACCTAAATATCCTAGATATTTCATAATATAATTTCTACTAATCTCTAGATAATTCTTCTTAAGTATCTCCTTTTCTAGATTCTTCCAAAATACCCTTTAGACCAAAATTACTAAACTACCATTAGGAGGTGAAGTCACAATATCTAACAATCTCCACCTTGAGTTCAACTCCTAAGTAACACCATATCTAATTCCAAGTTCCAAAGGCTAGAGATACTAGCCAATTTCAAATCAAACGATCGATTCCCAAAAGCTATCCGAAACAAAATCGATCCAAAACAAATGCCGATAACTTCACAACGAACAATCAAATGTTAGCCGAAAAATTCAAAACGGCTAACCGAACAAACCAATCGGCTCAAACGATCTTCACCAGCGACAATCAAATTCAGGCAACAAACTTCAAAATCCTGACAAACGAAGATCCAAATTTCCAGGCTGACAAATTCCAAACGATTGAACAAAATTCAAACGACCTGATTATAACCAAGTCTTCAAACACCAAATCTATCTAATGACCCACTTATATAATAAGGATTACGGTCAAACATTCAAAGTACCTCACAATCTGAACCCGAGTCGTCTTTAGCAACCGCGGCTACCTGGCCTTTCTCCTTGAGCTTAGGACATTGGTTCTTCCAGTGGCCTTCCTCTTTGCAATAATTACAAATATCTCGAGGATTGGGACCTCGAGAACGTGATGATGCTCCACCTTTATCTTTACCCTTTTCAAATCGATATTGACCCCTATCACGACTTGTAGTTGATAAGCCGACAGGTTGATCTTCCAAAGTTCCTGATGCTTGATGACGAAGCTCTCGGGAATGCAAACCGGATCGAACATCTTCTAATGTGATAGTGTCTTTTCCAACAACGAAGGAGTTCACAAAGTTCTCAAACGAGGGAGGCAACGATACTAGAAGAATAAGAGCAGCATCTTCATCATCAATCTTGACATCAACATTTTTCAAGTCCATCAAGATTGAGTTCAATGCATCAAGATGATCTTTTAATGATGAACCTTCTCTCATTCGAAGCGAAAACAAACGTTGCTTCAATAACAACTTATTCGTCAACGACTTTGTCATATAAAGCTTTTCTAACTTCTTCCACACACCGGAAGCCGTTTCTTCATCCGCAACCTCGCAAAGAACCTCATCCGATAAAGATAGCAAAATAGTGGAATGGGCCTTTTCATCTTGTGAGGCATATTTTGCATCCGTCATATCAGCCGGTTTGGGGCCGGCTAGAGGTGCCCAAATACCTTGTTGTTTCAATAAGGCTCGAATTTTAATTCGCCATAAACTAAAGTTACTTTTCCCATTAAACTTTTCAATGCTAACTAATGACGATGATGTTTGAGCAGACATATTATTCAAACGGGTTTACTAGTGATGTTCTGTAACAAAACCTCTCACAAGACAAATTCTGATCTTCCACAACACAAATTCTGATCTTGATTTCTCCTACCTTCAAACCCGATCGAACAGCAAACACCAAATACCAAAACGAAGAACAGATCCAAAATGATATCAAGATATTGAATCTTGAAAATCAACCAGAAGCTTGCTTCAAACACGATCTGTTAGCTCTGATACCAATTTGTTAGGATCAGGGGAGAATAATCGAGAATAATCAGTAGCAAAACAAAAGGAGATCAGACAAAAGTTTCTTGTATTGCAAATAAAAGGATACAAGATGAGAGTATTGTGTACAAATGAAAAGAATTAGCCCTTATTTATACTAATGGCTAATATGATTCTAGAAGCTTCTAACCTAAATATCCTAGATATTTCATAATATAATTTCTACTAATCTCTAGATAATTCTTCTTAAGTATCTCCTTTTCTAGATTCTTCCAAAATACCCTTTAGACCAAAATTACTAAACTACCCTTAGGAGGTGAAGTCACAATATCTAACAATCTCCACCTTGAGTTCAACTCCTAAGTAACACCATATCTAATTCCAAGTTCCAAAGGCTAGAGATACTAGCCAATTTCAAATCAAACGATCGATTCCTAAAAGCTATCCGAAACAAAATCGATCCAAAACAAATGCCGATAACTTCACAACGAACAATCAAATGTTAGCGAAAAATTCAAACGGCTAACCGAACAAACCAATCGGCTCAAACGATCTTCACCAGCGACAATCAAATTCAGGCAACAAACTTCAAAATCCTGACAAACGAAGATCCAAATTTCCAGGTGACAAATTCCAAGCGATTGAACAAAATTCAAACGACCTGATTATAACCAAGTCTTCAAACACCAAATCTATCTAATGACCCACTTATATAATAAGGATTACGGTCAAACATTCAAAGTACCTCACAATCTGAACCCGAGTCGTCTTTAGCAACCGCGCTACTGCCTTTCTCCTTGAGCTTAGGACATTGGTTCTTCCAGTGGCCTTCCTCTTTGCAATAATTATAAATATCTCGAGGATTGGGACCTCGAGAACGTGATGATGCTCCACCTTTATCTTTACCCTTTTCAAATCGATATTGACCCTATCACGACTTGTAGTTGATAAGCCGACAGGTTGATCTTCCAAAGTTCTCGATGCTTGATGACGAAGCTCTCGGGAATGCAAACCGGATCGAACATCTTCTAATGTGATAGTGTCTTTTCCAACAACGAAGGAGTTCACAAAATTCTCAAACGAGGGAGGCAACGATACTAGAAGAATAAGAGCAGCATCTTCATCATCAATCTTGACATCAACATTTTTCAAGTCCATCAAGATTGAGTTCAATGCATCAAGATGATCTTTTAATGATGAAGCTTCTCTCATTCGAAGCGAAAACAAACGTTGCTTCAATAACAACTTATTCGTCAACGACTTTGTAATATAAAGCTTTTCTAACTTCTTCCACACACCGGAAGCCGTTTCTTCATCCGCAACCTCGCAAAGAACCTCATCCGATAAAGATAGCAAAATAGTGGAATGAACCTTTTCATCTTGTGAGGCATATTTTGCATCTGTCATATCAGCCGGTTTGGGGCCGGCTAGAGGTGCCCAAATACCTTGTTGTTTCAATAAGGCTCGAATTTTAATTCGCCATAAACTAAAGTTACTTTTCCCATTAAACTTTTCAATGCTAACTAATGACGATGATGTTTGAGCAAACATATTATTCAAACGGGTTTACTAGTGATGTTCTGTAACAAAACCTCTCACAAGACAAATTCTGATCTTCCACAACACAAATTCTGATATTGATTTCTCCTACCTTCAAACCCGATCGAACAGCAAACACCAAATACCAAAATGAAGAACAGATCCAAAATGATATCAAGATATTGAATCTTGAAAATCAACCAGAAGCTTGCTTCAAACACGATCTGTTAGCTCTGATACCAATTTGTTAGGATCAGGGGAGAATAATCGAGAATAATCAGTAGCAAAACAAAAGGAGATCAGACAAAAGTTTCTTGTATTACAAATAAAAGGATACAAGATGAGAGTATTGTGTACAAATGAAAAGAATTAGCCCTTATTTATACTAATGGCTAATATGATTCTAGAAGCTTCTAACCTAAATATCCTAGATATTTCATAATATAATTTCTACTAATCTCTAGATAATTCTTCTTAAGTATCTCTTTTTCTAGATTCTTCCAAAATACCCTTTAGACCAAAATTACTAAACTACCCTTAGGAGGTGAAGTCACAATATCTAACAGTACTACTTACCATGTTCAATACCATTTATAATCTAGAAAACATAGAAGATCTAGCATTTTTCTTTGGATTCTGCTTTCCTCTATATTTATATGTCTCATCTCATTTTGGTTGTTCATTTTTAAGTTTCAAAAGTTTAGATCTAGTTTTTGATGTCTAGATGTTGTATAAATAGAAGCTATAATGAAACATTAGTCAAGTACAAAACTGAGTTTGATGTATGTACTTACAGGTTGCATCAGCAAAGTAGCTGCAGAATGATGGTGGTGGTGGAGGTCTCAACAACCTTGCAAGGTAGAAATGTGTAGTTCTGGAGCAGATCTAGCCATTGAAAAGAGGGAGTGTAAACTCCCTCTTTTCAATGGCTAGATCTGCTCCAGAACCAGAGTCATAGGAAACGCTGACTCGGCCGCGTTCCACGTTCCGGATCGTTCGTACCCAAACGCGGTACGATCGCGATCCGGATCGCTCGGAATCGCGATCCCGGATCAGATCGTTATTTTGGGCGTTCCCAAACATCATCAATCACCGTACCAAAGTATACTGGTTCGACGTACCAAAACGGATTGGTACAACGTACCAAACCGATCGGTACAGCGTACCAAAACGAATTGGTACAAAAAATAATTCGTGAGTTATGTGTTTGGAGGTTTTCTTGAAGATCTAGATTGCTGGGTTTGTTTCTTTTATGTTTATGTTGGTGTTTGTGTTTTATGTTTGAGATGTGTTTTTGTGTGTTTGCGGGTTTGACACTAGGAAGAAGATGGCAGCAGGAAGAAGGTAGCTGGATGGAAAAGAAATACGTAGTACTTAGGTTTACTCATTTTTTATATTGGGCCAAGTTTGTTAGATTTACAGTTGGGCTAGGTACATGAAATATACACTTGAGTGTTGGGTTTGCATATCTAGCACATATTTTTTTGGTTAACATTTTTTTTTAAACATTTTATTCAAGTAATTGTATGTTTTGTTTGGTAATATTTATGACTTTTGTAAATGAGTGGACAAGTTGTGATGCATAGGTGGTATACCAAGTTATTTTTATTTGAATTTTTGAATGATAAATCTTAAATTAATAGACTAATAAAAGTTTATAAATGTGTATACAAAATATATAAATACCTATTAAAACTTTTATAGGTATAAGTATAATATGGTACATTGTACCAAATTGGATACATCGTATCAAAATATATGGTACATCAAACCGAAGCGAACCGGAGCGTACCGAAATGAGCCTACCCCCCTTCGTACCGAATTTTAGGGACCTAGCGTTTCCCGTTCCCGTTTCCCGTTCCCGTACCAGAGCGTTTCGCGTTCCGTGTGACTTTGTCCAGAACTACACATTTCTACCTTAAAACAAGAAGCTGAAGCTAACTACAAAGCAACCAGCCAACAAAACCAGTGGAAGATACTGGTTTATTGGTTTTTTTCTGCTACTGCTTATCAGCTTCTTGAGCTTCTACACTAACTTTGATATTCTATAATTATCAGTTCATTATTTGTAGTAATAGATATGTTATTCTTTTGCATTTCAAGCTATGTTTTTTTGGTTGTGAATATGACCCTAGAGGAGATATCTGCCTTTGTGTGTTATGCAGATGCTATCCTCTTGTGTGGGTGTGTTTTATGGGTGAGATGAGGGGTTATTTATGCTAATGGGTGACAATAGCTTAATAAAAATGCATACTGTAAATGTTTGTGTAAAAGTTAATATGCTTCACTGTGAAGAAACAGGTTGCTAAAAAAAACCACCAAGAAACAGTGACTTGCAAGTTGCAATATTTACTATAGAGATGATAAAGCAAAGCTGTTTGGCGGTGACCTTTTTTTTTGTTGTGTAGAGTTTTAACTCTATAGGTTACATGATGATAAAGCATCACATGTGTATCTATATTTCAATATATAAAATGTCTTTGTTAGCAAGTTGCATTTCTTTTAGGGTGCGGTTGGAGTATATTGGATGCATTGGCATTTACATTTTAATTTCTTTCGAATATTGTGTTTGGTTTTTAAATGAAAGAATTTAAAATTTCACGATTTGCTAAAATAGGGAGAAATAGAATGACTTTAAAACATGAGGAACTTTAATTTACTTGGATTTTTTTTCCATTAATTTTTTTCATGTTGTTTTTGTTGTCCTTTTTGTTGTTGTTTTTGTTTATATTTTAAATCAAAGGAAATATGCCTCTAGGGGTGTTAGTCGGGTGTGGGGTTCTTCGGGTTTGGATCAAAGTTTTTTGGTGCAAAGGTGAATGATATATATTAATAAAAAAAATTTGTACATTTTAAAAACAACACTAACTGGTTGGACATGCCCAAGACAAGGATACTTAAAACAACAATTCTATAGCCTATCTATATCTGACAAACTTATACTACTTATCTCTGACAAACAGAGTCAAAACAAAGGACTCAATCTCAGCTGCAAATCTCAGTTGCTCCAATCATCTGTTACATTTTCATTCATACTGCAGCACATATCACTATTGATAATCACCCATTGTTGCACCAAGACCATAACCTCATTATTACATTTTCATAATCACCTCCCAAGCTTGACCATTCAACCATATATCATCCACAATGTATCAAGTAGGAAGGTGAAAAGGCTTCATAATGCAAGTTATAGCTCAGTCAAGGGCTCTGCCAAGATTCCTACATTTTTCTCTTTATAAAAGGCTTTAGAATCTTGGGAACACTCACCTTGAGGGAGAATCACCTAACCTCCTGTGGCAGTGTATAGATAGGAACAAGTAGGTTTATCTTTCACTCCTCACTATTCCTATCTTCATACACTGCCTTCCAAACTCAATTTACCCTTCACAAATGGAAACCTACTTTATGGTTCTCAATAGTCTGTTTTCAGATAAGACCCCAAATATGCTCAAAATTACTTAACAAAGGCCTATTAAGAGGTTGTTTAGAAGCTAATATGTAACACCCCAACTTTTAAAGTATTAATTTTTATTATATTTTAAAGCTTCCTAGTTAACTTTTGTTAGGCTTAGGACCTCCCATAAAATTTTTGTAAAGCAAGTAGGACCATCTATGCAATAGTTCTACTATCAAGGACTAAAGTTATCAAATAATGAAACTTATATTGAACTCATATATGAGTTACTTCACTTATAGGAAAGTATCATTCTTAACACAATTTTATAACCATCTTGTTTCCTTCTATGCTACTATGACATACATTCACATATACAAGAAATTCTAGGGTTTGATTACTAACTTGATTTTTATCAAGTTTAAGACAAGATATTGATATATTCAAGCTTAGAGGTCCGAATTCTAGCTTCCTCATGATCTAATTCGAGGTAAGAATCATGTTTTTATTTTTGAAATTCAAGTAAAGCTTATACCCATTATAGGGGTATGTTTAATTTCGTATTAGTAAGCCATAAGTGGGGTTTTGGTGAATTATAAGGTAATATGTTAAGTTGTGATTTTTCGAAATCACTATGAATTGATGTTAAGTATTTTGCTATGTTATAAGAAGGTATGGGTAACCTAGTAAGATGATATAACACCATTTTGTGGTGTTAAATTATGAAAAGTAAAATTATTGTTCTCGGTTATTTGCAAAACCAAATGCCCCCTTATGTTCTAGTGAATTCCAAATGCTAGCTTAAGTAAGTTCCATGTTATTTACGTGTTCCTTGGTTGTAAAGGTTAGCCGAGACGTTCACGGGAACTCGTGATAGATATCAAGCTATATCGAGGTGAGTAACGTATATAAAATTAGAAACGGGTCCTTAGTAACCCGTTAGAAGTACCACATATCTCGTGGTACTCATATTCAAGTTTTATAGTATGTTACGTGTTATACTCGTGTTATGAGTTTGCATTAGTATATTTGCATATTATGAGTCTTAATGATTGACGTGGTATGTATTTGTGTGTGAAATAAAGTAGACGGGTTAAAACAGCCCGTTACGACCCATGTGGTCTCAATAACATGTTTTTAGCATAAATGATGAATCCTTCCTCATTTTAATGCGTCCTTAATAGCTCATTAGAAGTGTCACATATTCTGTGATACTTATATCTAAGTTCTTATTGTATGCTTATGTATTATGCTCGTGTTATGAATTAATATTGCTTACTATGAATTTAAAGGATTTACGTGGTATGAATTATATGTGAAATAAAGTAAACCGGTCAAAACAACCTGTTATGACCCATATGGTCTTAGTAAAATGATTGCTGTCAAAATATTGTGTTATTACTTGTTTAGCGTCCTAAGTAGACGACATGACTACAAGAGTCAAATATGAGTTCCAGACAAAGTTGGAACTAGATATCCTTAGTGGGTGACTTGCATAAATATAAGCATTATGACCCAAGATGGGATTAGACGTCTTAAGTGGACGATATCTGCTATTATGTGATCACAATCAGTTGTTCCAGACAAAGTTGGAATTTAGATCTCCTTAGTGGAGAATCGAGCCTCAAAATAGTAGAAGTTCCAAAAACGGAACTCAGACATCCTAAGTGGATGATTAGTATGTTTATATGGCTCGTCAGTTATGAAAAGCACAACTAGATATGGGAAGTCTAAAAAACGGGAGTTGACATCCGAAGTGGAAGACTAGAGCATATATGATTAAATTGAGCCAAATACAGGTTCACCAGGTCCTAAGAGGACAACTAGTATATTTAAGGCAAGCATGATGCCTTCTAGCATTATGATGAGGTATCTAGCCCCCAAGTGCATGTTACGATGCAAGAATATATTCTCGTGGGGAATTAGCGGTGTTATAATCACCGATAGAGCTATGCGAGGGAAAGTTATTATGAAGCAACATCTAGTAACGTTGACATGTTTATTTTTAGCTTTATATATGTTATCTCACTAAGCTTTATGCTTACGTTACTTCATTTATGTTTTCTTATAGGTGAGATCAAGTTTAAGGCATAAGGTCGCGGTTTAGCTATCGGTGGAGCTCATGAGTAATCGAGCTATTCTCTAAACCCTCTCACATACCAAGAAACACCCTAGGGATAATGCTTTCGAGTGATGGTTTGTATAAACGCAGATTTATGTAGTTTACAGATTAGGAATATAAGTTTAAAGGGGAGTTTGGCATTATGCTATTTTTTTTACCCGATTTGACTTTATAGGGGGTCCAAATATGGTTACCACCCTTATGTATAGTTATGATTATGTCCAGAAATGTTTTGTTCAGTATTTGTCAAGTTTATGTTTACGAATAGTGATTTCTCGAAAAAAATACAATATGTGCAGAATTTTTAGTTAATAATTGTGCAGGTCAGACACCATACGGCCGTATGGTATATAAGCATACGACCGTATGCTCAAGAATGTATTTTTGGAACAATATGTATAAAAGACCATACAGCCCATACAACTGTATGCTCTCAGAATGACTATACGGTCGTATGCTATTTTAGAATACAGCCGTATGCCCCCGCCCCCCCCCCCCTCCAAAAAAAGTATTAGTAGTGGGCGTTTCATTATATGAAAGACATGACTAATGAGAACCAAGATACAAGGTCATCATTTTTAGTGAGTTTAATAGGATCTTCAAATTCCAAAGCTAGACTTGAAGATATAAGGTAAAACCTTTTCATTTTGCATAAAATCTTGAACCTCAACTCTGCCAAATACTATAAAGGATATGGATCTCACTAAGCACTCCAAACCTTTAGCATTATAAACTCGGTCAAGATCAAATGTTGATCACTGACATACCAAATGCAGGAAACTACTTTATGGGATCATTACTTACAACTAGATATAAAGCCCCAAGAGGTGTAATGCTACCCCAAATAGATACACAAAATACTCTAAGGCCTTATCCAATGCAAAGCTATGCCCCAAGGTATTAGCCATCTGCATAAAATCTCTTGACCCAAACACCCCTTTATGCATTCTAAAGAAGCCAAGGGCTGTAATTATGCCCACTGTGTTATTACTGCCTACTTTCATCATCAATCTCTTCCAATAAAGCACAATCTCCTTTCTTAACATTCATAACAACTCTCCATTTCTTACCAATTTCCAATACTTGTGAAGTGTTCTTGACTTGAAGACTAGACAATTTCAGTCTTACATAGTTAACCATAGTTGCCAGCAGTTCTTTATTATCCCTTTTCTCAGTAGTAAACAACCTTTTGTTCCTTTCATTCCATATATAATAGACACATGCTGCAAGGACAATTCTTCTCAATATACTCTTTATTGATCTATTAAACTTCAAACTTGCCATATGTCCCACAATATCCTCCCATTTATCAGGTCCTGCTTCTTGACCTGTCCTCTTTTTTAAATCCACCCATATCTTATTAGAGAAGGAGCTATAAAAAATAAGGCGAAAAAATGCATCGAACTTGACACTTGTTGTCATAGTGTGTAGCCAACTATTTTTTTTTCATTGTAACACAAACCTTTTGAATTTTTGTCATTGTATGTAGCCAGTTAGGTGAATTTGTGTTATTGTATGTACCCAGTCAGGCTTAGCGTTACATCGTTAGTCCTTTTATATTAACGGTCGTTAGTAAATAACTTAAATTTCGTTCTCTTACGTTTTTATTCGTTTTCATCCATTATTATACGTTTTTGTCCGTTTTTATACTTTTTCGTCCGTTGCTTTTCCCGTTTTTTACGTTTTCGTCTGTTTTCTTACATTCTTGTCTTTTTTCTTACGATTTCGTCCGCTTTTATACGTTTTCATTCGCTTTTATACGTTTTAGTCCGTTTTTATAAGTTTTCATCCGTTTTAATATGTTTTCGTCCTTTTTCATCTGTTTTTATACGTTTTCAATCGTTTTCATCCGTTTTATTTTTTCGTCCGTTTTATACGTTTTCGTTAGTTTTTAAATGTCTTCGCGATTTTCTAACGTTTTAGATCGTCTTTTATATGTTTTCGTTTGTTTTTATCTGTTTTATACGTTTTCGTCTTTTTTTTAAGTTTTCATCTATTTTCTTACACCTTCATCCATTTTTATACGTTTTTGTCCGTATTCTTAAGTTTTATAAATACGAATGAAAACGTAAAAAAACGGACGAAAACGTAAGAAAACGCATGAAAAAAGTATAAATACGAATGAAAACGTAAAAAAAGGGACAAAACGTAAGAAAACAGACGAAAACGTTAGAAAATCGACGAAGACATTTAAAAACTGACGAAAACAGATAAAAACAGACGAAAACATATAAAAACAGACGAAAACGTTAGAAAATCGCGAAGACATTTAAAACACGAAAACGTATAAACGGCGAAAAATATAAAACGGATGAAAACGATTGAAAACGATAAAAACAATAAAAGAAAACGGACGAAAACATATAAAAACGGATGAAAACTTATAAAAACGGACTAAAACGTATAAAACCGAATGAAAACGTATAAAAGCGGACGAAAACGTAAAAAAACGGACGAGAATGTAAGAAAACAGACGAAAACGTAAAAAACGGGAAAAAGCAACAGACAAAAAAGTAGAAAAACGGAAAAAAACGTATAATAACGGATGAAAACGAATAAAAACCTAAGAGAACGAAATTTTAAGTTATTTACTAACGACCGTTAATATAAAAGGACTAACGATGTAACGCTAAGCCTAACTAGGTACATACAATAACACAAATTCACCTAACTGGCTACATACAATGACAAAAATTTAAAAGGTTTGTGTTACAATGAAAAAAAAAATTAGTTGACTACACACAATGACAACAAGTGTCAAGTTCGATGGATTTTTTTATCATTTTCCCTTTAAAGAATCAGGGCAAGTATTAAGAAGAGAGCAGGCCATTTGTTTGTCAGGGTACCACTTACTAAGTCTATCTTGTGTTGATAGTCTTCCATTAATTGTAATCCACATCATGAAAGAGTGTTTGGGAGTATAGTTAGAATACTAAATAAGATCACCCTATTCCACTTTGGTACCACTTACTCTCCAATCTTTCCATGCCCTATTAGTAGAGTAGTTAACACTTATGCTATCATTATAATACCACAAATACTTATCTTTGAACTCCTCATTCAAGCTAGGCATAACAATTGTTTGAATAATTAGGAATTCATTACTCCAACCATCTGGCCAACACCATTGTCCCTTATGAATCATTTCTTTAATTTTCATAGAGTGAGCTAAACCTGCTTGTGCCACTCCATCCATAGAAATGAAATTAATCAAAGGTTCTAGACCCCACCACTTGTCATGCCATAGGAAAATACTTGCACCATTACCAACTTTACTCATCACATATTTTCTCATTTTGTCTCTAATGGTCATAAGTTGCTTCCATCCAATTGAGCTCTTGTCACAGGCTATCTCCCAAACATTAGTACCTTTTAGTCTTATCACATTGATCCTTTTGACCCATAAGGACTCCTTAATGCTTGACACATTCCACAAATGCTTAGTTATAAGAATTGCATTCCATAATCCAAGATTTTTAATACCAAGACCACCCTCATCTTTTGGTTTACACACTTATTTCCATTCTATTTTTGCCCTTCCTTTAAACAGTTCACCTTGACACCATAAGAACCCCTTCAATACTCTATTGATATTATTGATAACAACTTTTGGTAGGAGAAAAACTGAAGCCCAGTAAACTTGCTTAGAGGAAATAATGGGCACTATAAGCTGAAGTCTCCTTGCTTAAGATAACATCTTGTTCTTCGAATTAGTAACCTTTGATTTTACCTTGTCAATCAGGCATTTACAATTAGTGAAGTTAAGTTGTTTGGTTATAAGACGTACTCCCAAGTACAAAACAGGTAAGGCTCCAATCTTGAAGAGAAGGATATCAAGAATTTGTTGTTTGACATGGTCTTGAACATTTCCAAAGAACACTGTGCTTTTGCCTATATTAGGATGTAAGCCATATATAGCACTAAACTTGTCCAATGATGATTTTACTAGTTTCACTTAGTTAACATCACTATGACAAAGAACTAGCAGGTCATCAACAAAACATAAATGTGAAATTTGTAGCTCTTTGCATCCCCGATGATACTTGAAACTGCCACTCTCATTAATTTGCTACTTCAAAAGTAAACTGAGAGCTTCCATCACAAGTGTAAAAGTGTAAGGTGAGATAGGATCACCTAGTCTAAGGCCTCTCCTTCTTTTGAAGTATCCAACTCTTCACTGTTGAACATTAATTGTGAAAGTAGCATACCTTATACAAACCATAATCCATTTTAACCATTAAAGCTGGGAATTTGAATGAATGTAGAATGCCTTCCAAGAAATCCCAATTTACAGTGTCATAGGCCTTTTGTATATCAATTTTCAATGCTACTCTCCTTGCCCCATTCTTCCAATTATAGCCTCTGAGAAGTGTAACACCCCCAATTTCGTGAATGCAACGAAATTTAAGTTGGGTGTTACCTCTTGGTATAATAGTTATAATAACAAAAAACGATCTCTAATTGAGTCGTTAAAAGGCTGATCATTTGATTTATTAAAATATATCAGAGTTTACAAAGACAAGACCCAGTTGGTTCCATGTTTACAAAACACATCACATAAAGTATTTGATGTTTATCAAATGATAAAATAAGTTATAGCCTTCTTGATTGATCCCATGCCCCTCCGTGCCAGCCTTATCATTATGGATATGTAATAAAACATGCTTAAAAGGTCAACACAAAGGTTGAGTGAAATCCATAGGTTTAGTTAAATGGTTGAACACAATATGTTTGTAGTGTGAATTAATTATGTGGAAAACTAGAACGGGGTTGAATAGTTTTGCAGATTAAAACTTCGTTTTAAAGTATTTAGATCGACTTATGTCAATCCATTTAGATCTTGTGTTGGATATTGATAGATAGACATATACACAAATAATGCAAAGAAATAAAGAGTAAAGGAACACAAAACCATGACACAAGTATTTATAGTGGTTCGGCTACAAGGACACTTTCCTTGCCCTACTCCATTCCCCGAGTACCCAGCTCGAGAGTTTTTAAGCACTACATAACACAAGCTCCTTAATGTGGCGGAGAAGCCTTCACAACGTCGCCTACACTTTATCCGGTACAAGGCTAGACACCGAGTTCTTTCACGAGGTAGAACCAAACCTATCACAACGTCGCCTACACTTTATCGGGTACAAGGCTAGATACAGAGTTCCATTACAAAGGAGGAAATACTACCCAACACTACAACCCGAAGGAGACAAACTCCTTTTTACAACACTTCAAGGGATATCAATACCCTTTAACCCAAACTACAAAAATATACATCGACGCCCTATATCGAATGTACACCTTTGACACTATACATCAATGCATTTAACTTGACACACTAATGGAGGGATACAAGAACTATCAATAAGATGCACTTCAGTGGTCTTGATGATGACGAAGCTTAGCAACTTATGACCTTGAGCTTGCACGTCTTCAAAAGGTTGTGATATCGCCTTTAGGAGGAACCTAGAGAATCACACAAAGAGAAAACTACGTAGAATGATCCTTTGGATACGAGGTTAGAGAGGTTAGAACATAGAGATAAGATATGTCTAAAATGGGTGGTAAGGAAGAGAGAAATGACTCACTATTTATAGCAAAACTGCCTACAGTTCCCACGGCTCCGGCGGATCCCTTATCCAAGGGATCCGGCCAGTACAATCTAAGGGATCCGGCAGCTGGGTCAAACTAGTCCGGATTTTGGGTTTCAAACTGGGTTATGGGTTATGGACCATGGGTAATGGACTTTTGATCATGGGTACCTAACAAGATACATTGTACCTAGTCAATGGGTCATGGATATTCGGTCATGGGTTATTGACTTTGGGTCATGGATCATAGATATTATTCAACATGATTTCATACATGATGTCATGCAGTGTATCATGGGTTATGGATCATGCTCCATGGGTATGGGTTATGGACTTTGGTTTTTACCCATCATTTACCCATTACAAGTTATACTAAGCACATATACATTTTTATAAAATATAAGTAAAAAACATTACTTGTAAGTGTTTTATAAAAATGGTTTTGGTTTTATATAACTTATTTAACTAAACATGTTTTGATAATTTTATATATTTAGTAAAAGTGTGTTAGTAAACTTTTGGCTCAAAGCTTTTACATACTTTATTTATTTCGTTAAAATGATTTTACATTTGTTATCGACAAAATACTAGAAGATCGTAAAATATAAATAAACGTTTTTATGGTTTATTTGTATTAACAAATTAGACTCATACTCATAGTTGAAAACAAAACAGTTATTATTTCACTAAGCTAATGCAACCAAAGCGTTAACGTGTACCAATATCAATTGGTGTGTTTGTCGCCCCTGTAGGTAATTTGTCGTTATACCTATGTTCTCAAATATAGTGCATTTTTTTGAATGTACTTGGTCGACACAAACGGTATTCGTCAATCTCAATAGGGCTATTCACAATATTCGCGCTTACTACTCCTAGTGATTAGCTGGTTCATGATATAGGGCCTTATGTTTGGCAATGATGGTTCGTAGTGACAATGAAACAATCAGATAAGCATACAGTTTAAATGTTTGTGTGTTCATGTTAAAATAACATGTATCTCCCCCAAGGGTTTGTAAAACAATTAAGTAATAGAAAATGGGGCTATGAACTCACCGTGATTTTATGATGTTTAGTGCTTAACGAATATGATGGATAAGCCAGGAAACCTCTATGTGCAACCTAAATAGGGTGTTGCGACTTAGGTTTGGAATAATGTTTAGGAAAATGTAAACGAGCCTATTTACATCTTTATATTGATCCCAATAGATCTAACCATAATATTCGTACTCACTACATAGTAATGGTTTAGTTTGTGAAAACATGTTTAGTTTATAGATATGGCACTACTATTCGGGCCAATCACAATCCAGATGTCATGTAGTAAACGTATGAGGAGCTAGGACACTTTAAATCGTAAATCGAGCAACTCGTCAATACGTTCACCCCGAAGAGGCCCCTCACATGAAATTCCCTATTATTGTAGTACTTTAGTATGTAAAACATATGTTTTGCTTTGTTTGATTTCATATCATGAGTATTAAAAGAGTTATACAGTTTGTAAAGTAGGTTTAGTTGTGTTCTGTAATTGAGTTCTTGCCGTTTTCAAAGTAAAATGAAAGTTATGAAGTCCTTAGGTTGTTTGCTTATGATTAGGAAATCATAATGGTTGTTACAAGTTCTCGTCATTTCATTAATATGACCATTTCATAGTGCAAGTATATAATGTTATTTTGTTTGGTTTGTGTTGGTGTTGGTTTGCCATGGCTTAGGTGGCCTTGACTAATGGTCTCGGCTTAGGTAGCCTTGAGGCCTTAGCCGTGGCCTTGTCGTGGCTTTGGTCTTGGCTGCCAAGGCTTTGAGACCTCATCCTTGGCCTTAGTCGCGGCTGTGGTCACGACCCAAGGCCATTAGGCCGTTTGGTTTGCTTTAGCTGTGCGGCTAAGTATATAGCCGCGGCTATATGTAGTCTGCTAAAGTTTTGACAGAAAATAGCCTTTGTTTTGTATTTCTAGTTTAAAATCTCCCGTGTATCGACGTAGAACAATATTCCGGACATCTTTCGTGCTTTACACCTTCGATGAATCGGATTCTAAAGTGGTCAAAATGGCAGTTTAAAAATCGGATCAAAAACCGTTTAACAAACCTTTAGTTAGTTTTGTGTCGTAACAGGCCAGTTTAGTTTTTATAGTAAACGGACCCTTGTTTTGGGTTTTCTGGTTATGCTCCCCATAGTTTTTGTAGAAAACAACGTTCCGGACAACTTTCATTTTTTAACATTTTGATGAATCGAACCAGAATGGCCTAAAAAATGCTATTCCAAATCGTTACAGAAAGCGTTTGACAGTTTCTAATTTTTCCGGTTTTGGTAACTTTTTAGGCCGTAACTTTTGACTCGTGTGTCCCTTTTGGTTGATTCAAAGGGCCAAGGTTTTGGTTTGATCTTGTATACAACAATATGAAAATATACAAGTCTATAAGTGTTTGGTTTTTCGGTAAAATGAGTATAAGATGTCTAGTTTACTAGTTTTCACTTTGTTTATTTATAATTGATAACATAAGATGACATATAAGTTTAAACTTGTTTTATGAGTTTTTACATCATGATTCCAATATAAAACTTATATATAGAATAACATAAGTATGAAATACAATAAGTTATGAGCATAGGCTAGAGCTTACAAAGGTTGGTTTTGGAAGGAAAATGAGAACAAGGACTATAACTAGAATAAACTTCACCCTAGAATACTTCTTCTTCCCTTGTGAATTGTGCTAGTATTTTAGCTACTCAAGTGCCTTTAAACTTAAGAATATACTAAAGAGAGCAAGAAGTTGTTTTAGCTTGCAAAGGACTTTGATTCTTGAATATGACTTGAAGTAAATAACTAATGAAGAGTGTGTTTGTTTGAGTGATGATGGGCAACAACCAAAGGGGATCAAGAGGCTTTTATAGCCTCTTGAGGAGGTGCAAAACACATGAATCACTTTACTTCCTAGTTAAGTTTATACATGTGTTGATAGATTAGCATGAGATTGATCCTACTAAAGCCATGCGGCTTTAGTAGCAAAGTTGGTTTTCTCTTCTTTTAAGAGGTGGAAATACTACCCTTGAAGGCTAAGTAATGAACATGTGTGATATTATGTGCTTTAGTAATATATCACCAAGACTTAAATTCGGGTGATTTTCCATTTTATATGCCCCAACATAGGAGGGGGGTGGGGGGAGAAAGAGGTGGAAAACAATTAACTAAAAGTGTTTTATTGTTTTGTGATTTAATACATTGACTTGTGGTATAGTTATTTGATGTAAGAATTCATATAAATGTTGATAAATTTAATTAACAACTAAAATGAAATGAATTATGTAAAACTAATAAGATTTTTTTTGTCTACTTAAATATACTAAGACTTTAGTATATCAAATGTAGATGTGTAATTGTTTGTTAAACCTACAATTTGTAGGTTCGGGATTACGTGAAATGTAAATCGTACAATGTTTTCTAAAATGGAAAAAAAATATAGCACGTAAAATATTTATGAAATGAAATATTTAAATGACGTAATATATTAAATGATGACATCAAAATTGAGAAAGGTTACAAGAAGCTCCTGTGTGAGAAGGATATTATCAGTGATTTGCCTTCCTGGGATAAAGGCACTTTGGCATGGACTGACTAGCTTACACATCATTCTTGATTCTATTGGTCAAAAGCTTATTGATAATCTTGTAAAGAACATTACAACATGCTATAAGTCTTTAGTCAGAGACCTTAATAGGAGTCTTACTTTTAGGCACAAGGGTGCTAAATGTAGCATTGACCTCACCTAAAATTTCCAACTTCAGTTTTTCCTGCCATTCAATAACCTTTTCATGAAGGGTGATAAGGGTGATATGTGTAGCCTCTGAGAATCTCTTGTGTGACAAAGATATGAGGATCTTTGTCAACCTTTATCTTGATCACTTTCAGTTTTTCCTACCATTCAATAACCTTTTCATGAAGGTTCCCAAATTTCTAACTAAGCTTCTTCATATGGACTTTTAGAGCTTTTAATTTCTTTACTAGTTTGACATGCAAAATCCTTCCACTTGTATATCCCATTCATCCTGCACAACATATACAAATTTAGATTTATCAGCAATAAAGTTTGAGCATTTAAAAGCCTTTTATTTCTTCCTCATCATTTGTGGGATGATTAGAGCAGCAAGGCTGTGGTCAGAAGTAAGATGAGGGAGAAATATAGTATGTGAGTTTGTAAACTTGCTCATAAACTCCACATTTCCAAGAACTCTATCAATTTTCTTCAAAATTCCACTTCTTGGGTTAAGTCTGCTCTGTACCCATGTAAAATGGATTCATAAGCAATTGATGTCATCAACTTCAATACAATTAAGACATTCCCGAAAATCAATCACATGACTTGTAATGGCTGAACCTCCTTCTGAATGATCTTCAATATACATGCTCACATTCCAATATCCCATAAGAATCCATGGCTTATCATTGATGATGATTTTATACCTAGCCAAGGTTTGCCATAGATCTTTCGTTCTTTACCTGAGTTTTAAGCATAGACAAAGCAACAAAAGGAACTATTTCTAGTATCTTTAATCTCTATTTGACACAAAATTGCCTGTTTACTTGATGCAACTGCATAATACTGAAATGTCGTTCATTCCATCCAACAATAACTATGCAACCTCTATCACTTTCCTTCATATTAGAGCACCAATTCCAATCCCTATATACAAAATCACAGATCCTTTTAATATGTTTTCTTTAATATGAGTTTGCAAGAAACCACAGATACCCAAGTTTTCATCACTTACGAACCTCTTCACATCCTTTTGCATACCTTTGTTACACATACCCCTGACATTCCAAGTAGCCATTTTCAGTTCTATATTCATTGTTGACATAGTAAGCTATCTTTATATGATCCCTTATTCAGGATACCAACAGCCTTGCCTGCTAATTCATTATCTGTCATACTCTTTGCTATTCCATTCTCCTCATCAAAAACATCCTCCACATCAAGACATTCCTCTTCCCATTTAGCCTCCCACTGATCTTTGAAATACTTAAACATCTCATCATTCCAACCCACAGAATCTTCTAGTGTTGGTTTCCTCTGGTGTTTTACAAATTCATCAACAACGTCCCTCTCATTCCTTAGATTGACTTCAGGGTGTTCACTCTCCTCAAATTCGTCCAAAACATCACACTTATTTTCACTCCTTCTGATTTCATACCCAAACCTGACCCTATTTGAATTCAGGTTAGTCGGCTTCGTGTCAATCGGGTCGGGTCCTTTCGGGTTCGGGTCAAATCGAATATGAGTAAAATATAATAAAAATGCTTTTTTTACTTGTTTAAATAGAATATTATAACATTTATATTAAAAAAATTATAAAAAATATTTATTCGTGTCAATCGGGTAGACCCGCACCCAAGTTATCAAAAATTTCCAACCCGATACCCGACCCTATTTAGTATTCAGATTACTCAAGTTGACCCGAATAATTCTTTTAACCTAAGTAACCCGACCCGAATAGGCTTAATCGGGGTGAATTCGTGTTTTTTGACACCCCTATCCGTCACTCCCTAAAAAAATTGCAATTATAAACACAATGACCAATTTCAAAATATTATGAATCTCTGCCAACCAAACATGTGAAGGTAATTTAAATTACGGAATTTTAAATTCTCAAGAATTTAAATTTTCTATAATTTAAAATTCTAGAATTTTAAATTCACAAACCAAACGCAACCTTATTCCTTTGTGGTGATTTATTTTGAAGCTTACACGACTCTTTGTAGAGTGGCTCAAACTAGCTTAAGTTAGTTTTCCGAATTAGCGACTCACTAAACTCACTCACATACCAAAGTATACTCCTCTCTCATGGCTAAAGCCAAAAAAGTCTCACCCAGTATTTTTTTCCATTATTTAAAATAAATTGAATCTTATTAATTCACCAAATAAAAATAAAAATTACAATACAAAAATAAATAAACATATAAAACTTTAAAAAACAAATGAAAATGCATAGGCAAAATATTTAATATACCCAAATTTCAGATAGAACAGTTTGTTATATCTGGTTATTGGTAAGCTTGAGTTTGGATGTTTAATAGTTTGGTTTGTCTTGGTATTGGTATTTGTATCGAGTTATTGATTGGTTTAGAACAATTGTGTACTTGAGGTGTGATTTTTTTTATTGATTCCTATCGGAATATGCTCGGTATTGATTTTTGGTATCGATATCTGGTGATGGTGATGTTATAGTCTTAACTAATCAGACTATGTCTTGAGTAGTTATGTGTCATCTCGGCATCAATAACATGTTTTGGTTCGCCTAGTTTTGTATTTGGTTATGTCTGGTTTTGCATATGTCTGATTTCTCACGTGGTTCTGCATCTAGTTCCGTCTGGTTTTTTCTGCTGCATCTGTGTGCCTAATTTTGCTCTTCCTCTACCTCTGTTCGGATCTCTTTCTTTGGCTTGTATGTCATGCATGCGCATTTGTTCACCTGAATCTGTCTTTCGTTTACTTCTCTTCGGACTTCTCTGTTGAATCTGCATATGTCTAAATCTGCCTGTCTGAATCTGAATCTGTCAGTCTTAATCTACTATGTCTTCCTATTCTACTCTCGTTCATCTACTTAATTATGTTGATCTAAGATACTCCAAAGCTGTGTGTTTAGTTTTCAGTTTTAGTTTATTTTGTGTATGACAAACTAACAATGATCACCGCTACGGCATTGTGAGTTTGGGGGAGGATGTTAGCTAATAAGGCCTATTGGCCCGGTCCACTTGTTTAGGCCTGTTTAATAGTTAGAGTTTCGTATTAGTATTTTTTATTTAATGTCTTGTAATCTTTCGAGTTAGTTGAATCTGATCATTCTTTTGTTCATTTTCCTTCTGATTTCTACACAGTTAACCCCTTTCGTAGCCCAAGATCATTTCAATGCAATAATTTTTAGTTGAAAGTTGGCTAGGCTCAATAATCGAATGAAATTCTCTTAAACTAATGACCAGTCCAAAATTAATAACCCTACATCTTAGGGATTATGTAATACAAGTAACCCTAATTTTACTATAGCTGATTCACTTGCAGTCACACATACTACCTAGTACCTACCTTATCCTTCCATCCTACCTAATCACTCCAAAAGATCTATGACAACTCAAACTACATATCTCCCAACCTTAAACCACAACCAAAAAGCAGCAACAACAATTAATTTTATAAAACGGCTATTTTTTATTTTGCTTTCCTTCCACTCACGCTAGCCATTGATCTGGCTCAAGGACTGGCGCAACATTGAACCGGTGTCGTGGCTTGGTACTAGCAGTGCCAAAGGATAGTCCAGATCGGACTGGCGAGGCTCTCACGCCACTGTATACAACACTCTTAGCACACCTTTTCTTTTCTATCAATTTTGTAGATTTTACATGGATGTTTATTTTGCAACTTTCATGTACGCTTATATTTACGTTGTAGCTTACACATGTCTTATAGTAAATCCATCACAACGCACAAAATAGGATGTTAAAATTGATAATTCATTCAGGGGAGAGAATGAGCGGCGAGAAAGTTAGAATGAATTATATTATAAATGTTGATCTTCACACTAATATGAACTTGAATTTAATAAAACTCTTCATTTTTCAAATCTAATAATTGCCACACAAGTTTAGTGATCCAAATAAAGTGAGTAGATCATATATACGGTACTAGTGCTCCAATTACAATGTGTGTCCCAGCAGTAAAACCAATGGTTGGTAGTAAGTCTATTACACGTCTGCAGCATGATAAACTAATCAAATCCAAATAAATGTCCTCTAATGAATAAATAAAATGGAGCAAGAAGGTAACTGAAAACATCCCGGGTATAAAAACTATCTAAGTAAATGATACAATATAATGTCTAGTAGAGTGTAAAATCTAAAAGAACTGAAATGACGTCGATAATAGTATAGTATACAATAATGCACATGATAAATATTGTGTAAATAAGGTGAGGATCTTGAATACCCGCAAGAAGTGCAAGACTTATAAACGAATGGCCAAATAAAGAAAAGACGCAAGTAACTAATGTAATGTTGAAGTCTCTTATGATGAGACATGATTATTGGTACTTGAAATCGATACACATGAATGTTATGAGAAAGCAAAATTATTGTTATATCTAGCAATATAAGAAATAAGTTGTATACATCTAATATAATAAAATAAGAGCTCATTTTATTTTTAGATTCCTTAAAGAATATAGAATGTATGAATCACATGTTATGATTTAAAAGTCTTCCAAAATAATAATTGATCAAATTGATCAAATCACTAGAATGGAGTAAAGCAATTATTTTAATATATTCAAAGTACAAAAGATATAGGTTTATATTCACTAACCCGTGAAAACAAGTTCATTGGTCAGTCTCAAATTGGATATGTACCCCACGAGTGACGGTGGTGCAATTTCATAGCATTCGAAAAAGCCAACAATCGTGGCTAGCTCATTATACATAAATTCTGGCAAGGAGGCACCAACATTTTTGCATGAAGATAATGTAGCATGCATTACTTAATTTTAAGGAAGGTTACATCAAAGGCGACAAGACAAAACATATTTGGCCAAAGTTCTTTTCAATTGCAACATTGGGATGCACTGACTCAAAGAGCTCAAGGGATGTAGGCATCAGAGAGAGATAATACGCGTCACACTCTTTATTCCCTTAGCCTTCGTTTTATCCCACTAGGTTTTCCAATCTTGTCTTTTTAACGATGAGGCATTCCTAAAGCGTCTTAATAATATGGATATCTAAGAGGGAGTGTTGTGGATAAATATATGTGGATGTCCTTATCTCCTAGCCTTGGTTTGAGTATATATCTAATTAAAAGATATACATCATTATGTTGAAGCTTTATGTTTTGAGCTAGCTTGACAGTGTTCGACTTAGCTCGACTTAATTACACCCACTAGTAGAATAGTAAAATTGATAAATCGCTGGTTTTATTTAGTGAATGTGGACAACTTTTTAAAAACTATTTAGAATATTAAGACGGTGTTTTTCTTGAACTTAATCACTTTAATACATAAATTTTTTATTTTAATGTGAAAAGTGTTTGTTTATGAATAAATTAACATGGAGTAGCCAAAAATGTAAAACGATAAGATAAAATTTCTATTTAGAGCTTCGGGTACTCTGCGCCAACGCTTGTGTTTTCCGGCAGGACGCGACCGGACGGCGCGAGCTCCACAATCTGGCTTGTGTTTTCGTGGCATGAGCCGTCTCGACCAGCTCAAATGCTCTCGGAAAACACGACGTGATGGCGCAAGCACGATACCGAGCCTCGCATTTTCTCTTTTTTGGTGTTATCCTTTTCTTTTAGTTTGTATGAATTTGTTTGTTGTGGTTGTGTATGGATTTACAGTTTAATGAAGATGAGATGAAATAAAATGGACGAATTTTTTTATTGTTGCTGCGTATTGTGAAGAGTAGATTAGGTAGGTGATGATAAATTTTTCTTTTACAGTGATGATAGATTGATAGGTAGCTGATGATAGGTAGGTAGGTGATATGATAAATGTTTTTTTTACTGCAAGAATGGTGTGCGTTTGTTGTGTGTAGGGTTTGAATAAGTAATAGGCCCATTAAGTTTACGTATATTTTTACTAAGGCTTGCTATAAAGTAGTTATGTAGTATATTAAATAAAGTTTGGTGCCTAATAAATTAGTTTGTATGTGTAAGATATGTGAACGTTGAACGGTCAAAAACAATACTTTTTTTTACCCACTTTTTATTTTCTCAAATTTTACCTTTTAAAGTTCTTATAAATACCCTATAACTCAATCAATTTTTACACACACTTTCATCTTCACTTCTATCTCTATACTTCTTTATCTTTTCTTATTTAACTTACAAAAATGAATCCCAATCAATGGGTCAACAACATGCTCAACGATCTGCAAAATCAAATACCGTCTCTTCAAATGCCAAATTCGTCATCTTCTCTAACCTAAACACACCATCATCCGCAAATTCCATCACCTCAAACACCCACCAATTTCCTTCATTCCTAAACCAATTCATCACTTTTAATAACCCATTCGCCAACTTTACACTCGACCCAAATTTTGTCCTATGTTAACAATTGCAACTTCAAGAAAAACTATTCCAAAACCAAATTTCCTAACAACAATTTCAACAACAACGACTATACCGACCCTTATTTACACAACCCAATTTTCCCAACAACAATCTGAATCCGAACAACCCGAATTTACCCAACAATCCTCACTACCTCAACAATCCGATGAGGGCCTATCGGGTCCAAAACCGAAGCGAGGCCATTGCAAGACCCAAGCCAAGAAACCCCGAGAAAGAAAACAGACCATTCACTTTGGACCCAAGGCGAGGAGTTAATTTTGGCAAGGCGTGGAGTTAATTTTGGCAGAATGTTACATACAAATATCCGAGGATCCGATTGTCAGGAACAACCAACAAAATGACACGTTTTGGTACAAAGTTCTCGACGAATACAATGAGCAAGCCAACCATAAGGTTTGAAAGAGCGTAACAAGAACATGTTGACGGGAAAGTGGACTCCGATGAACCGAGAAGATGGGAAGTTTAACTCGGTTTTCGAACAAACCGCGAGGCTTAGCGGCAATAATGATGAAGATTTGATGACCCGGGTTCACATCTTGTATAAAGACGACGGCGGGAGAGATTTTGTTCACAAAGGCGCTTGGCTTTTTTTGAGAGACAAACACAAATGGAGAAATCCCGATTTGACACAAGTAAGAAGTGTTAGGAATTATGTAACAGTGGTTTCCTGCTGATAAAGGATCCTGCTGATAGTGTTATAGTTTCTACTGATAGTGTGGTTCCTGAGGATAGTTCAGTTCCCACGAATAGTTATTTTGTTTATGCGGATATGTAGTTTCCGTATTATTAGTTATTTAGTTACGATATGCATGAGTTAAAATAGGAATAGATAGTGCATATCTTTTACGTTATTAGCAAGCTGCAACATTAGGGTTTCTTGTACTATAAAAGAAACTAGCGGCTAGGGTTTGATGTACGTTTTTCAATAAAATTATTAGTAATATAATATAGATCCATAGAGGATCAAGTAATTGGTGTTTAGTGTCTTCTTGAGTATTGTATTTATTTTCTTCGTGAATACAATTCTAGTACAGGTTCTCCATAGTTCTCTTGTGATTACACATGTTAACTATACTCTCTCTAAGGCTCATAAGATCTATCTGGGACTGATCCCAACAAGTGGTATCAGAGCCTTGTGAGAATCTTTCTTAGAAGACAGTCTTACTCTCTTTCACAAAACCATAACAATGACATCATCAAAACATTCAGATTCAGAAAATGAAGAACAACCTGAGCCAACGGACATCAATCTCTGGAACATTCCTCTGATCCTTCTGGTGCTGCTGACCCTATGAACATTCCTCCTGGACATCAATCTCTGGAACATTGTTCTAAAAGGCAACATCAAGAAGACTACTCGAAGAGATCCTGATGGGAAAGTGATAATTCTTCCAGCAACAACTAATGCAGAACATATTGCACTTCAGAGGGAAACCAAAGCAAGGACTACCTTGCTTCAAGCTCTTCCAGATGAGCATATGAGTGAATTTTATCATCATGATGATGCAAGAGAAATCTGGAGAGCAATAAAAGCAAGATTTGGAGGTAACGAGAAGTATAAAAAAATGAGGATGTCAATGCTCAAGCAGAACTTTCAGGAGTTCTCAATTTCTGAAGAGGAAGGGATACACAAGGGGTATGACAGGTTCCAGAAAATCCTCAGCCAGCTAAATCAGATGAAGTCCAAACCTGACAATGAGGAATGTAATCTGAAGTTCCTTCGTGCTTTACCCTCTTCTTGGAGGCAGGTTTCTCTCACACTCAAGGCAAAGGGAGGCCTTGACTACTTAAGCTTTGATGACTTATACAATAAGCGTAGATCCCTTGAAATTGATATCAAGGGTTATTCATCTTTTTCTCCAACTCCAACACACTCAGCTTTTGTTAGTACTACCAGTGCTAACACAATGGTGTCTTATCTTTGAAAGTCCCACTTCTTCATCGGCTGACAGCACCAACACACACTTCTTACGCAAGAAAATCAAAGTCCAATTCTATAATAGAAAATGTACTTCACTCTTTGTTGTTCTTTGAAATCAAGACCAACAGGTTGGCCTATGAAGACTTTGAACAAGTGGATAAATGGGATTTGGAGGAGATGGACCTCAAATGGCAGATGGCCATGCTTCTTTGTGAAGGTCAACAGGTTTGAGCAGGGCTCTGGGAGGAAGTTTGGCTACATGGGAAGAGAATCAGCCATGTTTGACAGGAAGAAGATCAGGTGCTTTGGATGTAACCAACTTGGTCACTTTGCTAGAGAATGTCCAGACAAGAAGGGAGGTGACAGAAGAAGGTATAATGCATACAAGCTCAAGGAAGCTGAGGAGGTGAAACCTACAGCCTTGTTGTCTTTGGAGTCAAGGATTGACTGGGATGAGCATGTGAATGAAGATGAGGATGAAAATCCTCAGGTTTGTTTGGTTGTTGATACTGCTGATGAGATTGCACTTATGGGCATCACTTCTCAGGTATAAAAATGTGTTTTTGGTTGTAATCTTAAATATGATGCTCTTAAAAATGAATTTGATGATGTTAATGGCCAATATAAAGAAAATTTTATTCAGGTCCAGGCCTATAAGAAGACTGTTAAAGCTTTAGAAAAACAAAAGGCCTGGTACCAACAAAATCAATTGGTACTTGAAGAAAAAGTCAAAGTGTTAGAAAGAGATTTGGAAACACCTCAAACAAGCTAAAATTTAACAAGAAAGAATATGTTAAAGTGATTCTTTGAAAAAGAGGGTCTTCAAGCTAATCTAGATTCAGAGGTGGCTAGGCATAAGCAGTGGAAAGAACAGGCTAGAAACCTAGATAAACTGATGAGGTGTATGACCCAAATGAATACAGTATTTTTAATTGTGTCACTGATGAAAAAGAAGATAAATATAGAAAACCTATTAAATATATAAAACAAGGTGAGATGCATTCAGTTCCTTCTTCTATAAATGGTATTGTTAGGCCACCCAACCTGACTTCGGACTTCGGATGAATCACATATGACATATGGTCAAAAGTCCAATGACTTATCGACCTTTGGCAAAGGAATCTAACTCTTTTGTCTCTTGTTCTTCCAGTAATAGGACTTCAGAGACCCAATCTAAAGACTATGCCAGTTGTGATTCAAGTGAAGAGTCTACAATGCCCAAGTCTGCCTCTCCCAAGCCTTTGCCTATCCCAAGAGTAGATGTTAATGAATCTTCTTCAAAGACAGCTCATTTTAAAAACATTTCATGTTCTTTTGATTATGTTAGAAACAATTATGATTTTGGTTGTGGTTTGAATAATTTTGTTTGTAATAAGACTATTCCTATTTTGAACAAGCATTTTAAGAAGAAATCATGTTTTGTTTGTGGTAGTACATGTCATCTTATAAAAGATTGTGATTTTTATGATAAGCAAATGGGTGATTGTACTAATCAACAGAAACATAGACCAATATGGAGAGATGTGAACAGAATTCCTCCTTTTGTTCCCTCTGGAACATATATGAGGACTGGCAAAATCAATTCTGCTGGTAGACCAGTTGCTACTGGTAGACCCATTCCTTCTGGTAGACCAGTTCCTACTGATAACCCAGTTTCTGCCGATAGACCATCTTCCTCATGTTGGAGAAGAAATGTTTATAGACCAGTGATCAGACCTACTAGTACTTATTTTCAACATGATTATAAGTTTGTTCATAATAACCCATTTCATAAAAGGGGGGCAAGGTGGGATACTGCTGTTAAGCTCTCAGCAGGTTGCTCTTGGACACAAACCAGACCATCTTTTATGAAGGGTTCCAAGAACAATGGTGGATCTCATCAATCTACAGCTTTTTCTAATATGATCCACAAGGCAGGCCCAAGTCAGTGATGGCTTGGGTCTCCATGTATACTAATGGTGTTGTATATCTTTTATCTAGTAGGATGATCCTCATACTAATAAAGATTTAGGCATTGTTGATAGTGGTTGTTCTAGGAGTATGACAGGGAACAGAGACAGACTTCATGATTTTGTATCTCTTCAAGGAGGTACTGTTACTTTTAGAGGTGGAGATGGTAAAATTACAGGAAAGGGAACTATTAGAACTTCCAAGCTGGACTTTGAGAATGTGTATTATGTGGAAGAATTGAGAAACTTCAACCTATTTTCTGTGTCCCAAATCTGTGACAAGAAAATTTTTGTGTTATTCACAGATTCTGAATGTCTTGTTCTCTCCAAAGATTTCCAGTTACCTGATGACAGTCAAGTTGTTCTGAAGGTGCCAAGGAAACAAAATCTGTATACATTCAATCTCAATGAAGTTCAGCCTGCTGGTGATTTAGCTTGTTTGGTGGCAAAACCATCCTTGGATGAATCTAATAAATGGCATAAAAGGATGGCTCATGTTAATTTCAAAACTATAAACAAGCTGGCAAAACTTGGTTTCGTTCATGGACTTCCTTCCAAGGTCTTTACTAATGAACACAACTGTGTGGCTTATAACAAGGGAAAGCAACAAAAGGCTTCCTATAAATCCATTGCTGCTGTCCGCACTCTCACCGAGCCCTTGTAGCTTCTTCATATGGATCTCTTTGGTCCTACATCTATCAGAAGCATTGATCACAAGTACTATAGTTTGGTGGTTACTAATGATTATAGTAGGTATTGCTGGGCATTCTTCTTGGGGACTAAAGATGAAACATTCCAGATTCTTCAAGACTTTATTGCCCTGGTAGAGAATTGGTTAAATAAGAAGGTTAAAGCCATTAGGTGTGACAATGGGACAGAGTTCAAGAATGCCAAATTAATAGAGCTCTGTGCTACAAAGGGGATAAAAGGGATTATAGCCGCCAGACTCCACAACAAAATGGAGTTCTTTGAAAGGAAAATAGAACCCGATTGAAGCAACAAGACCTATGCTTGCTGATTCAAAGTTACCTACCATGTTCTGGACTGAAGCAGTCAGCACTGCTTGTTATGTATTGAACAGGGTGTTGATAACTAATCCTCACAACCGGACACCTTATGAACTATTGTCGAGAAAGATTCCTACCATAAGCCACCTTAAGCCTTTTGGTTGTCATGTCACCATCCTTAACACCAGTGATCATTTGGGCAAGTTTGATGGCAAAGCTGATGAGAATTTTTGTGGTAAGCTATTCAGCTCATAGTAAAGCTTACAGGGTATATAACATCTCCACAAAGAGGGTTGAAGAGACACTGAATCTGAGATTTATTGAGGACAAGCCAAATGTTCAGGGAGCAGGTCAAGAATGGTACTTTGATCTTGACTACTTAACTGATCACTTAGGTTATTAACCACAAGATGCTCAAACTAACATTGCAGGTTCCTCAGACGATGAGCCAGATCCAGAGTGTGATGAACAACGTATAATTGTTCCTTCCTTTCCTACTAACCACTTTTCAGGTACCAAGGACTCAACTGCTTCTGGTGTAGCTTCAAGTGATCAGGGATATTCTGAAGAACTTGTGCAGCTTCAACGCCAAGAGCATGCAGTAAAGGATGATCTTTGAAAATTTTGGTTATGAATTCTCCAAAGAAACAGAGGAACTTCTAAGGCAGGCAACTATTGAAGCCCGCAGGAACTTTGATGCTGCTGGTAGTATACCGTTCTCGCCGGTAATGTGGTGATTCTTACGGTAATGGGTCATTCTGCGATGTTGATGATGCTTGTTCGTGTTCTGTTACTTCTCTAGTGATGATGTTCCTGTGGTTCCCTCCAATACTCCATCTGCTGAGACTTTGGGTCTAGATGTTTCTCCCACCAGATTTCCAACTACATCTGACTTAGCCAATTCACAACATTCAAGCTCTGATTTGGAAGGCATTCATCATTTGTCAAGAACATGCATATTTGGCTCTTCTTCCTATGATGATGACTTTGGTCCTACAGTTACTAATCTGGCCACATCCATTGATGTTAGTCCTAATTCAACAAAGAGGATTAACACAGTTCATCCACAATCTCTTATCATTGGTGACCCTACTTCAACTGTGCAAACTAGAAGCAGGGTCAAGAAGACAAGCTTTGGTGAATCTGCATTTCTCAGCTACATTCAGGATCAGCATAGGAACAACCACATAGACTATCATCATTGTCTATTTGCTTGTTTCTTATCTCAAGTTGAACCTACCATTGTTGCACAGGCATTGGCTGATGATGATTGGGTAGCTGCTATGCAAGAGGAATTGCAACAGTTCCTAAATCAAAATGTGTGGGAGCTTGTTCAATTGCCTCCTGGAAAGTATACTATTGGAACAAAGTGGATTCTGAAATGTAAGAGGGATGCTAGGGGGATTGTGGTAAGGAATAAGGCAAGGTTGGTTGCTCAGGGTCACAGACAAGATGAGGGTATTGACTATAATGAGGTTTTTGCTCCTGTTGCAAGAGTAGAGGCCATCAGACTCTTCTTGGCATTTTCTTCCTACATGGGCTTCATGGTTTATCAGATGGATGTGAAAAGTGCCTTTTTATATGGTGAAATTGAGGAGGAAGTGTATGTCACTCAGCCCAAGGGATTTGTAGACCCTCACAATCCAGATATGGTTTACAAAGTGGTTAAAGCACTCTATGGACTTCATCAGGCACCTAGAGCTTGGTATGCTAGGCTCTCTTCATTCCTGATGAAACATGGATACGTGAGAGGTGCTATTGATAAGACTCTCTTCATCAAGAAGAGCTCCAGGGATATCATTCTTGTGCAAGTATATGTGGATGACATTATCTTTGGTTCTACCAAAGAAGCTTGGTGCAGGGAATTTGAGGAGTTGATGAAAAGTGAGTTTGAGATGAGTGCTATGGGTGAGCTTCTTTTTGGGCCTTCAGGTGCAACAAATATCAGATGGTATTTTCATTCATCAGGAGAAATATGTGCATGACATCCTCAAGAAGTTTGATATGGAACTTGTTAGGACTGCAACTACTTCCTATGAGGCCCCAAAGCCTAAGTCAAATAATGAACCTGATCATCTTTGTCAATGTTCATTTGTATAGATCCATGATTGGTTCCCTCATGTATTTGACTACTTCTAGGCCTCATATAATGTTTGCAGTCAGTGCTTGTTTCAGGCATCAAGTCACTCCTTTGACTTCCCATTTGACTGCAGTCAAGAATATTTTCAAGTATCTCAAGGGTCAACCTAAGTCAAATATGTGCATGACATCCTCAAGAAGTTTGATATGGAACTTGTTAGGACTGCAACTACTTCCTATGAGGCCCC
Organism: Chrysanthemum makinoi; assembly: GCA_910596185.1. Taxonomy (NCBI): domain Eukaryota; kingdom Viridiplantae; phylum Streptophyta; class Magnoliopsida; order Asterales; family Asteraceae; genus Chrysanthemum; species Chrysanthemum makinoi. The sequence continues at coordinate 43,118,356 of OU343225.1, read as the reverse complement.
AAAGCCTAAGTCAAATAATGAACCTGATCCTGCTGTCAATGTTTATTTGTACAGATCCATGGTTGGTTCCCTCATGTATTTGACTGCTTCTAGGCCTGATATAATGTTTGCAGTCAGTTCTTGTTCCAGGCATCAAGTCACTCCTTTGACTTCCCATTTGACTGCAGTCAAGAAAATTTTCAAGTATCTCAAGGGTCAACCTAGGTTGGGTCTTTGGTATCCTAGAGAATCTCCTTTTGACTTGGAAGCCTATAGTGACAGTGATTATGTTGTGCCAACTTTGATCGAAAATCTACTACTGGGGGTTGTTAGTTTTTGGGAAGGCGATTAATCTCCTGGCAATGCAAGAAGCAGACCATCGTGGCCACATCTTCTACTGAATATGTTGTTGCTGCTAGTTGTTGTGGTCAGGTACTTTGGATTCAAAACCAATTATTGGATTATGGGTTCAATTTTATGAACACTAAAATCTTTATAGACAACCAAAGTACAATATGCATTGTTAAAAATCCTGTTTTTCATCAAAGAACTAAGCACATAGGAATTTGACACCACTTTATCAGAGATGCTAATGAAAAACACCTTATTCAGGTGGTTAAAATTCATACAGATGAAAATGTGGCTGATTTGTTAACAAATGCTTTTGATGGTCCAAGATTTTAGTATTTGGTTGTCCATATAGGCATGATCAACCCCTGATTGTTGTGTTTGAGGGGAGGATTGTGCCTAAAGGGAGGATTTAAGTTGTATAGTTTTGTATATTTTGTAAATTATATGTATATATGTGTGTTGTGTGTTCTGTGTTCTACTAACCATCTTACAGATCAGTATCAAACAAACAATCAGTGAGAATAGATAACAAAAGAACAAGCATAAAAGTCTCTTATTCATTGATAAAACACTGCATTCAAAGATGCAGTGGGAAGTACAAGACTCATAATATAACAAGCATGACACAGCATTCCTACAGACTCAACACTTATCCAGACCCAACACTCCTCTAGACTATGGCTTCAATCCTCAAGGCCTCCTCTCTGGCCTCCTGTTTCCCCACTCTGGCTTCCTATGATGCTCTTTTCCCCGCTTGTCCATCCATTCCCACACTGGTGCTGCAGCCAGACCCATCACAGTGGCTCTCTTGGTGGGGTTTGATGTGGAGGTTGGGGTTTGGAACTGAAGCACCCGGTGGTAGAGTAGTAAGAGGAGCAACATTGAGTGGCCTGAAGTTGCGTGGTTTGAAGGTTGGATCATTAACCTCATCATCAGTGTCTTCATTCATGGCATTGAGCTCAACATTGGATACTTCAAACTCCACATGAGGAGGAGGATTGGGGACATCTTCATCTGAATAAGTGTACACAAATGGTGACTTGCTAGGAGGCTCTCTAGAGATGTAAGTCACATTGTTGGATGCACCAGGAGGAAAGTAGTTAAGCCAGTTTGGTTCACTGTCATATGATGATAGTTCAATAGGGTGGTTTGGCGAGTTGCTCATGGTTATTTGGTTGTTAGTAGTTTTTGCTGATTAGGGCTATGTGAATTGTTTGTACGGCTGCTGATGCAAGGGGTTGGTTTTATAGGCTTTATGGAATCTTAGGACGGTAAAAGTTATGGTAAATATTGATGGTTGGAATTTGTATCGCTAAAAGTTCTGATTTGAGACTGTTAAGGCACTGTTATGGGTCAAAGATTTGATTTGATTCCTTCTTCATTGCTGCTGATTTTGTGATCATTTATGCTAATGAGCTGTGGATTCTGCTGGTAGCTTTGGACTAGTAACTACGGACAAAAGTTAATTGGTTTCTGCTGTTTGACTGCTTGGTTTCCGCTGGTTGACTTTTTGTTGCTGCTGGTTGTGATATCGTTAGGGAATTTAAATTGGGATTTATTTAAAGTCAAAATTGGTCAAAGATTTGTTCCGAATCTGTTGTCAATTTAAACGACTATTTTGGGTAACACATTTAAATAGTCAATCAGCAGTATCCCACACCCTAATTACACAATTCCCTCTTAATTTTAATCCTACTCATCTTCAATATTCTCATCAATTGCGTCACTCGATTACAAAGTAGACCACAACAAAGTTGCATTACTAGAACATGCCAAAGGGAGTGATTTGTATGACTCAATGATTGATTTTCTCCTGCGCTCCAAGATGAGGTATGCTCTTACTTTCTCTCCATCAATTGTTTATGACTCTCTAGTCAAGCAATTTTGGGCCACTGCTCATGAGCGTTCTCCCACTGGTCCAACCAAGGAGATTGTGGCTACCATTGATGGTGCAAAATTTGTGATAACTGAGTCTCTCATTAGGATTCAGTTACTATTTGATGATGAAGGTGGTCTCTTTGAGAATACTAGAGATGATATAATCACTGGTTTAGCCAGCTTAGGGTATCCCTCTGATGATGGGAAGATAATTTGGTATAAAAATAAGTTTTGCCCTAAGTGGAGGTTTTTAGTCCATACCTTGCTTCAGTGTCTAAGTCCAAAATCTGGGGGTTGGGATCAGTTTTCCAGTTCTATTGCAAATGCTATAATCTGTTTGGCCCATGGTAGAAAATATAATTTTTCAAGATATATTTTTGAGGAAATGCTTAAGAATATAAAGGATACAAAATGTAAATTTCTGATGTATCCTAGATTTCTACAAATGATATTAGGCATTGAAACCTCTGATCAAACTCCAAGGGTCATTACTAAGTTAACTGCTAAATTATTTGCAACAATGAAATCAAATTTTGCTGGAGAACATAGACCCTTGCTACCCACTATGTTACCTGGTGTCAATGTTGTTGTTGGTGCTTCTGCATCCGTTGCCACTGATGACCAGTTACCACCTTCACCTCAACCAGTGGTTGCCTCTGAGTCACAGGAACAAATTCCTGTTGAGACTGAGGTCAATCCTAACCAACCTGTTGTTCAACCTGCTAGTCCACCTAGGCATTTCTTTGAGGATGACACCACCTTTTGTGATGATTTTCATGTGTCTCCTCCCAGGTCCAATGAAGCTCCAGATACCACAGGTAATCCTGCTGGTAGAGCTGAGGATCCAAATGTTCTAATGAATATGTCTAGTTTACCCACCAGGTATGTCAAGAAGGTTGATGATTTGGAGCTTCAACTTAAAGAATCCAGGGAAGAGCTTAAGGATACCAAGCATACTCTTGGTGGCGTGATGGTTAAATTGTTGAAGAGGGTGACATATTTAGAGGTTAGGCTGAATAAAAGGAGGATCAGAGTTGTGGTTTCTGATGATGAGGATGAACAGGGTAGTGAGAGGGTGAATATTGATCTTGCGGCACTACATGTCCTGGCATCTGTCTCACTAGGAGAGACACAAGCTCAGAAGGATCCAGAAGTTCAAGTGTTTCGAAGGAGGCAGAGTAGAAAGAGGAGTTATCTCAGTTAGATGACTCTCAAGGCTAGCATGGTGGATTCCTCTGATCCTTTTGGTGCTGCTGACCCTATGAACATTCCTCCTGAATCTGTTACTACTGAGAAGGTGGGTGAGGATAAGGAATCATCAGATCCTACTGACAAGTCTGTTGCTGCTGATAATTCATCTGTCTACAGTGATTGAAGAGGAAATGGATCTTGGTATTGATAAGGCTGAACAGGCTAGGCTATTCAGACTTCATGAAATTTCCATGAGAGACAGTGAAGTAGCAGCACAAACTCAAGCAACCTTTAATGCAGAGTTTTTAGCCCAAACAGCTCCAAATATCACTCCTGAGAGGATGAAAGAATTGGATGATCTTATCCTGAATTTCACTGATGACACATGGAATTCCCTTGTGACTGGAGCTTCTACTGATATGTCTCTTGCTCAGTCCATATTAGGTGGTTCCTTTGCCTCAGATACTTTTGTTGCTGACTTGAAGGCATTAGCAAATAGGAGAAAGAAAGAAGCTACCGAGAGAAAAGCTAAAGCAAGAAGGGACAGACCTCCTACTCAAGCTTAACAGAGATTACATATGAGGGAGATTGTTAAGAATATGAGTTCTGCAGTTTACTCAACTGGATGGAGTATGGCATATGTGAGAACTTTTCCTGATGATGTGTTGGTGAGGGAAGATAACAAGATTCTAGATAGGTTGAAAAAGGATGGTATTAATCCTTTTCAAAGAATGAAGAGACATCAACCATCTTTGGAAGGGCCTGAGGTCAAGAGATTGAGGTTTAATGATTCTTCTGATGGTGGTATTTCTGCTGAAGAGCCTGATAAGAAGCAATCTACACCTTTTGAGACACCTGCTGATACCTATCAGGGTGTTTCTTCTGAAGGTGTTTCCCATGAAGGTGTTCCTCCTGAAGGTGTTCCCTCTACTGTGCCATCTACTGAGACAAAGACTGTTTCTGCTGTATATACTGGTGTGGATTCTTCTGAGCCTCACATAGTTTCCCCTGATACTGAGAATCCTACTTCTACTCCAATGGTGCCTGCTTCTGATATTCCAGAGTCAAATGTATCTTCTCTAATTCCTCCACTCCTGGTGGTAGAAAGAAAGTTATTGCTAAGAAAAGGAAGTCTAGGCCACTTGATCTTCAAGCCTCAGAGCGTTCCTTTATCACAGATTTTGAGGAAGATGATTCAGATGATGAGGTAGTGGTTTGGTCTAGGTTGGATAGTTGGGAACTTAGTCCAACAGGACTTGGTGGTCTAGGATATTTTAACTCTGTTCATAGGTAGGATGGCTCAGTTAGGCATTTTACATTTCTGACAGAGATTCTAATTTTTTTGGATAGAGATGATCTCATTAGGTTGTATGGTATGGTCTCTACATATTTTGAATCTCATGATGCTCCTGATGCTGGGTTGTTCTTGCTTGGGGATCTTCAAGTTTTGTTTGATTAAGTCTCTCAGGATGGCAAAGGTTTTAAGGTTTGGGAAGGTCAACATGAATGGCAGGTTTATCAGTGGACGTTTTATACTTTATCCACTGTTCATGTGGTGCAGACATGAGAGGGAATGTATATCTACATGTTTTCTGATTTGAGTTATCCACTCTCTGTGAGGCTAATGGAGCAAATGCTATCCAATAAGTTGGTACTCTCTACTGCTCCAGTTGGCAATGATATGGAAAATGCAGAGCAGTTAGTCAAACGCATTAAGGATAAGCTTCTTGAGGACTCTGTTGATACATCTGCATAACCTTGGTATGTTGTTATTATATAATTTTTATGTTATTTATTCTTTCTTTCTTATTTCTGTTATTGGTGTTTAAAAAACCTTGTATATATTGTATGTTTATTAACTTTCATATTTGAGGATCATGTTGTACATTTGGGTTTCCTATATGGTTTTAACTCACCATGTCTTGAGGGACAAAGGGTTAACTTGCTATGGGGGTACGGCTCTAGTAAGTATTATCAAATCCGTTGATAGATGCTGATTTCCTAATAATCAGAGGGTTTATCAATGTACCCTGGTCTCACACACCAAACATTGGCTACTCCATGAGCAAACGGCTCTGGTAAAGAGATATCAAATCCGTTGGAAGGTTGACAACTTGCCAATAAGTTGTATGGTGCTCAACTCACCATGTCCTCATAGATGAAGAGTTGGCTAGCCCACAAGTTCATGGCTTGTGGTAAAGGTAGTGGAACACCATGACTAGTCCTGAGTTAACGGCTTCAGGTAAAGAAAGTCAAATCCGTTTATGGCTGTAATGGTTTGCCAAAAACCATTAGGGTTCTCCGACACACCATTGATTCACGTTCTAAGTTTTGGACTGGTTACTAGTTCACCAGGGTATTGCCATGATTCCACTCAAGAACTAGCTAGCCCAAGAGTAGGTAGCTACTTGGTAAAGGCTCATCAAATCTACTCAGATTACTGATCTTTGTTGGTGGTTCCTGATGCTGCTGGTCTAGAAGTTGCTGATGGGATCCTGGTCTTCATTGCTGTTTTTGGTGGTTCTAGGTGTTCTGCTGATTACATTTATGGTTTCAGTTGCTGGCTTTATTCAATCCTCTTCCATGTTAAAGATCTATTTGGAAACTTGAAGTTAACAGAGTCAAATTCAAGTTTAGGGGAGGATTGTTAGGAATTATGTAACAGTGGGTTCCTGCTGATAAAGGATCCTGCTGATAGCGTTATAGTTTCTGCTGATAGTGTGGTTCCTGCGGATAGTGCAGTTCCCACGGATAGTTATTTTGTTTCTGCGGATATGTAATTTCCGTATTATTAGTTATTTAGTTACGATATGCATGAGTTAAAATAGGAATAGATAGTGCATATCTTTTACGTTATTAGCAAGCTGCAACATTAGGGTTTCTTGTACTATAAAAGAAACTAGCGGCTAGGGTTTGATGTACGTTTTTTAATAACATTATTAGTAATATAATATAGATCCATAGAGGATCAAGTCATTGGTGTTTAGTGTCTTCTTGAGTATTGTATTTATTTTCCGCGTGAATACAATTCTAGTAAAGGTTCTCCATAGTTCTCTTGTGATTACACATGTTAACTATACTCTCTCTAAGGCTCATAAGATCTATCTGAGACTGATCCCAACAAGAAGAAACCGAGGACGGCCAGCCGAAGAACCCGAGTTATTTGGAGATGATGCTTTGCCGCATCCACATGGCAAATGACGAAAGCCTCGAGTTCGGATCCTATACCTAGGAGATACATACCCCGTGACCGAGAAGAGGCAGAAGAACGACTATTGGAAGATTATTTTGGAGACGAATATAGTCCACCTAAATATCCGGAAAGGGTCTTTAGGCGAAGGTATCGTATGAGTTCAAAACTTTTTAAACAAATAGTTAAAGGTATTACCAATTACAATGTTAACCCTCTTCCCGAATACTTCCGTTTTTTTAAAAAACGATATGATGTTGTGGGTCGTTTAAGTGTTACTCCTATCATGAAATATACATCGGCCATGCGCCAATTGGCATACGGCACAACAGCCGATGCATTTGACGAGTACTCGCAGATTGGTGAACGTTGTTCACGTGAATGCTTACACAACTTCACTAAATGCATACATACTTTATACTTTAATAAGTTTTTAAGAAAACCCGATTTAAATGATATCCAACATATATATGCATTGCATGAAGAAAAACATGGACTCCCGAGAATGCTTGGGAGCATTGATTGTATGAACTGGGAATGGACAAACTGTCCAACAGTCTTACACAGGCAATTCAAAAGACGTGACCATAAATACCCAACTCTAATACATGAAGCCGTCGCGTCACAAGATTTGTGGATTTAGCATGCCTATTTTGGTGTTCCAGGGGCAAATAACGACCTCAATGTTCTATATGGTTCACCGTTATTTGATGACCCTCTTGCCGATATAGCTCCGGAAGCTCCTTTTGTAGGAAAAACATACTCAAAAGATAACTATTTGGCGGATGGAATTTATCCTCAATGGTCAACAGTTGTTAAAACATACTCTATTGCAAGGAATGCAAAAACAATGAAGTTTAAAAGAGTTTAAGAAAGTGCAAGAAAAGATATCGAATGAGCTTTTGGAGTCCTACAAGGTCATTGGGGAATTATACAACCTGCACGTGCTTTCGAAATCAACACGCTACGAAGAAATATGTATTGTTGTATCATATTACATAACATGATATTGAAAGATCAAGAGTTCGCAATTTGTGAATTTAACGAATTGCACGTTTCTCCACAACCGAATATTACACGTACTTGGATCGAACGATGCGAGACACATAGAAGGAAAAACAAAGAACTTCGGGATAGGAGAGTGCACGACGAACTTCGACACGATATCGTGAAGCATTTATGGAACCTGAATTACTAAATTGTACTTTGTTAATATATTGTTATTTTTAATATATCTTTTATTTTATTTTATTTTTTACTTTTTTTAATGTATTTCTTTAATTAATTAAATTTTAATTTTAATTAAATGTGTTAGTTTATTTAAATAAGGGATAATTCTCTAAAAAAACACTATAGTTGTCAAAAATGTTAGTTTTGTGTAAGGAACTAAAAACAATATTCTTTTAAACATTAATGTTGACATTTTTGTCTTCATGTGAGTAATAAAGATAAAAAAAATAAATTATGATGACCATTTTACTCTTGAATTTTTAAAAATTGCATCCACTATCCCTATGGTAAATTACATAAATGGTCCCTCTACGTTTTAATCTTAAAAAAAAAAAAAAAAAAAAAATCGCATGTCACAAAAAAAAATCTAAAAAACATTATTTCAGAAAAAAATTTGAAAAAAAAAGAATTTCCAAAAAAATTTCAAAATTTTTTTTATACGTTTTCGCCTGTTTTTTATTCACTTTTGATTTTTTTTTTGGTTACAAGTGAATTTTTGTATCGAATTTTTTTTTATTACAAAATATTACAAAAAAAAAATAAAATTTTTTTTAACGTGTCACGAAAAAAAATTTTCTAACAAAAATTATTTCTGAAAAAAATTTGAAAAAAAAGTATTTCAAAAAAAAATTAAGAAAAAAAAAATTGGAACAAAAAATTCAAAAAGAAAATTTTGGAACAAAAATTTCGAAAAAAATTCAGACACAAAAAATTCGAAAAAAAAATCCGCAGAAAAAAAAATTTGAAACAAAAATTTGAAAAAAAAGGGACGATGGAAGCAATTTTTTTTCAAACGACAGAGACCATTTATGTAATTTTGGCCTAGGGACGATGGATGCAATTTTCGCAAACCCACAGGGACCATTTATATAATTTGAAAGGGTAAAATGGTCATAATACTTAAAGAAATACAAAAATGTCAACATTAGTGTTTATAAGAGTATTATTTTTAGTTCGCTACGCAAAACAGCCATTTTTAACAACTATAGTGCTTTTTTAGAGAATTATCCCTTTAAATAATTAAAAAATTATATATATATATATATATATATATATATATATATATATATATATATATATATATATATATATATATATATATATATATATATATATGTGTGTGTGTGTGTGTGTGTGAAGTCCAAGAATGTATGCCAGCGCCAGAAAATGGTGTTATAGGAGAGAGGGGGTTTTTGGTATTATTGTGAATTCTAGTGTTATAAAAAAAAGTATTGATATGACAACATTTTTTTCTACGGCACAAGTGAAACAGCACCACGATATTTAATGCTCTTAAAAGTTGGACAGTGGATGGATTATTCTGTTGTGTGCTTGTATCGACGTAATACAAATGTACCATAGAAATGTGCACTTATGATGTTGTGTTCAATTTCTACTGGATCTTGTGCCCAACTAGCATGTGAAGACCTTTGCCATGAAGAAATGTGCAATTTGACTACCTTTCACGTGAAAACAAGTACACACTTTTATCAGTATAAATTAATTATATTTTCTTACATAAGTTGTCGTCGACGTCGAGACCATTTATATGCTTTTCATACCATGACATAAAAAATAATTTTAGATGACGTAAAATTCTTGAGAACAATGTTCCTCTAACTAAATTCTTTGAATTTAACAAGTTGAAAATTAATCTCTTTGGCACGAAGGTTCACCTGCACCGTCTCGAGACTATCCAAAAAGATAGTCGTACTGGGATTAGTCGACTCGTAATATCGAGTCAGAAACTCAAGTAACCAAAACAAATAATATATATATCTTTAGATGTGTTTAACGATAGGGCAGTTAAGCTAATCGAGTAATTTAAATAATCTTTTACGTGGTGGATAGTTCATTTTATTACTCGAAAACTTCGCACTAGGTTGATAACCAAACATGCGGATAATAGTAATAAGCGTTGCTCTCGATTCAAGTCACGATTAACCATCATAAAAATTAATCGAGTCGAAGCTAGAAAACATTATACTTTTATGTGAGCTTATATAAAGTTAACATTTTCGTAAGATTTCTAAATTGTTCCACTATCATACGTATATTCGTTTATAAAGGACACATCTAAACAAATTAACTTACAAGTAATTTCTAACTAGTATACATGGCTTAGACTCTTCACTGACAATAAGGCTATGCACAATGGCTTGGGTTATCATCGATCGACCAATCAGTCGTGCTTAGTCATCCCGTTGTGGATGGTCGGTCGTCGAAAGACAAATAGCAAAACTCGGTCAAATTTTCAACACTCTTTACTCAATAAAAACAAACATAACACCCTTTTAATAAAATAAAAATAAAAAAACAAACTAGGTCGTCTAAAGATCTCCAAAAAAAGAAAACTGATGTGACAGATAAAATCAAAGTCGTCTTGGATCACCATTGTGCATGACCTAACATTTCTATCTCCATGTTTATCAAGAGATACACATGCGAGGCTTTTATCCTGTAACAAAAAAGAAAGTAAAGATAATAAATAAATACACTTAATTTGTCACCTCCCAGTGACACATGACCATATTTCTATAGTAAATGCTACAAATCACCTTTTCTTCATGGTGAAGCATATCAACTAGTATTACACTAACATTTATACATTTCTATTATAAATAACCCCTCATTTCACAAACACAAGAGGACATCATCTTTAGATATCTTCTCCAACCATAAAAACATATCTTCAAATGCCAAAAAAAATAAAAAAATGTATTGAATCTTATTACATATAATGAACTGATAGTTATAGAATAACAAAGTTAGTGTAGAAGCTCAAGCAGCTGATAAGAATCAGTAACAAATAGACCTGTATCTTGCACTGGTTTGTTGGCTGCTTGCTTTGTAGCTAGTGATCAGCTTCTTGTTGTAAGGTAGAAATGTGTTGTTCTGGAGCAGATCTAGCCATTGAAAAGAGGGAGAGTAACAAGATGTTGGGGTGAATTTGTCTGGTTAGTTGCAAGGTTGTTGAGACCTCCACCACCATCATCATTCTGCAGCTGTTTTGCTGATGCAACCTGTAAGTACATACATCTAACTCAGCTTTGTACTTAAGTATTGTTTCATTATAGCTTCAGTTTTGACCTAATACTTAAACATAAAAAGCTTAGATCTAAAGTTCTGAGCTAGTTTGGGTAATACTTGCATATGAAACTTAAAAATGAACCACAAGAATGAGATGAGCATATAGATATATGTACACGAAAGCAAGATCTAAAGAATATTGCTAGATTTTCTATGTTTCATAAGATTTTAAATGATATTGGAGATGGTAAGTGGTAGGATTTAGCATTTAGATATACTTTAGTTTCAGTTTTGAAGGTGGCTTAAATGAAATATGTTTGCAATATTTTCACAAAAACTAATCAGAAATTACGAAATTAGATAAAAAGGAACTTTCCAAGTGAACCACCAAAATGAGTTCAAGAAACAAAAGCAACATCTAGAAAGTAATCTGCTTTTATTATGTTTACGAGATCTTAAATGTTGTTAAAATTTCTCGGACTGCTAATGTGCTTGAAAATAAGCAGACAAGCTATCCCAAAATCCCTGTTTAATAGAACATGATATTACTCTATTAAAGACCTAGTAAAAAAATACCTGTTGCTTTTCCAGTTCTTCCTTATCTACAGTTAACTTCTTCTCCTGTTTAACAAAATATAAAGCAAGCTTGTTAAACTCGTTTTATGCTTGTTCAAGTTTATTAATATTGCTATGCTTCTCAACAGGATGAAGAGAGAATATGGTCATTGGTGCACACAGGTACCACGAAAGTGTATCTCATCTTAACGACCTTGCAATTAACCAAATGAATTAGCCTCTACATATCTCATCAACAGTCTTGTTATCACCATGATTTTGGTCAATCCTTTCCAAATTTTTTATATTTTATCATACATTACATGATGCTCTAATGTTTTTTTATCCAACACAGCAATGCAGTAAGCTACAAATGGAGTGTGTGGTATCAAGGTTGCAATTTACAAAGTGCTGCCCCGTGGCTATGCAAGTAGCCCATGGTTTGAACCATTTTCCGATGGGAGTTAACATATAAAAGTAATTGTAAAAAGTTATCAATGTACACTAATATAGCCTATGTGCTCATTGCAGGGCCATCTACGCCTTTAAGGATAGCAGCCTTATAAGAACAGCAATATAAATGAATTATATTTGCATCTAGCTTCCATTGGGCAAAACCTTTTGGAGCTTAAATTTATAGCAATAGTAGTTTAATAGTAAATCGCAGGTACTAGCAGATTCAGGAACGGTAAACCCCAAATCAGGAATCAACAAATGATCAAGAGTTAGATGTTGCATTTTAGTAAGAAGCGATCAATGTATACAAAGGGGGTGTTTGGGATTGCTTAATTTTTCAGCAAAAACAGTTGGTATTCCACCCAAAATGCTTCTACTTATTTTTGGAACAGTTTCTGATAAGCGTGTAGGGAGGTAGGAAGCTACAACCTTATTGATGATTTTGATTGAATTTTTCTCATGAAAACAAGCAAATCCAAGCACTATTTTGTGTAGTACTAAGTGTTTTTTAGCAGTTTCGCGAGTACTTAATAGAAAAAAATTGCAATCTTAAACGCCACCTAAATTATATGATGTACCTCGAGAGCTTTTTATGTAGAGAAATCAAGTACAAGCATACCTCTTCCTGGAGGGTCGACATGTATTCCATCATCAACTGCGTCTGCATTCGTGAAAATCACATATAGTCAATACTACTATAATAAACAACTTATTATGTTTTTGTAGCTAATATAATTTCCCATATATATTACCCACCAAAAGATAGCATTTAAATGGTCAGTGTTTCATTTAAAGAACTATTATCGGATCTCTGTTGCACGCGAGGGAGGAGAACATAATCAATTACCGCCAAATAAATCATTCAGTAATCGTACCAAAAGAGTCCAGTTATGTTATGATACTCTAAAAATGTCCATCGTATAAGATGAATTCTCAGCTGTAAGACTGAGTTCATATACAAATCAAGATATATAGTGCTTCGCATATAGTTTGATGTCCGGAAAACCCTAACGAGGATGAAGGGATATCAGGATTGTGATTTTAACCACATACGGTCTGCTGTCAAGTAGATGTAACAATGCAAATATCAACCACAAAAAACTAAGCGCACCCCGTCAACCAAAGCTGGACAGAAATATCCACTTTCACATGAATCTATGTGCTAAAAGCATTCATATGTTGGTGAGGCTTGACTGTGTCTATAGTGGCTTGTTCTGATTTTGCACTCCCAAATGCAAAAAGTGTCTATAGTAACTTCTAGTGAATTGGAATTCAATATCCCAATCATGTTGCTACTATCCACTTGATCGGGTCTTTTTCCTTTGTTCATCATGAACTTCTGTTATGTCTCCATAAGTGATTCCAAACTACCAATATCTCCATCTCCGTACGAGACAGATATCCCCAAGACGCGAATATCCACATCTTCGGACCTGGAGAGATGTGAAGCATGCCGCCACTGTCCAACATCTTGTATGAATTTCATAGTTGCATCAAATACTGCAGACAAAGCAGACATGAGTTTGACTATCATTTCTAAGTCCTGAATTATATTCGTACACCGCGTTTTTGTCTAGAGATTAGTAACAAAATAGGGTGGCTCAATAGTAGATATGAGCAGCTGATCGATAGAGCAAATATCCGCCGGTTATATAATCGTTGGTATAAGGGCATCTCCATTGCATTTGGTCTAACACACGCCACACCATCTCATGAATTTATGAGAAACATTCTACGGTGCATTAGACCTTAAAAAATACACATGCCTAGGTAAATGAAAGTAGAAAAGGTGGGAAGTGAACCACTAATGATAGAAAAGTACAACAGAAGGCCCACCATTAGCATATATACACGTTGTGTTTAGAAAAGAACACATATTAAACTTTGAAGTCCCACAATGGTATTTAACGGTGAGGTGTCATTTAATGCTTTTTATTGCACGATGCCACATCACTACATAGTGGATGGCCTAAGACAGTATGCTGAGTCTTAGCTCACGTCTATAATTACTGACGTTATAAATTCATAGGAATATTAATCTATTGTGATGTTTTAAAAGAGGTTGTTGGGTTCATGACTACACAAATGGTTCATTATGCCTCTAATATGGTAGATAAAACTTAGCACCATAACATATGGATTGAGCATTTGCTAATATAGCTTATGTTGGACTGTGTTAATGGATACAACAAAAGTTCTAAAGTTATGGAAACAGCGAAGGGACACGTATATGTTCCCAAGTTTTTGAAATGAAAGGAAAAAAGAGGAGTTAAAAATGAGCAGAAAAGAAGAGGGGATGAATCAAATTAAACTTTTTATATCATGTTCATGAGTTAAGAGATAACATATGTTTTTACAATCATACCCTTGGATATATACAAAAGTTATGTTTTATATTAGGTCATTTAAGTAATTTTATGTATTTAAAGCTTCCTAATATAACTTCTTTCCAAATCATCCCACTTTTGGGAAGAACGTTTTGGATAGAAGTTTAGCCAAAATTACTCTCCTCTTTTATTCTCTTCTCTCCTAAAAAAACTAAGGAACATTAATTTATTTTGTTTTCTTCAACTTCTTTTCTCTTCTTTGAAAAATAAAACTCGGGAACGCAGAAGGACCATATTGAGAATCCAGGAACCCGTAATATGGATTCACGTGTGTACACACAAGGCATAGACATGTAAAAAATAACACGAAAGAGTCTGTATGATTCCGTCTCCTAACGCTCCCACTCACCAGCGAATCAATTAATTAACAAATCAAGCGGAAGCATGTCATATAACATATGATTACACAAATGGATTGGATCTTTATGCATCAAATTAATTAATCACAAATAATGATGATTACAACATAATCATAAACTCATGCATTTAATAAAACAAGAAACTTACATCTTGAATTGGATGGAGAAGTTGATTGGATCCCAGATCACTAACCTATATATCCAATCTTTCAATAACACCCCAAGAACAAGAACAACTCTTCGATCAAAAGGTTCCAAGCTTCTATGTCGTGGACACACCAACACATTGGTACTTCTCTTGATGTCGTGGACACACCAACACTTTGGTACTTCTCTTGATTGAAAGTCACTCTTCATGATCAAGGAATGGTCAATTAAACCAAGAACAAAATCAAATGGTGATTTGGTTTTGGTTTTGGTTTTGGGTTTCGGCCGAAAAAGAGAGAGAACAAGAGAGATTTCAGTTAGGGTTAAAAATGAATTAGTCTTCATTTCCGGGTTTCTTGTTATCTATTCCTAAATTAACTAGAAAGATTTGATCTTATCACTAGCTAACTTAGTTAGTGAAATGACGAACTCTGTAACACAAAGATATAATTTCACGTTAGTCCTCGTTAAGTCTAACTCTCGTAGTTAGTTTCCCGAGTTCCTTTCTCGTGAATCTTTGTTGTATTATATATACAACATATATATAATAAAGTAAGATCTTAGTTCGTGTAAGCGTGTGACCCCATAGACCAATGATACGGTTAATAGTATCAGGTATGTGTTGTATCGTAATGATATGGTTAATAGTATAGGTTATGTGTTGTACCGTGCATATAATTTCATCAGAAATTATAGGCCATTCAAAACCAATCGAGAACTTCCGTATTGCGCCCAAGGAGATGCTATTGCCCTACAACTAATACAAGACACTTAACCCGATTAGCTAAGAGTTGTCTTGAATGTTGTATGAATTGTTCTTAACTAAGGGACTTCGTGAATGCATTGAACCAGCTACTAGTGATATTCATTGATCAATTCCATTATAGTTTGGAAATTGGTCTCCTAGATATCACAAAGAATGGACTTCAGTCCAAAATGTGCTTGGTTAGAACTCACTAACCAAGTCTCAAGAGTGTTCACGAGGCATATTTAGGTCCACCCTAGCTAGCATTGTCTTATACGCCTACTAGATTAAACCGAAAGGAATATTTGGGTTACTTAACACCATTCACACTATTGGTTGTCGCAAACATATACTTGGACGCTACTAATACTGACTTCGTGCCTACAACCGCCGATAATGCAAATGCCAGCCTGCTCCAACTTGATACAAATTTACCCACCAACCACATCAACATTGACCGACCAAGGTGCTACTTTAGTACCTTCAAGGCCCATTAGTACCTCTGGTTAATCTGTAACCCATGAGCCTACTACAATCCAGAAATTTCAGTACTTGACAAGAATCTTCATACTAGAAGATAATAAAGTCTAACCCACTTACAATATAAGAATTATCTACGATTTCGGTTTCTGGTGAAGATTAATTGTAGTCTGGTAGTCAATTTTTTTTCCTTAATTCATAAAACCATCCAACAATACTAGTAGTCCCTTGAAAGAGACCACACTTAATTGCACATAAACTACATATACTTTTCGTGAAGAAATTTTACTAATCCAAATAGAGCATTTTTTAAAATGAACATGGACCATTGATCATACGATCAAATGATTCACACCTATTCCGATGTATCAGATGCTTACATGTCATTTCTCTCCCTTCCTAGTCTCCTCATTGTGTCAACATCAATGAGGGTAAGGGTTCCCCTATTTTTTTCTTCTTGCCCATCATCCATCCACAGGATGATGAGAGTTTAAAACTAACTAAATTGACGAACCCTTGACACTATAATATAACAAAGGACAAACATCTTGAACTACAATAGATTCGAACACAAAATGTATATAGACAAGAAGTACTATAAGGATGATCCACAGCGACACAGAGATCAATAGTTTAGA
This sequence comes from Chrysanthemum makinoi, assembly GCA_910596185.1. Taxonomy (NCBI): domain Eukaryota; kingdom Viridiplantae; phylum Streptophyta; class Magnoliopsida; order Asterales; family Asteraceae; genus Chrysanthemum; species Chrysanthemum makinoi. The sequence continues at coordinate 43,101,740 of OU343225.1, read as the reverse complement.
GAGTGACTGAATAAGTATATGTATAACACAATTAGTACTACTAAGATGATTCAAAACATATAGAACAGTAACAGGCTGTGAAACTGAATTGAATAAGTAGCATCGGACAATCACCTTTCTCAATCGTGTTTGTACAAGAGCAGCATCAAGTTCTAGTTCTAATTCCGTCATATCAGTCACAGAAAGCTCCTCACTGTTATTCTCCTCCACAAGCCTGTGCAAAAAGTTGATATTTCATGCTGCTTGGTGAATCATATCACTATGATCTTGTTTCCAATGTTCAGTTGACCTTATTTCTAAAATCTGTTCATGCACACATGTACACGTACGTGCGTGTGCATGCTTCTATAGTATATATGTTGTGCATTGACATTCGAGATTTCGTGTTACCTATCCACCGTCTGTAGAAGCTCTTTACATGTCCTGAACTTTGTGCATTGCGATAAAACCTCCTGAAGCCATGATTTTTAAAATATATCACAAGTTGTTAATGCATTGTACAGGTTACCATTTATATCATATGTAAAATGACCAACTCTTGAAAAGCTATTGCTTACCAACTGCCCACCAGCTCCATTATTGGTACTCTCTCCCGCTTCAGCTGTGATGCTTCTCTCATACCTAGAGAGGATATGCTCCACACTGAAAGGGGCGTAGTTAATGAATATGTGTACGATTAGCAGTGAGATAATAGTTAACACAAAAGATATTAAGCACGCTAACTCGTATAAATAATTTTTTTAGGATCAAAATGATTGATTGGAATAATGTTGATCTTGAAACAAAGCTACACCGGATATCGATCCGGGGAATAAATTAGTTATGAGTTCATGACATGTTGATGCATTAGTTCATATTCTGAAGGTGACAGGTTCATTAGGACTGTAAAATCGGAAGTAATTATTACCTTAACATGAAGTTAATAAAATATGCTCACTAGCACCTCTATTAATGCAAGTCAATATCCTTTTGACGGGCCCGCATAAAAATCGTGTTCTTTGTTCTCGTAAGTAATTACTTTTGTGTTGTCATTTTTGGTCCCTACTTGTGTGATCGTGTACAAATATGTGGTCATAATTGGTTTGCGTAACTCACCAACATATTGTCGCCATTTTCTTACTCCGGCCCCCAATATAGGATCGAAGAAAATGATTATGTCTATGCGGCTATGCATATAATAAGTCTGCTATATATACGATGTGAACCACCAGCTGTGTGCATTGAAATCGTGTGCAAGGATATCCGGATACTTTCTAAAAAAAATAATTTTTAGAGGTTTATTGAGTACAATGTTTGTGTAACTTCCTTCAAGTGATCAACATCTCCGACTATTTTTTTATATTTGGTAAACTCTCAACAGTTTTACCCCCTATACTACGGACAATCACAGTGTGTTTGAAATATACATTGAAGTATAAAACTTTATAATCTATTCAGATATATGTTTCGACTTAATAATCTATTCAGCACTCATACAGCAGCAGAAAACTTTAAGAGACCGGGAACATACCATGTAATAAAATACTACACATGAATATGATCCATATTCCTAAATCAATCATTTTTATTAGTCCCGCTACTATTAGGCAACTACACGTCACAGAGAGGTACCACTGGTTCATGTTGGTTATACTTCCACTGACCCTCTTTGTATTTACACGATATAAATGAAATGGAAGAGTGGAAGACACTGTTTATAAGGAAGAGATTCTCGCCCTAAGAAAAAACATTATTTCACTTATCTAATTGAGCTTTAAATTTGATCAGAACACATCAAAAGTATAAAGACACACGGCAAACTGAGTAGAAATGACGAGTAAGAATAAGTTATGCATCAAATGATGAGTAGATAATGTCTATGATTTAGGCCTATATGGAGAACGATTAAAATTACTACTTGTTGTGCCTAAATATAGCCAAACTTTGCAATTGATCTTATTCACTTTCCATATATCACATGAACATTAAAGTTCTTTTTTCATTTAGTAAAAGTATGTTTACTTTTCTTTACAATTGTTTACATATTCTTGGTATTTTTCAAGTATTAGCATGAAGCTAGCCCGCCCATTTGGGCGGACCCTGAAGCTAGTAAGTAAACTTATATAAGCCCACAAGTCTCAAAATAAGCAAAAAAAGAAAAAAGAGGCTTATGAAGCATAAGCCGAACCCATAAGTAAGCTTAAACAAACACCCCCTTAATCACTACTCGGCCTATAATCCTATATATCATTACTCGCATGAAGCTAGCTAGGTAGCACCGCAAAGAAAACCCACAGGAAAGCAATATGCATTTGCTTGTTCAAAGGCTACATCTCGGAATCCCTAGACTAATTGTATCATACAAAAACCCTAGCTAGCTATTTCAGTTTCAGTTAATACTAATATATATTACAAAGGGTGAAAATAAACCTGTTAGAACTACTTCCACTACATGATTCATAAAGCTTGCCAAGGGCGGAGAAAACAATGACAGCTATATCAACATCACAAAGAACTGAAAGGTGACGTGCTTTCTTCATCAAACCTGTTCTCCTTTTCGAAAAAGTCACTTGACGGCTGCTTTTGTTTTCTATTCGCTTCATTTCAAGCTTCTTTCTGCCCATTGTATTGTGAAACCAATGAATGTTCTCGTAGATCTAACTCTTATTTTGTTAGCCACAAGTAGTCGGTGATCTTATCCTGATGATCAGTCTTTTTATTATTATATATATGTGTGATGCAAGTGAGTGCAAGGTTGTGGTGAAGATGGAAGCATGACCACCAGTTCTACATTCATTTCTCTTTATGCTAGATTTTTTTATAGAAAATTACTCACCGCCAAATAATACGGAGTATGTAACTTTTAGTACACTCTTTGGGAAAAATTTACACGTCAAATGTGACGTGTTAATTAAATTTTACACTTAGTCAATTGCATATATATCCACTAAAACTTGTATATTTACATATATATTCAAAGCATGTTTAAGTTGCATTGTACATCATTCATTAAAACTCAGATATATGGAGAATACGAAATTTTTAAGCTTTAATGTAAGATATACGCATTCTCCTTACCCTTAATACATAGGTTTTATTTAAGGGAAAATATACTGCGAGAAGAAAACTTGAAATAAGAAGAATGATACAGATTTTAGTCATATATGTCAAATAAGAGGAAGAATTTAAAAAAAATATGCATCTAACTTTATAAATGTATCTGAAATATGTGGTTATTACTTCTTTTCATACTTTTTATTTTAATTTTTCTACTCATTTAATCTAAATCTATCAATCAAATATCATACATATCCACTAAAATCTATTTTCGTTGGTTGAAATATAAAGCGGACACTTATTTTATAATATCTCAAACTAGTAATATAAACACTTAATGTGTGACGAAGAAATTAATAGTCATTACTTTGTTGACTTTGCATGAGTTATCATTTGTGTTACACAAAAGGGTAAAATCTACAAATACTTAATGTATTGACAATTCTAACTCATTATACATAATCAACTAACAAAATTACTATTGTGCTCTAAAAAATCTTACACGTTAATCCTTTTGGTTAAATAATATTGCAGCGTCTATCATTTTGTCCAACGGCCGTTTGTTTTTAGGGTTATTAATTCATGTGAAAACCAATTATCAATTATAGTATAATATCTCCAAAGAATTCAAAGGAAATATGAATCCCCGAGTCGTAGTCCAAGTGAAGGTGTGAATGGAATCGTGATTTCGAATCGTGAAAACGTGTCATGAAAAGTGGTAAAAGTGAATATTTTGGAAATTATACTAAAAGCAATGAAATAACAACACTAATAAAACAATTAATCAAGTAAGGCACGTAAGATTAGCACACGTAAGCACAAACGTAAAAACAAAATAAAAAAACGTAACAAAATGATTTAAACTAATTAAATGCTTAATTAATTCTAAAACTACCCAAATAATTCTGAAATTTTTGTGGTAAATACTTTAAGCAATTTCTAATCTAAGAAAAATAATATTTTTGAAAAAGCTGTTTTGAATAAGCTAATAAAAGCTTAAACAGTTGTGATAAACTAAAATATAAAAGGAAAAGAAAAATATACAAGAAAAAAGAATCAAGTATATGACGAGAAAAGACCCTAGGGCAGTGGTGTGAGGTGTGTGTGGTGAGCTGGGTGGCCAGGGTTCAAATTCCAGCAAAGAACGGACGAAAACATGTAAAAACGGATTAATACGTGTAAAAACGGATGAAAACGTTCAAAGACGAATGAAACGTGTAAAAACAGACGAAAACTTGCAAAAAAGAACAAAAATGTGTAAAAACGAACGAAAAAGTTTAAAAACGGATGAAACCGTGTAAAAATGGACGAAATCATGTAAAAACAGATGAAAACATGTAAAAGTGAATGAAAACGTGCAAAAACGAATGAAATCGTGTAAAAACGGACGAAAACATGCAAAAGGATAGACGCTGCAAGATTATTTAACCAAAGGGATTAAAGTGTAAGATTTTTAGAGCATAATAGTAATTTTGTTAGTTGATTATGTATAATGAGTTAGAATTGTGAGTACATTAAGTATTTGTAGATTTTACCCTACACAAAAAGATGGTTCACGGAGTAACACTACTCATCATGTGAGAATATAGTATGAGAAATGTAAGATACACATAGCTACACCCTTAACCGAGAGTATAATAGTTGCTTCCAAAAAGATGATTCACGGATTTGTAAGGAATATATTGCAAACAAGCATGTCGAGTCCATTTGATGGACAAATCAAAACTCAAACTCCACTCAACAACTTTTTTGTTGACTATGGATTTTGATCTTTTGGCAAACTAATTTATTGGATTTGTGTTCACCACCACGCTGACATAAACAGAGTAAAGCTATCCTTTTTTTTATAAGATTGACGTGACAACATCAAATTTGTTTGCACCAAGTGGGAACCCAACTGGATATCTATCGTGTTTTATTGATTAAGTCATAAGCCTTTTACAACCAAGTAACTCCGAGTGGTTGCGGTGCAACAATTTTACAAGCCTCCATACGCAACGACTAAGCTCCATTCAAGAGATATTTTAACTCCCATGGTGCTTATCTAAATTCAAACTCCATTTAAAGAATGTACGATAAATCAAGCCTATTATAAGTTCGACTTTAACGTATATACGCGTATGTAGTCATAAAAGCTTGAGAAACTAACTAAAACTCAAGTTAAATGACCGTGAATTCGATTATGATATGATCGAAGCACAATGAATTTGTTGCAGCCATTGATTACCAAAAATATTACTCCGTAGTTAGTTTGTATATCATAAAGTATACATATTTATCCGTAATGATGGAAAACAGTGTAACATATAACAATTTTAAAATTTTATTTTACAAATTAAATTAGCAGTTTAATCAGATTAACATGCACAACGGAAGACTCAATTAAATTTTAGTTTACAAGAAAAAGGTTTCTCTCTCATGAACCCTTATACATCAACCGTTTAATCAATCATGCTTGTAATTGTAGTAACCGGCATTTTGGGGCAATACTTGTTTATAAAACTCAAAACCTTTTATGACAGACAATGATTTTCCAAAATTTATTTTAATAATAAAATTTATTTATTGTTACCTATTGTATACCTTCGAGCTTTTTTGGAACTCATTTGATTTGAAAACGAGAGGTTATCTCGTGAAGCGTGAAAACCGCACTCAACGCGTACCGGCACAACCGTAAACTCGATAAATTATTGGATTTGATTAATATTTTATTTAAGAGAAACATTGCCGTGTGAATGATCAGTTTTATCAGAAAATTATTCCAAACATGATGATGCAACTTTCGCGAGACAAAACAAGTTTTTACTATCTCAAATGGGTCCCACACCCTTTATCTATAAAATATTACAAAATTTCACTCCTAGCCCCTGAGATATTTACACTGCCGTCTTCAAGTTTGGAGTTTTGGCAGAATCAGTTGTAACAACCCGCATTTTCGGGTTACTTTTCATTTTTTTGTCAAGTTACTATTCACTTTCACTATTCATCCCGTAAAATTTTTATTTCACATTCTCGTAAGTTAATTTATTTTAGTAATAACCTGAGAGTTTGAAAATCGTTAGATCATCTTCGCGAAATGTTATTAAGAAAACATCGCCTTAAAGTTTTGTTTTGGTCTGAGCACCATTTAAACATCCCGCGCATAACTAAAATCAACTCAAAATTTTCCTCATATCGATTAATTTTAGATCACTCATAATCAATTAGAGAATTTTTAAGATTACATTTTAAAAATGTTACCAAATAAACCCCGAAATGCACGAGACTAAACTTACGTTTTAAACAATTCTACTTAGACCTGACTTAACCATTCCTCGACTGTGTTTTCTAAGATGTTTTGACACTTTTACATTTTTTAGAAAAGTCAAACATATTTCCTCCTCTTTGACCATAAAGAAATTAACCTTGTACGCTTCTACATTTTTGCTTAAATCGCAGTAACTTTTAGACTTCACGTTATAATTAAGTTATCTCATGATAACTAAAACCATATTTTGACATCTCATATCACTTATAGACTAATTTTAGTCTACTTTAAATAAATTCACGGTTATTTCCTGAAATCTCGTTCTTTTCTGATAAATTGCATTTTTCACGTATTTAGCCTACGTTTCAAGTTTGAACAGCGTTTATGCGACCCATTAAACTTATCATTCATTTTTATAAGATAATAATGAGTATATTGATTAGTTTAATCATTCCTATAAGTTTCATATTTTTACGATACCCAGTTTTAAGTTTCGTGACATAACGACTTACAGTTAGCGATTTTCGGGATAAAACTGACTCCGTAAACAAGATAATACCAAATTTTAACCATCTAGTCATCCAAGAATTATGGTGAACGAATCTAACATGAGTCACCAAGACACTTGGTGTCTTGGTGATGACCTTGTCCAAGATCTATACACCTTGCAACCTTAATACTTAAGTCTTGATTAATCTTGCAACACATGCATTACTTAGCTTGTAAGAATATGACTCATGTAATTTAGCACCTCCTCAAGACCATATATAAACCCCTTCCTCCTTTATTGGTCATTTACAACATCACACACACAATTCACATTCATATTTTGCTTACTACTTCATGAATAACAACAAGATTGAAGATACAACTAATCCATATCAAGTCCTTTGCAAGCCTTATTAATTCTTAGCAAACCTTTGGTGATTTCTCTTAAGTTTAAAGCTACTTAAGTAACCAAGGTCTAGCACAAGTCCTACAAGCTCACAAGAAGTATGGAAAATTTCTAAAGGGTGGAGTTGTGTTCTAGTCCTAGTTCTTGTCCTTGTTTTTCCTTTCTTAAATGAAAGCCAAAAGTTGTAAGAGAAACTAACCACCACTCTTGATTAACATCATTTACATGTTCTTATTCTTATTCCATGCTATATATGCTCATATGTTGGATCATGATGTACAAAACCATTTAAAGAACTTATATGCTAATTTAGGATAACTAGTGTAAAAATGATGACCTATATAGACTTGGTAATTTACATATTGCTGTAGAAAAAATTAAAACGAATACATAGCAATTTGGATCACCAAAAACGAGTACACGAGTCAAAAGATACGGCCAAATGAATTTACCAAAACTTCAACAAGAAAGCTGTCAACAAACTTCTTCGTGACGAAACATTAAGCACGCAAAACGAGGCACTTCTGGTCCGATTCATCAAAAAGTTAAAACACGAAAGTTGTCCGGAACGACGTTTTCTTCAAAAACTTAGGGCACGGGTCATAAAAACGCACGACCTGGGCTGTGGAGATGGACCTGTTTAAACCCGAGCCTTTTGAAACTTTCCAAAACTTTTTCCTAAATACCTTAGTTCCCTGCCTCGCTACACCACGAAACTTTGTAGCCTTCTTATTATACTTGTGAATATTATATCCATAAAAAAAATGCCTTAGAAAAGTATTTTCTCAAGTGACGGGAAAAATGACCATTTTACCCTTTTTCGCCGATTTTAACCAAACTTCATTTTTGACCATGTTAATAAGTTATGATCACTATTAATCGACGAGAACTTGTAAAAACTAGATATTTACTAAAGATATGATAAACTTGTAACTTGTATTTACAAAACATATGTTTTATCTACTAAGTGGTACAATACTAGGGAGCTTCATGTGAGGGGTTTCATTTGAGTAAAACGTATCGACGAGTTGTTGGATTTACGATTTAAAGTGTCCTAGCTCCTCAAACGTTTACTACATGACCTCTGAATTGTGATGGCCCGAACGGTAGTACGATATATATAAACTAAACACGCTTTCACAACTAGACCATTTCTATAAACGACATACACAAATACTATGTACTACATCATGATCAATATAAAGACGTATATAGGCTTGTTATTTCTTTCGCATCATTATTTCAAATCTAAGTCGCAACATCCTATTCTAGGTTGCTCGTAGAAGTTCTCACGGCATATCCATCATTCTCATTATACATTTGATATCATTTACTCTGAGGTGAGTTCATAGCCCCATTTTCTATCATTCAATTGTTTTACAAACCCTTGGGGGAGATACATGCTTTATTTTAAACCGAACACATTGCTTTCAAACTATATGCTTATCTGATTGTTTTATTGTCACTAAGTTACCGCATTTGCCAAACTTAAGTCCCTAAATCATGAATCATTAATCACGAGTGAAGTGGGCGCGAATATTGTGGATAGATCTATCGGGATTTACAGGGAACACACCCACAAAGTTCATTTAAAATACTAATACAAGGTTATTGTGTTTGAAAATGAAATAATTAAAGCAGAGGAAGGTTACGTCGTAACTCTTGAGGGAGTTACGCCATAACTGGCAAAACATGACATTAGCTGCTAAGCTAGTGGCTACGGCGTAACGACAGAGATGGTATTACGCCGTAATTGGTAATTCGTCTAAAATTCTGCTGCAAAAGGTTGGTTACGTAATAGTCACATAGATGAGTTACGCCGTAAGAACTATGGTCGATCAAGAATCGCAGCAAAGAATCACTTCCTCGCTTTCCTGCAAAAATGGTTAAAACACAAAACCCAACGGAAATAAAACAAAAGAAAGGGATAATTCGGGTTGTCTCCCGAAAGAGCACTTTTCTTTATTTACGAGTCTTTAAGTTAGACTTAGAGTCGCAGGGCTCTATGGGGGCCTTTCGACCAGGCCGACTTCCGCTATGTCTTTCATCAAGTTACGCCTGACCCAACTGACACTTGTGGCAGTTCGGAGGTATTCTTTAGTTTCGATCTTCCGAATTTTGCAAAATTTTTCCTCCGGTCCTAAATGGTATCGAGTGAACTCATATTTTTCGGCTATAATTGGTGGCGGTCTCTTGAACGGGATGCCCAGAAGTTTGCATCTTATTTTCTCGTGTACTTCATCATCGGGGTCAATAAAACCTTCTTCACCTTGTAGCTCGAGGTAATCGAAATCATCGTCGTTGGAATCGGTATCTTTAAGTTGGTTATCGTTAAGTGAATTTTACACGAGTATTTGCTTACATTCTTCTTTTTCCTTACTTGATGAGTCCTCGGTGTCATCATCTGATTTTTCATTTTGAACTTCGTCGTTAGGTTGATCTTTACTCACACATCCATTCCAGATTTTCTCCTTAGTTAATGCGTCAATTTTTCCGTATTTGATTCTTACCCAATCGTCGAATCCTAGATCATCTGGCCAAGGTAATTCTGTTCTTTCTGAATCATTATTTGAGGACCATAGGAATTCGTCTTCCCCAGCTCTCTCAATACTGCTTCCCCCATTACATTCATAATCAAAAGGGTTGCAGGAAGCCAAACATTTCCGTCAATAGTTTTAATTTGTTCACACCAATGATTTTGAGTTCCTTCGTCGTTGTTATTTTCAGAAGGAATATCATCGAGGGGCTTAATGGTTTTTCCTTGAAGAATGTGTTTTTCATATTTGTGTTCCAGATTTCTAAACAAGACCGAATTAATTATCAGTCACCGAACCTTACCGAAGTACCAATCTCTCGAATGACAGATCCCCAAAATCAACGTCATGCCTCCCTGATTCATGTGGGCATATCCAAACTTCGTTCTTCAAATTACCTCCTCCGTCGCAATACTCACGAAAGGGGTTGCAGGTTGGCCGTGCTTGTGTGTCCTCATCTTCCGTGATGAGTAAGGGTCTGCAGTAATGCTTGATAGGTGGTCCTTCCACTTCGTTAATCAAGAATTTGGCTAACCTTTCTTCGTCGTTAAGTGTAGTCCACATGTATCTGTTATCATTTGTAACACCCCCAATTTCGTGATACGCAGCGGAATTCAAGTTGGGTGTTACTTCATGGCACAACAGTTATATCAATAGAAAACGAACCCTAAATTGAGTCATTTTAAAAGATTTATCATTCGATTTTTATAAATATCAGAGTTTACAAAATGAGGTCCCAGTGGTTTTACAGTTTTATAAGTTTTCGAATGATAATATAGCCTTCTTGAGTATCCGTGCCCTTCTGTGCCATCCTCGTAAATTATGAACCTGAGATAAACATGCTAAAAAGTGTCAACACAAAGGTTGGTGAGTTCATAGAGTTTATAGATAAAACAGTTGAGTTCAATAGTTTCGAGTTTGAGCGATTATTGTAATAAATACCAATATCGATGAAATAAGTAGTGGGTTACGTTATTATCCACCCATAGTTCGTTTGTTTAGTAATCAGTTGAACACAAGTTTCAAGATTGGGCTCCGTTATTGCACCCATAAATTCAAGAGTTGCAGCATTTGTATTATTGCAACACAGTATATATATTGCCTTAAGTCTCATGAACGCAAACCTTAACACTAACGCCATAATAATGACGTAAGTTACAAACATCATAATAATGATGTGAGCAACAATGCCCTCGGTAGGAGTTTGCCGTTCTCCTAGTATTGTCAAATAAAGTGCATTTGGTTACCTATCCGGCTAACACAAATGGGGCGTCAACTGCCAATAGATCTATTCACTATATTCGCTTTCACTCGCAAGTGATTAATGGTTCATGATAGAGGGACTTTTAGTGGCAATAGTGTATAACTTAGGCAATAACAATCAGGATCGCATACAGATAGTACTAGTATTCAGGTTTGTAGTAAAACGTATAAAGTGTGATTATGAACTCATAGTAGTATGTAAAAGCTTTAGAGTACTTGTGAAAGTAAATGAAAATAGTTGAGCATGTATCTCCCCCAAAAATAGTATAAAATAGTTGAAAATGGGACTATGAAACTCACAGTAATATGTAAAAGTTTTTAGAGTACTTATAAAAGTGAAAGCAATTAGTTGAGCATGTATCTCCCCCAAAACATTAATAAACAAGTATAAAAACGGGGCTACGAACTCACAGTAACTCGTAAGAGTTTAAAATAAATGTAAAAATATCAAGCAATATTTGAGCATGTATCTCCCCCAAAACGTTCAAAATAAGGAAAAGAGGGGCTATGACTCACCTCGATGTTACAATAGTCTGGATGGAAAACAAATTAAGTAATGCGAATAAACTGCTCCGACTCGTGACCTGAGTTAGTATGTCATGTTCTTAGTATTCGAGTTCAAGTTTATGTGATAACGATGCTTTATCGATAGTTAGGTAACATGAAGTCTCTTCAAAAATTAGCAATACTTATCGTTCTTATTTTTACGGCTCGGATGATGGATAATAAATTTTATCGAAACCCAAGTTGTTAAATATTTTATGTTTCCAAAATGTTATAATTTACAATTTTAAATATTTACAGTTTTTACCCTTGCACTTTCAAAAATGACACTTTATACCCTCAACTATGGGTTATTGACAAAATCAGCCCTTGTATAATTCACTTTGAAGAAATTAGATTTTTAGCCCAAGAAACTTTAACTTTCAAAAATTACAATTTTTATACTTGTAATTTTATAAGAAATATTCACTTGTTTTAGGCCTAAATTCACAAAAGTAAGAGTAAATATAAGCGAGGCCTTAAAAGGTTTTTACTACGTTCTTGATCCTTTCAAGAGTTTGTCCAGTGGTCTTTCTAATGGTTCAAACTAGAGGTCTTATGCTCTTACGGTTTGGTCGCAATGATTTTCCAAAGTAGTAGGTGCCTTTTGTTGGTTTTGAACGATAACAGGGCTAAACGAGGACAATTTTTACACGAGGCAAGCTAGTGTTTCTACAACGCATTTGACCCTTTAAACACTTTGCTGTAAGCTCTCCTAAATGGTATAAGTCTCATGTCCTAGTCGTCTTTGATTAGAAAGATACAAGTCCACGAACATGGCCACTTGGCCACGACGCGTTTTATGAAAATTTCAGTTTTAACCCATCAACTTTACGGGTCACCTAGAGATATTGTAATATGTTTATTAACTCTTTTTAAGTCATTTCCCATCATCCTATAACTCCCACGACTCAATTTTTGAAAAATGTACACAAGGCTTATTTATGAAAATTCCCGCGAGTCACCCTCTTTGTGGTTAATTATAAAATAGACTATAAGTGCTTTTAAAGACGTTATTGGGGCATTAAAAACTTTGCAGCAAGCCCTTTAAGACGGTGTAAACCTCGTACTTGAAACCCATTTAACTTGCAAGTTATTAATTACGGAAAAGGGGTACTTAGGCTATTCTTGCCAAATGACAATTTTCGTTTTTAAACCATAAAACTCTATATCTTTTGCATGCAAATTTGTGAAATGTTGTTTTACCCATTTCTCATGTTTCTAAGATAGTTCGTAATCAAATTTATCAAAAATTCCGAGTTTTCCCCACAAACCTGTTATAAAATACTTTTGGTGTTTACGACTTTTAGCCAAAATGAAATGTTGTTTTTAAGCATAACGTTTAGGCTTTTCAACCGGGTTATGGGGGCGTTTTAGAGTGTCCTAGGTGGGGTTTACAACGGTACTTTGGTTGGCCTTAATACCTTTGAAATGATGTAAATAAATAGGGCGCAAGTAGGGGGTGTTGGGCGGTTTTTGTAACTTATACATAACAGCTGTTGGGATTTTTATTAAATTCTGGCTTCGTTATGCGTTTTCTAGACCCGTGCACCTGAGTTTTTGAAGAAAACATCGTTCCGGACAACTTTCGTGCTTTAACTTTTTCATGAAACGGACCAGAAATGCCTCGTTTCGCGTGCCCGAGTGTTCTGTCCACAGAAAGTTCGGACAGATTTTTTTTGGCAACTTCTTTAGACCATAACTTTTGACTCGTGTACTCGTTTTAAGTGATTCAAATTGCTACGTTTTTCCTATAAAAATCCTTTTTAATCGTATGCAACTGATATTAACAGTTAAAACGAAATAGGATGAGTTTAAAAGACTTACATGCTTGGAATTTTGACAAGAACCAAAATGAGACCAAATGGATTTCTAAGTTGAACAAGACTTCTTCCTTCCTCCTAGGCTTTCCTATGCTATTCCTTGGCTGCTACTAAGACCTTAAAATCAGAGAGTTTTGAGTGTGGGTGTTGTTTGATGAGTTTCGAATGGGTGTGAAGAAAAAGAATGAATGAGGGTTGATTTATATAGGGAAGAAAGCAAGGGTTTCTTGAGGCTTTTGGAGGGTCCAAGTCACCATGTTTAGGGGTAAGTGACATGGTGATGTGTCTCTTTGATTTTTATAAGGATGCATGTGGGATCTTAAGGAGGTTATGATGTGTTCTTGCCCTAGCCATGTATTAGGTCTTGAAGTTTGAAGATCTAGAAGGGTGATGATGTGTTCAAGATGTGGCATAATAAGGATCTCATTTGGTTTAACTATGGTTCGATTTGAACAAGGCTCATGAACTAGGGCTCGTTTAGGCTTCATGGTATTGTACCTTGAGTATGTTTAGTGGTACTCTTGGGTTTAGGGCTTAGGTGAAATTAGTTTATGTATTTAAATTAAATCTTAGGTTAATGTAGCTTATGTATATTACATAGGTAACCTTTATGCATAGGATACTTATACCACAAGCATTAGAGAGTTGTACATTAGGTTTGAAAATTTAGGAAAGTCAATTTTAAGGGCTTGTGCAATATAGGTTTGTATCATGTGCTTTAAGGTAGGTACATTGAGGTTTATAATGTGATTTATGTAAACATTAAGCTTTATGCATTAAGGACTTGTACCCATGCTTAAAAGACTTGTACGCTAGGTATAAAATGTTGTACTTTACTATTTATGAAAAATCGTAGTTATAATCAATTAGGATTTCATGTAAACTCAAATAAATGGTTAACGTTTAACTTGAAAGTTTGATAATTGTACGTTAACGTAATAACGTTAAGTGGTAAATAAAAGTTGAAAACTCTTATAGTTTAACATATAAAGATGTTTATGTGAGTTTCATCACATTAGCTAATTGTTGTGATCAAATAAAAGGATATCGTTTCTTAAAAAAAAATTTGGACGTAGAAAATGGATTAGTATTCTTTCGTTAGAAAATTATATTAGTTTAATACGAGGTGAAATTTACCGGTGGTTACATCGTTAACCCTTACTTTATCGACCCCTCCATCGCAGGTTTTCCGAAGGTCACAAGAGGCCCATAAGCTGTAACATTCTCCATCGTCAATTGCAATAGCCTTACACTAATGACTCTTTCTTTTGGAGTTGTCAACCTTGGTAAAATTGTCGTTACTTGTATCCAGGTTATCCCGTAACTTTGAGATATGATTACGGCGTAGCTCTCTTTCGCCTTCAGTATTAGACTCGTCGGAGGACTTGTCATTTTCAGAAAATACGGCTTTACATATTGTAGATTTGTTCTTTTGTGCCTTATTTCTCTTTTGTACCTCGTCGCCAAGCCTTCCAATCATAGTTTCCAAGTTCTTTAGTGATACGTCATAGGAAGAAAGGCTCTTATTTGTATTATCTTGGAAATTTTTCAGCCATTCTTCTTGCTCCTTTTGCCTCTTGGTTAAATCTACAAGGTACTTGTTAATTATTTCCTCCAACTTAGTTCTTCTTTCACTACCAGAATACTGTGGGGGTCCTCCACGATACCCATTACGATTATCCCCGTAGAAAGGTCGATTCTCTCCATATTTAGCTTCCTCGATGGTATTTTCTTCGTCAATTTTAGGACAATTCTTAGTCAGATGTCCCCCACCACAGTTTTCACAACCCACTTGGATGGCATGAACGGTTTCTCTGACTTTCAGCATATCTCGACTTAGATTTTCAATTTCGCTAGCGATTGCCGCAATTCCCAAAACTTCTTGGTTTTTTTGCGTCGTGCCATTTTGAGAATGATCAGCCAATTTTTGAATGGCTTCAATTGCAAGAGTAGGAGTCATGTTCGGGATAGGTCCTTGATAGTCCAGCATATGTCTTGTAGTTACGTTGATTCCTTTGTAGAAGATGTTTACCTTTTGCTGGTTGTTCAGATCGTGTGTAGGACACTTGTATAGAAGATCGTTGTACCTATCCCAGGCTTGGTACAACGTTTCGTCATCTTCTTGTTTGAAATTATGTATCTCCAAAAGCTGGTTAGAAATCTTTGACGGTGGACAATACCTCTAAATGAAGTGCTTTTTGAGTAGAGCCCAAGTATTAATTGCCCCGGCAGGCAATCTTTCAATCCATCTTCTGGAAGCTCCGGTAAGAGTCATGGGGAATACCCTTAGCATAACAGCATCATGAGACACGCCCGGAATGTTGAAAAGGCTTGCGATGTAAAGGACATTTTCAACGTGCTCATATACATCCTCGTTCCTGTTTCCTGAAAAAGGGTTAGCACGAAGCTCCTTCATAAATTGGTCTTTAATTTCGAAACAGACATCCGCTTCAATTGCGGCTTAAGAGACTGCCTTGTTCGCTCTTGTCAACGCCAAATATTCCTCAACGCTGAGGTCATCAATGTTAACAACTTCATGGTACCGAAAACTTGAATAATAATCGTGAGAAATATAGAAAAGTTTAAAACAAAACGAAAATGGAAGACTTAATAGCAATCTAATATAACTACGGCGCCAAAAACTTGATGTAGGTTTTACCACCGTGTTTTAATATTTATATAGTTCGTTATACCTATGGTTACCCTAATGCACTAACGGGTAGTGTACCGACCGTGTAGTGTAGTATTTGGTAAATCGGAGAAATCGCCCCAAGAGTCGTGTGTTGGATTATTACTAAGTCTAGGTGTCACAGTTTAATTAAAATGTCGATAAGGAATAATTAATTAACTACTAAAGCAGATAAAAGGCAAAGGATTAATCAATAGAGGAGAGTGGTGCTAACCTAGTTATTCCTCCTAGCTAGTAATGTCTACGTGTACTTACTTCCAATTACTTCAGGTGGGGTCAATGTCGAGAGGAAAGCATTTGGTCAATTCGGCCTAACCTATCAGCAAGATGCCACCACAGGAGAAGTCAGGTGTCCCCTCATAAGTCATGTTGTTCCTGCTCCCCTAAGCCAAGTCATTAAGTACCGCTACATGGTAGATTTATAATAGTGACTTGGCTTAGGGGACCAGGAACAACAGGACTTATGAGGGGACACCTGACTTCCCCTGTGGTAGCATCTTTGCTCATAGGTTAGGGCGAATTGACCAAATGTTGTAAGTAGACATAGACATAACTAGCTAGGAGGATTAACTAGGTTAGCACCACTTTCCTCTATTGATTTCCCTTTACCAATTAATTGCTTTTATTTCCTTTATTCTGCTTTAGTAGTTTAATTAATTAAATCCCTATCGAAACCTTTATTAATTTGTGACACTAGACTTGATAGCAATCCAACATACATAGCTCTTGGGACTAATTCTCGCTTTACCGACATTACACTACACGCGACCGGGTACACCGCCCGTTAGGCATTAGGTAGACCATAGGTATAACGAAGTTAATATAACTATTAAAACCTGGTCAAGAAAACCTCGCATCGTTTTTACGCCGCCGGAGTTATATTAGGATTAATATTAAGTCTTTTATTTTTCGTTTTAAACTTTTCTATTATTCTCACGATCATTATTCGAAGTTTTCAGTACCATGGAAGTTGTTAACATCGATGACCTCACTCTTGAGGAATATTTGGCTTTGACAAGAGCGGCAGAGCAAGGGCCGGTCTCGTAAGACCGGCAATTGGAGCGATGTCCGCTTTCAAATCAAAGACCAATTTATGAGGGAGCTTTGCTAACCCTTTTTCGTGAAACAGGACGAAGATGCATATGAGCACGCTTGAAAATGTCATGTACATCGCAAGCCTTTTCAACATTTCGGCGCGTCTCATGATGTTGTTATGCTAAGGGTGTTCCCTATGATCCTACCGAGTGAAAATGGATAGAAAGATTATTCGCCGGGCGGCCAATACTGGGCTCTACTTTAAGAAGCACTTCATTCAGAGATATTGTCCGGCATCAAAGATTTCTAACCAGCTTTTGGAGATCTATAATTTCAAGCAAGAAGACGATGAAACGTTGTATCAAGCCTGGGATAGATACAACGATCTCCTTTACAAGTGTCCTACAAATGATCTTAACAACCAGCAAAAAGTCAACATCTTCTACAAAGGAATCAACGTAACAACAAGACAGATGCTGGACTATCAAGGACCAATCCCGAACATGAATCCTACTATTGCTATTGAAGCCATTAAAAAAAATGGCTGATCACTCTCAAAAATGACACGACGGAGGAAGTAAAAGAAACCAAGGCGGAAATTTTGACGGAATTACAACAATCGCTAGTAAAATTAAAAATCTTAGTCGAGATATGCTGAAGGTCAGAGAAACCATTCATGCCATCCAAGTGGGTTGTGATAGATGTGGAGGAGGACATCTCACGAAGAATTGTCCTCATACTAACGAAGAAAATATTGAAGAAGCCAAGTATGGAGAAAATCGACCGTTTTACGGAGATAATCGAAATAATAACGGGTATCATGGAAATTACAACCGTGGGTCTTATGGAGAAAAAAGGCCCAGTCTTGAAGAAATAATTAACAAGTTCATATAAAGTTCAGCCCAAAGACAAAAGGAGCAAGATGAGTGGTTAAAGGAATTCCAGGAAAACACTGACAGAAACCTTTCCAAGCACGATACAACCCTAAAAAACCTAGAATCTATGGTGGAAAAACTCAGTGAAAAAGTAAGGACGAATAACAATTAACCTGAGGGAGCAAAACCAGCTATGGAATGTAAAGTGATTTTCGCTGATGATAACTCTAAGATTCAGGCCAATAATACGGATTCAGTGGGTGTTCCCGTCAACAGATCAGAGTTACGCCGTAACCTGCCCCATGAGTTACGGCGTAACAATGCTTTTGATAGCGATAACGGGGTAATGAAGAATAATGAGGATAACGACTCTGATGAATTACGTCGTAACCAAGAATCTCAGTTACGGCGTAACTGGGATACATGGGCAGACAACTTCCTTGATATAGACGAAGACACTAACGGATGGTCCCACGACATTAATCTGTGCCCTTTATCCCCATCTAAGAAAACATATCACTGGTGCAAGGCTATACCAATAACTAAGGGGGACTTGTATGATCTATGGGCTTCAAGCGACCCTAGAAACGAAACTTGTGATGGAGGAACCAATAAGGAGAGAGTCAAGAATAACAAGTTTATGTGGGCTGCATATACTGATGAAGAAAGATTAGAAAAGCTTTCCTACGAGGAGGAAGAAGAGGCACCTATAACTCATTGGTGCACTCCAATAATAATAACTGACGAGGAGTCCACACGAGCATGGCCCACATGTAATCCCTTCCACGAGTATTGCAACGGCGGGGATAGTGAAAGAGAGGAAGAGTGGACATGCCCTCACGAGCGTGAAAGACATTGTGTAAAGTTCAGTGATTTGGGATTTGGTGACTGGTACGCAATACAATTCGGGGATGCCAAGATTAGCCCGAATCTTCTTAAAAGGCTAAAAGTTGATTACGAGGAGCACAATCAGAAAAAGGAGGTGGCTAATAACATCTACTGCATGGATGAGCATTTAAGTGAAACTGACAACAAGGAAATATGCAGTCACTGGTGCGAAAGAATTAAATCTCCTGGGGAAACTTTCTGGGCGTCATGCAACCCCTATGACGATATATGTAACGGGGGAAGCAACTCAAGGAGAATAGGAAAAGACGAATTCTTTTGGTCCTCAACTAATGATGAGAAGAGAACGAGTTTGCCTTGGCTGGACAACCTAGGATTCGATAATTGGGTAAAGATTAAGTATGGACATGTGGACACGTTAACCAAAGAGAAGATTTGGAAGGAGTACATGGATCGAGAAAATTCAAACAACGAAAGTCTCAACAACACAAGTGAAAAAGAAGAAAAAGAAGAATGCAAGCGGGTACTAGTGGAGAATTTGCTCAATGAAGAATGGTTTAAAGGTACCTCTTCTGATGACGATGACATTGAAGGGATCCTAGATTACCTTAAGTTGTAAGGAAATGAGGAATTTACTGATCCCGGCGACGAAGCTTATGAGCAAAGAAGGTGCAAACTCCTTGGGATTCCCTACAAGAGGCCACCACCAATTATTGTCGAAAAATACGAATTCACTCGCTACCACTTGGGACCGGAAGAAAAATTTTGCAAAATCCGGAAAGTAGACACTAAAGAATACCTCCGAACTGCCACGAATATTGCTTGGATGAGGCATAATTTGATGAAAGACATTGAAGAGGTCGGGGAAGTCCAAAGGCCCCCATATAGCCCCGAAGCTCTGAGTCTAACTTAAAGACTCGTAAATAAAGAAAAGTTCTCTTTCGAGAGACAACCTGAATTATCCCTTTCTTTTGTTTTATTTCCATTTCTGTAGGGTTTTGTATTTTCTAACCATTTTTGCAGGAAACGAGGAAGTAATTACTGCTGCAGTTGCTGATCTGACTAGAGTTACGGCGTAACTCATATATGTGATTACGCCGTAACCAACCTTTTAGCAGCAGAATTCTTGATGCATTACCAATTACAAAACCATCTCAGGTTACGCCGTAGAACCACTCGCAGCTTATGCCAGGTTTTGCCAGTTACGGCGTAACTCCCTCAAAAGAGTTACGACGTAACTCCCTCAAAAGAGTTACGACGTAACCTTCCTCTGTTTTAATTCTTTCATTTTAAAACACAATAACCTTGTATTAGTTTTTAAATGAACTTTGTGGGTGTATTCCCCAGAAACCCTCACGAGACTTCACTCGTCCACATGGGACACCAAGTGGTTTAAAAGGCTTGTTGCATATGCTAAATGCAACCGTGATTCCTACGAAAGTGAGTTAGGTTTGTTTTTCATTTTTTCATTTTTATTTTTAGAATTATGCTTGTCGGTAGTGTGATTTCAGGGATTGAAGTTTGTTCATGACGCTTATACGAAGGCACGTCTCTTTTTCGTGGGCCTTCTTTCTTTATGGAGAAAATTTCGGGGAAGTTCTCGCTCTAATTCTACTTTTTTCTTCACCTTTATTTAATGCTTAGTACAAATGGGACTTTGTACAATTCAAGTGGGGGGACGGGAGTAGAATTATCTCTTGAACAATATTTTGCCCTCGTTTTTCTAGTTTATTTTGAAAAATTGTGCCATTTTTAAAATTTTGACATGTTTTTCTTAACCTAACGAGATTAGACCTTAGCAGAGCACATACAACCCTTGATTTATTATGGTGAGATTAGCCTTATCCGTTTCCAATATTTTACCCCAAATCCACTAAATTATGAGTGTGCCGGTAGCTTGTAAACTTTAGAACTTGGCCTTTGCATCATTTCGAGATCATAGACTAGGTATGTTGAGTTATCTCGATGTATTTGTACTTTTCAGTTTTAGAAGGCAATATTATTAGATTATCACCCAAACAGCCTACCATTGTGTGTCTATCGATTAGTCACCTCGACTTCTCGACCCCCATGTAAAACCCTTTTGTTGCACTCACCTTTATTGCAAGATACCCCTAGATAAACCCTTCTAGCCATTCCTTTCATTTTGTCAACCCAATATATTGTTTCGTTACACCCATACACCTTAACCTACCCTGTAGTCTTTATTTGTGATTTGGAAGTCATCAATTGCCTAAGTTCAAGGTTCGAGTGGAAAGGTTCGGAAATCACGCTTTCATCGACAACATTCTTGAAGATCATTGAAGACCCCCCGAATTCCCATTGTTCATCTCAAGTGGGGGGATATTATGCTATTATTGTTATGTTGAAAAAAAATAAATAAATAAAAAAATGATTCGATAAAATATAAATAAATAAATAAATAAATAAATAAATAAATAAAGTTGTTATTTATTCTGTTATTGTAAAGTGCAATGTTATAAGCACTATGTTATGAGCATTATAGACTTAGTATCGAGGAGGCCACCTCGGTCACATTTGAAGATTGGAGTTGGTAATTATGCCAACAGCTGAAGAAAAGGTAGTGTGCCCATCATGACGTCCTCTAATGACACATCTGTCTTACATTACATTTCATGATCCGGTTTCTTGACTTCAAAGCTTGAACTTTGGGCGGATGGTAAGTGGTGATGACTTGGTTATAGATTTAGACTACCTGCTTGTTTTTTTTTTATTTTACACCAATTATATATCCCATGTCTTTTCCTACCCTTTGGTCATGAAGCGTGTCTAGGTGATGCAGCGAGCAATCTTTGGTGTCTTGGCCATGGATTTGGTCATGTATCATTGATTTTGTCCACTTCGCCGTGACATATTTGTAATGACGAGTCACCCCATAACCTTTGTCGTGTCCACCCATATTGCCTTCGAGAATTGTTTAGCCCTTAACTCTAGTGGTGGAGATTTGTGTAACCGCCAAGCTTATGATAGAATACATGCTATGACTGTGCGATTGAGTGATCACCCCAAAATTGACACTTAGAATAGTTGAGAGATTTGAGTGTTTGTTCCCCTTTCGTGAGGTGTTCGGCTTTGTTTTATTCTAACATAAGGGATTTGTAAACTTATATTTTCTAGGTTATGGGAGATATCTTTTTAGGAATCTTTCTAATAAGGTCTACTTGAGGGCAAGTAGAGTTCAAGTGGGGGGATATTTGATAACATCAACTAGTCCTGATTATTAAGTGTCAATTTCCCCCGATAATGCTTGTAATTTACGTCATTTATATGGATTTACACTTGTTTTCCATTGTTTTCCACTTTCAGGTAAATTACGAGCATTGGAGCTAAAGAGACGCGGAATTGGAGAATTATCTAAATATTTATCACAGTATGCTATTTTGAAGAAGTTACGGCGTAACTCCTCTCTCGTATTACGCCGTAACTATTGCGTGACTCAGAATATCAACTTATCAAGAGGTTACGGCGTAACTCTTCCCAAAGGTTACGACGTAACTACATTAGGTCAAATGAGGATCCACGCCGCTGATATTTACGCCGTAACTACTACATCAATTATGGCGTAACCATGTTTATTGAAGACTACGGCGTAACCACTTATAAGGTTACGCCGTAACTAGCAGATCTAGTGCTATTACGGAGGAATTAAAGGTTACGGCGTAACTCTTGTTATAGTTACGCCGTAACCCAGATCTGGCCTATAAATACCCCACGAATTCCAGCATTTCTAATCATCCCATTCCACACACAACACTCAGAGAACGTGGGAAAAAGCTAAAGGAAGGTCCAGAGGAGCATACGGAGCTGTCCCCAAGGGAGAAATCACTCCCCTACGATAAGCATTAGCGTTTTATATTTCTTTTACTTTCAATTCATGTATTTCGTACCTTTGAATATTGAATTGGTTTGTATGATTAATATGAGTGGCTAAGCATCTCTTGGTGCTGGCCTAGTTATGATTCCTTAATTGTTTTGTCTATGTTTATATTACTTCCGCATAATTATTTCTAAGTGTATGCATGCATAGTTTATTGGTAGCCACCCTTGGTTAGGTAGTTTTGAATGGCGGTAGAGGCCAATTGCCTAGGAGATATGACCAACTGACCCTAGGTGAGCGGACTGAGACGGGAAGGGTAAGATATGACCAACTAACGACCTTTTATACTTGTGCGATTTGACCAACTGATCACCTATCGTTTGGATGAACTTAAGAATTAGGGGGTGCGTGTCTAAGTTCCTAACGGTCGGGCATTCACTATTATAAATCTATCATGTAGCGGTACTTAATGACTTGGCTTAGGGGCCCAGGAACAACAGGACTTATGAGGGGAAACCTGACTTCTCCTATGGTGGCATCTTTGCTGATAGGTTAGGGCGAATTGACCAAATGATGTCCTCTCGACTTTGACCCCACCTGAAGTAATTGGAAGTAAGTAGACATAGACATAACTAGCTAGGAGGATTAACTAGGTTAGCACCACTTTCCTCCATTGATTTCCCTTTACCATTTAATTGCTTTTATTTCTTTTATTCTGCTTTAGTAGTTTAATTAATTAAATCCCTATCGAAACCTTTATTAATCTGTGACACTATACTTGATAGCAATCCAACACACATAGCTCTTGGGACGACCTCGGCTTTACCGATTATTATACTACACACGACCGGGTACACTGCCCGTTAGTGCATTAGGGTAGACCATAGGTATAACGAGTTAATATAAATATTAAAACCTGGTCAGTAAAACCTGCATCAAGTTCTCAGATGATTGTTGGTGTGGGGAGTGAGGTTTAAGTTCTGCTTAACCATTCGAGCCACTTGATTTGCAAGGTTTTCAAGAAACATTTCTGATGGCTTATATCCTGGATCAGGAATAAGTTTGTGATTGTGATCCTCAGTAGGTATAACTTGTGATGCTTTGGTACTTATCCTTATATTTGAGAGAAATTCAGTTGAATCATTTGAGGAACTTGTAGTAGCAGCATTAGGGTTAGAGTTGAACTTTTCCATGATCATACGTTCAAATTCAGCATGCTTCTCATGTTGGAATAAGTAAGCATACAATTGTTCATAACTGGTGTTCCTCAGTCCTTTCTTCAATTTGAAAGCAGTGACAAATTTGTGCCATTCGGGATTCATGTTGTTCACGAATTTGGAATTGAGCTGGATATTTGGCATTGTCATTTTGATATTCCTCATATCATTCACAAGCTTGTGGAATCTCACATGATATTGAGTAACACTTTCCCCTGGGTTCATTTTAAAGTTCTCAAAGTCATCATACAACTGAGACTCTCTATCTTCCTTAGTCAGTTCCGAACCAGAGAGAAGCATCTTGACATTATTCCATACTACCTTGGCTTCAGTATTGTGATTGATCAGCTTGTAAATGTCTTTTGGCAAACCTTGAAGTATGATGTTTGAGGCTCTAATGTCAGCATCATATATCTTTTTGTCCTTATCATCAAGCTCATCATACATTCTTGGTCTATCCAACCCTAACACAACATTTTCATCAGTTGCAGTTTCGAGAATATCCCTGGTAGTTCCAATCTGAAATGGTCTTTCATAAATTGACTTAAGGATGTTAACACCATTCTCTTTTCCTAAGCAATATAGTCTGATTCTTTGAGCCCAAGAGTCATAATCGGTTCTATCAAGCATGAGAGGACGAGTATCGGATCCTGCAGCTTGAACATCATCAGCATCGGAAGAAGTGATTGTAGACATGATTCATAAGTACACGGGATGTTACTACTCTTTTATTAAACCGGGAATTAGATTCTTTCATGGGATTTTACTAAATCAAGAGAAAACCGTAAAACTTATCACGAAAAATGACAAGTCTCAAGAGACAAATCGTAGTGAGTCAAACCGCTTAGTGACAAATCGCTTAACACAAATCGCTTGAATCAAACCGTTGTGAAATCAAGTCGCTTCAACCAAACCGCTGTATCAAACCGCTTAGTGACAAGTAGCTTAACACAAATCGCTTGAATCAAACCGTTGTGTAATCAAGTCGCTTCAACCAAAATGCTTTATCAAACCGCTTAGTGACAAATCGCTTAGCACTTGACAAACCTCAATGGAACACAAGTACTTCCACTACTTGTACTTTTGTCTATTTGTCTCCAAAGATCAAACAACACAAAGATCAAATCGTACAAAAATGATCAAACCGCATGAAGGTTATATCAAATCGCATACAAAAAACAATCAAATCGCAGTCCATACACTATCAAACCGCTTCGAACAAGTGATCAAATCGCACAAATGCAGTGTCAAACCGCATACAAAAACTAAATCCGAGAGACAAACCGCTTACTTGAAACACTTCAAAAACTAAACTTTTCCAATCCAAAACACTACAACCAAGATGAATCAAGCCTTCCAAACCAAAACCTAAACACTTATGATGATTCTAAACACAAAAGTACTATCAAATTCAAACTTTAACACTAAAAATGATCAAAACTCATTCAAACTCAAAACCTTATGAATACCACTAAGAATTCAAGAACATGTAAGGTAGATGATCAAACCATGGCTCTTGATACCAATTGAAACATATTGGTTTTCATAAACACACAATCATAACACAAGGAATTCAAATGAGATGAGTTTAGAGAGAGAAAGTAAAGTGAGTTGGGAACTTCTATTGAGACAAAGAAAAATGTATATTGAAGCTCCAACCTTTTGCCTTGCTAGGCAAAGGGTATTTATAGTGTGTTACATGAAACGCCTCCTACAGGCTGTGGATCAGTCATACAGTGGGTAAAGACCCGTTCGTCCTCCACGGTGTTACTTAACTAACTACTAACTATCACTAAACAACTATGACTATGAGCTTTCTAACGAATACATATACTTGAGGTGACCGAGTCTTTAACTACCAGATTTTCTAAATCCTAACAGTTGGTGGTTCTGGATCTTTAGTCAGAAGGTCACGAGGTAGATATATGAGGTTAGAAGCATCATCAAGAATTATGATTCCATCGTCCTCAGTTGATAAAATATAGTCAGTGAATGAAGAATCAGAGTCAGAGTCCAACAATTATTGCATTTAAGCAAAAGTTAGATTGGGATGTTCTTGTCCCACATCAGTGAATTGTGTAAAGTTCATTAAATTGTGGGGATCTTGTTGGTGTCCTTTAGGCAAAGGTTTGGATGAACTAGTGCCTTCCTTGAGATCTTTTGGTGGCTATGATTCAAAATTATGAGGAACTGAGTGAGGTTCAGTTTCCCAAAGAATGTGAGCCATATGACCTGACTGTTGTTTATTAAAGCCCATGTCAGAATTGTTTAGGTCAAGTTCAGGCTTTATAAACCATGAACCATCGTTCCTAAGTGCTGACTCAGAGTGTAAGGATGGTATTGATTGTGCAGACTCAGACTAAGATTCTCTAGTAGATCAGGGATAGTCCTTATCTTCACCTCCTCTTCCTACAGAAGATTTTAAGGAGGATGTTTGTAGTGCCCATTTTTTACTGCCTGAAACCTCAATGGAGATAATAGGAAGTTATTTTGGGTTCCTGATGTCCTTGGCCTGTGAGGACTCTAGAGGGTGGAAGCCTTTGGGTTCATGTTGGATAGACAAAGGTGGATTTTTCTTTGTCTTGGCATGTTTACCAAGTTGTGCTCCTAGTTGAGAAGTCTCAAAGGCTTATGTCTTGGACTTAGACACTTTCCTTGACTTTGAGCAACTGCTTTAGTAGAAGCAATTGGAGTCTTTTCAGCTAACTCACATATACTAAGCATGTAAGTATTAAAGAGTACTTCATTTTCAGATATGAGTGCATTCAGACATGGTATTTCCTCGTGTCTTTGTGGATAACTTATTTACTAAGTCAACAAAGACGACCCTCTTAATATTGATTGGGATCCCAACGATGAGACCATAGGCTATCATCATCTATTAAATTGAATTCAACTGATCAGTAGAGCTTTTGTTCCCTCCCAAACCCTGAATGATATGAGTCATCATGATCCTCCAAGTTGGTGAGAAACATGATTTATAAAGAGGGGTCATGGAGGCAAGTTCAATGGAGCTTGCCTCAGGTTTGTTTTCATTGTGAAGTCCTAACTTAGCATGTTTGGTCTTCACAATCAAAGAGGCAGGGTTTGGGACGTAAGATTTTGAGTAATCAAGACTTATGATTTTCATAAATCCATCATAGCCAAAATATAGGGGTTTAGACCTATTTTTTACTGTGAAGTTTACAATGGAGTTTCTTGATCTTTTATCACCGTAGCAATATACCAAAACAAAGTAGATTAGGTATAAAACTTTTGGTATTTTCACAAAAGCTTCTGCAATAACGCATTTTTATAGAAACTTCACCATCGGTTTGCAATAAGAACACTTTTGAGATAACCAAAGCAAAAGCATGTGTTTGTTTTGTGTTTGTAAAATGGTTTATATGTGCTGATAAATAAATGCTTTAACCGAATGTAAAAAGATAATGAAATAAGTTTTGAAAAGTTTGAAATCCACATTAAATGTATTGCACCCGTAAAACCCGAAAGACATCCCTTCCTTTTCTGACACATATTTTTTCACCTTCCCTGATCATAACTTTTAAAGAGATGATATTTTTTTTAAATCACACATCCCGAGGAGAGACAACTTCCCTTTTCAGGATGTATTAAGTGGCTAAGTTGATATGTGTACTTGAGAGTGGAATGTGAAAGGTTTGGTTTATATACATTTGAATGTAAAATAAAGAAAAAAAACACACAGGATTTATAGTGGTTTGGTAACAAAGCTCCTCCTCGTCCTACTCCACTCCTCTAACTTTTGACTCGAGAGTTACTTCACTATATCAACAAGCTCCCTCATTATCGGAGCAAACGTTACAATGTCGCCTATACTTTTACCGATACAAAGATAAGTATCGAGTCCTAATCAAGGTAGAACCAACATTTATCTCTATGTTTTTTAAGACCTAAAACACTAACCTGAATCTCTATGTTTGGTGTATGATGGTGTTTATAACTTTGAAATATAGTATTGGAATATGGTAACACAAAGTTGCAAATAAAAAAGCACAACTATAAACGCAAAAGACTTGGAAACTTCTTGCATTATTCCCTTGTTAGAGAAATGGATCACTTGAATGGATCACTTGGATAAATATGAAAAAAGATAATTATCAAAGAAAACTGTGTATAAGAATGTAATGCAATGCTAAAAATATGTTTACAAGGGGTGAGGAAAAATGGTAGCAAATGGTCAGAACTTACCTAGTCACATACCACCAGAGATCCATGGATTCGTGCATGGATCCTTCTATCTATTCGGATCCGTGGGTCCAAGATCAGCAAAATTTCAAGCCTTTTTATTTAGTCAATCAACATTTTTTTAGAATATTTCCTATCTAGAATGCATGGCGAAAAGCTTAGGAAAATGAGGTTTGATGCTTGCCTAAAGTGTTAAACACTTCAAGCCTAAAAATGATTAATGATGATTTTTGTGCAAAAACACATTTGATAATTTCCTCTTTGGTCTTGGATTATTGCAAGAATGGTAAATTCATTTTTTAATTTAAGATCAAGTTTGAATCATTTCCTTAAGAGGAAAATTCTTGCTAGTTGAAAAGGTAATTTAAGAAAACATTCTTGTTAAAATGAAAGTAAATAAACTTTGTGAACATTTACAAAATTATGCAATGTTTAATAAAATGATGCAAGTGTTTTATGCATCGTGTGTGATAAAACTTTCTTTGATCATTAAGCAAGTTTTAGAAATTCGTATAGATATCTAAAGCAAGTTTACATCATACATGTTACACATGCATGGCAGATGAACGGATTCCCAAAATTAGGAACATCAAGTGCATCATGCTTTTGGCAACACTAATGGAAGTTAACTGGAAAGAACTCATATATATTTTGTACTCGTTATTGACACGAAAAGATAAAAACAAATAAATTCTTGGTTTAAGTTTGACTTAATCACTCGATCGTTGGTAAGCTGAATGTATGAGTACATAAGTCCTTCATATGGTCTAGTCATCGAATAAATTTTCAAATTTTGGATCGACATTAACTGTTGTTTATAAGCAACATCTCGACAAACCAGACCCACCCTAGGGTTTTGGTTCTCTTGTATTGTGGATTCGTTCCCTGCGTGAAAGATTGGAAGTAATCTAGGCCTAGTAGCTATTGGAGTTGGTATAGTGTTGCTGTAGACTATATACTGGTTTGATCACAGTGTTGGTAAGAAGTTTGTTGTGTTGCTGAAGATCTTCAAGGTTCGTGTTTGCTGGTTTGCAACATGATATGTAATTATGATTATAAGCATGATTGATAAACAATTGGTGTATAAGGGGTCATTGGGGGAAAACCTTTTTCGCGTAAACTGTAATTTTAATTGAGTCTTTCGCTGTGCATGTTAATCTGATTAAACTACTAACTTAATTTTTAGATAAATTTTTAAATTTGTAATCTGTTACACTGCTTTCAATCATTATCAATAAAGATTATAACTAACAAATAATTTTGGTAATCAATGGTTGCAACAAAATCCATTGTGCTTCAATCATATCAGACTCGGATTTGCATTCATTTAACTTGAGTTTTTCGTTAGTTTCTCAAGCTTTTATGACCCCGTAGTCGTCAATATGTTAAAGTTGAGCTTATAGTAGGCTTGATTTATCAAACATTCCTTAAATGGAGTTTCAATTTAGATAAGCACCATCATAATGCAAATATTTGTTGAATGAAGCTTAGTCATTTCGTTAAGAAGGCTTGTAAAATTGTTATACCACAATCACTCAGAGTGGCTTGTGGTAAAAGGCTCGTAACTTAATGATGCGGACAGGATTCAAGGCCGAGCAATGTTGGTGTCGTTTAAGCAACGGCGTAAGCTTGAAGCTTACTTACGCCGTAATATATGTTTGTTAGTTTGTGTTTGGTTCTGTGTCACAGTTACGTTGTAATTGATTTCTTCACTTACGCCATAATTGAACCGATTCCATAACGTTCTATTATTTATCTAGGTCGTTTTTAGGATAAGTATTGTTTAGGAAAGAGTCTTTTACTATAATTAGGTTTTCTTTATCTACAAGTTTGGCTTCCCTATAAATATAGGGCTTGGGTTTATTGTAATTCATTCGTTGAAATCATTAATAAAATTGTGTTTAGAGTCTATACTCTTTTTGGGTTTTATTCCCGCAAGGTGCGCCTTGGTTATTCACCCTTGGATTAGGGTTTTTTAAATACGCTTCCGTGCGTCCTGCGTCAGTTGGCATCAGATCTTCTTAGCATCCTGGTGGATAATTGGTGTAGAAGGTTCTACTTCAATTAATGTCTAGAGCTTGTTAGCATCCTAGATGATGAATGGTGTAGAAGATTCGAAAACCCATACTGTTGGTGCCTTGGTGGGGTATGGTCTGGAGAGTACATGGATCATGGTTTCACAAAATCCATGAAAATACTTGACAGGTGTTACACTATGCTAGAAGAACTACGTTCCGTGATCGTAGGTGGGGCATCAATACACAAGATTCGCGAGGGTGGCAATTATGGAGGTTCAAGAATTCGTCCAACCATAGGCGGATCTGTTGACAACCATAGGAGCAACCAATACTCAATCAATAATGAAAGAGTTGAAGAATGGGAGGAGAAAAACAAGGATGATCGATTGCCTACAACCAATTTCGGTCGAGAATTCTAATCAATAATTCGGTATGTTCTTTAATTATTGATGGTTGTTGCATAAATAATTTGGTTTCAAGAAAATTGATAGACTTTTTAAAATTACCAATGGAAGTTCGTCCAATTGAATGTCACCAAGTTTGTAGGGTTCCGATAACCATCGGGAAATTTTATAAAGTAGAGGTACTTTGTATTGTGGATGATTTTGATGAGTGCCATATTTTGTTTGGAAAACCTTGGCAATGTGAGGTAAAGGGCAGGTGTGATCTTCAACAAAATATTTACTTTTTCTCATGAGAAGGAAGGAAAATTGTTATGGTTCCATCCAAGGTAAAACCATAATTACTAAAACCCAAGATTAAAGCGGAAGAAAATATGTTGAAGGTTGAAGTTTTTGAAAGGCATGTTAAGAAAATTCAAGACCTTCAAATTTGTGATACACATGTTAACAAAATTTCAACTTTGGTGATGGAAACGACAAAGGAAGTTGGTGTTTTGAAGACTTGTTGTTCCGAAGTTGTGGGTTCTAAGATTAATCAAGAGGTAAAGAATTTTGATTATGAGCTTAAAAGGGATTCCGAATGCATTCATGATTTAAAGATGTGTGGCTTTGATTATGGGTTAAATTTAAATATGATTATCACAAATCCAATAAATTTTTCAATGGTAAATAAAGAATCTATTTTTATTGAAGATTTGATGATTGTTGACAAGGAGTACACAAACCGATGTATGGGGTCATGTGTTGATCATGGGGAATGTGGTAGGCGTGTCAAAAAAGATGAAGGTTCTCGAGTTGATGTGAAGCGCAAAGCTACTGGGATAAGCTTCGTCGTGAGAGGTTGTTCGAGGTTGATGAAGTCCTTAATAGCAAGAACTCGAGGGCGAGTTCTTCTTAAGTGAGGGGGAATGATGCGGACATGATTCAAGGCCGAGCAATATTGGTGTCGTTTAAGCTACGACATAAGCTTGAAGCTTATTTACGCCTTAATATATGTTTGTTAGTTTGTGTTTGGTTCTGCGTCACAGTTATGTCATAATTGATTTCTTCACTTACGCCGTAATTGTGTCGATTCCAGAATGCTCTATTATTTATGTAGGTCGTTTTTAGGAAACGTATTGTTTAGGAAAGAGTCTTTTACTATAATTAGGTTTTCTTTATCTACAAGTTTGGCTTCCCTATAAATATAGGGCTTGGGTTTATTGTAATTCATTCATTGAAATCATTAATAAATTTGTGTTTAGAGTCTATACTCTTTTTGGGTTTTATTCCCGCAAGGTGCGCCTTAGTTATTTACCCTTGGATTAGGGGTTTCTAAATACGTTTCCGCTCGTCCTGTGTCACTTAATCACTAAAACACAAGAGATATCCAATTCATTTCCCATGTGGTGCAAACAAATTTGATGCGGTCACATCAATTTTCTCAACAAAAGAGAAAAATTTACTCTGTTTGTGTCAGTTTGGTGGTGAACACAAACCTTATGAATTGGTTTGCCTAAAAATCAAAATTCATAGTTAACAGAAATAAAATAAAAATAACTAATGGAGTTTTTTTTTTTTTTTTTTTTTTTTAAGAACAGCTAGTTATTAGTTAGTGGTTTGAGTCATGCAGTGACATCCAAGCGGGCATTATGCCTTCCTCGTAACCATTGGGGAATACATCTCACTCAGTTTTTCCTTTTCGCCTAGGAGAAAAACCCCATTCGCAAGACTCGAACCTAAGACTTCCAAAAGAAACAACCCAAAAATTACCCCTTGTTACCACTTGATCTAGACCAAGCAGTTAATTTAAGTTTAGATTAGTCCAACAAATGGGCTCGGCATGCTTGTTTGCACTAAATTACTTACCAATCCATGAACCATCTTTTTGGAACCATCTTCGGGTGTAAGCTATGTGTGCCTTACATTTCTTATATTTTGTTCGCACAAGATGGATTGTGTTGTTTCGTGAATCATCTTGTTATTGTCTAACGCAATGACAAAGTCAGACAAAGACAACAAAGTAATGACTATAAGGGTTCGTTTGGTAGGACGAAATGAAGTATCAAATGAATGTAATAAACGATGTAATGGAATGAATGACGCAATGTAATAATTCATTACAGTTAATAATCACGTTTGGTTGATAAGATAGGACGTAATGTAATCGATACGAAAAAGACTAAAATGACCATTGATGATATGAAGTTTTTTTAATGTGGTTAGTTAATGATGGACTTTTATGTAATTTCCATTCCATTACAAGATGTAATGAAAAAAAATGAGGGGACCCCTAAGGAATGAAAATAATAGTTTTTGATGTAATGAGTCATTCCTTGCAATGACTCATTACATTATAAATGTGTAAACAAACAAGATTTTTTCATTCCATCGTATTAACCTTTTTCATTCCCACTTTGATTACAACATACCAAACGCTACGTAAATCTCTCCGTCCCGTATCCACATTACTATATTAGGATAACATAAAATAAGCATTCAATTTGTATTTCAACCAATAAAAATAAATGTTAGTGTATATATATGATACTTGATTGATAGTGAGTGTAGTTAGCGAGTTTGTTAAAAATTTATACATTGCTAAAGTAAAAACTTATTATTGGAAGGGAGAGGAGTATATAAAGAAGTTACTCTATTTAAAACGTCACATTTGACGTGTAATTTTTTCCCATATTATTTGGCGGTGAGTTTTTTTATAAAAAATATCTAGCAGAAAGAGAAATGAATGTAGAACTGGTGGTCATGCTTCCATCTTCACCACAACTTGCACTCACTTTTATCACACATATATACAATAATAAAAGACTGATCATCAGGATAAGATCAACTGCTTGTGGCTAACAAAATAAAAGAGTTAGATCTACGAGAACATTCATTGGTTTCACAATACAATGGGCAGAAAGAAGCTTGAAATGAAGCGAATAGAAAACAAAAGCAGCCGTCAAGTGACTTTTTCGAAAAGGAGAACAGGTTTGATGAAGAAAGCACGTCACCTTTCAGTTCTTTGTGATGTTGATATAGCTGTCATTGTTTTCTCCGCCCTTGGCAAGCTTTATGAATCATGTAGTGGAAGTAGTTCTAACAGGTTTATTTTCATCGTTTTATATAGTGTATGGCATCCTTGTGATATATATTAGTATTAACTGAAACTGATATAGCTAGCTAGGGTTTTTGTATGATACAATTAGTCTAGGGATTCCGAGATGTAGCCTTTGAGCAAGCTAATGCAAACCACTAGTGATGATACGCAGATTCATGGGATTGGGTTTGGAGTTTAGATCACCGACCTTTTTGTTGTGGATGTGGACATGATATCTAGTAGCTCCTATAGAGAGTGGGTAAATTGCTAAAAGGAGTGACGTGGTCTTGAACAATCATACATCGAGATGTATGAGCCATTTAGAGAAGAATGATTAATCGGGTGGTGATTCAGAGTTGGTAACTCACATTATATATGTGGTTTTACGCCACTATTCCCGAGTTGAACCGAGTAACCTTTTTAGAAGTAGAAGATGATTCATTGTTGGGTTTTACTTTGATGTATTCTATTATTAGAATGATATTAGGAGATATAGCTAGAACTATCATTTAGAGAGATATAAAGATGTGTGGAATCAAGTGTGTCTTAGACTCATCCAATCATCCCCTTTTATAGGGAAATATCATGCTCCTACTATGTATCAAGTTGATTTCAACTGATAAGAGTTTTGCACGTGGATAACCAATTTGTGTGTTGCTTGTAAATATTGTTGAATCGTACTACTACTCTTCTATGCATGGATTTGAACACATATTATCTTAAGATATGATTCCAACATGATATGGAATGATAGAAAATCTTAGATCAGTAGATCTCTTGTGCATGCATAATGAACTATGCATTAGTTAATGGTACTTAGGCTGATGTGTTTATGTGTTTGTTCATTTCATGTATTCCAACTTGAGTACCTTACTACCTTACTGTATGTATTGCAACTAGCAATGTATTCCAACCTCATTGTTTTCTTCCATTATTCTTATCTAGGTGTCACCTCATTAGATAGCTTCCCTGTGCATTTTGTTTTGCGGTGCTACCTCGCTTCATGCAAGTAATTATATATTGGCCCAAGCAGTGATTAATTAAGGGGGTGTTTGTTTAAGCTTATTTATGGGCTTATACAGTTTCGGCTTATGCTACATAAGCCTCATTTTTCTTTTTTGCTTATTTTGGGACTCGTGGGCTTATATAAGTTTATCATGTCATAACAAACTCATATAAGCCCACAAGTTTGAAAATAAGCCGAAAAATGAGCTTATGAAATATAAGCCATTTAACATTTGACCAGATTAAGTGAAAAGTTTGACTAGAGCATAGATGCCTAACTTGTATGTCTAGTCCATTTGACCACATTTTTTTTTATCATTCTCTCGCTATGCATGTCAAATTTTGATCCTGACATATGTCACATTCTCCCCTTTAGGTATATAATTAGGCACACCAAGTGGCCATCACCATCCATATAGGCCTAAATCATAGACATTATCTACTCATCATTTGACGCATAACATATTCTTACTCGTCATTTCTACTCAGTTTGCCGTGTGTATTTATACTTTTGTTAAGCCGTTTATGATGTGTTTTGATCATAGCTCGATCAGATATATGAAATAATGTTTTTCTTAGGGCGACAACAACCTTAATGTCTTCCTAATAAACAACGTCTTCCACTCTTCCATTTCATTTATATCGTTTAAATATAACAAAATAGTCAAAGATGTTGATTACTTGAAGGAAGTTACACAAACATTGTACTCAATAAACCTCTAAAGGAGTATTTTTTTCTAGAAAAGTGTCCGTGGTTATCCTAGCATGCAATTTTAATACACACAACTAGGGGTTCACATCGAAATATATAACGAACTTATTATATGCATAGCAGCATATACATAATCATTTTCTTCGATCCTCTATTGGGGGCTGGAGTAAGAAAAAGGCGGCAATATGCTGGAGAGTTACGCAAACCAATTACGCCCACATATTTGTACACGATCACACAAGTAGGGACCAAAATTGACAACAGTAATTACTTACGAGAACAAAGAACACAATTTTTTATGTGGGCCAGTCAAAAGGATATTGACTTGCATTAATAGAGGTGCTAGTGAGTATCTTTTATGAACTTCATGTTAAGGTAATAATTATTTGCGATTTTACAGTCCTAATGACCTTCAGAATATGAACTAATGCATCAACATGTCATGAACTCATAATTAATATATTCCCTGGATCGATATCCGGTGTAGCTTTGTTTAAAAATCAACATTCCCCAATCAATCATTTTTTGATCCTATAAAAATTATTTATATTAGTTAGTGTGCTTAATATCTTTTATATTAACTACTCCGTATTTCTCACTGCTAATCGTACACATATTCATTAACTATGCACGTTTCAGTGTGGAGCATATGCTCTCTAGGTATGAGAGAAGCATCACTGAAGAGGGAGAGAGAACCAACAATGGAGCTGGTGGGCAGTCGGTAAGCAATAGCTTTTCAAGAGTTGGTCATTTTACACATGATACAAATGGTAACCTTTACAGTGCATTAACAACTTGTGTGGTTTTTAAAAAATCATGGCTTCAGGAGGTTTTATCGCAATGCACAAAGTTCAGGACATGTAAAGAGCTTCTACAGACGGTGGATAGGTAACACAAAATCTTGAATGTCAATGCACAACATATATACTATAGAAGCATGCACACACACGTACATACGTACGTGTACATGTATGCATGAACAGATTTTAGAAATAAGGTCAACTGAACATTGGAAACGAGATCATAATGATATGATTCACCAAGCAGCATGAAATATCAACTTTTTGCACAGGCTTGTGGAGGAAAATAACAGTGAGGAGCTTTCTGTGACTGATATGATGGAATTAGAACTAGAACTTGATGCTGCTCTTGTACAAACACGATTGAGAAAGGTGATTGTCCGATGCTACTTATTCAATTCAGTTTCACAGGCTGTTACTGTTCTATATGTTTTGAATCATCTTAGTAGTACTAATTGTGTTATACATATACTTATTCTGTCACTCTCTAAACTATTTTTTGATCTCTGTGTCCGTGTGGATCATCCTTACAGTACTTCTTGTCTATATACATTTTCTGTTTGAGTCTATTGTAGTTCAAGATGTTTTTCCTTTGTTATATTATAGTGTCAAGGGTTCGTCAATTTAATTAGTTTTAAACTCTCGTCATCCTGTGGATGGATGATGGGCAAGAAGAAAAAAATAGTGGAACCCTTACCCTCATTGATGTTGACACAATGAGGAGACTAGGAATGGAGTGAAATGACATGTAAGCATCTGATCCATCGGAATAGGTGTGAATCATTTGATCGTATGATCAATGGTCCATGTTCTTTTTAAAAAATGCTCTATTTGGACTAGTAAAATTTCTTCACCAAAAGTATATGTAGTTTATGTGCAATTAAGTGTGGTCTTTTTCAAGAGACTACTAGTATTGTTGGATGGTTTTATGAATTAAGGGAAAAAAAAAATCGACAACTGGACTACAATTAATCTTCACCAGAAACCGAAATCATAGATAATTCTTATATTGCAAGTGGGTTAGACTTTATTATCTTCTAGTATGAAGATTCTTGTCAAGTACTGAAATTTCTGGATTGTAGTAGGCTCATGGGTTACAGATTAACCAGAGGTACTAATGGGCCTTGAAGGTACTAAAGTAGCACCTTGGTCGGTCAATGTTGATGTGGTTGGTGGGTAAATTTGTATCAAGTTGGAACGACTGGCATTTGCATTATCGGCGGTTGTAGGCACGAAGTCAGTATTAGTAGCGTCCAAGTATATGTTTGCAACAACCAATAGCGTGAATGGTGTTAAGTAACCCAAATATTCCTTTCGGTTTAATCTAGTAGGCGTATAACACAATGCTAGCTAGGGTGGACCTAAATATTCCAAGTGAACACTCGAGACTTGGTTAATGAGTTCTAACCAAGCACATTTTGGACTGAAGTTCGTTCTTTGTGATATGTAGGAGACCAACTTCCAAACTATAATGGAATTGATCAATGAATATCACTAGTAGCTGGTTCAATGCATTCACGAAGTCCCTTAGTTAAGAACAATTCATAAAAACTCGAGACAACTCTTAGCTAATCGGTTAAGTGTCTTGTATTAGTTGTAGGGCATTAGCATCTCTTTGGGCGCAATACGGAAGTTCTCGATTGGTTTTGAATGGCCTATAATTTCTGATGAAATTATATGCACGGTACAACACATAACTAATACTATTAACTGTATCATTACGATACAACACACACCTGATACTATTAACCGTATCATTGGCCTATGGGGTCACACGCTTACACGAAGTAAGATCTTACTTTATTATATATATATGTTGTATATATAATACAACAAAGATTCACGAGAAAGGAACTCGGGAAACTAACTACGAGAGTTAGACTTAACGAGGACTAATGGGAAATTATAACTTTGTGTTACAGAGTTCGTCATTTCACTAAGTAAGTTAGCTAGTGATAAGATCAAGTCTTTCTAGTTAATTTAGGAATAGATAACAAGAAACCCGGTAATGAAGACTAATTCATTTTTAACCCTAACTGAAATCTCTCTTGTTCTCTCCTCTCTTTTTCGGCCGAAACCCAAAACCAAAACCAAATCACCATTTTATTTTGTTCTTGGTTTAATTGACCATTCCTTGATCATGAAGAGTGACTTTCAATCAAGAGAAGTACCAAAGTGTTGGTGTGTCCACGACATCAAGAGAAGTACCAAAGTGTTGGTGTGTACACGACATAGAATCTTGGAACCTTTTGATCCAAGAGGTGTTCTTGTTCTTGGGGTGTTATTGAAAGATTGGATATATAGGTTAGTGATCTGGGATCCAATCTACTTCTCCATCCAATTCAAGATGTAAGTTTCTTGTTTTATTAAATGCATGAGTTTATTATTATGTTGTAATCGTCATTGTTTGTGATTAATTAATTTGATGCATGAATATCCAATCCATTCGTGTAATCATATGTTATATGACATGCTTCCGCTTGATTTGTTAATTAATTGATTCAATCTCTAACATATGACATGCTTCCGCTTGATTAGTTAATTAATTGATTCAATCTCTTAATTATTTTATAAGTATACACGAAATCCATTAATTTCAGCTCCTTCCGGATGTATGACCCTAAAATGACATCAATAAAACTCGCTGGTGAGTGGGAGCGTTAGGTCATTGTTAGACGGAATCATAGAGACTCTTCCGTGTTATTTTTTACATGTCTATGCCTTGTGTGTGCACACGTGAATCCATATTACGGGTTCCTGGATTCTCAATATGGTCCTTCTGCGTTCCCGAGTTTTATTTTTGAAAGAAGAGAAAAGTAGTTGGAAGAAAACAAAATAAATTAATGTTCCTAAGTTTTTTTATGAGAGAAGGGAATAAAAGAGGATAGTAATTTTAGCTAAACTTCTCTCCAAAACGTTCTTCCCAAAAGTGGGATGATTTGGAGAGAAGTTATATTAGGAAGCTTTAAATACATAAAATTACTTAAATGACCTGATATAAAACATAGCTTTTGTATATATCCAAGGGTATGATTGTAAAATCATATGTTCTCTTCTTTTCTCTCTTAACTCGTGAACATTGTTCATAATATAAAAAGTTTAATTTGATTCATCCCTTCTTCTTTTCTGCCCATTTTTAACTCTTCTCTTCTTTTCTTTCATTTTAAAAACTTGGGAACATATACGTGTCCCTTCGTTGTTTCCATAACTTTAGAGCTTTTGTTGTATCCATTAACACAGTCCAACATAAGCTATTAGCAAATGCTCAGTCCATATGTTATGGTGCTAAGTTTTATGTACCATATTAGAGGCATAATGAACCATTTGTGTAGTCATGAACCCAACAACCTCTTAAAACATCTACGATAGATTAATATTCCTATAATTTTATAACGTCAGTAATTACTGATAATAGACGTGAGCTAAGACTCAGCATACTGTCTTAGGCCATCCACTATGTGGTGATGTGGCATCATGCAATAAAAAGCATTAAATGACAACTCACCGTTAAATACCATTGTGGAACTTCAAAGTTTAATATGTGTTCTTTTCTAAACACACCGTGTATATATGCTAATGGTGGGCCTTTTGTTGTACTTTTCTATCATTAGTGGTTCACTTCCCACCTTTTCTACTTTCATTTACCTAGGCATGTGTATTTTTTGAGGTCTAATGCACTGTAGAATGTTTCTCATAAATTCATGAGATGGTGATGTGGCGTGTTTGAGACCAAATGCATTGGAGATGCCCTTATACCAACGATTATATAACCGGCGGATATTTGCTCTATCGATCAGCTGCTCATATCTACTATTGAGCCACCCTATATTGTTACTAATCTCTAGACAAAAACGCGGTGTACGAATATAATTCAGGACTTAGAAATGATGGTCAAACTCATGTCTACTTTGTCTGCAGTATTTGATGCAACTATGAAATTCATACAAGATGTTGGACAGTGGCGGCATGCTTCACATCTCTCAAGGTCCGAAGATGTGGATATTCGCGTCTTGGGGATATCTGTTTGGTACGGAGATGGAGATGTTGGTAGTTTGGAATCACTTATGGAGACACAACAGAAGTTCATGATGAACAAAGGAAAAATACCCGATCAAATGGATAGCAGCAACATGATTGGGATATTGAATTCCAATTCACCAGAAGTTATTATAGACACTTTGCATTTGGGAGTGCAAAATCAGAACAAGCCACTATAGACACAGTCAAGCCTCACCAACATATGAATGCTTTTAGCACCTAGATTCATGTGAAAGTGGATATTTCTGTCCAGCTTTGGTCGACGGGGTAGGCTTAGTTTTTTGTGGTTGATATTTGCGTTGTTACATCTACTTGACTACAGACCGTATGTGGTTACAATCACAATCCTGATATCCCTTCATCCTCTAAAGGGTTTTCCGGACATCAAACTATATGCTGAGAATTCATCTCTTATGATGGAAATTTATCATAACATGACTGGACTCTTTCGGTACTAAAGGAGCGACTTTAGGCAAAGTCTAGGGAACAATCAGTTAATGGACAAGTATATTATATTATTTGTTAATCGCAATAGGCTAGACGGTAATTTGTCTTCAGGGTGTCGTCTCCCTGATTCAGATTACTGAATGATTTATTTGGCGGTAATTGATTATGTTCTCCTCCCTTGCGTGCAACAGAGATCAAATAATAGTTCTTTCAATGAAACACTGACCATTTAGATGCTATCTTGTGGTGGGTAATATATATGGGAATTTTGTGTTTATTACAGTAGTATTTGACTCTCTGATTTTCGTGAATGCAGACACAGTTGATGATGGAATACATGTCGTCCCTCCAGGAAGAGGTATGCTTGTACTTGATATCTCTACATAAAAAGCTCTCGAGGTACATCATATAATTTAGGTTGTGTTTAAGATTGCAATTTTTTTCTATGAAGTACTCGCAAAACTGCTAAAAAACAATTAGTACTACACAAAATAGTGCTTGGATTTGCTTGTTTTGTTGAACATAAGAAAAATTCAATCAAAATCATCAATATGGTTGTAGCTTCCTACCTCCCTACCCGCTTATCAGAAACTGTTTCAAAAATAAGCAGAAACATTTTGGGTGGAATACTACCTGTGTTTGCTGAAAAATTAAGCAATCCCAAACACCCCCTTTGTATACCTTGAGCTTCTTACTAAAATGCAACGTCTAACTCTTGGTCGTTTGTTAATTCCTGATTTGGGGTTTACCGTTCCTGAATCTGCTAGTACCTGCGATTTACTATTAAACTACTATTGCTATAAATTTAAGCTCCAAAAGGTTTTGCCCGATGGAAACTAGATGCAGAAACAATTCGTATATGCTGTTCTATAAGAGCTGCTATCCTTAAAGGTGTAGATGGCACTGCAATGAGCACATAGGTTATATTAGTGTACATCAGTGGTCTGATAACATAGTTAATTTTATATGTTGACTCCCATCTGCAAATGCTTCAAAGTTCAATCCATGGGCTACTTGCATAGCCACGGGGGCAGCACTTTGTAAATTGCAACGTTGATACCACACTCCATTTGTAGCTTACTGCATTGCTGTGTTGGATAAAAAACATTAGAGCATCATGTAAGGTATGATAAAATAGAAAAAATTTGGAAAGGATTGACCAAAATCACGGTGATAACAAGACTGTTGATGGGATATGTAGAGGCTAATTCATCTGGTTAATTGCAAGGTCGTTAAGATGAGATACACTTTCGTGGTACCTGTGTGCACCAAAGACCATATTCTCCCTTCATCCTGTTGAGAAGCATAGCAATATTAATAAACTTGAACAAGCATAAAACGAGACTTGACAATCTTGCTTTATATAATTATATTTTTGGTTAAACAGGAGAAGAAGTTAACTGCTGATAAGGAAGAACTGGATAAGCAGGTATTTTTTACTTTGTCTTTAATAGAGTTATATCATGTTCTATTTAACAGGGATTTTGGGATAGCTTATCTGCTTATTTTCAAGCACATTAGCAGTCTGAGAAATTTTAACATCATTTAAGATCTCGTAAACATAATAAAAGCAGATTACTTTCTAGATTTTGCTTTTCTTTCTTAAACTCATTTTAGTGGTTCACTTGCAAAGTTCCTTTCTATCTAGCTTCCGTAATTTCTGATTAGTCTTTGTGAAAATATTGCAAACATATTTCATTTAAGCCATCCTTCAAAACTGCAAAATAATGTTTAAAATGCTAAATCTTACCACTTTACCATCTCCGATATCATTTAAAATCTTATGAAACAGAATATCTAGCATTAATCTTCAGATCTTGCTTTCGTGTACATATATCTATATGCTCATTTCATTTTAGTTGCTCATTTTCAAGTTTCCTTAACTAGTATTGCCAAACTAGCTCACAACTTTAGATCTAAGCTTTTTATGTTTTAAGTATTAATTCAAAACTGTAGCTACAATAAAACAATACTCAAGTACAAAGCTGAGTTAGATGTATGTACTTACAGGTCGAATCAGCAAAACAGCTACAAAATGATGATGGTGGTGGAGGTCTCAACAACCTTGCAACTAACCAGACAAATTCACCCCAACATCTTGTTACTCTCCCTCTTTTCAATGGCTAGATCTGCTCCAGAACAACACATTTCTACCTTAAAACAAGAAGCTCAAGCTAGCTACAAAGCAAGCAGCCAATAAACCAGTGCAAGATACTGGTCTATTGTTATTTTTTTTGTTGCTGATTCTTATCAGCTGCTTGAGCTACTACACTAACTTTGTTATTCTATAACTATCAGTTCATTATATGTAATAATATTCAATAAAGATATCTGCCTTTATGTTTTATGCAGATGATATCCTCATGTGTTTGCGTGTCTGGTGAAATGAAGGGTAATGGGTGACAATTTTATAATAGAAATGTATAAATGTTACTTTCTTTTTTGTTACAGGATAAAGCCTCTTGATAAATATGTATATAGAAATAGAGAAATGTTAGGCTGGACACAGTCGTGATCGAGCATGACCCTGTTATATCAGCTTTTTTCTCTCCGATAATCAGACACGATCAAATTGTCAGAGTCGGTGACCAAGTAAAAAAAAGAAAGAAAGAAAACTCGGTCGAAAACTCGACCCATATTTCCAAAAATCATCCGATGACCATAAGTCGACCCATGCCCTTAACCGATGGAGTGTGGTTAGCCTTATTGTCAGCCAAGAGTCTAAGCATATATACTAGTTAGAAATTACTTGTATGTTATTTTTTTCAAATATGTTTACTAGGTT
This sequence comes from Chrysanthemum makinoi, assembly GCA_910596185.1. Taxonomy (NCBI): domain Eukaryota; kingdom Viridiplantae; phylum Streptophyta; class Magnoliopsida; order Asterales; family Asteraceae; genus Chrysanthemum; species Chrysanthemum makinoi. The sequence continues at coordinate 43,058,408 of OU343225.1, read as the reverse complement.
TGACTCGACTAATTGCCTATGATGGTTAATCCTGACTCAAATCGAAAGTAACGCTTATTATTGTTACCTGCATGTTTGGTTCCCAGCCTCAGATGAACCGCCCATCTCGTAAATATGATTTAAATTTCTCGACTAACCAAACCACCCATTCATCACACACCTAATAATTTCAACGATAAATTTGTAACTTTTATTAGATCAAAGGATTGTGTCAACACAAATTTCTTGAGTACGTTGTCACTGAAGTTTGAAACGAATTTAATTACAAGAATTTTATACTATTATAAAATATGAAAAGCGTATAAATGGTCTCGACGTCGACGACAACTTATGTTAGAAAATATAATTAATTTATACTGATAAAAAGTATGTATTTGTTTTCACGTGAAAGGTAGTCAAATTGCACATTTCTTCATGGCGAAGGTCTTCACATGCTAGTTGGGCACAAGATCCACTAGAAATTGAACACAACATCATAAGTGCACATTTCTATGGTACATTTGTATTATGTCGATACAAGCACACAACTGCATATCCATCCACTGTCCAACTTTTAAGAGCATTAAATATCGTGGTGTTCATGGACGGACCCACTTGATAGTCGGGTGTGGCCCTTTAAGAGCATTAAATATCGTGGTGTTCAGGGACGGACCCAATTGGTAGTCGGGTGTGGCCCTTTTAAGAGCATTAAATATCGTGGTGTTCAGGGACGGACCCACTTGATAGTCGGGTGTGGCACGGGTCACACCCGATTTTGTGTCACAAACTGTAAATTCTTTGAAAAAATGTTGTTTTTTAGTACGTGCAACCCCCGATAATATTTAGTGCTACTTCGGTTTATTCCAAATCTTATTTATGTTTCTAATTTTAGTACTTATAATCGAAAAATTTTGTGCAAAACTTCTCTTAGAAAGTTGTGCAACACCCATCCAAAATTTCTGGGTCCGTCTCTGGTGGTGTTGTCTCACTAGTGCCGTGAGAAAAAGTGTTGACACATCAGCACCTTTTTTCCTAACATCAAAAACCCTTTCTTTTCTATAACATCTGGTGCTGTCATGCATTCTTGCACCTCACATATATATATATAATTTTTTTAAATTATTTAAAGGGATAATTCTCTAAAAAAGAACTATAGTTGTAAAAAATAGTAGTTCTGTGTAGCAAACTAAAAAAAATACTATTATGAACACTAATGCTGACACTTTTGTCTTTCTTTAAGTATTATGACCATTTTATCCTTCCAAATTACATAAATGGTCCATGTGGGTTTGCGAAAATTACATCCATCGTCCCTAGGCTAAATTACATAAATGGTCCCTGTCGTTTGAAAAAAATTGGGTCCATCGTCCCTTTTTTTCGAAAATTTTGTTCCAAATTTTCTTTTTCGATTTTTTTTCTAAATATGTTTTTCGAAATTTTTGTTCCAAAATTTTTTTTTCTAAATTTTTTTTTTCGAAATACTTTTTTTTTTCAAATTTTTTTTAGAAAATTGTTTTTCGTGACACGCGAAAAAAAATTGAATTTTTTTTTAAATATTTTTTAATAAAAAAAAAGTTCGATAAAAAAATTCACTTGTGACAAAAAAAATCAAAAGTGAATAAAAAACAGGTGAAAATGTATAAAAACGGAGTAAAACGTATAAAAAAATTTTGAAATTCTTTTTTTTTTTAATTTACTTCTGAAATAATGTTTTCGAGATTTTTTTTTGACACGACCTTTTTTTTTTTTTTTTTTTTTGTAGATTAAAACGTAGAGGGACCATTTATGTAATTTACCCTAAGGACAGTGGGTGCAATTATTAAAAATTCAAGAGTAAAATGGTTATCACAATTTTTTTTTATCTTTATTACTCATATGAAGAAAAAAATGTCAACATTATTGTTTAAAAAAGTATTTTTTTTAGTTCGCTACGCATAACTGACATTTTTGACAACTATAATGCTTTTTTAGAGAATTATCCTTTATTTAAATAAACTAACACATTTAATTAAAACTAAAATTTAATTAATTAAAGAAATACATTAAAAAAAGTAAAAAATAAAATAAAATAAAATAAAAGATATATTAAAAATAACGATATATTAACAAAGTACAATTTAGTAATTTAGGTTCCATAAATGCTTCACGATATCGTTTCGAAGTTCGTCGTGTGCTCTCCTATCCCGAAGTTCTTTATTTTTCCTTCGATGTGTCTCGCATCGTTCAATCCAAGTACGTGTCATATTCGATTGTGGAGAAACGTGCAATTCGTTAAATTCACAAACTGGGAACTCTAGATCTTTCAATATCATGTTATCTATATTACTTATAATGCACGAAGGCACCTCACTCTTAATTTTAAGACGTACAAGAAATTAAGCATGGTTTACAACACTTTAATGCACCCAATTTTCAGAATTACAACAAAGTAAGCATAACGTACAACAAAATAAAGCGTGGTGTCATTTTAAGACCAAAATTCTATCGAAGAACATTAATGCTATTAAAAACACCTCTTCACAAAAAATTATAACCATTTAAGCACAATGTACAATAGCTGCAACCAATTTTCAGATTTACAACAAAATAAGCAAAGTGTACAGCAAAATAAGCATGATGTAATTTTCAGACTTACAACATTAATGTTATTAAAGTGGTCAATGTTACTAATGACTATAATGACTACTACTTACAAGAAAAGAAACATAGTGTACAACACTTTAATGCACATAATTTTCAACAAGACAAGAAGCATAGTGTACAACAAAACACTACATTAATGTTATTTAATGTAGTCAATTATTTAACTGGTTAATAAATACAATTAATACATTTATTAAAACACCCTTTATATAAGAAATACAAATTATCAAGCATATTGTACAACCAAACAAAACACAATTCATGCATTAAATTTCACTACAACAAATAATAAAGCACATTATACAAATATTTAAGCCCGAACGGGCAATGGGCCAAATGGGCTTGAGCCCAAACGGGCGCGGACCAAACGGGCTCGAGCCCGAGCTGACATGGGCCAACGGGTTCGAGCCCGAACGAGCACGGGCTATACGAAATTCTTGATATCCGTAAATTTATTGTTGAAAAGAATATAATAAACTAAAATACATTATTCATCGAAAAATTTTATTTCAGGGTACCCACCGCTGCAACGCGCGGGTACCCTGCTAGTGTAATATGATACAACAATACATAATTCTTCGTAGCGTGTTGATTTCAAAAGCTCGTGCAAGTTGTTGTATAATTCCCCAATGACCTTGTAGAACTCCAAAAGCTCGTGCGATATCTTTTCTTGCACTTTCTTAAACTCTTTTAAACTTCATTGTTTTTGCATTCCTTGCAATAGAGTATGTTTTAACAAATGTAGACCATTGAGGATAAATTCCATCCGCCAAATAGTTACCTTTTGAGTATGTTTTTTTCTACAAAGCTCGAGCTCGGGAGCTCCTCGAAGCTATCGCACGTATATAAGCCGCGAGCCTAAACGAGCTTTTGTAGAGCCCAGTTAGGCTCGAGCTCGCTCGAGCTCGTTAAGCTCGCTTGTTCGAGCTTTTACCGATCTTTTCACCGAATAGAGTCATCAAATAACGGTGAACCGTATAGAACATTGAGGTCGTTATTTGCCCCTGGAACACCAAAATAGGCATGCCAAATCAACCAATCTTGTGACGCGACGGCTTCAAGTATTAGAGTTGGGTATTTATGGTCACGTCTTTTGAATTGCCCGTGTAAGCCAGTTGGACAGTTTGTCCATTCCCAGTTCATACAATCAATGCTCCTAAGCATTCCCGTGAGTCCATGTTTTTCTTCATGCAATGCATATGTATGTTGGATATAATTTAAATCGGGTTTTCTTAAAAACTCATTAAAGTGGTATAAAGTATGTATGCATTTAGTGAAGTTGTGTAAGCATTCACGTGAACAACGTTTACCAATCCGCAAGTACTCGTCAAATGCATCAGGTGTTGTGCCGTTGCCAATTGGCGTATGGCCGATGTACATTTCATGATAAGAGTAATACTTAAACGACCCACAGCATCATATCGTTGTTTAAAAAAACGGAAGTATTCGGGAAGAGGGTTAACATTGTAATTGGTAATATCTTTAACTATTTGTTTAAAAATTTTTGAACTCATACGATACCTTCGCCCAAAGACCCTTTCGGGATATTTAGGTGGACTATATTCGTCTCCAAAATAATCTTCCATTAGTCGTTCTTCCGCCTCTTCTCAGTCACGGGGTATGTATCTCCTAGGTATAGGATCCGAACTCGAGGCTTTCGTCCTTTGTCGGGTGGATGCGGCAAAGCATCATCTCCAAATAACTCGGGTTCTTCGACTGGCCGTCCTCGGTTTCTTCTTACTTGTGTCAAATCGGGATTTCTCCATTTGTGTTTGTCCCTAAAAAAAAAGCCAAGCGCCTTTGTGAGCAAAATCTCTCCCGCCGCCTTCTTTATACAAAATGTGAACTCGGGTCATCAAATCTTCATCATTTTTGCCGCTAAGCCTCGCGGTTTGTTCGAAAACCGAGTTAAACTTCCCAACTTCTCGGTTCATCGGAGTCCACTTTCCCGTCAACATGTTCTTGTTACGCTCTTTCAAACCTTACGCTTGGCTTGCTCATTGTATTCGTCAAGAACTTTGTACCAAAACATGTCATTTTGTTGGTGTTCCCGACAATCGGATCCTCGGATATTTGTATGTAACATTCTGCCAAAATTAACTCCTCGCCTTGCCAAAAGTAACTCCTCGCCTCGGGTCCAAAGCGAATGGTCTCTTTTCTTTTCTCGGGGTTTCTTGGCTTGGGTCGAGCAATGGCCTCGCTTCGATTTTGGATCCGATAGGCCCTCGTCGGATTGTTGGGTAAATTCGGGTTGTTCGGATTCAGACTGTTGTTGGGAAAATTGGGGTTGTGTAAATAAGGGTCGGTATAGTGTTTGTTGTAGAGATTGTTGTTAGGAAATTTGGGTTTGGGATAGTTTTTCTTGAAGTTGCAATTGTTAACATAGGACAAAATTTGGGTCGGGTGTATGGCGAATGGGTTATTAAAAGTGACGAATTGGTTTGGGAATGAAGGAATTTGGTGGGTGTTTGAGGTGATGGAATTTGCGGATGATGGTGTGTTTAGGTTAGAGAAGATGACGAATTTGGCATTTGAAGAGACTGTATTTGATTTTGCAGATCGTTGAGCATGTTGTTGACCCATTGATTGGGATTCATTTTTGTAAGTTAAATAAGAAAAGATAGAGAAGTATAGAGATAGAAGTGAAGATGAAAATGTGTGTAAAAATTGATTGAGTTATAGGGTATTTATAAGAACTTTAAAAGGTAAAAATTGAGAAAAAAAAAAGTGGGTAAAAAAAAGGTATTGTTTTTGACCGTTCAACGTTCACATATCTTACACATACAAACTAATTTATTAGGCACCAAACTTTATTTAATACACTACATAACTACTTTATAGCAATCCTTAGTAAAAATATATGTAAACTTAATGGGCCTATTACTTATTCAAACCCTACACACAACAAACGCATATCATTCTTGCAGTGAACAAAAACATTTATCATATCACCTACCTACCTATCATCACCTACCTATCAATCTATCATCACTGTAAAAGAAAAATTTATCATCACCTACATAATCTACTCTTCACAATACGCAGCAACAATAAAAAAATTCGTCCATTTTCTTTCATCGCATCTTCATTAAACTGTAAATCCATACACAACAACAACAAACAAATTCATACAAACTAAAAAAAAAACGGGATAACACCAAAAAAACGAGAAAACACGAGGCTTGGTATCGTGCTTGCGCTGTCACGTCGCGTTTTTCGGGAGCATTTGAGCTGGTCGTGACGGCTCAGGACACGAAAACACAAGCCACGGTGTGGAGCTCACGCCATTCGGTCGCGTCCTGCCGGAAAACACAAGCATTCGCGCAAAGTACCCGAAGCTCTAAATAGAAATTTAATTTAGTCACAAACAGACACTTTTCACATTAAAATACAAATTTTATGTATTAAAGTGATAAAGTTCAAGAAAAACACCGTCTTAATATTCTAAATAGTTTTTAAAAAGTTGTCTACATTCACTAAATAAAACCAATGATTTATCAATTTTACTATTCTACTAGTGGGTGTAATTAAGTCGAGCTAAGTCGAACACTGTCAAGCTAGCTCAAAACATAAAGCTTCAACATAATGATGTATATCTTTTAATTAGATATATACTCAAACCAAGGCTAGGAGATAAGGACATCCACATATATTTATCCACAACACTCCCTCTTAGATATCCATATTATTAACACGCTTTAAGAATGCCTCCTCGTTAAAAAAACATGCTTGGAAAACCCAGTGGGGTAAAACGAAGGCTAAGGGAATAAAGAGTGTGACGCGTATTATCTCTCTCCGATGCCAACATCACTTGAGCTCTTTGAGTCAGTGCATCCCAATGTTGCAATTGAAAAGAACTTTGGCCAAATATGTTTTGTCTTGTCGCCTTTGATGTAACCTTCCTTAAAATTAAGTAATGAATGCTACATTATCTTCATTCAAAACTGTTAGTGCCTCCTTGCCAGAATTTATGTATAATGAGCTTGCCGCGATTGTTCGCTTTTTCGAATGCTATGAAATTGCACTATCGTCACTCGTGAGGTACATATCCAGTTTGAGACTGACCAATGTGTAAAGATATATATCATGCATCTGCAAAAGCAACTAAACTTGTTTTCACGGGTTAGTGAATATAAACCTATATCTTTTGTACTTTGAAGATATTAAAATAATTGCTTTACTCCATTCTAGTGATTTGATCAATTTGATCAATTATTATTCTGGAAAACTTTTAAATCATAACATGTGATTCATACATTCTGTATTCTTTAAGGAATCTAAAAATAAAATGAGCTCTTATTTTATTATATTAGATGTATACAACTTATTTCTTATATTACTAGACATAACAATAATTTTGCTTTCTCGTAATATTCATGTGTATATATTTCAAGTCCCAATAATCATGTCTCATCATAAGAGACTTCAACATTACATTAGTTACTTGCGTCTTTTCTTTATTTGGCCATTCATTTATACGTCTTGCACTTCTTGCAGGTATTCAAGATCCTCACCTTAATTACACAATATTTATCATGTGCATTATTGTATACTATAGTATTATCGACGTCATTTCAGTTCTTTTAGATTTTACACTCTACTAGACATTATATTGTATCATTTACTTAGATATTTTTCATACCCGGGATGTTTTCAGTTACCTTCTTGCTCCATTTTATCTATTCATTAGAGGACATTTATTTGGATTCGATTAGTTTATCAAGCTGCAGACGTGTCATAGACTTACTACCAACCATTGGTTTTATTGCTGGGACACGCATTGTAATTGGAGCACTAGCACCGTATATATGATCTACTCACTTTATTTAGATCACTAAACTTGTGTGGCAACTATTAGATCTGAAAAATGAAGAGTTTTATTAAATTCAAGTTCATATTAGTGTGAGTATCAACATTTATATTATTATTCATTCTAAATTTCTCGCCGCTCATTCTCTCCCCTTAATGAATTATCAATTTTAACATCCTATTTTGTGCGTTGTGATGGATTTACTATAACACATGTGTAAGCTACAACGTAAATATAAGCGTACATGAAAGTTGCAAAATAAACGTCCATGTAAAAACTACAAAATTGATAGAAAAGAAAAGGTCAGCTAAGAGTGTTGTATACAGTGGCGTGAGAGCCTCGCCATTCCGATGTGGACTATCCTTTGGCGTTGCTAGTACCAAGCCACGACACCGGTTCAATGTTGCGCCAGTCCTTGAGCCAGACCACAGGCTGGCGTGAGTGGAAGGAAAGCAAAATAAAAAATAGCCGTTTTAAAAAATTAAGTGTTGTTTGCTGCTTTTTGGTTGTGGTTTAAGGTTGGGAGATATGCAGTTTGAGTTGTAACAGATCTTTTAGAGTGATTAGGTAGGATGGAAGGATAAGGTAGGTACCAGGTAGTATGTGTGACTGCAAGTGAATGAGCTATAGTAAAATTAGGGTTACTTGTATTACATAATCCCTAAGATGTAGGGTTATTAATTTTGGACTGGTCATTAGTTTAAAAGAATTTCATTTGATTATTGAGCCTAGCCAACTTTCAACTAAAAATTATTGCAATGAAATGATCTTCGGCTACGAAATGGGTTAACTGTGTAGGAATCAGAAGGAAAATGAACAAAAGAATGATCAGATTCAACTAACTCGGAAGATTACAAGACACTAAAAAAAATACTAATATGAAACTCTAACTATTAAACAGGCCTAAACAAGTGGACCTGGCCAATAGGCCTTATTAGCTAACATCCTCCCCCAAACTCACAATGCCGTAGCAGTGATCATTATAAGTTTGTCATACACAAAATAAACTAAAACTGAAAACTAAACACGCAGCTTTGGAGTATCTTAGATCAACATAATTACGGAGATGAACGAGAGTAGAACAGGAAGACAGAGTAGATTTAGACTGACAGATTCAGATTCAGACAGGCAGATTCAGACATATGCAAATTCAACAGAGAGGTCCGAAGAGAGGTAGACGAAGAACAGATTCAGGCGAACAAATGCAGACAGACATATACAGTTTCAGCAAAAAGATCCGAACAGAGGTAGAGGAAGAGCAAAATTAGGCAGACAGATGCAGCAGAAAAAACCAGACGGAACTAGATGCAAAACCACGTGAGAAATCAGACAGATGCAGAACCAGACGTAACCAAATACAAAACTAGGCAAACCAAAACATGTTCTTGATGCAGAGATGACACATAACTACTCAAGACATAGTCGGATTAGTTAAGACTACAACATCACCATCACCAAATATCAATACCAAAAATCAATACCGAGTCATATTCCGATACGAGTCATATTCCGATACGAACCAATCAAAAACAAAATCACACCTCAAGTACACAATTGTTCTGAACCAATCAATAACTCGATACAAATACCAATACCAAGACAAACCAAACTATTAAACATCCAAACTCAAGCTTACCAGTAACCAGATATAACAAACTGTTCTATCCGAAATTTGGGTATATTAAAGATTTTGCCTATGCATTTTTGTTTATTTTTAAAGTTTTATATGTTTATTTATTTTTGTATTGTAATTTTTATTTTTATTTGGTGAATTAATAAGATTCAGTTTATTTTAAATAATGGAAAAAATAGTGGGCGAGACTTTTTTGGCTTTAGCCATGAGGGAGGAGTATACTTTCGTATGTGAGTGAGTTTAGTGAGTCGCTAATTCGGAAAACTAACTTAAGCCAGTTTGAGCCGCTCTACAAAGAGTCGTGTAAGCTTCAAAATAAATCACCACAAAAGAATAAGGTGGCGTTTGGTTCGTGAATTTAAAATTCTAGAAAATTTAAATTCTTGAGAATTTAAAATTCCGTAATTTAAATTACCTTGACATGTTTGGTTGACAGAGATTCATAATATTTTGAAATATGCCATTGTGTTTATTATTGCAATTTTTTAGGGAGTGACGGATAGGGGTGTCAAAAAAAACGACTTCACCCCGATTAAGCCTATTCGGGTCGAGTTACTTAGGTTAAAAGAATTATTCGGGTCAACTTGAGTAATCTGAATACTAAATAGGGTCGGGTATCGGGTTGGAAAATTTTGATAAGTCGGTTGCGGGTCTACCCGATTGACACGAATAAATATTTTTTATATTTTTTTAATATAAATGTTATAATATTCTATTTAAACAAGTAAAAAAAGCATTTTTATTATATTTTACTCATATTCGATTTGAACCGAACCCGAAAGGACCCGACCCTATTGACACGAAGCCGACTAACCTTAATTCAAATAGGGTCAGGTTCGGGTATGAAATCAGAAAGAGTGAAAATAAGTTTGTTTTAGATGAATTTGAGGAGAGTGAACACCTTGAAGTCAATCTAAGGAATGAGAGGGACGTTGTTGATGAATTTGTAAAACACCAGAGGAAACCAACACTAGAAGATTCTGTGGGTTGGAATGATGAGATGTTTAAATATTTCAAAGATCAGTGGGAGGCTAAACGGGAAGAGGAATGTCCTGATGTGGAGGATGTTTTTGATGAGGAGAATGGAATAGCAAAGAGTATGACAGATAATGAATTAGCAGACAAGAGTGTTGGTATCCTGAATAAGGGATCATATAAAGATAGCTTACTATGTCAACAATGACTATAGAACTGAAAATGGCTGCTTGGAATGTCAGGGGTATGTTTAACAAAGGTATGCAAAAGGATGTGAAGAGGTTCATAAGTGATGAAAACTTGGGTATCTGTGCTGTCTTGGAAACTCATATTAAAGAAAAACATATTAAAAGGATTCGTGATTTTGTGTATGGGGATTGGAATTGGTGCTCTAATATGAAGGAAAGTGATAGAGGTTGCAGAATTATTGTTGGATGGAATGAACGACATGTCAATATTATGTAGTTGCATCAAGTAAAAAGGCAATTTTGTGTCAAATAGAGATTTTTTTTGGGTAAAAGGTCAAAGACCCGGTAAATATATTACTCCAAAAAACATTTAAGTACAAAGGATATGGGTGAATCCCATATCTCAGCACGTTACATAGGCAAAAGCTTATATAACAAGATACTTCCTATTCTCTATTTAAGAAAATAAACAACTACTCAAAATATAACATTAAACTCCTAGGGAGATAAAATTACATCCTACCAAGGCCTTGGAGCTTGATACCATACGTGTCATAATAGGCATCCAAGTTTCCTGGAAGATCGTAAACCTGGTCTACATAGTTATCATAACCATAGTCATCTTCGCGATCATGACCACCACCAAATAGATTACTCGTCTCATCAAAGGAGTTCACAACCTCCTCATCATCACTATTAGAATCCACAATCTCTCCCACCTTAGTGAATGGGTTAACCCTCTTAGTAAACGAAGTAGCCGGGAAATCCTTATTATAACCCTGATAATCAACCTTTTTAATAGGATTACCATTATCATCAACATGAGTAGCTTTCCCTGTCAAATAGAGATTAAAGATACTAGAAATAGTTTCTTTTGTTGCTTTTGTCTATGCTTCTAATTCAGGTAAAAAATGAAAGATTTTTTTTTTGGGTAAAGGGGAGTAATCCTGCACCCTGGTAAATATATTAACTAAATAAATGTTTAAGTACAATGGATATGAGTGAAGTCCCATATCTCAGCCCGTTACATAGGCATAAAGCTTACATAACAAGATACTTCCTAGTTTCTAAACAAGAAACCAAACCACTACTCAAAAGATAACAAATGACACAACGCAGTAAATTACTTCCTAGGACTTTGAAACTTTGTGCCATACATGGCATTAAAGGCATCCAAATTCCCAGGAAGATCACGAACCTGTTTCGCATAGTCATCGAAGTCATAGTCATCATACTCATCTTCAAACTCGTGGCCACCACCAAATATATTTGCAGACTCATCAAAAGGGTTAGCAACAACCTCATCTTCGAATCGACACCTCAATCTCTCCTACTTTAGAAAAAGGGTTAACTCTCTTAGTAGAAGAGACGGGCGGAATACAAGAGTCACTAGTGTTAGAAGCCACAGCTGTGTCTATCTCTTTCAAATCACTCACAAGGGGATCTTGTGATACATTACCTGTCATAGGAGACTTATCATCATTAACTTCCATTGTACGACCAGAATCCACATCCTTGCAGGAGGCATTAGAAGGATTATCAGACGTATCCGTAGAAAGAGTATCAAACTTGTTAGATGTAGAGATCTTAGTACCACTCGAACTAGCCACCACAGAAGCATTCTTCTTAGTGACTTCCACTTTCTTAGGTTTAGGAGGAGTCTTTTTAGGTTGATATTGAAACTGCTTACCCACAACAGGGTTAGTAAACCCTCCTTGACCCGGAATAGTAGACCCACCTTGCTTACCCTTCTTCTTGTTATTAACCATCTTGAACCCATCATTAACCCGCTTAGAAGGCTGAGCAGAAGGTTTAACAGCTTTAGGACATTCAATAGGGGTATGACCAAAAATCATACATTTGTCACAATGCGGTGGTTTCCACTCATATTCAACCCGTATCTTCTCAATAGTCGAACCCGACCCATCAAGTAACGGTATCTCAACAATAAGGCTGTCCCTAAGCACCTCATCCGACTTCACTTCAATCATGCATCTAGCAAAACTACTACGGCCCCATGATTCCTTGCACATTTGGCTAGTGAAAGCGTCTAACCTTTTGGGAGTGCCTATCACTGTGGCAAGGAGACTAAGACCATCATCAGAAAACATAGCAAGAGGAACATCATGGAATTTAACCCACACCGGGATGTTGGTCAAATCCTCTTTAAGTAGGTTGGTGTTTAATGTCCATGGTTTAAGAATAATAGGTACATTTCTAATCAACCAAGGACCGTTCTCAAGAACATCATCAACACCTTTCTTCGAATTGAACTTAAAAAAGAAAAACCCCTTAGCATTCATCATGACCTTTTGAATACCAAACTTAGCCCACGCATTGCGTACAAAGTAATCAACAACAGGGAAAGCAAGTCGATTACCAAGGAAATACCCATACAAAGTATTCTCAAACCTAGAGTTTACCTCTTCAACCACTTTCATCGGGACAGAAAGATCCACACCATTAGCTTTCGTATTACCCTCCAACCTTCGAAAGTTAGGCGTGTGATTCTTAGGTTCAGTAGAAGTAACACCAGCATACGATGTAGAAGGTTGGTTCAAATCACCACCCTTTTTAGTACCCACAGCCCCATTTGCATTCTTAACAGCCTTAACATTATTAGGATCATTAACATTAGAAGCCATGGGAGCACTCGAATCATGAGGATGTGAGTAATAACCAATAGCATTAAGCATCTCCTCAAGCTCATTCTGGATGCGGCACCTTAAGATGCTTAAATGTATTAGCCCCAGTAGAAGTAGTAGTATCCAGAGTCACAGTTGGTTTTAATGGTTGCCCATCGTCACCCATAAGCACAAGTTTACCCTCAAGAATTTGTTTTTCAATAGCATGAATTTTCGATAACGTGTCATTGCCCTTAGTCGTGTCATGACAAGGTGCGTCCTGATTGGTAGGCGAACCAAGTGGAATCGGCTCCACTTGTCCAACAGTTCGAGAACAACTCCTCTTGTAAACCCTCGAGACGTAACATGTGATCGACAAGCCATGAACATTAACATTCATATTACACTCGTTGCCTGGAGTAGCCATCTCTCCCAGATTAGACATCAAAAAACAGAAAACCCAACACAAATAAGTAACCAGACAAACACAAAGCTAACGTCTTGCTTCAAAACCGAGTAAAACCCTAGTAAAAACTAGGGTTTATAGAACATGTAATCACGTTACTAACCCATAGTATAGCAAAACACGATCAGAATATTTGATGTAATAATAGCAGTGATCGGATAAGAACCCTAGGGTGATATCACAGCAAAACCCTAATTCAGCGATTAATAAGAGAACCAAAATCAATTTAACCAAGTCGACGAAACCCTAGGCAATCAAACAGCAGCATTAACCAAGACAAGATCAGAAGATCAGGCTTTGAAATTGCTATATGAATTATTAGGAGTCGGATTGGAAAAAGCGATTAGGGTTTAAAGATGGATCGCAAAATCGCCAGAGCAAAAGGGTAGGGAGAGAGGTGATCTTAAAAAATGAAAGATCTAATGGGAAACCTTGGCTAGGTATAAAATCATCACCAATGATAAGCCATGGATTCTTATGGGATATTGGAATGTGAGCCTGTATATTAAAGATCATTCAGAAGGAGGTTCAGTCATGACAAGTGACATGATTGATTTTCGGGAATGTCGTAATTGTATTGAAGTTGATGACATCAATTGCTCAGGAATCCATTTTACATGGGTACAGAGAAGACTCAATCCAAGATGTGGAATTTTGAAGGAATTTGATAGAGTTCTTGGAAATGTGGAGTTTATGAGCAAGTTTACGAACTCACATGATATATTTCTCCCTCATCTTACTTCTGACCACAACCTTGCTGCTCTAATCATCCCATAAATGACGAGGAAGAAATAAAAGGCTTTTAGATGCTCAAACTTTATTGCTGATAAATCTAAATTTTTATATGTTGTGCAGGAAGAATGGGATCTACAAGTGGAAGGATGTTGCATGTTCAAACTAGTAAAGAAATTAAAAGCTCTAAAAGTCCATATGAAGAAGCTTAGTTAGAAATTTGGGAACCTTCATGAAAAGGTTATTGATTGGCAGGAAAAACTGAAAGTGATCCAGATAAAGGTTGACAAAGATCCTCATATCCTTGTCACATAAGAGATTCTTAGAGGCTACACTTATCACCCTTATCACCCTTCATGAAAAGGTTATTGAATGGCAGGAAAAACTGAAGTTGGAAATTTTAGGTGAGGTCAATGCTACATTTAGCACCCTTGTGCCTAAAAGTAAGACTCGTATTTAGGTCTCTGACTAAAGACCTATAGCATGTTGTAATGTCCTTTACAAGATCATCAATAAGATTTTGACCAATAGAACCAAGAATGCTGTGTAAGCTAGTCAGTCCATACCAAAGTGCCTTTATCCCAGGAAGGCACATCACTGATAATATCCTTCTCACACACGAGCTTCTTGTAACCTTTCTCAATTTTGATGTCATCATTTGATATATTACGTCATTTAAATATGTCATTTCGTAAATATTTTACGTGCTATATTTTTTAATTCCATTTTATAAAACATTGTACGATTTACATTTCATGTAATCCCGAACCTACAAATTGTAGGTTTAACAAACAATTACACATTTACATTTGATATACTAAAGTCTTAGTATATTTAAGTAGACAAACAAATTCTTATTAGTATTACATAATTCATTTCATTCTAGCCTTGTACCGGATAAAGTGTAGGCAACGTTGTGATAGGTTTGGTTCTACCTCGTGGAAGAACTCGGTGTCTAGCCTTGTACCGGATAAAGTGTAGGCGACGTTGTGAAGGCATCTCCGCCACATTAAGGAGCTTGTGTTGTGATAGGTTTGGTTCTACCTCGTGGAAGAACTCGGGGAATGGAGTAGGGGAAGGAAAAAGTCCTTGTAGCCGAACCACTATAAATACTTGTGTCATGGTTTTGTGTTCCTTTACTCTTTATCTCTTTGCATTATTTATGTATATGTCTATATATCAATATCCAACACACGATCTAAATGGATTGACATAAGTCGATCTAAATACTTTAAAACGAAGTTTTAATCGGCAAAACTATTCAACCCCCTTCTAGTTTTCTACATAATTAGTTCACACTACAAACATATTGTGTTCAACCATTTAACTAAACCTATAGATTTCACTCAACCTTTGTGTTGACCTTTTAAGCATGTTTTATCACATGTCCATAATGATAAGGCTGGAGCGGAGGGGCAGGGGATCAATCAAGAAGGCTATAACTTATTTTATCATTCGATAAACATCAAATACTTTATGTTGATGTATTTTGTAAACATGGAACCAACTGGGACCTGTCTTTGTAAACTCTGATATATTTTAATAAATCGAATGATCAGCCTTTTAACGACTCAATTAGAGATCATTTTCTGTATTATAACTATTATACCAAGAGGTAACACCCAGCTTAAATTTTGTTGCATTCACAAAATTGAGGGTGTTACACTTCTCAGAGGATATAATTGGAAGAATGGGGCAAGGAGAGTAGCATTGAAAATTGATATACAAAAGGCCTAAGACACTGTAAATTGGGATTTCTTGGAAGGCATTCTACATTCATTCAAATTCCCAGCTTTAATAGTTAAAATGGATTATGGTTTGTATAAGGTATGCTGCTTTCACAATTAATGTTCAACAATGAAGAGTTGGGTACTTCAAAGGAGGGAGAGGCCATAGACAAGGTGATCCTATCTCACCTTACACTTTTACACTTGTTATGGAAGCTCTCAGTTTACTTTTGAAGTAGCAAATTAATGAGAGTGGCAGTTTCAAGTATCATTGGGGATGCAAAGAGCTGCAAATTTCACATTTATGTTTTGCCAATGACCTGCTAGTTCTTTGTCATAGTGATGTTAACTAAGTGAAAGTAGTAAAATCAGCATTGTACAAGTTTAGTCCTATATCTGGCTTACATCCTAATATAGGCAAAAGCACAGTGTTCTTTGGAAATGTTCAAGACCATGTCAAACAACAAATTCTTGATATCCTTCTCTTCAAGATTGGAGCCTTACCTATTTCGTACTTGGGAGTACATCTCATAACCAAACAACTTAACTTCACTGATTGTAAATGCCTAATTGACAAGGTAAAATCAAAGGTTACTAATTGGAAGAACAATATGTTATCTTAAGCAAGGAGACTTCAGCTTATAGTGCCCATTCTTTCCTCTAAGATAGTTTACTGGTCTTCAGTTTTGCTCCTACCAAAAGTTTTTATTAATAATATCAATAGAGTATTGAAGGGGTTCTTATGGTGTCAAGGTGAACTGTTTAAAGGAAGGGCAAAAAGAGCATGGAAATAAGTGTGTAAACCAAAAGATGAGGGTGGCCTTGGAATTAAAAATCTTGGATTATGGAATGAAACTCTTATAACTAAGCATTTGTGGAATGTGTCAAGCATTAAGGAGTCCTTATGGGTCAAATGGATCAATGTGATAAGACTAAAAGGTACTAGTGTTTGGGAGATAGCCTGTGACAAGAGCTCAATTGGATGGAAGCAAATTATGACCCTTAGAGACAAAATGAGAAAATATGTGATGAGTAAAGTTGGTAATGGTGCAAATATTTTCCTATGGCATGACAAGTGGTGGGGTCTAGAACCTTTGATTAATTTCATTTCTATGAATAGAGTGGCACGAGCAGGTTTAGGTCACTCTATGAAAATTAAAGAAATGATTCATGAGGGACAATGGTGTTGGCCAGATGGTTGGAGTAATGAATTACTAATTATTCAAACAATTCTAATGCCTAGCTTGAATGAGGAGTTTAAAGATAAGTATTTGTGGTAGTTTAATGATGGCATAAATGTTAACTACTCTACTAATAGGGCATGGAAAGATTGGAGAGTAAGTGGTACCAAAGTGGAATGAGGTGATCTTATTTAGTATTCTAACTGTACTCCCAAACACTCTTTCATGATGTGGATTACAATTAATGGAAGACTATCAACACAAGATAGACTTAGTAAGTGGTACCCAGACAAAAAAATGGCCTGCTCTCTTCGTAATACTTGCCCTGATTCTTTAAATCACCTATTTTTTTATAGCTCCTTCTCTAATAAGATATGGGTGGATTTGAAAAAGATGACAGGTCAGGAAGCAGTTCCTGATAAATGGGAGGAATTGTGGGACATATGGCAAGTTTGAAGTTTAATAGATCAATAAAGAGTATATTGATAAGAATTATCCTTGCAGCATGTATATATTATATATGGAATGAAAGGAACAAAAGTTTGTTTACTACTGAGAAAAGGGATAATAAAAAATTGCTGGCAACTATGGTTAACTATATAAGACTGAAATTGTCTAGTCTTCAAGTCAAGAACACTTCTCAGATATTGGAAATTGGTAAGAAATGGAGAGTTGTTATGAGTTTTAAGAAAGGAGACTATGCTTTATTGGAAGAGATTGATAATGAAAGAAGGCAGTGATAACACAGTGGGCATAATTACAGTCCTTGGCTTCCTTAGACTTCATAAAGGGGTGTTTGGGTCAAGAGATTTTATGAAGATGGCTACTACCTTGGGGCATAGCTTTACATTGGATAAGGCCTTCTGTGTATCTATTTGGGGTAGCATTACACCTCTTGGGCTTTATATCTAGTTGTAAGTAATGATCCCATAAAGTAGTTTCCTGCAGTTGGTATGTCAGTGATCAACATTTTATCTTTAATGCTAAAGGTTTGGAGTGCTTAGTGAGATCCTTATCCTTTATAGTATTCGGCAGAGTTGAGGTTCAAGATTGTTAATACAAATATCATCATTAAACGTTATTTATATTTTTGATCTTTACCTAAGTTTTGTTAACGACAAAAGTAAATTTAATTTGTATAAAGCTTAAAGCTTGTCAAGTTTAATAGATATTAAAACAAGCTTTCTCAAACAATACCTTCATCATTTAAAGCATTTACATTGTGACTAATCATATCTTAATATGAGTCTAAGAATAATGTATAATAGTAGTTTTTAGAATGTTTACTTATGTATTTGCATATTTCTAAAAATAGAAAAACAACACATGACATCATGCGATGCATCATGGAAATCATTGGAAGATTTCATTAGATATTTTGTGTGGATTTGTACTCTTCATATCTTACACAATCTTACATAGATATGGTTGACTTTGGCAAGATCTTGATATCTTGTTGTCAGACCTGGCGGCACCAAAATCCACAACGGGCAGAACCTTTTTAAGGGGTCCGCGGTCCGTGGATGCTGCTGATGGTTTTGGCTATAAATAGCAAAGCCAAACCAGGTAGTTTTTCATCCCTTTCAATCATACTCTCTTACATATCTTCTCTCTAACCTTTCTAACTCAGTTTCATATCATATTAGTGATCTCCTTTGTAGCAAAGAAGATCAAGTCACATTCAAGCTTCAAACGAGAAGTTGGAAGTCTTGTTTGTTTAGTGTTGTATGATCTTGTGTTGATTCATACTTCATTGTTGTATTAAACCATCATAATCTTGTGAGTGTGAGTGCTTAGTATTTTAGTGCTCAAAATACATTGTGTGTGGGAGTGGTTGTACCATTGGAAAGAACTCGACATCTAGCGTAGTGTCGGAAATAGTGTAAGCGAAGTGTAAAGGTTTTCTCCGCCGGTGAAAGGAGGTTGTTGACTAGTGAAGTTAAACTCTCGAGTGTGAGACTCGAGGAGTGGAGTAGGGCAAGGAAAAAGAGTCCTTGTAGACCGAACCACTATAAACAACTTTTTGTGGTTTGATCATTTCTTTCCTTATTTACTCTTTACATATTGCTTGCATATTTCATTAACATATCTAAGATCAATATCAATTGATCTTTCAATAAGTTTCAAAACAAAGTTTTTAATTGGTAAACTATTCAACCCCCCTTCTAGTTTTCTACAATTGGTACCAGAGCCTCGTTGCTCAAGAATTTCTAAAATAATTTGTATTTTATAAACTTGAAACGATCCATGGATTCTGAAAACTTTAAAGAAGGACAATCTATGCAAAGAACACCACTCTTTGAAACCAATGGATTTATCTATTGGAAAAACCGTTTTGAAACATATGTAAAATCAAAAGATATAGATCTTTTGTTTGTTATTGTTAAAGGGGATTTTAGTTCTACAACAAAGGATATTTCTGTTGATGAACAAAAGAAATTAGTTGCTAAAAATAATGAAGCTAAAATGATGCTTTATAATGCTTTACCTAGAAAAGAATATGAAAGAATTTTTATGTGTGAAACCGCCAAAGATATTTGGGAATCTTTGATTGTTACACATCAAGATAATTCACAAGTCAAGGATAACAAAATTGATCTTCTTGTTCAACAATATGAACAATTTGTTATCCCTGAAGATGAAACCATTGATTGTGGCTTTTCTCGCTTTAATACTATTATTACATCACTTAAAGCACTTGATGAATCTTTTCGTAGTAAGAACTTTGTCAGGAAATTTCTTAGAGCACTTCATCCCAAATGGAGAGCTAAAGTGACCGCTATTGAAGAATCAAAAGATCTCTAAAAATGTCACTAGACGAGCTAATCGGTAACCTCAAAGTACACGAAATGGTGATGGAGAAAGATTCGAAGATCATCAAAGGAAGAAGGGAGAAGATCAAATCCGTTGCTCTAAAAGCAAAGGCGGAATCAAGTGATGATGACGAATCTTGCTCCGGTAGTGAAGATGAGGAGTATGCCATGGCCGTTAGAGATTTTAAGAAGTTCTTTAGAAGAAGAGGAAAGTTCGTAAGACAACCTCGAGAAGAAAAGAAGCCATTCCGAAAAGATCGGGATGACAAAAAGGGTAAAAGTGAAAGAAAGTGTTTTAGATGTGGTGATGCAAGTCATCTCATAGGAGAATGTCCCAAGCCACCTAAAAGCAAAACTCAACGAGCTTTTGTAAGTGGTGCTTGGAGTAATAGTGAAGACGATGAAGAATCAAGCAAGGAAGAGATCGCTCTAATGGCACATGAGTCAAACGAGGTACTTTCCGACTCTACTTATTCTTCTATTGATGATGACACATTGCAAAAACAATATAATCAATTGTGTGAGCTAAGTCTAAAAATCATAACTAAAAATAAATTTTTGAAAACCAAAAAGGAATTTTTGAAAAATGAAGTTTATGAGTTAAAAGAAAAAGCAAAACGACTTGAAAAAGGAAAAGCAAATGACGATGGTTGTAAATCATGTCAAGAGCTTAATCTTGAAATAGAAAAACTAAAGCACACACAAGATGTTCTAATCGAACAAAATTCTAAATTTAAAAGGTTTAACAAAAACATCGCACTTGCCGATGAAATAGTTAAAATACATAAAACACCAGGAGATATGAATGGGCTAGGATTTAATGAAGTATTAATTCCAAAAAGTCAAAACAAAACGGCCGAAAAGGACGAACAAACTGTCAAAACTACTGCAGTACAGCATGGACCAGACGGACCCAAAATAAGGGTTCCGTCCGTTGAACCAAATGGTGCCGTGGGTACTTCAGCAGGACAGAATGTTCGTGATACGGACCGTAATGAATTTGTCAAAGTAACAAAGAAAACCAAGGATAGTGTTAAACTTAAACCAGCTGTTACATCAGGAGTTGGACTTGCTAAAAATGAATTTAGATCAAAAACTACTCAACAACGACATAAAACACCTTTTGCCAAACGCCCCTTTCCTAAGAGCAACCACAACGTACAACCCAACTACCAACACAACGGTTGCAATCAAAACTTTCTTAGACCATATCAAACTCCAGATTACATGTCATGGAACTCTTACCCATCGTTTCCATACATGAATCAAATAAATGGTATGTTTAACCCAAACGGACCCATGAGATATTGGGGACCAAATGCTTGAGTTATTTGCTTCTTAGGTATGCTTGAAAGTTGGATTGGAACCTGATGAATGGATAAAAGATAGTGGATGCTCACGACACATGACGGGCAACAAAAGTGTATTTTCATCATACCAAGAGTATGACGGAGGTAATGTCACTTTTGGTAGCAATCTCAAAAGCAAAATCATTGGAAAAGGTACTGATCGCTTCCAAAACAGTCAAGAAATATTGACCAAAGGTTTTAGTCAACAAAAGTCAACTATTATGGACTCAATACAATTTCCCTTGGAATTTAGTGGATTCCCAGGTCGTTAAGTCCCACGGAGGTTGAATGGTGTGAAAACGTTCAGAAGTAGAATGATCACTAAGGATAATGATCTGTAAGGATTTTGGTTGATAATTACACTACTGATTGTATGGAATTGTATTTGGATACAGAGCTATAAAGCACAACAATCAGATTAAACAAACGTGTATAACAAGTAAATAAAAATGTAAAATTTAAAAAACTACAGGGACTTAAAATGACAAGTTTAAAACTAACAGGATATAAAATGAAAATTTTAAAACTTTTTAAACTTAAGAAAATTAAAATCTAAAAAGAAAATATTTTACTAATATTATATTAATTTAATATTAATTAATTAATCAAAACTATTTTAAACTTATTTAAAATTTAGTTTAATTAATCTAAAAAGATTTATAATACAAAACTAACTAAGAAAATTACAAATTTATTTTCTAAAAATCTAGAACAACTTAAAAGATTTATAAAAATTAAAAACAAATATTTTTGTTTTTTAGCAAAGGTTTTATAAATTAAAAACTTAATTAATAATTCAAATCTAATTAAACTAATTAAAGGATTAAAATTAGAAAATAAGAAGGGAAAATTATAGGATTAATTTTTATAAGTTCTAATTAAGTTAACAAAGCTAGGAAAAATATAAAAACATGGTTTTACTTAATAAAAATTAATTTTACTACTTAATACTTTAATATTAATTAATTATTAATTAAACTATTATTAATTATTAAAAATACTAGATGACAAAGGAAAAATCTGAGAAAATTCCTAAAAATACTTTAATATGACAGAAACTTAAAAAAAATATAAAAACATATAAGTGCTTAATAATAAGCTGAAAAGAAAATTAAAAAGCTAATTTATATTAAATAAACACTATCACTATTTTAAAGTTGATGTTTTTGTGTTTTTTCTTTTACAAAACTATTTAACTACTGAAAATAAGCAACTTTAATGAAGAAAAAAAATTTGGAACTTGAAAATAAGCAGTATGGAGGCTTATGAGCTTAACAGTTTAGCTTTTGAGCTTTCAAAAGAATTTTTAGCTCAAATGAGCTCACAACAAGCTTACAAGCTGGAACCAAAGGTAAAATAAGATGCAAACAAGCTAAAGGTACTTAAATGAAGCTAAAAGGCACAAAGAACCACACTGATAAGCTTTAATAAGCAAATAAGCAATTCCAAAATACCCTGTGAACCAAACAGGCCTGCAAGGTTTTTGGAGGCTAGATTAAGCTAGGGGCAAAAGCTCCAAAGCTCAAAATGAGCACTGACACAACAAGCTTGTTAGGTGAGCTTCTCAGAAAACCAAAGTATACAAGGTGGGGCCCACTATTAAGCTCTGTGTGAGCTTGTGAAAGTGGCTCAAGTACACTGATTGAGCAGTGTACTGAGTGAATTGGGACAAGGTAAAAGCTACTTGCAGCCCTAACAAATAAGCTAGAAAGTGGAAAATAAGCACTGGACTAAAGAGACAGCTAGAAGAGCTTTCCAAAAAGCTAAGGGTCAAGCCCTGGGTCCCACTAATAAGCTCTGTGTGAGCTTGTGAAACTAAGCAGATAACACCAATTTCCCTGGCACAAGGGAGTTTTCCAGAAAATTGCTTAAAAGAAGCCAATAAATAAGCAGTTTAACAAGCTAACTAAAAATTATGAAAAATACTATGATGATGATGAGCAGATAAATATTATAAACCTAAAATTACAAACCTTGAAAGCTAATATTAAGTCCTATAAAAAATTATCTAGTTTATTCAAAAACTAAGCAAGTGAGAATTTGACTTTTTGAGTAAAACCAAATAGTTGACTAATATGAACTTATGATTGATTCTACTTACTGATTATGTTGTATTAAGCTAAGTTAAGATGAAATTAAGCTAGATTAACAAGTTATGAACAACTGAGATGAAATTTGCACTATAAATCCTAACAGTGAGCTAATAGTTTGAGATTTAAAGGAAATTTTGACTATTTCTCAAACAAGGACTGGATTTTATTGTTTCTCTAAGTTATTAAGTACTAATGTAACATATAACAACAACAAGTAACAACACAAACAACCTCTAACACAAGTAACACAGTATGATCCAAACAATCCTTTAACCAACTGATTTTGTGATTTTCAAAACAAATGAATGATTTGAACCTCAACACTGATTCTAAACTTTATTTTATGATTATATCAATCCATAGAAGCATAAAAGATCAGCAATTCAAGCATGAAACACAGATATGAACCATATGCAATTTCAACCGTGAAAATGAAATTTTAAGCACTAACCAATATCAAAGAACAAGCAACCTATTTTAATCTATATTATCACTTAACAATACCACTGAAACATAAAAACATAAGGCTTTAAGCAATTAAATAACTTAAACAGTAAATGCTAAAATGGAACAAAAAGCTTACAAAATGGAATCCAAGTGAAAACTGAGAACCAAAAAACTGAGAACACAACCTACAGCTTCCCAAGAAGCTTCTAAACCCAAGGCAATCCAAAATTTACCCTGCTCCAGCTGTGATCATCTTCTCCATTGATTTTTTTATTTATAACTAATTTTTTTGTATTTTTGGTATTTCTTTTTGCTTTTTTCTTTTAATACTAAACAAAGTTTTAAGGTTTCTAATAGCTATATTAAGCTATCTAGGAGCTTATATGAGCTTATTCAGTCCATAATAACAACTAATAACAACATTAAGCTAATATGAGAATTTAAGCTTGAAAAATTGCATAAACTGAAAATGAAACTGAAACTTGAAATTTCTTATTGAAAAAGGTTTACAATACACTGAGATTGATAAAGACAATACTTGAAAGCTAAGACATACACTGGAAAGCTTAAATTAATTAAAACGACTAAGAAAATTAAAAATTACACTAGATATATCTCCACATTGCTTCATTCTTTCTTTATATTGATCTTTTTGAGCTCTGTCGACCTCTCTGAATGTATCCCACCTCTTTTCAACCCTTGGATCCTTCGAATTCATCAAAACCGTGCACTTGGCATTTTGGCGCCAAAAAGTTATTTGAGCAGTACAAGTGGTTTTGAGGCAATTAAAGAATTGTGGATGTTTGTGGAGGTGTAGGGGACAATTTAGATAGTAGGTATGGGCTGGGGGTTGAGGTGTAAAGTAAAATCAGGAGTTTTGAGTGTAACAAGAAAAGCTGCTATGGTGGGGAAGCATTAAATGCTTTGTGGGCTGATGTATAGGTGGAAAGATGGTGGAGAGGGAGTGGTTATACATCTGTGATGAGGTGGAGGGAACAGGTGGTGGAAAAACCACCCTGGTTTTAGGTTTGCAGGTGTGGGTGAGGGAGATGAACAGTGGAGGCGGTTTTTTTATTTTTAAACCGTGGGTTGGGCTGGTAGGATGGGTTTGGGCTTGGGTTTGATTTTGGGTTTAATAAAACAAAGGGTCCGGTTGGTTTGTAGTTTAATCACAAGGACCAATTTTGTAATATTATGAAAATGAGGGGTTAAACTTGCAGTTTTCCAAAGTTAACACAAGGACCGATTATGCCATATATGAATAGTATAAGGGTTATATTTATTAATTTTCCATTTTAAATAACCCAGGGACCATTTTTGACACTTTTCAAAGTTGAGGGACCAAAGTTGTAAATATGAAATTTTAACTTCAAAGGACTATTTTTAACAACTTGTGAATCCCCAAGGACCTTTAATGATATTTTACAAGTTTTGAATTACCAGGGACTAGATTTGCCAATCTTTGAAAGTTTAGGGACTGAAACTGTAAATTATGTAAACTTTGTTGTTTTTCATCAGTTTTCAATCCTTTTGCACTTGTAACACATAAAAACATATTCCAATGATATTTATAGTATTTTGTGGCATTTCTGAGTGTTTTCAGATGCTTTTGCAGTTTAAATGGGAATAAAATGATGTGTATTTATACACACATCAATCCCCCACACTAAACTATTGCTAGTCCCTAGCAATCTTTTATGAAAATTTAATGGATTTCATCTCTTTACCAAAAGCCATTACTTCTGGAGTAGCCAATTGTTTCAGTTCAAGTAAGAACCTTGGTACAATGATAACCAAATGATTTTGAGCAAATCACCAGCTTTCAACGGTTTTGATTTGTCTTTACCAGAAGCCGTTTGCTTCTGTACTAGCCAACTCTTAGATAAAATATCTTTGGTGAGTCGATTACCAATTATGGTTTTCCAACTGCCTTTACCACAAGCCATAAACTTGCGGGCTAACCAACTCTTTACTAATTAAAGATATGGTGAGCTGAACACCATACAATTTTGGGCAAATTGCAAGCCGTAAACGGATTTGATAAATCTTTACCAAGAGCCGTTTGCTCCTGGATTAGCCAATCCTTTTGTTTATTAGACATGGCGGATTGATAACCGTAAGCCGAGTAAGTGCAAAACACTTACTCCAAAAAAAAATTTTGGCCAAAAATGGGGGAATTGGGTGGTATAATTACATGATAAAATTCGTGAGAATTCCCCCCCACACTAGAAATGAATATTGCCCTCAATATTCAAAGTACCGGCGGTTATGCCGAAACTTAGAACGTAAAAGGGAAATACTACGGCCATTATTTTTGTGATTTTTTTTTTTTGAAACTTATATACAACAGCGGGGGGCAACTCCCCCACACTAGGATGGTAGAAAGTAGAAAGAAGGCAGAAATATGGGTGAAAACCCATATTGTGTGCTACTGTTTTTGATTACCGAGTCGCTAGCTTGACTCGATCCCCGCATTCATTGGTTCATGGGGAAAGTTTGTAAATCCGGGACAACCACAGGTGGAATGTCCTCTCCAAAATAGTGCTTCAACCGATGACCATTCACTTTAAAATTTGGACCATCGGGTTGAGATAACTCAATGGTTCCATAAGGAAATACTTTAGTGATGGTGAATGGTCCAGACCAGCGGGATTTTAGTTTTCCTGAGAAAATCTTCAATCTAGAATTGAAAAGAAGGACTCGATCACCGACGTTGAAAACGCGGTTCTTGATTTTGGAGTCATGAATCTTCTTTGTCTTTTCTTTGTAGATCAAAGAGTTCTCGTATGCTTGATCACGGAGTTCATTTAATTCATTCATTTGAACTTTCCGGTGATCACCAGCTGTCTGAATATCGAAGTTGGCATGTTTCAAGGCCCAGTATGCTTTGTGCTCAAGCTCAATCGGCAGATGACACGCCTTTCCGTACACTAGCTTGTATGGAGTACACCCGATGGGTGTTTTATAAGCTGTACGGAAGGCCCAGAGTGCGTCATCCAGTTTATCCGACCAAGAGGCACGGTTTTCGCCTACTGTCCTTTCCAGAATTCTTTTAATACCTCGGTTAGAAACTTCCACTTGCCCACTTGTTTGGGGGTGGTACGCAGAGAGAGGCGGTGGGTTACACCATTCTTTTGCATGACTCTATCAAACTGGTCATTGCAGAAATGCGTACCACGATCACCGATTATAGCTCGTGGAGTTCCAAACCTAGCAAAAAGAGATTTTAAGAATTTCACAACAACTCGGGCATCATTGGTAGGCAAAGCTTTCGCTTCAACCCATTTTGACAAATAGTCAACGGCCACGAGTATGTATTTATTTCCTCGAGATGAAGGAAATGGCCCCATAAAGTCAATGCCCCAAATGTCAAAAATCTCACACACTTGAATGGCGTTTTGCGGCATTTCATTTCTTGGTGAGATATTTCCGTGACGTTGACAAGCGTCACAGATTTTGACAAATTCGTGGGCATCCTTATAAATAGTGGGCCAATAAAACCCGAAATCAAACACCTTTTTGGCGGTGTAATTTGGATTATGATGGCTCCCGGTGGGTACAGCATGGCAAGCTTTGAGAATGTCCATAGCTTCCTGTCCATAAACACACCGTCGGATGACTTGATCCGCACAGATTTTGAATAAGTAGGGTCGTCCCAGAAGTAATGTTTAACATCCTTGAAGAATTTGTTCTTCTGTTGGGTCGACATTCCTTTCACTATGAAGTTACCCGCATGGTAATTTGCGAAGTCAGCAAACCATGGGGTAGTAGAGTTTCCACGAAAAGTAACCGCATTGAGTGTCTCGAGAGGAAATGTTTCATTTATTTCCTTTTTCTCGAAAACATTTTGGTGTGGGTTTTCTAATCGGGACAGATGATCAGCAGCTAGGTTCTCAGCTCCTTTTTTATCACGTATAATGATATCAAATTCTTGCATGAGGATAACCCAACGGAGCAATCTCGGCTTTGCATCTTGTTTTGCAAAGAGATATTTGAGAGCCGAGTGATCCGTATACACCACGCATTTGGTCAAGATTAAGTACGGCCGAAACTTCTCAAACACATACACCACGGCTAGTAGCTCTTTTTCTGTAGTGGTGTAATGGGTTTGAGCTTCAGTCATAGTCTTACTCGCGTAGTGGATAGGTTGAAAATGCTTGGTTATACGTTGCCCCAGGACTGCACCGATAGCAAAATCACTTGCGTCGCACACGAGTTCAAAGGGTAAATCCCAGTCGGGGGCAACGAGAATGGGTGCTTCTGTAAGCTTTTTCTTTAATGTTTCAAAAGCTTCGATGCACTCAAGTGAGAAGATAAAAGGAGCATCCTTCTCAAGGAGATGAGTCATAGGCCGAGCGATTTTAGAAAAATCTTGTATGAATCTGCGATAAAACCGGCATGACCTAAAAACTCCTAATACCTTTGACGGTAGTAGGATGAGGCAATTTAGCAATAACATCGACTTTTGCTCTATCGACCTCGATCCCGTTTTTGAAATCTTATGGCCAAGGACTATGCCTTCTTTGACCATAAAGTGGCTCTTCTCCCAATTTAGACAAAGATTGGTGTCTTCACACCGTTTTAGCATTTTTCTAAATGGGAGAGACATGTTTGAAATGAGTCCCCAATGACCGAGAAGTCATCCATAAACACCTCCATTGTTTCCCCAATCATGTCGTGGAATATTGCCATCCTACATCGTTGGAGCGTGCGAGCATTACATAGGCCAAAAGGCATACGCCTCGTAGGAAAAGTTCCGTATGGACAAGGTGAATGTGGTCTTTTCTTGATCCTGTGGATCAATGGGGATCTGAAAATAACCCGAGAAACCATCTAAGAAACAATAGTATTCGTTCCCTGCTAATCTCTCAAGCATTTGGTCCATGAAGGGTAGAGGAAAATGGTCTTTTCGGGTGGCGTCATTCAACTTACGATAGTCAATGCAAACATGCCATCCCGTAACCAATCGATTTGGAATTAACTCGTTTTCTTCATTTGTGACAACAGTTATGCCACCCTTTTTTGGAACACAGTGGATGGGACTGACCCAAGGACTATCAGAGATCGGGTAAATTAAACCGGCATCAAGAAGTTTGAGAACCTCCTGTTTAATAACCTCATGAATCTTAGGATTCACCCTTCTCTGATGTTGAACTGCTGGTTTGAAGTCATCCTCCATCAAGATTTTGTGAGTACAAAACTCAGGGTTGATACCCTTAATGTCGGAGAGTTTCCAAGCAATTGCTTGCTTGTGTGACTTCAAGACCTTTATGAGAGCAGCTTTTTCATCTTTATTCAAATCTCGAGAAATAATGACGGGTAATTTATCATCACCCTCAAGAAATGCATACTCGAGATGAGGTGGTAAGTCCTTAAGTTCGACTTCTGGAGGATCATTAGATTTTTCAATGGTTTTGATTTCCTCTTTATGAAGTTCTTAAGGAGGGATTGATGAAGGATCATCATTGAGCATCTTCTCGATGAGAAGAATATCTCCCTCGATGTCAATTGGAGCGTGATCAATTTCCCATGAAACCGAATCACTAGACAAGTATGCTTCAATCTCTTCCAAGATGAAGTCACTTTCCTCAAACGGAGTGAGAGAAGGAGTAGAATTGGCAATGATGGGTTGAGATGAATGAGTGAGATTATCATTCGAAGAATTATGATCATAACCGAGAACTTCTTGAGAGTACTCTTCAGAAGAAACATCAATGATATCTATTCGGTTAACCGATTCAGAATCATAGTTTGCGGAGTACCTCGAAGTTTGATCAAGGTTAAAGGTGACAGCTTCATTACCCACACGTAATGTGATTTCTTGCTCAAATACATCAATGAGAGCACGGCCCGTTCTCGGGAATCCTCGTCCAACAATGAGGGGAACCCGATGATCGGCATCGAAGTCAACAACCACAAAGTCAGCTGGAAAATGGAACTTTCCTACTTTCACGAATACGTCCTCGGCAATGCCAAGTGGACGGGATATTGTACGATCTGCAAGCTCGAGAGTCATGCATGTAGGAGTAAGGTCCGGAAGAGAAAGTTTCTTCCATACTGAAAGAGGCATCAGGTTAATGCTTGCACCAAGATCGGCTAAGGCAAAGCATTCAACCATTCCGGGAAATACACAAGGTAAGAGAAATTTTCCAGGATCTCCAAGCTTCTCGGGAAGCTTCTTTAACAGAAGCTGAGCAGTTCTCGTTAGAGGAGTTTTAGCCATTTCAAACAGTTTTTCCTTGTTGCTTAACATGTGTTTGAGAGTTGATGCAAACTTGGGCATCAGCATGATAGCATCCGCAAAGCTTATGTCAAAATGTAGTTCTTGGAAAATTTGAAAAAATTTGTCCATTTGATGACTGGCTTTTTCGCGGAGCTTTTGCTCATTTAAACGCGATGGGTAAGGAATAGAAGATTTGGATTTGGGGTTTTCAACAGGAGCTACTGGAGGTTCAAAAACAACTCCTGGATTGGATTTGGGTTTCGGGACAACTTGAGGATGGACATGTGATGTGCTCTGTGAGCTAGTGGGTTGCACTTGGTCCTTTGTCGCCTCAGGTTCACTTTCCACTACCTTCGGGAGAGAAGAAGAAGAGGTAGTAGGAATACCGGGTCCATCATATGAAGCACCACTTCTGGTTGTGATCGCCTTTGCATCGCCCCTCGGGTTAGCGATCGTGTTGCTTGGAAGTTTTCCTGAGCCCGAGGGTTGATCATTTAAAGACTTCTTAATGTCAGAAATCTGGCTAACCAACAACCTGTTCATTTCCTCTTGGGATTTCATGAATTGCTTCAAAAGCTCATCAGATGATGGTCCAGTTGGAACAATGGCGTGAGTTTGATTAGGAAAATTCTGGCCTCTATTGTTCGGATTAGGGCCTTGATTTTGAAAATTTCCTTGGTTAGGATTCATATTCCCATGAAATTGATTCCCTCGATTGAAATTGTTTTGATTAAAATTTCCTTGATGTTGGAAACCTTGATTTGGTCCGGGATAGAAATTACCTTGGTTTTGATAACCTTGGTTTATTCTAGGTTGGTTCTGATTTCGGTTTTGCATGTTATGATTCTGGTTAAAACCGGGTGGTCCCTGATAAGTATTAGCACGGTAGTTTGGTTCATTTTGAGGACGGTATTGATTACCTCCCGGATGTGAAGTACCGGCTATAGCATTGGCTTCAAACGGACTACCATCGGTGGCATTACAGTTGTAGTATGCATGAGGGCCACCACAAGTGACACACACCTCGACTTTCTTCACTTCACCATGTGATGGTGTCTGTGTGAAAGTGACTTTCTTTGGTTCGCAAGAACCAAAGACTGAATAGCATCCGTGAGTTTGTCAATCTTAGCATCGGTGCTAGATGTACTCACGTGAGATGAAGTAGAAGGTCCTGCATTAGACTGAGACTGATATGTCTTTGTTCGTCAGGCGGACCGGGACTTGTTTTCTATTATTTGTAAGGCTTCTTTTGTGGTCTTGCTCAGGAAATTACCTCCCGCGGAGGCATTTAAAGAGTCTTGGTCACTTGGCTCGGACCATTGTAGAAAGTATCCATTTGCATTAACTCGGTAAAACCATGATGCGGACACTTTCGAAGCAACTCTTTGTAACGATCCCATGCCTCACCGAATGATTCATCAAATCTTTGAGTGAATTTCATTATCTCATTTTTAAGACTTGTAGTTCGGGATGGAGGATAGAATTCGTTCACAAACTTAGTGACTAAATCCTCCCATGTCTCAATGGAACGAGGGGTTGTTTCTCAAGCCAATTCCGGGCTTGTCCCTCTAGAGAGAATGGGAACAGAAGAAGCTTAATTGCTTCATGTGGGACATTCTTGTATTTGATGGTCGATGCAATCTTGTTGAACCATCGAATATGTGCATGAGGGTCGTCCCGCTCAAAACCATAAAATTGGCTTTGGGTTACAAGATTAAGCAACCCGGTTTTGAGCTCGAAGGTATCGCCACGATGGTCGGGACAATAATGGCATCTCCGTATCCCTCGATGGGTGCTTGGAGAAGCTCATTCATCGGTTTATCTTCTGCCATTACGACAGGGGTGGTGGTGCTAGACGTTCCTCACCACGGTGAAGGAGCGAACGTCCTCTACGCTTACGCGGAATACTTACAAGCTCAGAAAGTGGACTTGTGGAGCTGGAAGAACGAGTGCGCATGCACTAAGTGTAAAAATCAGTTTTCAAAAACAAAAGCGAGGCAAAACGACAAGTGAACTTAAACCAATAATCACAAATGAAATGGCTTCTTTGAAAAAGGTACACCAAATCACAAGGACACAAAGGCAAGTTTTGATCTTTAAGATTGGGAACTTATTAATGTTCACACCCCCAGTTGGTAGGTGTTCTGCCTTGGTTTGCGGTGGTTGATTTTTATGTATTTATTAAGTACCATTAAAAAGACGTAGGTATGGATTTGTGCTAAGGGTTTAAATACTTTTGGACAATATTTTTGGTATCGTCTCGTTTAACCAAATCGTACCTCTTTAAGAATCACCTTAAAGAAAATACAGGATAGAAAACGTTACGATTGTTTTGTTGTTTTATATATTTTTGGTGTTGTTAACACTTCAGGAAAAGTGTTAATGAACTTTTAGATTTTGATAACTTTACAAAAAACTGTTTACAAAAGGTGGTATATGTGCAGGTATTGGTCTAAATATGTTTAAAACACGCTACACCTCCCGGCAAAAAATTTTGATCGCTTCCAAACAGTCAAGAAATATTGACCAAAGGTTTTAGTCAACAAAAGTCAACTATTATGGACTCAATACAATTTCCCTTGGAATTTAGTGGATTCCCAGGTCGTTAAGTCCCACGGAGGTTGAATGGTGTGAAAACGTTCAGAAGTAGAATGATCACTAAGGATAATGATCTGTAAGGATTTTGGTTGATAATTACACTACTGATTGTATGGAATTGTATTTGGATACAGAGCTATAAAGCACAACAATCAGATTAAACAAACGTGTATAACAAGTAAATAAAAATGTAAAATTTAAAAAACTACAGGGACTTAAAATGACAAGTTTAAAACTAACAGGATATAAAATGAAAATTTTAAAACTTTTTAAACTTAAGAAAATTAAAATCTAAAAAAAAAATATTTTACTAATATTATATTAATTTAATATTAATTAATTAATCAAAACTATTTTAAACTTATTTAAAATTTAGTTTAATTAATCTAAAAAGATTTATAATACAAAACTAACTAAGAAAATTACAAATTTATTTTCTAAAAATCTAGAACAACTTAAAAGATTTATAAAAATTAAAAACAAATATTTTTGTTTTTTTAGCAAAGGTTTTATAAATTAAAAACTTAATTAATAATTCAAATCTAATTAAACTAATTAAAGGATTAAAATTAGAAAATAAGAAGGGAAAATTATAGGATTAATTTTTATAAGTTCTAATTAAGTTAACAAAGCTAGGAAAAATATAAAAACATGGTTTTACTTAATAAAAATTAATTTTACTACTTAATACTTTAATATTAATTAATTATTAATTAAACTATTATTAATTATTAAAAATACTAGATGACAAAGGAAAAATCTGAGAAAATTCCTAAAAATACTTTAATATGACAGAAACTTAAGAAAAATATAAAAACATATAAGTGCTTAATAATAAGCTGAAAAGAAAATTAAAAAGCTAATTTATATTAAATAAACGCTATCACTATTTTAAAGTTGATGTTTTTGTGTTTTTCTTTTACAAAACTATTTAACTACTGAAAATAAGCAACTTTAATGAAGAAAAAAAATTTGGAACTTGAAAATAAGCAGTATGGAGGCTTATGAGCTTAACAGTTTAGCTTTTGAGCTTTCAAAAGAATTTTTAGCTCAAATGAGCTCACAACAAGCTTACAAGCTGG
Source organism: Chrysanthemum makinoi (assembly GCA_910596185.1). Lineage (NCBI taxonomy): Eukaryota > Viridiplantae > Streptophyta > Magnoliopsida > Asterales > Asteraceae > Chrysanthemum > Chrysanthemum makinoi. The sequence continues at coordinate 43,024,845 of OU343225.1, read as the reverse complement.
AACCAAAGGTAAAATAAGATGCAAACAAGCTAAAGGTACTTAAATGAAGCTAAAAGGCACAAAGAACCACACTGATAAGCTTTAATAAGCAAATAAGCAATTCCAAAATACCATGTGAACCAAACAGGCCTGCAAGGTTTTTGGAGGCTAGATTAAGCTAGGGGCAAAAGCTCCAAAGCTCAAAATGAGCACTGACACAACAAGCTTGTTAGGTGAGCTTCTTAGAAAACCAAAGTATACAAGGTGGGGCCCACTATTAAGCTCTGTGTGAGCTTGTGAAAGTGGCTCAAGTACACTGATTGAGCAGTGTACTGAGTGAATTGGGACAAGGTAAAAGCTACTTGCAGCCCTAACAAATAAGCTAGAAAGTGGAAAATAAGCACTGGACTAAAGAGACAGCTAGAAGAGCTTTCCAAAAAGCTAAGGGTCAAGCCTTGGGTCCCACTAATAAGCTCTGTGTGAGCTTGTGAAACCAAGCAGATAACACCAATTTCCCTGGCACAAGGGAGTTTTCCAGAAAATTGCTTAAAAGAAGCCAATAAATAAGCAGTTTAACAAGCTAACTAAAAATTATGAAAAATACTATGATGAAGATGAGCAGATAAATATTATAAACCTAAAAGTACAAACCTTGAAAGCTAATATTAAGTCCTATAAAAAATTATCTAGTTTATTCAAAAACTGAGCAAGTGAGAATTTGACTTTTTGAGTAAAACCAAATAGTTGACTAATATGAACTTATGATTGATTCTACTTACTGATTATGTTGTATTAAGCTAAGTTACGATGAAATTAAGCTAGATTAACAAGTTATGAACAACTGAGATGAAATTTGCACTATAAATCCTAACAGTGAGCTAATAGTTTGAGATTTAAAGGCAATTTTGACTATTTCTCAAACAAGGACTGGATTTTATTGTTTCTCTAAGTTATTAAGTACTAATGTAACATATAACAACAACAAGTAACAACACAAAAAGCCTCTAACACATGTAACACAGTATGATCCAAACAATCCTTTAACCAACTGATTTTGTGATTTTCAAAACAAATGAATGATTTGAACCTCAACACTGATTCTAAACTTTATTTTATGATTATATCAATCCATAGAAGCATAAAAGATCAGCAATTCAAGCATGAAACACAGATATGAACCATATGCAATTTCAACTGTGAAAATGAAATTTTAAGCACTAACCAATATCAAAGAACAAGCAACCTATTTTAATCTATATTATCACTTAACAATACCACTGAAACATAAAAACTTAAGGCTTTAAGCAATTAAATAACTTAAACAGTAAATGCTAAAATGGAACAAAAAGCTTACAAAATGGAATCCAAGTGAAAACTAAGATCCAAAAAACTGAGAACACAACCTACAGCTTCCCAAGAAGCTTCTAAACCCAAGGCAATCCAAAATTTACCCTGCTCCAGCTGTGATCATCTTCTCCATTGATTTTTTTATTTATAACTAATTTTTTTGTATTTTTGGTATTTTTTTTTTTGCTTTTTTCTTTTAATACTAAACAAAGTTTTAAGGTTTCTAATAGCTATATTAAGCTATCTAGGAGCTTATATGAGCTTATTCAGTCCATAATAACAACTAATAACAACATTAAGCTAATATGAGAATTTAAGCTTGAAAAATTGCATAAACTGAAACTTGAAATTTCTTATTGAAAAAGGTTTACAATACACTGAGATTGATAAAGACAATACTTGAAAGCTAAGACATACACTGGAAAGCTTAAATTAATTAAAACGACTAAGAAAATTAAAAATTACACTAGATATATCTCCACATTGCTTCATTCTTTCTTTATATTGATCTTTTTGAGCTCTGTCGACCTCTCTGAATGTATCCCACCTCTTTTCAACCCTTGGATCCTTCAAATTCATCAAAACCGTGCACTTGGCATTTTGGCGCCAAAAAGTCATTTGAGCAGTACAAGTGGTTTTGAGGCAATTAAAGAATTGTGGATGTTTGTGGAGGTGTAGGGGACAATTTAGATAGTAGGTATGGGCTGGGGGTTGAGGTGTAAAGTAAAACCAGGAGTTTTGAGTGTAACAGTAAAACTGCTATGGTGGGGAAGCATTAAATGCTTTGTGGGCTGATGTATAGGTGGAAAGATGGTGGAGAGGGAGTGGTTATACAGCTGTGATGAGGTGGAGGGAACAGGTGGTGGAAAAACCACCCTGGTTTTAGGTTTGCAGGTGTGGGTGAGGGAGATGAACAGTGGAGGCGGTTTTTTTATTTTTAAACCGTGGGTTGGGCTGGTAGGATGGGTTTGGGCTTGGGTTTGATTTTGGGTTTAATAAAACAAAGGGTCCGGTTGGTTTGTAGTTTAATCACAAGGACCAATTTTGTAATATTATGAAAATGAGGGGTTAAACTTGCAGTTTTCCAAAGTTAACACAAGGACCGATTATGCCATATATGAATAGTACAAGGGTTATATTTATTAATTTTCCATTTTAAATAACCCAGGGACCATTTTTGACACTTTTCAAAGTTGAGAGACCAAAGTTGTAAATATGAAATTTTAACTTCAAAGGACTATTTTTAACAACTTTTGAATCCCCAAGGACCTTTAATGATATTTTACAAGTTTTGAATTACCAGGGACTAGATTTGCCAATCTTTGAAAGTTTAGGGACTGAAACTGTAAATTATGTAAACTTTGTTGTTTTTCATCAGTTTTCAATCCTTTTGCACTTGTAACACATAAAAACATATTCCAATGATATTTATAGTATTTTGTGGCATTTCTGAGTGTTTTCATATGTTTTTGCAGTTTAAATGGGAATAAAATGATGTGTATTTAGACACACATCAGGTACGATCGCTCATAACTCCCTAACTATTGAAAATGTTGCTCATGTAGATAGGTTAGGATTTAATCTACTTAGTATTAGCCAATTATGTGATAAAAAGTATAAAGTACTATTTGATGAAAATGGTAGTAAAATACTAAAATATGGTATCACCATAGCTAAAGGAGTTAGGAAAAATAACATATACGTAATGAAAATAGATAATACATCTAATGACAAACTTTTCCTAACAACGATAGATGATAGCTCATCTCTTTGGCATAGACGCCTAGGTCACGCTAATATGAGACTTATACAAAACCTATCTTCAAAAGAGCTAGTTAGGAATTTACCAAAACTAAAATATGACCAACACTTTTGCGACGCTTGCAAAATTGGTAAACAAACCCATAGTAGTCATAAATCTAAAAATTTGGTGTCCACATCTAAGTGTCTAGAATTATTGCATATGGACTTATTTGGTCCATCCGCTATAAGAAGCTACGGAGGCAACTTATACACTTTGGTCATAGTAGATGATTACTCAAGATTTACTTGGACGTTGTTTTTGAAAACTAAAAATGAAGCTTTTGATAAATTTGAAATTCTTAGCAAGAAAATTCAAAATCAACTAGGTGTTAAAATTGTGTCGATCCGAACGGATCATGGTCATGAATTTGACAACGAAACTCAATTTGGAAACTTTTGTGATACAAATGGTATAACACATAACTTTTCGGCTCCACGAACACCTCAATCAAATGGAGTGGTAGAACGTAAAAATAGAACAATTCAAGAAATGAGTAGAACAATGCTTAATGAATAAAACATTCCTCAAAAGTTTTGGTGTAACGCGGTTGACACTTCTACATATATTTTAAATAGAGTCTTAATTCGTCCTTTCCTAAACAAAACACCATATGAGCTTTATAAAGGTAAAAACCAACTTTAGGATATTTTAGAGTCTTTGGTTGTAAATGCTTTATTCTTAATACTAAAGATTATCTCACCAAGTTTGACCCAAAGTCTTATGAAGGTGTATTTCTTGGTTATTCTCAAACTAGTAAAGCTTACATTGTCCTAAACAAAGAAACAATGATAGTCGAGGAATCGTTGAACATAACATTCGACGAAAGTCCACCTCCCTCTAAGACATCACCTTTGGTAGATGATGACTTAGTTGAAAGTCAAATGATAGAAAGTCAATAAATAATTAATAATAACAAGGAAGATGAACCATTAAATAAAGAAATTGTAAACATCAAAGAATCTAAAAGCCATCCTTTAGACAAGGTCATGGGACAACTTAATCAAAGAACCTTAAGGTCACAAGCCCAAAATCAAAGTAATTATTTTTGTTTTGTATCCACCATTGAACCGAAAAACATTAATGAAGTAATAAAAGATGAATCATGGGTAATTACCATGCAAGAAGAGTTAAACCAATTCGTTAGAAATGATGTTTGGAAATTAGTTCCAAAACCTAAAGATCAAACTATAATTGGAACGAAATGGGTTTTTCGAAATAAAATGGATGAAAATGGTGTAGTATCTAGAAACAAAGCTAGGCTTGTTGCACAAGGTTATAATCAACAAGAGGGATTGATTATGATGAAACTTATGCACCGATAGCTAGACTAGAATCTATTAGAATATTACTTGCTTATGCATGTGCTTATGACTTTAGATTATTTCAAATGGATGTTAAAAGTGCTTTTCTTAATGGGTTTATTAACGAAGAAGTGTATGTTGCTCAACCTCCTGGTTTTACCGACTTTGAGAAACCACATCATGTCTTCAAACTCAAGAAAGCATTATACGGTCTTAAGCAAGCATCAAAAGCTTGGTACGACCGACTTAAGACTTTTCTTATTGATAACAAATACACTATGGGATTAGTAGATAATACTCTTTTTACCAAGAAAAAGGAATCACATATTATCATTGTTCAAATTTACGTTGATGACATTATATTCGGATCAACTTGTCAAGAACTATGTGATGATTTCTCTAAAATCATGCACGACGAGTTTGAAATGAGTATGATGGGTGAATTAAATTTCTTTCTAGGACTTCAAATTAAACAACTAGAAGATGGCATATTTTTTAACCAATCTAAATATATAAAAGACATGCTTAAGAAATTTGGTCTTGAAGATTCCAAACCAACTAAAACACCCATGTCCTCGAACACTAAACTCACCAAGGACGAAGAAGGTGAATCCGTAGATAACACTAAATATAGAGGAATGATTGGTAGCTTACTCTATCTTATGGCTAGTAGACCCGACATTATGTTTAGTGTTTGTCTATGTGCTCGCTTTCAAGAAAACCCAAAGGCATCACACTTAAAAGCCTTAAAAAGGATTTTTAGATACATTAAGGGAACAAAGTGTTTAGGATTATGGTATCCCAAAGGAACGGGTGTAGAAACCATAGTGTATGCCGACTCGGATCATGCCGGTGATTATGTCGATAGAAAAAGTACAAGTGGTATTTGCACTTTTGTTGGACATTGTCTCACCTCATGGTTTGCAAAGAAGCAAACGGCTTTAGCCATCTCAACTACTGAAGCCGAGTGCGTCTCACCGAAAAAGCATGTCAACAAGCTCTTTGGATGAAGAAAGCTCTCGTAGATTACGAATTCATCTCAACGACATTGTAATACTTTGCGACAACAAAGGAGCAATCGATCTCAGCAAGAATCCCGTTCAACATGCTCGTACAAAGCATATTGAAATCCGTCATAACTTTCTTCGCGACAATGTTCAAAAAGGAAACATCTCAATCGAGAAAGTATCCTCCGAAGACAACATTGCCGACATCTTAACTAAGCCTCTTAAACAAGAACCTTTTAATCTTCTTAGACTTGGTTTAGGGTTAATGGAACCAAACATGTAGGATAAACATAGCCCAAAACATTAGAATAGTCAAAACAAAAAAATTTTGTTTTGTATCTGCTACTGTAGCCACGACACCAAACGACAACACGGACGGAACCAAAAATTTGGTACCGTCTGGTCCGTGGTGTCTACAGAAGCAAAACTGCTACCTACAAAACATCTTCTTCCTCAAAACCCACTTTACAAAAATGTGCAAACATTAAACCAAGCTCATTATTGACACCTTCCCACTCACTAATCACTGAAGATAACATCATTGTAAGTATCCTAACTACATTTTATCTCCTAATTCTGAGTCTAGGATTCTTATTTATGCACAAAACCATTACAAATCATTACATGGGGTTTTATGTATGCTTTTATACTAAATATGAATTCAATTGGCAAATTGCATGACTAGTCATTGAAATTAGGTACTACATTATCATATTGCATAAACAAATCATGCTTCCCACTAATCAATAGATAATGACTATAAGGCCTTATTCAAATAACCAAACACCCCATGTCAAAAATTTTGAAAAGCTTCTCACTTGTAGGAAAACAATTTTTTTTATTGTTAATACAAATAGAAATGTTAGACTTTCATCACTTGCATGCTCTTGAATACTAAAGGTATTTGTGGAAAACTATAAGGGGGGTTGAATAGTTTTACCAAATTAAAACTTCCTTTTAAATATTTAGATCGACTTATGTCAATCTATTTGATTGTTTATGTTGGACGTTGATAGTTAGATATATAAACGTGTAATGAAATATAAAGAGTAAGAAGCACATCACCACGACACAAGTTATTTATAGTGGTTCGGCTACAAGGACACCTTCCTTGCCCTACTCCACTCCCTGAGTCACCTACTCGAGAGTTCGTAAGCACTACACCAACTCCTTGTGGCGGAGAAGCCTTCACAACGTCGCTTAACCTTTTTCCGGTACAAAGCTAAATACCGAGTTCTTTCACACCAAGGCGAACCACACCTACACAACGTCGCCTACCCTTTATAAGGTACTAGGCTAAGTACCTAGTTCTTTCACACCTTAGGTGAACTACACCTTCACAACGTCGCCTACCCTTTATTAGGTACTAGGCTAAGCACCTAGTTCTTTCACACCTTAGGTGAACTACACCTTCACAACGTCGCCTACCCTTTATTAGGTACTAGGCTAAGCACCTAGTTCCATTGCAATGAAGAAACTACTACCACACTACACCAACGACTAATCCCAAAGGAGATCTACTCCTTTACAACATCATCAAGGATATCAATATCCTTGGATCTAAAACTAGTCTATCTTGTACATCGAAACACACCATATCGAATTTACATCTAAGGCACCTTTCACTAATGCCTTTGACTAGATCTACAAGACACCTTTCACTAATGTCTTGTGTCTTCACTTCTAAGCACCTTTCACTAATGCTTCTTTGTCTTGACTTCTAAGCACCTTTCACTAATGCTTCTTAGTCTTGACTTCCAAGCACCTACCACAAGTGCTTTATCCTATAGACGATAGATACCCTTCACTAATATCTTCGTCTTGACTCTTAAGACATCTTTCACTAATGTCTTCAACACTACACTTCTTTGAAGAAAGAAGGGAATCATCAACAAGAAGACTTCAGTAGCCTTGATGATGAGGAAGCATGGCAACTCATGGACTTGAGCTTGCTCGACTTCAAAGGTGGTGATCTTGCCTTTAAGAGGAACCTAAAAGATCACACAAAACAAAACTACAAACATATATCTCTTGGATCTAAGGTTAGTGAGATTTAACTCAGGGGAGAAAGTATATTGAAAGGGGTGAGAAACAATGAAGAAATGGCTCACTATTTATAGAGTAAAAACCTCTACTGTTCCCCGGATCCCACGGATCCCTACCACAAGGGATCCGGCTAGCACAAAGCTAGGGATCCGTGGTCCGCTCCTCTTTGCCCATGGGTATTTTTGGTTATGGGTCATGGGTCATGGGTTATGGGTTGATCCATGGTTTTCTTTCTAGATACAATGAACTTGGTTAAGTGGTATATATAAAACCATGGGTTGTGGGTCAAAACCATTTGCTAGTATTTTACCCATTTAGTATATACTTGTATTTACCCATTTTAGCATACACTTAGTTTTTACCCATTTTAGTATACTTAGTTTAAGTATATGTTTAACCCAATATGTAAACACTAGTTGTTGTACATATGTATCTAAATCATAAAATCACTTATACTTGTTTTAGTGTTTTATGTGAAAGTGTAAGTGTGTTAGAAAACTATTAGTCCAAACCATTTACGTATTTTATTTGTTTCGTTAAAATGATTTTACTTTTGTTATCGACAAAACATTAGAAGATCGTAAAATATAAATAAACGTTTTTACGGCTTATTTGTATTAACAATCTCCCCCTTTTTGTTGATGACAAAACATAAAATTATTTTAAGGAAAAAGCTAAAATTCGTAAAAGTTTGAATTTGTAGTTTTTACTTTCTTCTCCCCCTTTTTGTCGAAACAAAAAGTGTTTGAAGGAAGACAACACATTGTTTTTAAGAAAAACATGTGAAAGAAAAAGTAAAAAGGAATAGAAAGCAATTAACGGGAAAGGATCTCGTCTTTTACTCCCCCTTGACGAGTCCATCCCTATGTAAGGACGTCAAGTAAATGATACTAATCTAGTTTGTTTGCAAATAAGTTTGCAAAAGATATCGTCTACGAGACGAATGTGCTCCCCCTTGATTATTGCAAAGAGATGTCACGAAATATAAACCTAGTATTGCAAGTAATTTGCAATGTATTGCTTTGAAATAAAGCTCCCCCTAGCTTTAGGATGTCAAAGTCTTCATATGTAAATTGAATAACTACAAAACAAAGGTTAGAAATCAAGTATAATTCACAATTTCCTGCAAATGTGATTCAAGTTAATAGAAAGAAAGCTTTCTGTTTCACGGATCCCGCGGTTCCCTCCTAGTAGGGATCCGTCTAGGCAAATCTGAGGGATCCGTCTGGCTGATGAATAAAGTCAGCAAAGATTGGTATAACAAGAAATGTTAATACTAAAAAGAGATATGGATTATATAGTATACTCACATACTCAGAAATATAGCAAGTAGCATGTAATTCCATTTAATAAACAAGAGTTATGATATACATGACTCGAAAAACAAGACAATAGACAATACATGACTAGGAATTTCTAGATCACCTAACGCTTGAAGCTAAGACACCACTATAATCTTCTAGCTCAAGTTTTGTTTAGGTTTGATCTCGTCGAAACATTCGAGGAGATGATAAAACATGAAACGTTGGTCTTCTCGTACTTCATGTATCACACTTTCAACATGTTGACAATGATAGCAATCTTTTTCATGGCTAGGTAGTGGTGGTGGATGAAATGAAATGGCTTGATTCAAAGGATCAATTGAAGCGGTTTGAGGAGCCTCGAATGATGGAGGGATTGGTGGAGGTCCATTTAAGAATGGTTCGATCAAGAATGATGACGGTGGTAAAGAAGTGTCAACTTCCATATGGTCGGGTGGTTGACTTTGATGATTTCTCATAATCCAAATGGGATTATATGATGGAAACGGCGAAACGAAAGCCGGAGCAAGGGTTGACTCAACATTTTGATTTTGAATCATTATTCCTCCTAATGAGGAGAATGTTGTCGGCGGAAGCGGATGAGACGGCCTAGGTGGCAAGTCCTCTAAATTGTAGAGGTGAGGTGATAATTGTGGGGATGTAAATGAGATAGCTCTAGGAACCAAAGGTGATGGTTTAGTGGAAATGATATTGTTTGGCCTAGGAGGTATGGTTGTGTTTGGTATAGGTAGTTTTGTGGGTACTATCCTTTTAGGAATTGGTTTGATTGGATGATGAAGGTTTCTATCATTTGTTGGTTTGACCGGAGATGATTCGGTTGAAGAGATTTCGTGTACAACACGAGCCTTTTTCATGAGTGGTTCTTTGGTGGATAAGTTGCTACTTGGGGTTTTCCTCATGATGAGATGGTTGCAAGATGTTTGAAAAGATTTCTAAGGTGCTGAAGGTTAGGATGAGAGTGATGACTATGGAGCTCCTAAGTGGTTTATAAACTAAGATATTTGGCAAGTGCATTTAAGCCTTAAGCCACTAGAATTCATTGAAATGTGATGGTTGACATGCACAAGAGTCAACTTCAGAGGTTGTACTGATCCAGGAACTCATTTAGGATGAGATGGAGTGTTTGAGTTAGGAAGATGAGTTGAAATGATTGCTTTAGCAAGATTTGACCTATACTGTCATACGGATCCCACGGTTCCCTCCTCAGAGGGATCCGTCTAGGCTAATCCTAGGGATCCGTCTCTCAGCAGCTATGAAAGATTGGAAATGATGTTTCTAAGATCTAAGACCTATATCATCTTGAGTGTTTCAGTCCTCCTAAGTGTTTTAAATGAAGGGATGCTTGAGTGCTTTGAAGGTAATGAATGATGTAGCTAATGATTGTCTTTTGTGGAAGGATTTGGAACTTTCAAGAGTACCAATGGATGAACAAGGATGACACTAAAGATTTAGAATGTTAATTGAAGCTAGATGATCCTAGAGATCAGGTTGTGTCTTAGGATAGTGTTTTGGAAAATATCCTAGAGGCTTTGAGATGGGAAAACTAGAATTTGATCAACTTTGATCAATTTTGAGGTAAGGATGATTTATGATCAATTTTGCCATAATTGAAAGATTTTTAAAGTTAGATGTGAGGGATCATGTGAGAATGATGAGTGATCATAGAGAGCGGAAGAGTAATGGATTAAAGTGAAAATGATAGATCTACAAGCGTCTTAGAGTGTGATCTAGGTGAGTTGAGTAGGAAAGGATCTACTTAACTTGATAAGGACTTAATTTGCCTTAAGACACTATGTTTAGCTTTGTGTGAGGTGTTCTAAGGACATGATTGAAATACAATGATTGCAATTGCATTTTCTGTTTGCCGGATCCCACGGTTCCCTAAGAGTAGGGATCCGTCAAGCACAAATTTTGGGATCCGTCTATCTGCTAAGCAGAACCTTTACAAAAGGTATGCAATAACTTTGACAATGCATCATATTTCAAGTTTAAGAGGTTCTAACACTAATATATCAAATGAGATCGAGCTCACAAATAACAAAGAGGTTTATCAAACTTAACAAGCACTATTCAAGAAACTCAAAAACCTATTTACGATCTAGATTAGTAAATCATTTGTATTAACAATGGCGTGCAGAGTAGATGATGATGTTCAAGACAATAGGGTTGTTTTGGCCAACGAAAGCAATGAACTATGTATAGTCATTACGGATGGTGATTAGCATACAATGAACTTCGTCCATGAAGTCATGTAGCTCTTCTCGATCAAAGCAAGATAATCGCTTGATGAGGCAAGTGGTTGTGATTAACTATAAGAAAATTTTATTTTATAACTTGTTTGATTAGTAATCCTAAGACAATGCAAAGTATTTCCATTGTAAGCTCACTTTAGGAAAACATAGGAGTATAAATTTCCCAAGTGAGAGAATGAATATGAGATTGTTACTAGCGGTGCTCAATTACGGCTAAACACGACCATTTTTACGGGTGATTCCACATACCCAACTTCTATCAAGGAAGCAATTCAACCGTTAGGTCAAATTGAGTTTCTAGTGCAATAAGTTCTCCAGTATTCATTCTCAAGTTAGGAAAATTTATATTCCTACAATGGCCTATCGAAGAGTAACAATGATGATACTTTGCTTCGTTTAATATTATACTTGAGACAAATAAGATGACGAAGGCGTCATGTTAAAAATAAGTTTAAAAGTTGTCCATATGGTAAACAACAAAAAATGGTTGGATGAGCTAGTTCAACATATGTTGTTGGAAAGCTTTGAGTTTGGACTTTCGGATATGAACAATTATATTTGCGTTGCAATATAATTTACTTGAGTATATCGGATGAAATAATCAAGTTGTCAATCCTACTATGAAGCTTGAAGAGCGATCATGAAAAAGGAAAATGGGAGAGTACATCATCAACACAAGTGTAGGTTATGATCCGATGTACATTCTTGTTGTTTTTAGAAAATGATACAAGAACAAAGGAAATCATATAAGCACATATGACAAACTCAATCAAAAATCCATTTAGTGTGTTATATGTTTTAAACATTTTTCAACCTATATGACTTATCTAAATATCTAAACTAACATTTTTGACATAACTAGATGTTATCCCAAACACTCCTTCAAATGGCACATTGATTTGTAGAATATTACTAAATCGACAAACAAGAGAATGAATAACAAGGTAAGGAAACCACATATGCTATTCAATCAAACAAGCACAAAAGGTATTTGAGATAAGCAAATAATCAAGTAATGCAACGAAGACAATTTATCATTTAGCATAGCATACGAAAGTTCTTTTCATCGCTTTGTGTTAAATATAAACATGTATACCAAGCTTGATTAGTTTCTTTTATATTTATAAATATGATCAAAACCTTAATTTCAATAGAGGACACATTGTTATTCAAAAGCGAAAACATCCGTCTCCAATTAGATCAAAAGTTTGTGCAAAAGTTATGACCGAAAAATGACTTTCTATTATAAATCAATTATTCTGTAAATTATTGTTTTGAATCAATTTATGAAATCATTTTAAAATGAAAGTAGACTCAAATACCTTTAAAACGATAGGTGGCACGACTTCTAACGACTTACGGTTAAAAAGTTATGAATTTTTGAAATTCGACAAAATGTCTTCGTACCACGGATCCCACAGATCCTTTGCTTGAGGGATCCGTCCAGTGTAAACTGAGGGATCCGCGGATCTGACACAGAAATACAAAAATGTATGTTTTGACCCGACGAAAAGGTTTAACCTTTGTAGACTTTTTAGTGAAGTTATATTACCCATTTTTACCTTTATTCAAGCTTGATTAACAAGATATCTAACAACAAAACTTTTAAGAAAAAAAAATCAACAAAACAGTTTTCATATTATGCTTATTATAAGAGAGAAACATATATCACCATTTTATCCTCAAGCAATTAGCACGTTTTTTACCAACTAATTGTAATTAAGAGAACATACCTTTGCAATATTCCCTTTGTATGGTTTTAGAAACCATGGACGCGAAAAACTTCACGAGCTTTTAAAATACCCCAATCCTTTGCTAAATATTCTTTTTAGGGAAAGAAATATTTAGATAAATTCTTCATGATCTTCTTAGGATGCCCAAATCCAAGTATGGAGAATACTTAACAAGGAAAATGTTAGAACATTCTATCATTGTCCAACAATAAACATTATAATGATTTTTAAAACATGACTTGAAAAATCCTTCTTTGTAGTTTTCAAACATACACGGATCGTATCAAGTTTTTAAAGTACAACATACTCTAAGAAACTTGGTAACGAAGCTCTGATACCAATTGTGGAAAACTAGAAGGGGGGTTGAATAGTTTTACCAAATTAAAACTTCCTTTTAAATATTTAGATCGACTTATGTCAATCTATTTGATTGTTTATGTTGGACGTTGATAGATAGATATATAAACGTGTAATGAAATATAAAGAGTAAGAAGCACATCACCACGACACAAGTTATTTATAGTGGTTCGGCTACAAGGACACCTTCCTTGCCCTACTCCACTCCCCGAGTCACCTACTCGAGAGTTCGTAAGCACTACACCAACTCCTTGTGGCGGAGAAGCCTTCACAACGTCGCTTAACCTTTTTCCGGTACAAAGCTAAATACCGAGTTCTTTCACACCAAGGCGAACCACACCTACACAACGTCGCCTACCCTTTATAAGGTACTAGGCTAAGTACCTAGTTCTTTCACACCTTAGGTGAACTACACCTTCACAACGTCGCCTACCCTTTATTAGGTACTAGGCTAAGCACCTAGTTCTTTCACACCTTAGGTGAACTACACCTTCACAACATCGCCTACCCTTTATTAGGTACTAGGCTAAGCACCTAGTTCCATTGCAATGGAGGAACTACTACCACACTACACCAACGACTAATCCCAAAGGAGATCTACTCCTTTACAACATCATCAAGGATATCAATATCCTTGGATCTAAAACTAGTCTATCTTGTACATCGAAACACACCATATCGAATGTACATCTAAGGCACCTTTCACTAATGCCTTTGACTAGATCTACAAGACACCTTTCACTAATGTCTTGTGTCTTCACTTCTAAGCACCTTTCACTAATGCTTCTTTGTCTTAACTTCTAAGCACCTTTCACTAATGCTTCTTAGTCTTGACTTCCAAGCACCTACCACAAGTGCTTTATCCTATAGACGATAGATACCCTTCACTAATATCTTCGTCTTGACTCTTAAGACATCTTTCACTAATGTCTTCAACACTACACTTCTTTGAAGAAAGAAGGAATCATCAACAAGAAGACTTCAATAGCCTTGATGATGAGGAAGCATGGCAACTCATGGACTTGAGCTTGCTCGACTTCAAAGGTGGTGATCTTGCCTTTAAGAGGAACCTAAAAGATCACACAAAACAAAACTACAAACATAGATCTCTTGGATCTAAGGTTAGTGAGATTTAACTCAGGGGAGAAAGTATATTGAAAGGGGGTGAGAAACAATGAAGAAATGGCTCACTATTTATAGAGGAAAAACCTCTACTGTTCCCCGGATCCCACGGATCCCTACCACAAGGGATCCGGCTAGCACAAAGCTAGGGATCCGTGGTCCGCTCCTCTTTGCCCATGGGTATTTTTGGTTATGGGTCATGGGTCATGGGTTATGGGTTGATCCATGGTTTTCTTTCTAGATACAATGAACTTGGTTAAGTGGTATATATAAAACCATGGGTTGTGGGTCAAAACCATTTGCTAGTATTTTACCCATTTAGTATATACTTGTATTTACCCATTTTAGCATACACTTAGTTTTTACCCATTTTAGTATACTTAGTTTAAGTATATGTTTAACCCAATATGTAAACACTAGTTGTTGTACATATGTATCTAAATCATAAAATCACTTATACTTGTTTTAGTGTTTTATGTGAAAGTGTAAGTGTGTTAGAAAACTATTAGTCCAAACCATTTACGTATTTTATTTGTTTCGTTAAAATGATTTTACTTTTGTTATCGACAAAACATTAGAAGATCGTAAAATATAAATAAACGTTTTTACGGCTTATTTGTATTAACAGTATTGTATAACTAATATGCATTCCCGGGTATATTCAAATGAAGCCACATTGAATTAGGAGCATTTGGGTTATCTCATGGTATTTGCCAAACACCCCACTAAAACCATTTTTATGCATAAAATGAGTCGAGATAACCGCAACTCCAAATCGTTTTCATATAGGCACACACTAGAACTAAAACGTTAAAGTTTATTTTCATTTTTAACATATTAATTCTTGCTCCTAGGAATAACCATGGTAGCCGCAAGATTCTATGATCACAAGGACACCCTTGGCTACATTCCTAAACATCACAAAACCAAAGGACTTTCAAAGGAACAAGTAGAAATCTTTAAGAGTCTAGAATCAAGGTATTTCCATGAGGGTAGAACCATTCTCCCATCTTTCATTGAAAATACCAGTCTCCGTGAAGAACTAGCCGCCATTCATTTCGATTCTCTTCTTGACATCGATGAACCAATTTGTCCTAGGTTTGTGTTAGAGTTCTATGCTAGTGTGACCGGATTTAGTGATGAAGATGATGATGAGTTTTGTCTTAGGTTTAAAATCAATCAAAACGAATACACCATCACCTTAACCAACTTTGCTCAATTGCTAGGAATTCCCAACCGAGGGACATGTGTCTACTCGGATAAGTGGTCACTCACCGTTCTTGATGCAATTAATGACCGCACTCCTCCCTACCAAACCCGTTTGGCCGATAAGGATGTTATCCGTGAACACCTATTTAACCCAAGGGGTGATACAACCCGAGTTACCCGAAAGGTAAAGGTGGTAAACCGAGATCCATATGGAATGGAGCTAAATGAACTTAAGCCAGAATTTCAGAAATGGGAGGAGCTACTTAGAGCCAACGTCATTAGCACCATAGGAAATAGGGATCACATCAACGCTTGCCTTTGTTACATGCTCTACAACTTGTCCACCCGTCAACCATTCAATTTAGCTTACTACATCGCTAAGAGAATGATTGATATTCCAACTCAAGGATCGGTTGCTCTTCCATACGGGATGCTTCTCACCCGTCTCTATAGAAACTTTGCACCAATTCCACCAAGCCCAAAAGGGATGCACCTTCACTATGAGTTCATCCCTCACATCTGTGTACCTTTGAGTGATACACGAGTTGCTAAGACAAAAGGCAAGAGAGCAAAACCTCCAACTCCATCATCATCATCATCAAATAGCTCCGAGGATGGTCTTCCAAGCTCTCATCTTCCACCTCATGAGTATTATGCGTCACTTCCCGAGATCGAGAATGAATCAGCGGAATTCAAGCAAACTAAAGGAATGTTCAAGTGCCTTGGTAGGATGATGAGCAAGATCTACAAGAAGTTGAACAAATGAGGGTCCATTAAGGAGTGTTTGGAACAATACATTATCGTTAATGTTTAATACAATTTAGTTGTTTTTATTGTGTAGGATGATAATATAACTTAAAACAATGTTGTATGCTAACAATCTTATGCAGGGGGATAGCACAAGTATGCTATCAAATTTTACCCATTTTCACTATAATGTGAAAATCACTAGGCCTTGCTCAAAATCTATGCTCCACTATGTTTGTACATGTGTTATTTACTTTTTCTAACTAGAAATGTTTAGTGTCACATGTTTTGAGAAAAATATCAGGTTTCGGAAAAGTCCCGGACACCTATAAATATACTCTATGAAGTTTTCTGCACTGCACGGATCAGACGGCACCAACGTTTTGGTTCCGTCTGTTATGTGAAATGGTATCGCCGTACCTGTACAGGCGGACCAGACGGCACCCTTTTTAGGGGTCCGTCCGTGTAAAATTTTGGTGTCGTGGATCCTCCAGGTAACTTTCTGAATTTCGATTCTTTCGTGATTCCAAATTACCATCCATTGCTTATAGGTCAATCTTAACTAGTTTATACCCTTATTAGAACTAGTATAATTCACTTAGGCATATAAGAAATCCATTTCCCACCAAAATTCAAAAATTTGAAAAATTCACCCAAGGAGCCCTTTGACATAAAGGAAGGAACCAAATTTTTGGTACCTTGAAATCCGTGGGTAATGTGATTGTTAGGAAATTCCACTCATTAGAACACATTTATTGCAAATCTTTACTTCTTCACTCCATCTCTCTTGTATGGCTTGACTTGGGTGATATGACTAGCATTTAACCCACTTCCAAATCATTAGGAACCTCATCTCTTCAATGGTTTAACATCAAATCAAACACATTTCTCCATAATTTTTCACTTCTATAAATTGAGAGGTTTTACCATGATCATCCTCACACCTTTCTCATTCTTACCATCATCTAGCAAAGAAAAACACAAGTCAAAATGACAAAATCCTCTCCTAAACCTTGCAAGAAAACCGCTAGAATTAGCGTGAGGCCTTGTTGGTGCCTTTACATAGTGTTTGGAAATGCTTGTGAATGATCATTATTACTAACATTTTTTTTTGTAGCTTTATTTTCACAATCCATGTATCTTCCCATTAAGCACCCAATTTAGGGGGAGCTTCGATCAAGGGGAAGATAATGGCTCGGGCTCATTACATTCCGCATCACCTCTTCTTTTTGTTGAGACAAAAAGGGGGAGAAAATATAGAACTTGTATATATTTGACTTTTCTGAAAAAGTCAAACTGCATACATTAACTTTCTGAAAAGTCAAATATGATACTTCATTGGTAATACTTGACTTTTCTGAAAAAGTCAACTGCATACCTTGACTTTATGAAAAAGTCAACATCATGCATCAACTAGTGAACACTTTGACTTTCTGAAAAAGTCAAACATCATACACTTACATTATCATTTCATTTTCAAGTTCTAAAACTAATATTTTTATAACTCTTGCACAAACTTTGTATCTTTTATAAAAATAAAATTTATATTTTGTCCTCAACAAAAAGGGGGAGATTGTTAATACAAATATCGTCATTAAACTTTATTTATATTTTTGATATTTATCTAAGTTTTGTTAACGACAAAAGTAAATTTAATTTGTATAAAGCTTAAAGCTTGTCAAGTTTAATAGATATTAAAACAATCTTTCTCAAACAATATCTTCATCATTTAAAGCATTTACATTGTGACTAATCATACCTTAATATGAGTCTAAGCATAATGTATAATAGTAGTTTTTAGAATGTTTACTTATGTATTTGCATATTTCTAAAAATAGAAAAACAACACATGACATCATGTGATGCATCATGGAAATCATTGGAAGATTTCATTAGATATTTTGTGTGGATTTGTACTCTTCATATCTTACACAATCTGACATAGATATGGTTGACTTTGGCAAGATCTTGATATCTTGCTGTCAGACCTGGCGTCACCAAAATCCACAACGGGCGGAACCCTTTTAAGGGGTCCGAGGTCCGTGGATGCTGCTGATGGTTTTGGCTATAAATAGCAAAGCCAAACCAAGTAGTTTTTCATCCCTTTCAATCATACTCTCTTACATATCTTCTCTCTAACCTTTCTAACTCAGTTTCATATCATATTAGTGATCTCTTTTGTAGCAAAGAAGATCAAGTCACATTCAAGCTTCAAACGAGAAGTTGGAAGTCTTGTTTGTTTAGTGTTGTATGATCTTGTGTTGATTCATACTTCATTGTTGTATTAAACCATCATAATCTTGTGAGTGTGAGTGGTTAGTATTTTAGTCCTCAAAATACATTGTGTGTGGGAGTGGTTGTACCCTTGGAAAGAACTCGACATCTAGCTTAGTGTCGGAAATAGTGTAAGCGAAGTGTAAAGGTTTTCTCCGCCGGTGAAAGGAGCTTGTTGACTAATGAAGTTAAACTCTCGAGTGTGAGACTCGGGGAGTGAAGTAGGGCAAGGAAAAAGAGTCCTTGTAGACCGAACCACTATAAACAACTTGTTGTGGTTTGATCATTTCTTTCCTTATTTACTCTTTACATATTGCTTGCATATTTCATTAACATATCTAAGATCAATATCAATTGATCTTTCAATAAGTTTCAAAACAAAGTTTTTAATTGATAAACTATTCAACCCTTCTTCTAGTTTTCTACAAAGATTTTATGCAAAATGAAAAGGTTTTACCTTATATCTTCAAGTCTAGCTTTGGAATTTGAAGATCCTATTAAACTCACTACAAATGATGACCTTGTATCTCGGTTCTCATTAGTCATGTCTTTCATATAACGAAACGCCCACTACTAATACTTTTTTTTAGGCAGGGGGGGGGCATACGGCTGTATGCTAAAATAGCATACGGCCGTATGGTCATTCTGAGAGCATACAGCTGTATGCAAAAAGTTGCATACGGCTGAATGGTCTTTTATACAGATTGTTCCAAAAATACCTTCTTGAGCATACGGTCGTATGCTTATAAGACGGTCGTATGGTGTATGACCTGCACAATCATTAACTAAAAATTCTGCACATATTGTATTTTTTTTAGAGAAATCACTATTCGTAAACATAAACTTGACAAATACTGAACAAAACATTTCTGGACATAATCATAACTATACATAAGGGTGGTAACCACATTTGGACCCCGTATAAAGTCAAATAGGGTAAAAAAAATAGCATAATGCCAAACACCCCTTTAAACTTATAAACTTAACATTTCCTAATCTTTAAACTACATAAATCTGCATTTATACAAACCATGAATCGAAAGCATTATCCCTAGGGTGATTCTTGGTATGAGAGAGGGTTTAGAGAATAACTCGATTACCCATGAGCTCCACCGATAGCTAAACCGCGAACTTATGCCTTAAACTTGATCTTACCTATAAGAAAACATAAATGAAGTAACGTAAGCATAAAGCTTAGTGAGATAACATATATAAAGCTAAAAATAAACATGTCAACGTTAATAGATGTTGCTTCATAATAAATTTCCCTCGCATAGCTATCTCAGTGATTATAACACCGCTAATTCCCCACGGGAATATATTCTTGCATCGTAACATGCACTTGGGGGCTAGATACCTCATTATAATGCTAGAAGGCATCATGCTTGCCTTAAATATACTAGTTGTCCGCTTAGGACCTGGTGAACCCGTATTTGGCTCAATTTAGCATCATATATGCTCTAGTCGTCCACTTAGGACGTCAAGTCCCGTTTTTGAGACTTCCCATATCTAGTTGTGCTTTTCATAACTGACGAGCCATATAAACATACTAATCATCCACTTAGGATGTCTGAGTTCCGTTTTTGGAACTTCTACTATCCTGAGGCTCGATTCTCCACTAAGGAGATCTAAGTTCCAACTTTTTCTGGAACAACTGTATGTGATCACATAATAGCACATATCATCCACTTAAAACGTCTAATCCCATCTTGGGTATCCTGAGGCTCGATTCTCCACTAAGGAGATCTAAGTTCCAACTTTTTCTGGAACAACTGTATGTGATCACATAATAGCACATATCATCCACTTAAAATGTCTAATCCCATCTTGGGTCATAATGCAAGTCACCCACTAAGGATATCTAGTTCCAACTTTGTCTAGAACTCATATATGACTCTTGTAGTCATGTCGTCTACTTAGGACGCTAAACAAGTAATAACACAATATTTTGACAACAATCATTTTACTAAGACCATATGGGTCATAACAGATTGTTTTGACCGGTTTACTTTATTTCACATATAATTCATACCACGTAAATCCTTTAAATTCATAGTAAGCAATATTAATTCATAACACGAGCATAATACATAAGCATACAATAAGAACTTAGATATAAGTATCACAGAATATGTGACACTTCTAACGAGCTATTAAGGACACATTAAAATGAGGAATGATTCATCATTTATGCTAAAAACATGTTATTGAGACCACATGGGTCATAACGGGCTGTTTTGACCCGTCTACTTTATTTCACACACAAATACATACCACATCAATCATTAAGACTCATAATATGCAAATATACTAATGCGAACTCATAACACGATTATAACACGTAACATGCTATAAAACTTAAATATGAGTACCACGAGATATGTGGTACTTCTAACGGGTTACTAAGGACCCGTTTCTAACTTTATATATGTTACACACCTCGATATAGCTTGATATCTATCACGAGTTCCCGTGAACATCTCGGCTAACCTTTACAACCAAGGAACATGTAAATAACATGGAACTTAGTTAAGCTAGCATTTGGAATTTACTAGATTTCGCGAATAACCAAGAACAATAATTTTTCTTTTCATAATTTAACACCACAAAATGGTGTTATATCATCTTACTAGGTTACCCGTACCTTCTTATAACATACAAATTACTTAACATCAATTCATAGTGATTTCCAAAAATCACAACTTAACATATTACCTTATAATTCACCAAAACCCCACTTATGGCTTACTAATACGAAATTAAACATACCCAAATAATGGGTATAAGCTTTACTTGAATTTCAAAAACAAGAACATGATTCTTACCTCGAATTAGATCATGAGGAAGCTAGAATTCAGACCTCTAAGCTTGAATATATCAATATCTTGTCTTAAACTTGATAAAAATCAAGTTAATAATCAAACCCTAGAATTTCTTGTATATATGAATGTACGTCGTAGTAGCAGAGAAGGAAACAAGATGGTTATAAAATTGTGATAAGAATGAGACTTTCCTATAAGTGAAGTAACTCATATATGAGTTTAATATAAGTTTCAATATTTGATAACTTTAATCCCTGATAGTATAACTATTGCATAGATGGTCCTACTTGCTTTACAAAAATTTTATGGGAGGTCCTAAGACTAACAAAAGTTAACTGGGAAGCTTTAAAATATAATAAAAATCAATACTTTAAAAGTTGGGGTGTTACATATAAGCTTCTAAACAACCTCTTAATAGGCCTTTGTTAGGTAATTTTGAGCATATTTGGGGTCTTATCTGAAAACAGTCTACTGAGAACCATAAAGTAGGTTTCCATTTGTGAAGGGTAAAGTGAGTTTGGAAGGCAGTGTATGAAGATAGGAATAGTGAGGAGTGAAAGATAAACCTACTTGTTCATATCTATACACTGCCACATGAGGTTAGGTGATTCTCCCTCAAGGTGAGTGTTCCCAAGATTCTGAAGCCTTTTGTAAAGAGAAAAATGTAGGAATCTTGGCAGAGCCCTTGACTGATCTATAACCTGCATTATGAAGCCTTTTCACCTTCTTACTTGATTCATTGTGGATGATATATGGTTGAATGGTCAAGCTTGGGAGGTGATTATGAAAATGTAATAATGAGGTTATGGTCTTGGTGCAACAATGGGTGATTATCAAAAGTGATATGTGTTGCAGTGTGAATGAAAATGTAACAGATGATTGGAGCAACTGAGATTTGCAGCTCAGATTGAGTCCTCTGTTTTGACTCTGTTTGTCAGAGATAAGTAGTATAAGCTTGTCAGATATCAGACAGGCTATAGAATTGTTGATTTAAGTATCCTTTTCTCGGGCATGTCCAACCAATTGGTTTTGTTTTTAAAATGTACAAAGTTTTTTTATTAATATATATCATTCATCTTTGCACCAAAAAAACTTTGATTCAAACCCAAACAACCCCACACCCGACTAACACCCCTAGTGGCAGATTTCCTTTGATTTAAAATAAAAACAAAAACAACAACAAAAAAGACAACAAAAACAACAAGAAAAAAATTTATGAAAAAAAAATCCAAGTAAATTAAAGTTCCTCACGTTTTAAATTCATTCTAATTCTCCTTATTTTAACAATTCGTGAAATTTTAAATTCTTTCATTTGAAAACCAAACACAATATTTAAAAAAAATTAAAATGTAAATGCCTTAAAATGCATCCAATATACTCCAACCAAACGCACGCTAAAAAAAATGCAACTTGCTAACAAGGACATTTCTTGAAATAATGGATACACGTGATGCTTTATCATCATGTAACCAATAGTGTTAGTAAAACTCTAACACAACAAAAATATTGCAACTTGCAAGTCACTGTTTCTTGGTGGTTTTTTTTAGCAACCTGTTTCTTCAGTGAAGCATATTTGGTTACATGATGCAACTTGCAAGTCACTGTTTCTTGGTGGTTTTTTTAGCAACCTGTTTCTTCACAGTGAAGCATATTAACTTTTACACAAACATTTACAGTATACATTTTTATTAAGCTATTGTCACCCATTAGCATAAATAACCCCTCATCTCACCCATAAAACACACCCACACAAAAGGATAGCATCTGCATAACACACAAAGGCAGATAATGAACTGATAGTTATAGAATTTCAAAGTTAGTGTAGAAGCTCAAATAGCTGGTAAGAATCAGCAACAAAAAAAAAAACAATAGACCAGTATCTTGCACTGGTTTTATTGGCTGCTTGCTTTGTAGCTAGCTTCTGCTTCTTGTTTTAAGGTCGAAATGTGTTGGTCTGGAGCAGATCTAGCTAGCCATTGAAAAGAGGGAGAGTAACAAGATGTTGAGGTAAATTTGTCTGGTTAGTTGCAAGGTTGTTAAGACCTCCACCACCATCATCATTCTGCAGCTGCTTTGCTGATGCAGCCTGTAAGTCCATACATCTAACTCAGTTTTGTACTTGACTAATGTTTCATTATAGCTTAACTTTATACAGCATCTAGACATCAAAAGCTAGATCTAAACTTTTGAAACTTAAAAATGAACAACCAAAATGAATCTGAGACATATAGATATACAGAAAAGCAGAATCTAAAGAAGAATGCTAGATCTTCTATGTTTTCAAGATTATAAATGGTATTGAACATGGTCAGTATGTAGTACTTTAGCAGGTTTGATTTATAGTTTTAAATCTACCCAAAAAAGCAACTTTTAAGGATGGCTTAAATGAGATATTTTTGCAGTTTTCACAAGCTAGATAAAGGGAACTTCGAAAGTGAATAACCGGGAATGAAATTAAAGAGACAAAAGCTAGATCTTGAAAGTAATTCAGCTTGTACTATGTTTACAGAATTTTAAATGATATTAAGCATGTTAAGCAGTTTGACTGATTAAGTATTCTCTGAAGAATCGGACTTGATTAAGGTTAATGTATATTTTAGTATATGCTCATTGTTAGGGGGTCTCCAGGATTGCTTATTTGAGAAACCTGCTTGTTAAGAAGCAAGTTATAGAACACTCACAACTGTTATTTAAAAATAAGCGGACAAGCACCTATAATGGTGTTTATGGAGAGGTGCTTACTTCATCCTGAAATAAGCAGATAGGTGGAAGCTCTTTCCATAGAATCGAAAGTGTATATTTTTTTTTTTTTATTTTAGAAATGCTATATGCTGATAAGGTGAAATTTTAAGCTATCCAAGACACCCTGTTAAATAGAATATGATTGCGCACTTGAAAAAAAAAACAAGTAAAGAACTTAACTTCTTTTCCTATTAACATAATATAGAGCAAGATTATGATACTCGTATAATGCTTGTTCAAGTTTATTAACATTGCTGTACTTTTCAACAGGATAAAGGGGGTATATGGTCATTGATGCACACAAATACCGCCAATTGTGTCTCATCTTAACGACCTTGCAATTAACCAGATGAATTAGCCTCCACGTACCTCATCAACAGTCTTATTATCACCGTGATTTTGGTGAAACCTTTCCAAATTATGACCAAGAATGTATAATTGTTATATGTTTTTTATTTTCTCATACTTCATATAAATCTCTAATGTTTTTATCTAACACAGCAATAGCAAGCTAAAAATGAAGTGTGGTATCGAAGTTGCCATCTACACAGTGCTGTCCCCGATGGCTATATGGGTAGCCATGGTTCCAACCATTTGCCCATAGGACTTGAGCATATAAAAGTAGCCATAATACGCTACTGATGCACAACAATATAACTTACGTGCTCATTGCAGTGCCATGTACACCTTTAAGGTATAGAAGGCCATAGGAGAAAAGTCGTACATAAATTATATCTGCATCTAGTCTCTAATCAGTTAAGTCCGTTGGAGCTTATGTTTATAGTCTAGTAGTCTGCTTGTATATCGCGAGGCAGGGCCACTAAATCACGAATCATGAATCAACAAACGATCAAAATAGTTATATAAGGATAACGTTTTATTTTAGTATGGAGCTCAACGTATAGCTGATTTTTTTTACAGAAAAAGTTCTATTCTACCAAAAACTGCTTCTGTTATCAATGCAGTTTTGATAAAACAAGCATATCCAATTTTGTGTAGTTCTTACCTTTGATAAGTTTGGCAAGTACTTACTTAGACAGGGTCATGAACAGATAAAAATTAGCAATCTCGAATACCCTTAAATTTTGAGATCTACCTCAAGAGCTATTTATGCCGAGAAATCAAGTGAAAGCATACCTCTTCTTGGAGGGATGATATGTACTTCATCATCAACTGTGTCTGCATTAACGGAGATCAAATATGGTCAACATATTAACAATTAAAGAGCGACTGACAACGTTTTTGCTGCTAATACAGTTTTACATGTAATCACATAACTACCCACCACAAGATAGCATCTAACTAGGCTGTTTTATATAAGAACTAGTGGAAGTTAAACATTTTATCAAGAGCCGTGAACAATCCTAAAAATTGAAGACTAGAGTAAAAGGGCATCTATTCTCTGATCTCAGTTGCATGTGAACAACATAATTACTCCGTAATTTCTAGCAGAATCGGATCATCTAGTTATTAAAGTCAGGGTGGAAACAAATTACAATCTAGTGTATCGTGATTAATAAACAGCATAATAACTTATCATGTAACTAATTGTGAACAAATTACAATCTAGCGTATCTGTGATGAATGAACAACATAATAAACTTATCTAGTAACAAATTGTGCATTCAATTGGCCTAACCCTACTCCTTTCCTGCCAACAAAGAGTCCAGTTATGTTACTCGGTCCCGCTCATCATATCATATAAAACGATGTCTGATTAAGAGATATCGGGCCTGTGATTGTAACCACATAATGTATGCTGTCGAGCATATATGACAACACACTAGATAAGAATTTGGACCACAAGAAACTGAGCCTACCCTCTGTCAGCAGAAGTTGGATTTATGTGTTTAGGTTATGGTTGAACTTCTCGACATGATTAACTAAACAGGTCGGGATAGGGTTGAGATATATGAACCCGTCAACCCGAACCCGCCAACTCACACACGACACGAATTCCACTCCTATTAGCATGGCCTATTTAGGTACACCCTAGCTAGCCTTGTGCTATAGGCTCGCTAATTTAGAAAAGAAGGAAGATGTCGGTTATTTAGCATTCACACTATTGCTTATTGGAAAAATACACATGGACGCTACTAACACCGCCTTCCTGCCTACAAGGCTACAACCGTTTGTACGCTACTAACACCGAATTCCTGCCTACAAGGCTACAACCATTCGTAATGCATGGCTTCAACTTAATACAATTTTACCCGTTAACCACATCAACATAGAGAAAGGTGGTACCTTGGTCACTTGAAAGCCCATTACACAACTCTGATAAATCTGTGACCTACGAAAAGAATCTTGATTATTACTAGAATCTAATAAGGTCCAACCCACTTACAATTATAGAGTTATTTATGATTTTGGTTTCAGTGAAGATTAACCATAGTGTGGAGTCAGCTTTTTTTTTGTCCTTAATTCATAAAACCGTCCAACAATGTTTACTAGTAATCCCTTGAAAGCGGCCACACTTAATCACACATATACTACATATCGACTTTTCGAGGAGAAATATTATCAAGTTATTTCCACCTATTCTCATGTATAAGATACATGTGTGTCATTTCTCTCTCATCCTAAGTCTCATCCAAAACGTATAGTACAAAAATTAGTTTAGACAATGAATTGAATAACTATATGTATAAACACAATAAGTACTACTAAGATGATTCAGAATATATAGAACAATAACAACCTGGGAAGTGGAATTGAATAAGTAGCGTCGGACAATCACCTTTCTCAATCATGTTTGCACAAGAGCAGCATCAAGCTCTAGTTTTAATTCGGTCATATCAGTCACAGAAAGCTCCTCACTCTTATTCTCCTGCACAAGCCTGTGCAAAAGGTTGGAATTTCATGTTGCTTGGTGAATCATATCATTATGATCTCACACACACACGTCGTCTAGAGTATATATGTTGTGCATATACATTCGAGATTTTGTGTTACCTATCCACCGTATGAAGAAGTTGTTTACATGTCCTGAACTTTTGGCACTGCGATAGAACCCCCTGCAGCCATGATTTTTTAGACATACACAAGTTGTTAATTCATTGCATAGGTTACCATTTGCACCATGTGTAAAATGACCAGCTCTTGAAAAGCTATTGCTTACCAAATCCCCACCAGCTCCATTGTTGGTTCTCTCTCAATAAGTGGCGGAGCCAGAAAATATGATTGCAGGGGGCAATCGATCTCTAATAGGGGTTAAATAATATATCGAAAAATGTCATTTTTTAGCGTAATCTAAAATAAGTCGGGTCGGGTACGATTAAAGGTAACAAAAGCACTACACTTTGACACAGCTAACACTAAATACAGTCCGATTGGTAATTTCAACCACATTATTTATAATAAACCGACATAAGCTCTGAATTACTACATCTGTATGTCAAATGAAAAGAACCTCAACGAAAATTTATTCATGCCAATGTATTATAGGCCCGGGCATGTTATGAAATTAAAACAGAAGGTTGTGATATTCACATACATACGTAAAATAAAATATTAACATTATTGTTGGCCCAGTTTTTATGGATCTTTAATCAACGATATACCAAATAACAATAAACGATTTGAATCAAGAAAGTTTTCTTATTATTTCAGTCATATCAATTTTATACAAAGTTCCTATCTATTTATACACTTTGAAACGGTACATAGAAGCATTGTGTCGGTTCAAGGATTGAGCAGTTATTTTATAACTGTTGTGTAACCGTTTTCTTTAACTGCTTCATTTGACTTTTCGTATGGTTGACTTTCGTTGACTTTTGCTGACCGGGTCATAATGGGTGTTGACTCGGGTCGCTGGGTTGGGTCGATTGGGATTAACCCAATATTCTCCCCCTTAATCACAATCGCTGTGACGTAGGTCTTTAAGTCTTCTTGATTCATCTTCTGGTTAAATCCACCATCTAAGCTTTTAATTTTTTGTGATCATCCTTATATCCAGGTAGATCAATTTTCCTTCGGTTATTTCCACCTTCTTCTGTGATCTTCATTATGTCCATGTTGATCTGGTTATTTCCACATTTTCTTCTGTGATCTTCATTATGTCCATGTTGATCTTGGTTATTTCCACCTTTTTCTTCTGTGATCTTCATTATGTTCATGTTGATCATGTTCTTCTTGGTTATTTCCACCTTTGTGATCTTCCTTAAGTCCAGGTTGATCATGTTCTTCTTGGTTATTTCCACCTTTGTGATCTTCCTTAAGTCCAGGTTGATCATGTTCTTCTGGTTATTTCCACCTTTGTTGTTGTGATCTTCCTTAAGTCCAGGTTGATCATATTTTCTTCTTGTTGAGTCGATTCAGTCGGCTCTATTGTTTTCCATAAACCATTCGCTTCGAGAATGATTTGTATACGAATTGCCCATAATGAGTAATTCGCGGGCTTTAGGATTGGGCATTGAAATTGGGGTGTACTATTCGAAATGTTAGTACTAAGTTCCTTTTTACCACTGTCTTTCGTCATATCTTAAAATGACAAATAAATCTCCAATAAAGAATTTTTAACACAAAGTGTTTTATTTATAAAAATACTTATTCTTAAAATGAGCTCTTAATGTTTTATCTTCCTCAAATGGGTGTAAAACTTTTCTAGGTATAGTTTTAACAATTTTTAAACTATCCTGTGAGATTATAAAAAAAATGAATAACGTAAGGTTAATTACTCCTTACAAATTATTCCTAGTCAGTATTCTAAGTAGTGTAAAAACTAGGTTAGATATACTATACAAAATATGATAAGATTTTAATAATGTTTTAAAATAACTTATCAATCTAAAAACAATATATATCAAAATATATAAAGTAAAATGAAAGGTGGTTTTGAAATTTTTTGGAACCTGGAGGGGTTGATGGTTTAACCCGATGCCTTAACAAAATAAAATCCCGTGTGTGTGGCCCTTTGTTTATACACGCGTCCTTATATTTATTTATCTCCTTTATTCGTTTTGAGATAATAACCCACGCACTTATTTATTTTTCGGAGACACTGACTTTCAGTTCTCTCTCTCTTCAAAGAAGATAACCTTTTATCTTCTCCTTCTTCTCCAATGAAAACAACGACGGTTGACCGGCCTCTTTTGATGGCAGTGGTTTTGAACCGTCCCTTCTACTTTCTCCAGTGTGGTGTTCCTTTTCGAGCACTGTTAATCCTCCAATTTGAAACCTAGGGTTTCGGCTTATTTGGGGGTTTTATGATCCGTGAGTATTTTTACGATTGGAGTTTGCTAATGAATCAATTGGGGTTTCAATTGATCCTTCTGGGCTTGATTCCGTTTAAGAACAGGTGTGTTTGTTCTAATTCGAATCTTTGATTTGTGCCCTAATTGATGACTTCGTTTAGTTTTTCGTTTGAATCAATATAAAACGGTTCAATTCGTTTTCTGATCCTATTGGATTGGGTAAAAAAAAAGAAACTATTTTCAGTAAAAAAAATCCTTTGCGAATGATTTTCTGATGCCGGGTGAGAGTAATCACGGTTGTGATTGTTCCCCTGTTGCGACAGAAATAGGAACACAAAAATGATGTTTTGATTTGTGTCCGAATTAATTTTGCAAAAAGTTCCGAAACAGTTTTCTTGTCTTTGATTCTGAAACTATAACGAATAGATTGGTATATGATGAATTTGGCTCTGATACCAATTGTTGGCCCAGTTTTTATGGATCTTTAATCAACGATATACCAAATAACAATAAATGATTTGAATCAAGAAAGTTTTCTTATTATTTCAGTCATATCAATTTTATACACAGTTCCTATCTATTTATACACTTTGAAACGGTACATAGAAGCATTGTGTCGGTTCAAGGATTGAGCAGTTATTTTATAACTGTTGTGTAACCGTTTTCTTTAACTGCTTCTTTTGTCTTTTCGTATGGTTGACTTTCGTTGACTTTTGCTGACCGGGTCATAATGGGTGTTGACTTGGGTCGCTGGGTTGGGTCGATTGGGATTAACCCAATAATTATCATGATAAAAACTCATATATTCACACTAAAAAAAATGTCTACCTAAATTTTGGATAAAACTATATTAAGTTTTATGTACTACGTATTTGATTAAAACAAATATGAAATAAGTATTATCATAGTCCCTATACTCTATAAATAAAATAAATACAATAAATGAATGACACACTTCCCAGAATCCAAGTTCCATTTCCCAACTTCCCACCTCCCCCTCTCTCTCTCCCACTTTACTCATTTCCTCCATTATTTCCAGCTATAGAAAACCACCGGAAAAACGTTTTTTGGACATCAAAGCGCACTCATTTTGTTGGAATTCAAAGGGTAGCGAGGGCACTCGGATTATTTAGCCGAGGGCACTGGACTTATTTCCATCATTTTGATTTTTTTTCCTACATGTTTTAATGTGTCCGGAAGAACATGGTTGGGGGCATCGCCCCCCACTACCATTAACATGGCTCCGCCTCTAATGCTTCTTTGATACCTAGAGAGGATATGCTCCACACTGAAACGTGCGTAGTTAATGACTATTTGTACGATTAGTAGTGAGATAGTTAATACAAAAGATATTAAGCACACTAACTCATATAAATAATTTGTTTTAGGATCACAATAATTGATTGGAATGGTGATCTTGCAACAAACCTACACCGGATATGATGCAGGGAATAAATTAATTATGAGGTCATGACATGTTGATGCATTGATACATATTCCGAAGGTCATTGTGACTTAAAATTCGGAGGTCCTTATTACCTTAACAAACGAGCTGCAATCAAGCTTTGTATGTAAAGATCGGGCTCGAGCTCGATTAATAAACGAGCTGCAACTTTGGTTGAGTTTGGGCTCGAGCTCGTTTAGGCTCGGCTCGTATGAGCTTTTTACCGATCCGATCCGAGCTTTTCACGAGCGACTCGGCTCATTTCCATCCCTAATTAGAAGTTTATCGAGCACAATGTTTGTGTAACTTCCTTTAAGTGATCAACATCTCTGGCTATTTTATTATATTTGGTAAACTCTTTAACATTTCTACCCCCTTTACTACGGACAATCACAGTGAGTTTAAAATATACAGTGAAATACATTGACAATGAATCTTCCAAAATTCTTTAAATTATGGGGTTGAAACCTAATTAAAACCATGGAGAAATCTTCCATAATATATGTTTTCCACTTAATTTCCTATTTAAAACTCATACAGCAGAAAACTTTAAGAGACGGGAGAACTACCATGTAATATATACTACTGATGAACATGATCCGTATTCCTACATCAATAAGTTTTGTTAGTCCTGCTACTTTTTGGCAACTACACGTCAAGGAGAGGTACCACAAGTTCATGTTGGCTACAGTCTTTGTATTTAAACAATATAAATGAAATGGAAGACACAGTTTATTAGGAAGAAATTGAGGTATTTCTCACCCTAAAAAAACATTATTTAACTTATCGATCTTATTGAGCTTTGAGTGGAACACATCATAAACGGCTTAACAAAGTATTAAAACACATGGGAAACTGAGTAGAAATGATAAGTGAGAAACCTGTCAAATGATGAGTAGATAAGGTCTATGATTTAGGCCTATATGGAGAATGATTGTGACGACTACTTGGTCCGCCTAATTATATACCTAAAGAGGAGATTGTGACATATGTCAGGATCAAAGTTTGACATGTATAGTGAGAGAATGATAAAAAAAATTCTGTGAAATATTGAATGGATTAGAGATACAAGTTAGTCAATCACGACTCGGCCTATATAGCACCGCTTGCAAAAAAGGTCAGAGGCCGCTACACTACTAGTTGCACCGCAAACAAAACGCACAGGGAAGCAATTTGCACTAGCTTACTCGAAGGCTACATCTCAGGATCCCTAGACTAATTGTAGGGATATAATGAATATCAGCAAATTATAGAGCCATAAAGCATATATTAATGATGTATCAGACATAAAATCACTTAATAAACCCTAGCTAATTTCAGTTAATACTAATATATATCACAAGGATGCCGTACACTATATAAAACATTGAAAAGCACCTGTTAGTACTGCCGCTACATGATTAGAAAAGTTTACCACGAGCGGAGAAAACAAGGACGGCTATATCAACATCACAGTGTACTGAAAGTTGTACCAGATCTATACCTTCATTTCTCTTTCTGCTAGATTTTTATCCAAACTCACCGCTATATTATTATTATATTTGCTTTACGCTTTTTGCTCTTTATGGAAAACAAAGGTTCACACGTCAAAATGTGACGTGTTAGAGTAACTTTTATACCATGTATAAGTAGGGGTGTTCATCGGTTCGGTTATCGGTTTGTTCGGTTTATTCGGTTAATTTTTTTTTCTGGATATAATCGAGAACCGAACCGAACCGAATTCAAATTTAATGAAACCGAACCGAAAACCAAAAACCGAACCTTTAATAACCGAAAACCGAACCAAATAACTCGAATTACCTAAATTTAATAATTTATTCATTTATTTATATATATTTTTTGAAAAAAAAAATAATTTTAAAGCTTAAAAATATTTTATATATATATATATATATATATATATATATATATATATATATATATATATATAAAGAGTTTTAATATATTTTTTTAATAAAAAAATATATATATTTATTTAATTTCGGTTTTCGGTTTGGATTGCTAAAACCATAACTGAACCGAAAACCGAACTTTTATTTCGGTTCGGTTCGGTTTTGGCAATTTCGATTCAGTTACGAGTTCGGTTCGGTTATTTTTTGTTCGGTTCGATTTCGGTTTTCGGTTTATTCGGATATTACCTAACCCATGAACACCCCTAAGTATAAGTACATCCGGCCCAAGTAGAGTAACTTTATGGAAAACAAAGGTTACACGTCAAAATGGGTTGCCTTTAAGCCCAACTGTTGTTAAAGCTGACTAGCATACATCTTATACTTTAGGTTGTGTTTGGGGTGCAAAGTTCTGAACGTTTTCGAGTCATACAGTTTTGAAATACAAAAACTTGTGTCACAAAGATTGCATAATGTTTTGTATTTTGTTTAAGTGTTAGTATTAAAATGCTACTAAAAAAAGACAATGAAATATAAATGCTATTGTTTTGTGCTACCGTTTTGCCACACAAAACTTTATAGTGATAGGCTACAATTTTTTTTTCTTTTTGGTATATGCACCATGTTTCTTAATTTAATTATATGTTTAAAAGTTTTCCACAGGCTTGGCATATTTTAGAAAGTCACATTATTTACACCTTTAAATCATTGAAGATCTCACATATTTTCAAATGAGATTTGAAATCACAACCTTTTGGGGCAGGGCTCTACAACTACATCATCACAAAAGATATATTGTTCCAGAGCCCTTTGTCTAACAACGAGATGACCAAAGGCCATGGGACTAATCTTCTCGTTGTCTTTAGTGCAACAACACTCGCAGTGAAAGGTATGCTTCGAGGATGTACATCGATTAGGCTCCTGCTGACCGATTGACTGAAATACCAAAAGCATCATCATTTCAAGGGCCATCACATCGAAAACTATAATCGAAAATGAATTGAACTAAACATCAAGTTTTACGACCGAGTTAAACATGTTGAACTTTTCTTTTCCTCTTACCAACCAGGAGTTGAACCACCAGATGAGACTACCAACTAAAGTAGCTTGAGCATGTCTTGAAAGGAGGTCATGATGTGCGATGACCGTGCAAGGATTAATGAAGTGGAAAGTCATATGCTTGATGGGAAGTTTGTGCTAGTGGGTGATGATGGGAAGCCGCTAAAACCTTGTAAATCAATGCTTCTTAGTTCTAAAAAGGTTTTTGATCCAGATAATACGGATAGTGATAGTGATGAGGTTGTGGAGGTCTTTGATAAAACTTTTAGCTTTATGGCGTCTACGAGTTTAAAAGCTGCTAAAAGTGGCAGTGGGGGGGGATGAAAAATGGAAGGAGGATTATGATGAAAACTCGTATGATGATGATGACTTTGATGATTGTGTCCTGCCTTATGATCTAAAAAAGTTAGCAAATGATTATGGTATTAGTCTTTGTGGTCAACTTAGATAAAGTTGTGTAGGTCATATAAGTTTTGCATGTTATTCTTATGTTAAGTTAGGCTCGAAGCACAGTTGGTCTTCCCTTCCCCCCGCTTTCAAAAATGATGAATATGAAGTCCGGGAGGCTGCAAGTTGTTTTTTCCTATTTATGGGTTGAGATGTGGGATCCACTTTCATTCGTTGTACTTAATTGTTTGTTGGTGTAATAATATTTAATGGGGAAACCCTTTAACCAAAAAAAAATGTCAGAGGTCATAACAGCTTGAGAAGCCTCAACTTGGAGAATCTTATGCTAGTGAACCATGCCAAGGATTTAAGGGAAGTTGCAAGAGACTTCAGACTTGATATCAAGGATGTTAACTTCAGACACTGCCTTGAAGAGCTTTTTAGTGACAGAAGTGAGAGAGCTAATATGTTCGTCAATGCGACCAACAATCTTCCCAATATCTTTGAATCCCTTCTTGATTTTATGTCAGAGATCCACATAATCATCACTAAGCTCAAAATGGTTAAGTTGAGTATCATCCAAGATGTGATCAACCACTTAATCTACAGTAGCCTTACGATGAAAAATGAGTGTTTCATAGCTTTTGTTGAGGGTTGGTAGTTTCGGATATTCAGTAAAAAGGTCATGAGGAGGATATATGAGGTTACAAGCATCATCACAGATTTAAGGCCTTTCAACAAAATCCTCAATCCCCTCTTCGAATATTATGATTTCATCCTCCTCAATTGATAAAACATAGTCAGCGACTAAAGAATCAGAGTCAGAGTCCAACAATTCTTGCATTTCAGCAAAAGTTAGATTCGAATGTTCTTGTCCCTCATCAGGGAATTGTGTAAAATCACTGAATTGTGTGGATTTTGTTGGTGTCCCTCAGGCAAAGATTGGGATGAACTAGTGACTTCCTTGGGATCTTTTGGTAGATGTGATTCAAGATTATGAGGAACTGGGTGAGGTTCAGTTTCCCAAAGAGTGTGACCCTTACAACCTGACTGTTGTTTATTAAGGCCCATTTCAGGATTGTTTAGGTCAAGTTAAGGCTTTGTAAACCCTAAACCATCGTCCCTAAGTGTTGACTCAGAGTATAAGGATGGTATTGATTGTGCAGACTCAGACTGAGATTCTCTAGTGGATCGGGGGTGGTCATTATCTTCACCTCCTCTTCCTACAGAAGATTTTGAGGAGTATGTTTGAGTGCCCCTTTTTGGCTGCTTGGAACCTCAAGGGAGATAACAAGCGATTGGTTGGGCTCCTCATGTCCTTAGCATGTGAGGACTTTAGAAGGTTGAGGCCTTCGGGTTTCTTGACCACCCTTTTTGGGAAAATATATGGTGGATTATTTCTTAAGTTTTTTAACCATGGCTTGATGGGGTTCAGGTTGGACAGAAAAGTTGTGCTCCTAGTTGAGAAGTCTCAAAGGCTTATGTCTTGGACTTAGACACTTTCCCTGACTTCGAGCAATTGCTTCAGGAGAAGCCGTTTGAGTCTTTTTGTTTACAGGTTCTGAGTGGGAGTTTCCAGGATCGAATAATCAGAACAACATCATATTTGATAATCATCATTCAAAGAATAAAAGTGAAACTAAGAAGATGGGTTTGAACCCTTTATAATAACTGATATGAATACAGGAACCTATGATGTTACAGAATTCTACATATATATACATAATGAATCGATGTGTTATGAAGCAACACAACGTTTCATATAAAACTAAACGACCTAAAACTAAATAACCGTTATATAACTGCCATGTTTTTTACCCAGCCCATACAAACTTTGGTTTACATAACTTAGGCCTAGATGGGCTTTATTAAAACTAATCAGGTTAACAAAGATTAGTTGGATTATGATTTCCAACATATTCCCCCTAATCTAATTAATCTTTGTTTATTCTTCAATCTTCTTGTTCCTTGATGCTTTCTTCAATCCTTTTAATCTTGATGTCTTCAAACATTTGGTGATGTCACTGATCTTTTCTGTGACTTCAAGGCAAGTAAATCCGTTGGCCTTCTTCCTAGCACCTGAGTATATCTTCATAGCTTTTGGTTTGAAGCAAAGGAAAAACCAACAAGCCTTTTTCTTTTTCTCTTTAAAACGGCATCCATTATTTCCATGGTATGCATTTTTTTTAGTGATATGAAGCGCAGATTTTTCTTCTTGATTGGTGATTGAAACATGACTTGGGTGTTGCTTGATCCTTTGAAGTTCTGATACCAATGTTTACAGGTTCTGAGTGGGGGTTTCCAGGATCGAATGATTACAACAACATCATGCTTCATCATCCACAAGAAACGATAAAATCAAATTGGTACCAGAGCAGTTTGGTCATCCTAACCAAATTCATCATTTACCAGTTTCTCGTTTTTCTGTTTTGAATCAAAAGAAAAGTTTTTTATTTTCGGCATAGTTGTTGTTTTCTGCAAATCCAGTAACACCACAAAAAATCAAGTAAATCATTTTTCTTGTGGTTGTTTTTAAAGGAGAACCCAGTCTTTTTTGTCACCAAGAGGGATTAACCACACTTAGTAATTAACCCCCCGGCATCAAAAAAGGGTTTCATCCATTTTTTTCTTCTTGCAAAAATCTGTCAAGAACTAATCAACACCGAAAACAAATATTACCCAATCTAAACGGATTGTAGACACGGTTATAAAACTGTTTTGTCAACTCGATTCAAAAACAAAAACCTTACCAACAAATTACATATAGTCATCAAAGGGAAACTAATCATCAATCGATTCATAAACAAGGAACAAACACACCTGTTCTTTGAAGAATCAAGCCCAGAACACACGATTGAATCATCATTCGATTCAATCTTATCTCCGAAATCCAAATCTCACACGGTTTTAAAAACCCCCAAATCAACGAAACCCTAGTTTCGTCTATGAGATTAATAGTGCTCGCAAAGACCACATCAACCGGAGATCAAGGAAGGTTAACCAAGCCTTGTCATAGGCGGTCAACCACCAGAAGAAGAAGAAGAAGGGAGAGACAGTAAGTCTCCAAAGAACAGAGAAAAGAAGAAACAATATACCTCAAAAGGAGAGAGAAAGAGTGAGACAGTTTATAATATCTCACAAGACAAAATAAAAAGAGGCGCGTCACAACTTAAGGCAACACTGAAAAGGATATTAGGCAACGGGTTAGACCATCAACCCCTCAGGTTCCAAAACTTTACAAAACCACCCTTTCACTTTTAAGTTTTTATAGTATATATTAATCTTTTGATATATATTGTATCTTTTGATAAGTTACTTTATTTTCAAATTAGTATCTTGTCAAAATTTAGAAAGTATAATAACCTAGTGATTACACTGCTTATTATATTGATTAGGAATAATTTTTCAAGAGTAATTAACCTTAGGTTATTTCATTTTAGAATATATAATCTCTGAGGATAGTTTTTGGATTAAAACTAGACCTATAAAGTTTTATATCCTTTAAGAAAAAATAAAACATAAGAGCTCGCTAGAAATAAGAAATTTCAACACACCTCGTGTTAAATTCTTTTTTTTTTTTTTTTGGAGATTTATTGTCAATATTTTTAAGATATGAGAAAGAAAATGGAAATAAGGAACTTAGTACAACTAGTACACCTCAATTTCAATGCCCAATCCTAAAGCCCGCGAATTACTCATTATGGGCAATTCGAATGCAAATCATTCTCGAAGCGAATGGTTTATGGGAAACAATAGAGCCGTCTGAGACGACTCAACACTGAGACGACTCAACCCGATAAGAAAAAAAGACAAAACCGCTATTTGCATTCCTTTATCAAGCCTTACCCGAAGAACAATTACTTCAAATGACAAAGCACAAAACCGCCAAAGCCATTTGGAATGCTTTGAAAACTAGACACGTTGGCGAAGACAGAGTTCAACAAGAAAGACTACAAACACTCAAATCCGACTTTGAGATGTTATATATGAAGGAAGACAAGACAATCGACACCTTCACTACAAAACTAACAATACTCGTAAACAAAGCGGCTAGTCTAGGACACACAATAGAAGATCAAACCTTAGTACTGAAACTACTAAATGTTGTACCTGATAGGTATCTGCAAATAGTCGCATCTATAGAACAATATTTTGACCTAAGTACGATGACAATGGAAGAGGCAATCGGAAGACTTAAGACTTACGATGAAAGGATTAAGTTCAAAAAAGGAAAACAAGTGGACAATCAAGAAAAATTGATGTTCACACGACATGATAATAGAGGAAAACATTTTAGAGGACGTGGACGTGAAAAGTATAAATTTTCATAAGGAAGGAACCACGAAATATTTAAAGAAGAAAAGAAAGATGGAGAAAACTCTCATAACAACTTCAACAAATCAAACATTGATCTTAGCAAAGTAAAATGTTACAAATGCAATAAGATGGGTCATTATGCAACTAAGTGTTATTCAAAAACAAACTCTAGTATGTAATCTAATCTTGTCGAGGAGGACTTAGAACCTACCTTACTAATGGCAATATTAGAAGACCCACATGTAACAAAACTTGAAGATCAAAATGTCTTGCTACACGAAAAAGATGTAGGATATAAAGAGACAAATGTTGATAGTCTATGGTATTTATACAATGGAGCCAGCAATCATATGACTGGAATAAGAGAACACTTCAAAGAGCTAGATGAAAATGTTAGTGGAAAAGTAAGATTCGGAGATGGATCTCACATATAGATCAAAGGAAAAGGTTCAATCTTAATAGAATGTGATGACGAAAAACAAATAATTATATCACATGTATATTACATTCCTAGCTTAAAAAGTAACTTATTAAGCCTTGCACAATTCACCGAAATCGGTTGTAAAGTAGTAATGAAAGATGATGAATCACGACTTTATGACATGATTAACAACATCTTCATGAAAGTCACAAGACAGAGAAACCGTCTACACAAAGCAAGTCTGAAGATAGGCACACCTGTTGGCTTATTAGCAAATTTAAAGGACAATACTTGGTTATGACATGCAAGACTATGACATCTCAACTTTGAATCACTAAAATCAATGACGCAAAGAGAGTTAGTTCAAGGAATACCTGCCATTAAACATACAACACAAATCTGTGATGTTTGTTTAATTGGTAAACACGGTAGAGCGTTATTTCCCAAGAAAGCAAAAACTAGATCAACATCACCTTTAGATTTAGTATATGGAGATTTATGTGGACCAATCACACAACCTACACCATCTGGAAAGAAATACATATTCTTGTTAGTCGATGACTACTCAAGATATATGTGGGTGTTATTCCTAAACACGAATAATCAAGCATTTGATACTTTCAAGGAATACAAAAATACAATAGAGAATGAGCTAAGAACAACATTGAAAATGCTGAGAACTGATCGTGGAGGAGAATTCACATCTAATGAATTAACTCAATACTACAAATAAAATGTCATAGCACGACAACTTATAGCACCTTACTCACCGCAACAAAATGGAGTAGTTGAACGAAGAAATAAGATGATTATGTCTACAACGAGATGCATGATGAAAGCAATCAACATGCCTCAAAAATTTTGGGCTGAAGCTGTTAGACATGCTATATACATTCTAAACAGCGTTCCTATAAAAGATTTAGAAGACATTACTCCATATGAAGCAATCAAACAAAGAAAGCTAAAATTATAAAATCTAAGAGTTTTCGTCTGCATAGCATATGCAAAGGTACCGTCACAACATCTGACAAAGTTAGATGATAGAAGCAACAGAATGGTATAATTAGGAAACGAACAAGGATCAAAAGCTTACCGTCTATTTGATCCAACAACACAAAGGATGTGTGCTAGTAGAGATATGAAGTTTAAAGAGGATGAAGCATGGGATTGGAAGGATTACTTAAATGAGCACACTAACGATGAACCTGAATGGTTTGACTTCAAAGTTAAAAATCTTGAAGACACAAATGAACATCAGGAACAAGAAATCCAACCAAATGAAGAAGACAACAATTTCCCTAAAAATGATGATGATGAATATGCAATATCAACAACAAACTCACCCTCACATTCATAAACACTTCGCACACCATCTATAATTTCATTGAGAGTAAACTCACAAATTACGCAAACTACCTCAGTACGATCAACCTATCAAAGTAATTCAAACGCAACCAGAAATTTACATCCAAACTTTGATCATACACCATTACAAGGTTTTAGAACATTAAATGACTTATACGATAACACCGAGGAAGTACTACTGGCTGAATATGAACCTAAGAATTACAAGGAAGCATCAAGCGATCATAAATGGAATGAAGCAATGAAGGCCGAATTAGATTCCATCAATAGAAACAATACATGGGAACTAACCACTCTACCCAAAGGACATAAATCAATTGGATTAAAGTGGGTATTCAAGACCAAGAAAGATGCTAATGAAAATATAGTCAAACATAAAGCAAGACTAGTAGCAAAAGGCTACATACAAGAGCATGGCATAGACTTTGAAGAAGTTTTTGCACCTATAGCAAGAATGGAAATTGTCCAATTATATTAGCCATAGCTGTTAATAATAAATGGGAAGTACATCACCTTGACGGAAAATCTGCATTTCTGCATGGAGACTTAAAAGAAGAAGTGTATGTTACACAACCCGAAGGATTTATAAAGAAAGAAGATAACGGAAAAGTCTATAGACTCATAAAGGCTCTATACGGTTTAAGACAAGCACCACGTGCATGGAACATAGAATTAGATAACACCTTGAAGTCTTTAGATTTCAAGAAATGTGCTTTGGAACAAGCTATCTACACGAAAAAATCAAAGGACTCAATACTTCTAGTAGGAGTCTATGTAGATGATTTAATCATCACTGGCACACCAAAAGAAGAGATAGACAAGTTCAAAGCTCAAATGGAAGAAAAGTTCGAGATGAGTGACCTAGGATTACTATCCTACTATTTAGGAATTGAATTCACACAAATTGGAGGTGACATATTAATAAAACAATCCGCCTACGCAAGCAAGATCCTAAAGGAAGTTGGAATGCTAGACTGCAACGAAACTCTAATACCTATGGATCCAGGAACAAGACTAACAAATAACACTGAAGAAACAATGGTCAACTCAACTGAATATAGAAGTTTAATTGGATGCTTAAGATATCTGCTACATACAAGACCCAACTTAAGTTATTCCGTTGGATTACTTAGTCGTTTTATGCAAGAACCAAAGGAACAACACATGAAAGCTATACGGCAAGTACTACGCTATGTTAAAGGAACAAAAGACTATAAAATCACCTACAAACACAATGGAGGAAACCAGATACAAGGTTATAGTGACAATAGTTACGGAGTCAACACTCAAGAAGGAAAAGATACTACTGGAATTATATTCTACTATGGTGAATCACCAATCAGCTGGAGTACACAAAAGCAAGCCACGGTAGCTTTAGCATCATGTGAATCCGAATTTATTGCAGCAACACAAGCATTATGGTTAGAGAGATTGCTAAGCAAGCTTACACACACACACAAGAAGAAAAGGTTACAATAATGGTTGACAACAAGTCTGCCATAGAACTAATGAAGAATACTGTATTTCATGGAAGGAGTAAGCACATAGATATAAAATACCACTTTATAAGAGAATGCATCGAAAGAGAAGATTTACAAGTCGAGTTCATAAGTGGAGAATTTCACAAAGCTGACATACTCACAAAAGCACTACCGAAGAGCAAGTTCCTAACACTGAGACAACTAATTGGAGTCAAAGATCTACAACAAAGCGATTGTGATTAATGGGGAGAATATTGGGTTAATCCCAATCGAACCAAGTCAAACCCAAAAGTCAGAAGCAAAAGTCAAACCCGGTAGTTAACATGACAGTTACACAAAACGGTTATTGGCAGTTACAGCCAATCGACACAACCTTTTCTTGTAACGATTCAGAAAGTATAAATAGGTAGGAACATGTATTTTGTAAAGATGATGACAGATATATAGAAGGGCAAATCGCATAAAAAGGTACTCATCTTATGTCCAATTTCAATTAAAGGTACTATTCTTTTTTTTTCTCAATTTAAGGTACCCGAATTTTTTTTTTTGCCGATTTAGGTTTTTTTCTAACTTCCGTTAACTACTTCGTTAATAAATTACATGTTTGGTCCTTGAGTTTGTATAGGCATTACATGTTTAGTCCTTCAGTCCGTTTTTGCACATTTTCAAAAAATATTTTTCAAAAAAAAAATTTCGAAATATTTTTTTTCCAAATTTTTTTCAAAAACAATTTTTCGAAATATTTTTTTTCCAAATTTTTTGCAAAAAAACTTTTTAAAAAAAAAATTCAAAATATTTTCGTCCGTTTTTGCACAAAAAAAATTTGGAAAAAAAATATTGCGAAAATTTTTTTTGAAAAAAAATATTTCGAAAATTTTTTTTTGAAAAAAATTTGGAAAAAAAATATTTCGAAAAAGTTTTTTTGAAAAAATTTGGAAA
The DNA here is from genome assembly GCA_910596185.1 of Chrysanthemum makinoi. Lineage (NCBI taxonomy): Eukaryota > Viridiplantae > Streptophyta > Magnoliopsida > Asterales > Asteraceae > Chrysanthemum > Chrysanthemum makinoi. The sequence goes on along the minus strand of OU343225.1, from coordinate 42,982,284 downwards.
AAAAATATTTCGAAAAAGTTTTTTTGAAAAAAAATTTATTTCGATTTTTTTTTTTGAAAATGTGCAAAAACGGACTCAAGGACCAAACACGTAATGCCTATACAAACTCAAGGACCAAACATGTAATTTACTAACGAAATAGTTAACGGAAGTTAGAAAAAAACGTAAATCGGCCCCAAAAAAAAGTCGGGTACCTTAAATTGAGAAAAAAAAATAGTACCTTTAATTGAAATTGGACATAAAATAAGTACATTTTTATGCGATTTGCCCTATATAAAAAAGTATTTTACATTTCAATTGTTTCTTACATTTTGGTATACGTTGAATAAGTTAGAAAGATCATAGATCCTATAAACGGGCCAACACTTTTCAGCTGGTTTTAAATGGGATTATTAAATTTTGGGAAAGAACATTGATTTTAAGATGGAGCAATAAATCGAAAAGGATCAGCTGATCAAGATGATGGAGCGCCAAATGAAGATGTGGGAGCTTGTTATTATTTGGTTTGTTTTACGTGTGCTTTCAAAGACAAATAGAGGTTGTCCAACCTATAATAGAAAAGGAGGTTAACTCTAAAAAAAGAAAAAAAAAAAAAAATAAAATAAACAGTTAAAATGATAAAATGTTTGACCGATTTAGACTTCAAAGTTGTTCATACTTTTTTTAGAAAAACAAACAGCACCTAATTGTTCTTGAGATTCTTATGTCATCTAAAATTAATTTGTCATTTTATGGTATAATATATGTGTAAGATGATAATAATTGAGAGAATAATACTGAGTTTATTGATTGTGAATGATCGATATTATTCCTTTAGCTAACAGCCATATATATAAATATTACATGAAGTTGGGTGGACAACAGCTGGACTACAGCTGATATACAATGGGTGGACAACAGCTGGCTAACACTCCCCCGCAGTCCGAGCGGCGAAATCGCGAAAGCTCGGACTGGAGTAGCAAAACAGAAAAGAAAAACAAAACATTAACATAATAAAAGCAGAACTTTAGTCGACTCGTAACAAAACCGTACCAACGATCGATTTTAGTCGACTGGTACCAACGGTCGGCTAAGTTGACTGGTAATCTTTTTGTACCAACGGTCAACATTAGGGACTGGTACCAACGGTCAACTTAGTCGACTGGTAACAAATCCGTACGAACGGTCGACTAAGAAACAAACAATATAACTTTTTTTTTTTTTCTTTTTTTTTTAGAGAAGCGTCAGCCAACCCCCCACACATATTTGCTTTTACTGTCTGCTTTCCCTAAAAAGAAAGCATCACAACCTGCACTTCACTCTCAAATCATTACCACTTTAACTAATAAAATAAACCAAACAAAACTAATCAATCCACCCCACAATCTCACAACCAAACATCCATGGCAGATCTGGAAGAAAACCAACAACAAGAAGAAACAACCCACTCAACCTTCCCAACGGGCCGAATAAAACGAATCCTGAAACACGACAACGAAATCAACAAAAACAACTCCGAAGCACCGAGCTTTTCGTCAAGTTCTTAGCTGAGAAATCATCCCAAGTCGCCATCGAGAAGAAGCGAAAAACAATCAAGCTAGAAACCAGCCCTTCCGGTCCCAGTTTCAATATATTCCTAGTAACAGGGACGATCTTGTGAAGGAGGTGAGTTTTCTTTATGACTTTATTTGAAGATGAAAGATGAAAAAAAAAAAAGATTTAAAGAGAGCCTTCCGCACCTCCGGCATGAAGCCGGTGGCCGGAGGCGGCAGCGAAAAATTTAGGGTTTGAGATTTAGGATCGAACGGCTGAAACCATGTAAGATGATAATAATTGAGAGAATAATACTGAGTTAATTGATTGTGAATCATCGATATTATTCCTTTAGCTAACAGCCATATATAGGAATATTACATAAAGTTGGGTGGACAACAGCTGGACTACAGCTGATATACAATGGGTGGACAACAGCTGGCTAACACTCCCCCGCAGTCCGAGCGGCGAAATCGCGAAAGCTCGGACTGGAGTAGCAAAACAGAAAAGAAAAACAAAACATTAACATAATAAAAGCATAACTTTAGTCGACTCGTAACAAAACCGTACCAACGATCGATTTTAGTCGACTGGTACCAACGGTCGGCTAAGTTGACTGGTAATCTTTTTGTACCAACTGTCAACATTAGGGACTGGTACCAACAGTCAACTTAGTCGACTGGTAACAAATCCGTACGAACGGTCGACTAAGAAACAAACAATATAACTTTTTTTTTTTTTAGAGAAGCGTCAGCCAACCCCCCACACATATTTGCTTTTACTGTCTACTTTCCCTAAAAAGAAAGCATCACAACCTGCACTTCACTCTCAAATCATTACCACTTTAACTAATAAAATAAACCAAACAAAACTAATCAATCCACCCCACAATCTCACAACCAAACATCCATGGCAGATCTGGAAGAAAACCAACAAGAAGAAGAAACAACCCACTCAACCTTCCCAACGGGCCGAATAAAACGAATCCTGAAACACGTCAACGAAATCAACAAAAACAACTCCGAAGCACCAAGCTTTTCGTCAAGTTTTTAGCTGAGAAATCATCCCAAGTCGCCATCGAGAAGAAGCGAAAAACAATCAAGCTAGAAACCAGGCCTTCCGGTCCCAGTTTCAATATATTCCTAGTAACAGGGACGATCTTGTGAAGGAGGTGGGTTTTCTTTATGACTTTATTTGAAGATGAAAGATGAAAAAAAAAATTAAGATTTAAAGAGAGCTTTCCGCACCTCCGGCATGAAGCCGGTGGCCGGAGGCGGCAGCGGAAAATTTAGGGTTTGAGATTTAGGATAGAACGGCTGAAACCATGTAAGATGATAATAATTGAGAGAATAATACTGAGTTTATTGATTGTGAATGATCGATATTATTCCTTTAGCTAACAGCCATATATAGGAATATTACATGAAGTTAGGTGGACAACAGCTGGACTACGACAACAGCTGGCTAACAATATGCACGCACATTAAACTTTTTGAAGTAGTGAGGTGAACAAGGGATCGAGACATGTATTATTTTGTATAACTCAACCGTATTTGAAAAAGCCTAACTACTTATATAAGAAATCTAGTAAAGTTTATAAAAAAAGGTTTATTTTAATACGAAAAAGTAGTCGAAATGCACATTTCTTCATAGCGAAGTTTTCACATGCTAGTGGACCAGAACTTCCACTAGAAATCGAACACGACACTATTTTTATTATACTATACGTCAACCCAAGCACACAGCTGTATAAGCTGTTTGTCACGTAAACCACTAGTGTTTCATTAGATATTTTGTAGCTAGCCATTAATCATGACCTTAATCACAACATATATAGTCTAATTATACCAAAACCCATAAATCCACGATATCAACGTACTTATATCTAACAGCTAACTTAAGTTGACTTGTTTTTTTATCTGTAACAAATCAACCATGTGTAGCAAAAATGCATGAAAGACAACTTTGCTAATGGTGCAATAATGTTGGAAAATGGATTAGTAAATAGCAACATCAATTACTCCCTCCGTCTCATATTTATTGTCCATATTTCCTTTTATGGATGTCTCAAATTAATTGTCCACTTTCCATATTTAGTAAGAAAAAGAGAATATAATTGAGGAATATTCCATTTGAGTGGTTGAGATTTATAGGGGTCCCACTTTTATTAAACTTTGTGATTCTTGTCCCCTGACAATAATTTTGAGACGGAGGGAGTATAATACAAGAACAAAAAAAAGAGTATCGCTTCTGTTGGGTTTTACTAATCATAACAATTATATAAAACAAGTAAACATCATCAAAGCATGCAGCGGAAGTAATAGGAATAATACTTGTAAATTAATTAACCGAATTAAAAGTATATGCATACCTTTTATCAATCAATGCAATTAGGGTTCATGAAAGCCCCAAATTAATATCAACGACCAAGAAACCCTAAACCCTAATAAATTAGGGTTTATATAATTCGACCACATCAAAAATCGAATACCCAAGATATGCAAACATAAGTGTATTTGCTCTTCGTTCTTGTACACACGTATTAGTAACGAATCAATGAGAAAAGCTAGGTTCTTGATCACAATAGATTAACCAAACACCTTTGTTATGCTCAAGATCACTCGCAAATCCCTTACATGGGGTTTTGCTTCGTCGACCTAAGAACAAGAGGGAAGAAAGAAGAAGTTTGGCCTTCTATTGAAATCTAGTGTTCAAAAAGATGAATACATAGGGATGTATTTATAGCCTTATGGTAGATGTCAAAATTGCTATAGTTTCCGATGTGGGATTCTATAGAATCGGCCAAACACAAGCCCAAAATAGAGTTCCTAAAACCTTCTCTTGACTTGTTAACTTTTCTTCATATCCCGTTGACATTTGACGACCGATAATCAAAACTCCGTTAAATCCCAACTCTAGTTAATTGTGATCAAATAATTAAATACAATATTTTATATATTAATTATTTATACATTTATTCTCATACGTAATGTGTGCAATCCCGAAGTCTCGAGTTCGAATCCGGTCATACATATATTAATAATTATCAATAAACCTTTCAGCTCCCACTTGGATATTACTTAATATAGTAATGACATTGGTTAGTCTAGCTTTAACACGCCAATGCCCCCAGATCGAATCGAGTATGGTCTCCTGGAAAAACCACTTAATGATTCATCATTTTTACTTATCTTTTTGTTACTAATACTACATTAACTATGAATATGTATCAAGTCATTTCATAAGTTAATATTCTGTTTCTCGTTGTATTTGATTGAACAAGATTACTAAATCATCTGAACGTATTCCAGATAGATCTTGGGTAAGGCCTTACAAACATCTTGCCAATCCTACGAGGGTCCCAAATATAGTATTATGCTTTGAAACAAATTCAAAGGAACAAATTCTCTTGACTACAAACATAACTCATGAACTTTGTAACACTTCTGAAAATAGCCCTTATAACTACCAGCTACGGATAGCGTTAGACTATCTTACACAAATGCACTACATTCATATCAGTTATCGGGTATCTCAAGTCTGAGGATAAACACTTCATAATATACTTAATGACAAAGATCCATAAAGTATCATCATGTAAAGTTGGGATCTGTCCTATATTCAATTCATTGAATATCATGTGAATTTGGCATGTCCCACGCATCAATATACTTAAAGTATATTCTACCAAAACTCAGATTTGTCTTAATTCAATAACATTCCCACATCATTGATCGACAACGGACTTTTAGAATCACATAAGTTATTCACGGATTAAACATGCAAATATAGGATATAATATTAAGAAAATGAAAAATAAACATAACCAATATTTTAATTCATTTAAATAATATTTGTTCATAGCATCCCTTATCCAAATACTAAATAAATCAATGCATGATAATACTTGTTAATGAATTATGTCTCAAGTAATGATAATCATACTTGTTGACAAGGCATAATTTCATCTAACTTTGATCTATCGGAATTTTGAGAATACTTATTTCAAGAATTCAACTAGTGAAGTTCTTGTATGTGTGCATTCAAAATATCTTGATATTGCCACATAATATTTCATAAAGTGTGTGACATCCTCAACGATCAATTTATGACAATCAAACTTTCAAACATTTTAAAGTTTAAAGTATTCTTATTCTTTAATGTATAATGCAACTATGCTCTTAGTTGAGCACAACTAGTTCACATGGCCATTTACAAGGATGAAATCCTCCCATGACTAGTATTGAGTGTCATCTCAATTATACCAGCATCATTGTATTCAAAACAACAATATGCTCTTTAAAATCTCCGTAAACTTCAATATCTACAGTGTAATGTTTGATGCCTTCAAAACTTTCAAGTTTGTTGGCTATGACAATTACGCAACAATTGTTGTATTGCTCATCCATAGAATTTTGAGAGCAACCTCCAGGTGAGGAATGTAATTCTAGATTCAAACATATTCTATTAGAATATTCACTACACTAGTTATCTAATAACTTCATTAGATATCAATGTTGTCAAATCATCTTGCATTCAAGTATGATACAACAATAACATGATGTACATAAAAAATCCTTGTGCCAAACTAAGATTTCATTCATGTTCTACATATCCATTTTCCAAATGATATATCATGTTTTATTAGACTCATTTATTTACCGCACATGTTTACTAACAATAAACATATACTCCAAGGTTGTATGTCTTATTTTCTAAATCTTTCAAGTGAAGTTCCATTCCAAACTAAAACTTACCATTTAGCTTAGATGGAATGTTACTACCCACAACATAAAGAAAATAAACATAATACTCCCACTAGCTTTCAGGAATACTTAGAAATTATCTTATTTTAATTTTAAACCAAAACTTGGATTTAATAGTTAAACATAAGAATCATCTCCTAGATGCATGCATATATCCATTCATGGATTCTTGCAGTTTGTACATTTCCAAAGATTATGTTAATTCATAAAACTCCTTTCGATTGCTTATCGCCCCTCGCAAAAGCAATCTCACAAGAAAGAGTTTTAACATTCCATTGTCATTTTTCATATCAATGAAAATAAGTATGACAATTATCATCTTTATATATTTAATGTGTCTAGGAAAGAATATTCAATCACAGTTAATTGTTTAAGTGTGATTAATAATCTTGTCACAAGTCATGCATTAAACACATGTACAATATTGTCTATATGATTTCTACACAAAGATTTAAACCACTAGGGTTTTCCTTCCTTTGAAGAAACTCATCTTTATTAAGATAAACCAAGTTTCCAAAGTTGATTATCTTTTTGGACAGCATCTTATCATTCATAGTATGAATAATTTTCCACAATTCAATATTAGGTAATACTACCTCCGTCCCAAATTATTGTCCACTATTGACTTTTTTAGTCTTTCTTCTTCAACTTTGACCATAATTATTTTTGTTTGTGTTATATAATATTTGATGAAAAATATATGAATGTATTGAGTTTTAAATGTATTTTTCATTGGTATAATTTTCATCAAGAATTATATAACATAAATAAATATATTAATGGTCAAAGTTGAACAAGAAAGACTGGTCAAAGTCAAACAGGACAATAAAAATGGGACGGAGAGAGTATATCATTATGATTAACAGGTTTACCATAATCCTACAATTCATATTTCTCATCATATCAAATATCTGAGATATCCTTGTGGATCTATAAATGAGAATTCCATCATCTCGAGGTCTATCATATTTGACCTCATCATGATATTTACTAGTGTATTTTAGAAGATTATGTGTTTTGTAATTGTATTTTAATCTCTTCAAGATCTAAACAAAACTCTCACTTGCTTTTGTAATTTAAAGACTGTCTATAAATACTTTAGCAATTAGAACAACACTAAATTGTTTTCTTTTGGGATATTATAAAACACATTGACAGTCAGAATCTTGTTCAAGTTAATAACCTACTCCATAAGTAGTTTTAACAAATCAGAACTTCAATATAAGACTGAATGTGATTCATCACATTCCATACTAAAATGGTGTCTTAATAATCTTCTAGGTTTGAGTTTTATTAAGTATATCCAATCAATACTCAATTTATAACCTTGATAACTTTTGGAAGAAAGAGGATATGGTTATCTTGAATCAAACAATATGACAAAAGTTTGATTCTTCTAACTGAACATACCATATACATACAATATTTCATTAGAATTAATATTGTAAGACAATCTAACAATATGTAAGATAAACTTATTCCATTTTGCTTACCTATTTACCAACTAAGTCAACTTAATAGTATAATAGAATATTCAAGCCAATTGCATGTTTTATAACATAAGTATCCTTTGACCAAGTCAAAAGACATAACAGTTATAATATCTTACTTTATATTATAAGTCTTTAAAAGACTTCATGTTTGTGAGTTTATACAAAAACACATAACCATGTATAATTTAAAGTTATTATGAACACCACGCCATGGTTTCAATTAATTAATTTTCAAGTTAATAAACTATTTATGTCATTCAAAGAATACACAAATATTTAAAGATAGTATTAAATTACTTTATTTATTTATGTCATTCCATGAAGTGTCCAATTTAAGAAACTGTAAAAGCAACCACGCTCGATCTCACAACAAGTGGTGATTTACCTTGAGATTACAATCTAGCCAAGATCTCACTTAACCTAAAATGTAACTTCAAGTGTTTCTTTATTTTGAATGACATAGGACATAAAAGTAGTCTATGCTATAATCTTGACACATGTTCTTTAACAAGTCAATCTTATTAGAACGTTAATCTCTTACCTTACGATCAAGAGAATTCATTAATCATATTTGTATGTGTTGTTCCTTTGCACACAATAAATACTTCTTCCACTTGTGCATAGAACAACATCATGTAGTAGATAAACACCATGACATTCATTTGTTTATATGAGCAATATGATAGTGTCAGGGATATATAAGCATTACAAGTAGAAGTAGGAGCACTTAATTATCAAGGAAACGTTCATGACTATCCTTGAGAATATGAATGTCTACATTTTTGAACGTAATGTATTATTTCAAGAAAATCTAGAAATAATATGAGTTATTACTAGGATAATAACTTGTAACTCCCACTGAATTAGACAACGTTACAATAATGTCTTATTCAGTAATACACCATACTCCCAATGGATTTGACAACATTGTAAGTGTTTCATTAACCAGTGAAAATAGCGTGCTATTACGTTGTTACCCCTTTGTAAGACCATTCGTAACAATTACTTAGGTAGTAAAAGAGTGTATTCTACTTTGTAGATGATGAATCATCCATCAATGCTATTAACTTGAAAAATTGAGCATTCAATTTCTTCCTTAATGGGTCTACCATCGCCATAATGATGTATAGCACCTTCAATTAGTCAAAACAAAACAACTAGATAAAATATACTAGTTTGTCTTTTACCAATTTTGCGGTAATTAGTCAAGATTCTAATTTAATTACCAATTTCGTGTCGAGTTCGTGTCATTTATCGTGTCATGTCGAGAATTACCACCTGTACTTGTAAAAAGTGTACGTGTTTCTTGAATGTTAAAACTTGAAACTTAAATTAATGTAGTTTACCTAAATTACCCTTAAGTACTCTTTAAACTTGGTAACTTTTCAAAAATTTGACAATTTAAATTAGGGATGTGATCCTCTCAAGTTACTTGACTCAAGTTGAGGCAATATGAGCCATTGAATTTGATCCAATGACTCAAATCAAAAGAACTTCTTTTGATTTGAGCCATTGGATCAAATCCAATAGCTCATAATGCCCCAACTTGAGTCAAGTTGTGCTTACAACTTGAGAGGATCCTTGTCCTTTAAATTATGTCTTTTTTTGATCAATTTTACAAAATTTAAAAAACATACACTATATGAATTTTAAAAAACACATGTTTTATATTTCAAAAAATACACACATTACATCAAGGGTCGAATCAAAATCACGGTTTCACAAGAATTATTATTTGTTGCTATACATCATCGTTTTGAGTGAGTATTCATCTAATTAAAACTAAACTTCTCCTAAAATGATAGGCGATACCACATATAATGTATTTTTGACCCAAAGGCCAAAGCCCATTTAAATAGTTACCAACCTACCTAGACAGGAAACCTCTACGTGGATGTCTTACTATTATTGCCCATGATTTTATAATAACCATACAATATTGCATTGTTTTGTAAGCCATGTAGGTGAACAATACGTCGACGCCAGCGTTACACAAAATATATAAGCTTAATATAAATAACCTTTGCTTGTTCTCTGTTATACTAACAAGCACACACACACACACAAATAAGAGGATAACATCTGCATAAACAAAAATGCAAAATCATATCTTCTAATGCAAAAGAATAACAAAAAATGTATTAGCTTGTATTACAAATAATCAATTGATAGTACAACAATAGTACAGTTAAGAATCTGTAGTTAAGAGTCAAGAAACCAATAGCTTGCATTGGTTTATTGGCTGCTTGCTTTGAAGCTTTTCAGTTTCTTGTAAATAAGTTCTAACTTCAAGGTAGATATGTGTTGTTTTGGAGCAGATCTAGCCATTGAAAAGAGGAAGTCTAACAAGAGGTTGGGGTGAATTTTCCAGGTTAGCTGCAAGGTTGTTGAGACCTCCACCACCATCATCACCATCATTTTGCTTTGCTGCTGCAACCTGTAAGTCGTAGATTTGACTCAGTTTTGTGCCCAATTTTTCTTATTTCATTCCAGCTTCAGTTTAAAGTTTAAACAGTATCTAGACATAAAAAATCTAGATCTAAAGTTTTGAACTACTTATGAAGGGAACTTGAAAATGAGAACCTGTAAGTCATAAATCTAACTCTTATATTTCATTCAAGCTTTAGTTCAAACTACATATATAGACGTATATAGAAATTTAGATCTAAAGTAAGTTATAACTAGCTAGGAATCTTGCTATCTAGACTACCAAATGCATGAAAGACTACTTAATGTTGGATGTCTTAAAATGATACTAGGCATAGCAAGCAGAAAGATTTCACGCCTAGATTGTTTCTGCTCGATATCTCGTCTATGTCTATAAGATTTTAAATGAGGACTGAAATTGATAAGCAAACAAGCAAGAGTTGTTTCTCAATCCATGACACTTAAAAGAGCTTATTAATTACATTTTAGCAGATCTTTATACTTCTTAAATGAAATATGTACAAAAAGAAAGTGAAAAACTTTACTGCTTTTGCAGTTCTTCCTTATCCTCACTTAACGTCTTCTCATGTAAAAAATAAAAAAGGAAAACTATACTCATATTGTGCTTATTCAAGTTATTTATACTAGCTGCTATGTGACTCAACAAGATAAAGGGAGACTATGGTCTTGATGTAACGATAAAGTGTATCATCACAATGACCTTGCAATTAACCAGATGAATTTGCCTCTATATGCAATAAAGAAAGCAACTGGCTAGACACGCTGTTTCTATTTGGGTTCTTTTCCAATTATGACCATGAACTGTGCTAGTTCCTTTTGCCAATGCATAACTAACTCATCGTTGCAGCTAACCACGTAGGCTTCAAGCCTTCAAAGTACATTTATATATCAGGCCTCAATGCTTGGAGCCCAATAGTTCTACCAGACGGAATAGCTACTGACTCTAAACTGTATATATGGCTAAAGCTCCCACCATGTGAAAACTAACGTTCAAAACAGGTCTGACAAGTTTGGTTTATGACTTTGTTCAGACTAGACACTGCATAAAGGATTAAATCATGATGATCACTAGAAAACTAACATAATTTTTTGTTCCAGCGATAAGAATACCGGCCTTCCAAGGAGGAGGTCAAGGGTTCGAATCCAACGGGGAGAATATTAATCCCCTTGTAGCCACGGAGTTCACCTGCGCTAACTCCGTGGTGACCCAACGGTAAGAATACCAGCCTTCCAAATAGGAGGTCATGGGTTTGAATCCAACGGGAAGAAAATTAATCCCCTTGTCACCACAGAGGTTCACCTGCGCCGAATCCGGGCTATCCAAAAGGGTAGTCGCACTGGGATTAGTCGACTCGCCATGTCGAGTCGAAAATCCAGGTAACTCAAAAAAAAATCAACATAATTTTCATGAAGCCTATTTCATTTTCTGGTGTTTTTATCCATCTTCCTAGACCGAAATATTTTGCATCAAGTCTTGTGATATACAAGGCCCAAAGGGAAACAGTAAGAATACAAATATTAGTATGCGATATTTAGTAAGCTAAAAGTTATTTTAACAATATATAGTCCTGTGGTGGATCCTGGCTATCATTAGACTAATTATAGGAGATCTACACTAAAAAATAAAAAGAGAAGCATACCTTCTCTTGGAGGGTTGATACGTATTCCATCATCAACTGTGTCTGCATCAAATAGGGTTACAGTCAGTGTATTATATAATAGCTTGTATACATTCTCGCTTTAGATGATTGTCCTACCAACTTTGTACAGAGAATTTGAGCCCATAAGACATCATGTTATATAATTGTCTTACTAACAGGGTTACAGTCATTTCCGTGATGATTATCTCAAATCTTTTTAGAAGTGACAATAATACATTCTCGCTTTAGATGATTGTCTATATTTTTATAAGAGAGTAAGTGTCAATCAATAGATGATTAATGCAGGAGAAGAAGCTACACTATTGTCTCTGTTCACTTCCATGCATAAAAGAACTATTCCGTATCTCGATCGATCGACATAAGAAAGTTACTGACCTGATATCTGTTTCAAACTAAATCATTGCTACTACTTGAACCGTAGGATGCAGTCTCATATATATCAACTTGACACATATAGGATATCTGTGAGAAAGTACTCGCACACATGTCATTAAAGGGCATAAACCAACAACATGTAGTTAGTGAGGCCCATTTTCTTGGTGTTAGGATACAACATCATCCTAGGGTTGGATTCAGAACAATGCTCTATTCCTTTTGATGATTTTAATGTCAAAGCATATGAATGGGCTTCTGTCCATGCAATTTCTAATGCTGTGTATGGTCAAAAACAAGGGCTTGTTTTTCAGACATGTGAGATTGAAGCCAGTTATTTGGAAGAAATCCAAATAGACCTTCATACCAATGTAGCCAAACAATATCTAGGTGGCACATCAACCAGGCGGTTGTAAGATCAAATTCCGGGAAAATAGGAGTAAAAAGGGTGTAGAATGGGGAAGGTATCCTTGCCATTCACGTAAAAATAAAAATAGTAAACCCACGGGTTTATAAGACTTGCAAGATGGTTGGTCTATGGTATAATTTCCCAAGGGCGACTTTTGGCACAAAAGTAAGTCGACTTTTCATAACTGGCTAATTCTGAGACTCGGAAACTATGAAGTATAAAAACGATGATGGTACTAACAAGTACTAAAAATCAGTTTGCCTTAGGGTATCTCTGGCTATACCCTATGAATCATACTCTATTCCTTTACATAAACAGGAAAGGGAGCTGAATTCTCCCGGAAGTGGGGAAGGGATGGTTAATTGTGTGGCAAGCATTGACTACGTCTCTCCTTCGATATTGCGAAGGCAAGGCACTCTATTGGCTTATATAATGATAATCATATTAGTAGGTAATATAGTTATTTAACTTTTATGATTAATATTATTATTACGGAGTATTAAAGATTATAGGAAAGACATATATAAACATTAAAGGGAGCTGAACTCACTCCAATATAATGATAATATTATTATTGAGTATTATAGATGGAAGAGGATCCTCTCAAGTAACTATTATAGATAATCAATTGTTATGATTAACGTTAGACAAAAATAATTACTAGGTATCGTTATTGCTATCATGTCGTAAAACATGACTAAAAGACACGAAAGGGTGGAATTCAAATGATTTACGGACATTTTATGGGCCGCCACACCTAACATGTTAGATAAACGGGACGTGCTAGGGTTGGCTATAGCTATAAGTCACAAGATGGGACTCGTTGCAGAAGACGGCCTATGGCTGTTTTTCACAACAATGGGCCCATTGCAGGCTTTCCATCCATTTAAAGTAGACCAGTATGTCCTTCAACTCTAAGTGGATTAAAAGTTACTGCCTTTCTAAGCCAGGTTGTTTTCCACCTCGTATGTCCCCTTTGATCCATCTAAAAGTCTGTCAACTTTTGGATCTATACCTCCTCACCCACTAACCGTGTAAGCCATGAGGTTTGGTTGGGTTGTACCATCTCGCCAACCCGAACCCCAACAGGAATGTCACCATGTTGTTTCATTGTTAATTATTTACTGCAATAACATTATTTAAAAATTAGCTAACTAGAACTAGAATTTTTATTTATCTCCAATAAAGATTATCTAAATCAACAAAAAGTATTTTATAAAAATGGCCTAGTTTAATAAAATATAACTTTTACATGTAAGGATTTAGAGTATATGATTGGAGGTATATTTTTTAGGGAGAATTTGGTGTTACTTTAATTTATACTTGAAAACCTTATTTTCCGCTGACTTACAAGCGAATCATGCATGAGGTGCAGTGACAAAAAATAGTCGGAGAAGGCCGGAAAGCCTTAGCACCAACCATTCATATTTATCTGTGTCATGCACTCGTATTTTCGGGGTGTTCATAACTTATTTTTTGTAGCTTCCATGGTCTATTTGTCAGGGAACTTAATTTCATGGCCCCTAGGCGGCAATTTGTCATGGATCAATTTTGTTTATACCTAATAAAAAGAACTTAGTTGATTGGTAAATCCGGGCCAACCAGCTGACCAAATAGAGTTTGCACAGAGACACACATATATCACAGCATGTATGCATGCATGCATACATACACACACAGGAATGTGTATATATACATATGCCGATGTGTTTTTCTATTTATATCTAGACGTATATACGATTAAAGACATATAATTACTGTTCTCTGTTCTTTAACATCCAGTTTTGGATTGTGAAATGAACCGAAAACCATAAAGCCCGTACTCATATTAGGTTAGGTTTCAATTTCAGTTTCTTGCTTCATTAAGTTCACCCATATATGGGGGAGCCTTTATTGTAATAATTGCTCCTAGGCGAGGGGCTTAGAGTATGCATTTATAAATAGTATACGACCAATTAATGGAGCCTTAAAGCTTTAATGTAACAACAAACGAACCTTGGCAGACAACAAAATAGTAGCAAGTGATAGCAAAATGTATATTCACAAGGAGTACTTTGTTATTTTTTTGAACATATAATGTATAAGAAGGTGCATGGTGTTAAAAACAGCAACAGACAATCACCTTTCTCAATCGTGTTTGCATAAGAGCAGCATCAAGTTCTTGTTCTAACTGCGTCATGTCATTCACAGAGAGCTGCTCATTATTCTCTTCAGCAAGCCTGTACAAAAATCAATATTTCATCTCTGATGATTAGTATTGGTCTGCAGACTTTCTATCATTATAATTTTTCTCTCCCATATTTATTTTGCTCTTTTTGTTTAAATATGAACATACATGTATGTCTAATATATATGTTACCTGTCCACTGTTTGTAGAAGCTCATTACAAGTTCGAAATCTTGTCGATTGCAATAGAAACTCCTGGAGAAATGATTTTCAGAGCATCTCAATGATTTGTTGATCTTACACATGTAACAATTGACACAAATTGTAGATTCCTAGAGAAATTATTGCTTACTAAATCTGTGCAAGCTCCTCTGTTGGATCCCTCACCGATTTCAGCACAACTTTTTTCATACCTAGAAAGGATACTCTCCACGCTGAAACATATATTGGTAAACTTCAACAATTAGTAGTGACAAAATAAGAGATGTAAAGCACATGAATTCAAATATGTTTGAGACTTTATTAAAAAAAATCCATGCCGGAAAACATCTTGGGAGGAATTCAAATATGTACACACAAAGTCAACATAGGGACGAGAAAAGGACCAGCTATATATCTACAGTTCCACACATGTAGGAGAGAGCAACCACCGGAAAAAAAAAAAAAAAAAAAAAAATGACCAATTGACCCAAAATCGCCAACACAAACAAAAAACTGACGATTAGAATTTTGGTCTTTAAAAAACATTCGGGTCAGCTTGGATTTCCCAAAAAATCCAACCCGCCTTGCTATTAATCAATCAACTAAAATGTATACATATATTGCCTTCTATGATAATTTTACTTCTTGATTTTTGAGCCTACAAGTTTCATTTTACATTAACTTGGATGATAGTTTAGTTCCTAAGGTCTACGCGCCGCCTATTTATGGGTGATTGTGTTCTTATCATAACGTGAAAAATTGAGATTGTCGGCGCCGTATTACTTGTTAATTTGACACTTTACTTTACATATATGCCAATAGGATAGCCAAAATCTATTCGTACGAATACGAAAACGGGAATGGAAAATCATTGTTTGGGTCAATTAATGGACAAAAGCAAAACCAAACCCAATGCCAAACTTGTAAAAGCCAAAAATACCCAAAACCATCTAACAACCAAAACTCTAAACCCGAACCTTTCGGAAACTTGTAAGTAAAATACTAAATCGTATTCAAAACTCCAGAAAACGAAATGTTGGTCTAACCCATGTTCACCCCCACCCATACCTCGTGTCGATCCCATTTCCACGTCCACGTACTAATCATCGATCATGCCATTAACTTGTTGCATGACACTACAACAATCGGATGGACGGGCGAGGAGGCTTTCGCCGGGGACACCAAGTCCCCGGAGAAAGTCGCTAAACGACAAAATAAAATCTGACGTGGCACATAAACTCGTTGACTTGTGATTGAAAATTCAACGGGAAGTTTCGGCGGGGACTTGTCCCCGGCTAAAGTAGATGAGCTTTTAATCAAAGTTTGACCGGATAGTCAAAATTCTTCGCAAACTTTCTCCGGGGACAAGTCCCCGCAGAAAGCATGTTTTACGTTCAACAACTTTGACCAAAGTCCAAAGCATGCTTATTATGCGCGCGAAATTTCCCGCCAAGTCTTTCCCCGGGGACTTGTCCCCGGTAAAAGTAATATTTAAAAAAAAAATGATACGTATACCATAGCACCTATACTCGGTCGTATACCATAGCACCTATAGTCGGTCGTTAGACATGATACGTATACCATAGCACCTATAGTCGGTCGTTAGACATGATACGTATACCATAGCACCTATACTCGGTCGTATACCATAGCACCTATAGTCGGTCGTTAGACATGATACGTATACCATAGCACCTATAGTCGGTCGTTAAACATGATACGTATACCATAGCACCTATAGTCGGTCGTTAAACATGATACGTATACCATAGCACCTATAGTCGGTCGTTAAACATGATACGTATACCATAGCACCTATAGTCGGTCGTTAGACATGATACGTATACCATAGCACCTATAGTCGGTCGTTAGACATGATACGTCATGATACGTATACCATAGCACCTATAGTCGGTCGTTAGACATGATACGTATACCATAGCACCTATAGTCGGTCGTTAAACATGATACATATACCATAGCACCTATAGTCGGTCGTTAGACATGATACGTATACCATAGCACCTATACTCGGTCGTTAAACATGATACGTATACCATAGCACCTATAGTCGGTCGTTAAACATGATACGTATACCATAGCACCTATAGTCGGTCGTTAAACATGATACGTATACCATAGCACCTATAGTCGGTCGTTAAACATGATACGTATACCATAGCACCTATAGTCGGTCGTTCAACATGATACGTATACCATAGCACCTATAGTCGGTCGTTAAACATGATACGGATACCATAGCACCTATAGTAGGTCGTTAAACATGATACGTATACCATAGCACCTATGGTCGGTCGTTAAACATGATACGTATACCATAGCACCTATAGTCGGTCGTTAAACATGATACGTATACCATAGCACCTATAGTCGGTCGTTAAACATGGTTAAAAGTTACAGTGTACCAAACGTTTTGTGGTTTACTGAGTACAACATTTGATCGTATAACAGAGGGCATTCAAGGCGTCCAAGGTAACAACAATGGTAGTTCACCAAGAAGCTAAAAAGAATGAACAATGGTAGTTCACAATTGATGTGTTATTAATTTTAGTTATTGACAATGAAAATAAAGATATTTTTAATAAATATATTGATTAAAACTCCTTTTGCCGGGGACATGTCCCCGGAAAAACGTTTCACGAATTTTTTATTTTCCTCCCACTTTTTACTTTATCCCGCCATAACCTTCCTCGGGGAGTTGTCCCCGGCAAAAGTCTGCTAGAAGACAAACAACTATTTTCCCCGGGGACCTGTCCCCGGCGAAAACTAATTGGGAAAATCACCTCAATTATTAACCTGATCTTCTTTTCACAAGTGGGATAAAAATAAACCCACCAAAAACGCAGCTGCTCTGCTCCACTTCATCTTCATCACCAAACACGTACCATAGCTGCTCCACTTGATTTCTATCTTGCACATTCGAGTTAAGTTCTTTATCTTCTTGATCTTCTTGATTTCTATCTTGTATTCATAGTTTTTGGTTGTGTTTTTGATTCATAAGACTAAGGTTAGACATAATGTTTTCTTTCTTTGGACCATTTTTGAGAAATTTGTTTAGGTTTTATTGTTGCACATTGGTTTACCTGTACTCGGTCGTGACTTTTTATTCGGTGGTATTCATAAGACTAAGGTTAGACATAATGTTTTCTTTCTTTGGACCATTTTTGAGAAATTTGTTTAGGTTTTTTTTCGGCTGAAAAGTAAGCGAATTTAAACTTCCCCCAGCTTGATTATATGCAGCTGCATATATTTCTTATTATGTGTTTTGCTTTTATACTTGTAGGAATATAGTGTGTCACGGGTGCCAAGCCGCGACCAAAGCCGAGACCACGAGAGCCAAGACCACAATCGGTATGTTTTTTTGTCTAACTTTGTTAATACTCGTGAACTGACGTAAATGATTTTAGTACTTTAGTGATTAATTTCGGAAAGTCCCCGTTCGAAGTTAATCATCCTATAGAAAACCCGTCCGAAATTAATTTATTAGAAATTAATTTCGAAAGTCCCCTGTTTGTTTTGAATGTTTTGTCTTATTTAGGATATGAATGCGTATAATTGATTTACTATTTGTGAAAATTTCGACATTGTTTCCCCTTTACTCCTATGAATATGTCTTTAATGCACATATTTGGGGAGTTGAGGGGAAATGTTGCCGAAATTTTCTCAAATAGTAAATTCAATTATACGCATTCATATATGAGACGAAACATTCAAAGAGTGGGTTAGGATTGCCTTCCATAGTTGGATTAGGTGAACATTTTAAGTCTATATAATTATTTGTTGCTTCATTAAAACGTAGTTATGCCAATTGATAAAAGTTGGGTCTCACTAGCACGTACCAGTAGAGAATTCTTAGTTGGTCTTAGAGCTTTCTGCAAGCATTGCAAGTCCTTGGTGAATATTGATGGGAATATAAAATGTCCATGTGCTCTTTGTTTAAACGTAAAATGGATAAAGCACGAATTTTTGTTTGACCACATACACACAAATGGCTGGGACCGTAGTTATACGAAATGGTATAATCATGGTGAGCCGGATGGCCGAACAACCGTACACAACACAAGACACCACAGGGATGAGTGACATGGCTTAGTTCCTTCATGATATTGGTCCGAATAACGAAGCAGATGATCCAACTCAAGGAAATATTGGCGAGACAAGTAACGACGCAATTCCTCAACGTAATGAGTATGAGGAGTTACTTGCCACTGCCAACGAAAAACTTTACCCGACCGTGAGTGGATGTCTTTATTAGACTTTATGGCAAAGATTACGCACATCAAGGTCAAAGGTAAAGTGAGTGACACCACATTTAATGAGTTCCTAACTTTATTCAAGGAAGTTTTCCCGCCCGTTCTAGGATACAAGATGCCATCGTCATACTGTGAAATAAAGGTACGCGTTTTATTTAAAATTTCTTTGTTCGAATTAATTCAAGTATTCATTTCGACAACTTATTCTAATATCCTGATTTTTTTTTTCATCAAAGATGTTAAACTACCTGATGGGTTTGGATCTAACTTCAAGCATAAAGTGACCGACAACGATAGCAACATAACAGGCTTGAAGGCTCATGACTGTCACATAATGATGCAACGGTTGCTTCCAGCTGGACTTCAAAATTACTTGAAGGACCAAACCACCGCAACACCAATAATCGAGCTTTGTTCATTCTTCAAACAAATATGCGCTCGAACTTTGATGGTGGATGACATGTTGAAAGCTAGAGATCAACTGATCAATATTTTGTGCAGTTTCGAGCAAATATATCCTCCAGCTTTTTTGACATTATGATTCACTTGGTTATTCATCTACCGGAAGAGGCTATTGAAGGCGGTCCTGTTTACATGAGGTGGATGTATCCATTTGAAAGATACATGAAAAAGCTCAAAAATTATGTCAGAAATAAAGCGCGGAGGGTTATATTGCTGACGAAGCATTAACTTTCTGTTCGCATTATTTTCGGGGTGTTGAGACGAGATTTAATCGTCCTGACCGGAATGAGGACGGTCCAAGGCCAACAAGTCGATTTGAGGTGTTTCGATCAGTCTGCAAAAGAATGGTAAACAATCATTAGTTCGGTTTAAAGCAGACACAATGAAGCAAGTAGTATGGTATGCACTACACAAAGTCATGAAATCGACTCGTACATGAACGCGTACAAGAGGTACGCGTTTTATTTCAAAATTTGTTTCACGTAAGTTGTTATTCGACGACTTATTCTAATATCATGAACATTTACAGGAATTTCTGGCGAGACTTGGAAGAAGGGTTTCCTCGCTGGTTTGAGATGAAGGTAGACTTATTGTATGTATTACCATGTATAAATAACGACTATTACTCATATCTATCTATTCTTAACTTTTTCATAGATTCGTGAATTAAAAGTACAGAAGGACCGAATTTGTACCGCCGAGTTATTCGCTTTGGCTTGTGGACCATCATGTACTACAGTCTCAGTAAACTCTTGCGTAGTCAACGGTGTGAAGTTTACTGTACACGACCGTGATTTACGTCGTTCAACTCAAAACAGCGGAATTTCAACTCCTAATCCTGATGGAGGAATGCATTATGGCCAGCTTGAAGAGATTCTCGAGTTTTCATAAACGTTGTACCTATAGAAACAACATTACGCAAATTATGACCAATCGTGTATCGTTTCAAAACGAACCATTCATTCTTGCAACGCAAGCTACACAAGTCTTTTACCTTGATTTCCCGGGTAAACGTGGTAATTGGAAGGCCGTCCAAGATTCTTATCATCGAAAGATTTGGAACCCGGATATCATTGTGGTAGAAGACAACCAGGATGTTGTACATGACAACAACTCATCACATATCACACTCTCTGCTGAGTTGGATCCGTTGGATTATAACATTATAAATATAGATGTTCAACCAGCGGAAGTTGAGGCACCACCACCAATTATCACTATTGTGGAAGACGAAGATGATATTGATTTTGATGATCACGTTCCTCATGATTTAGGATCTGATGATGATGATGGCCACGAGAATGAAGATGATGAAGATGACAGTACTAATAATGTTGCATTTTATGTTGATGATGTGGGAGATTAATCTCGAATTGTAATTTGTAGAACAACACTTAATTATTTGAATGAAATTGATATCGACCGGTTAAATGTGTTTATTTGTTTGTTTATTTATTTATTGATTTATTTATTTATTTATTTATTTATTATAATTATCTTGTTGATATATACTGTTATACTTTTGGACCATTTGCGGATAGGTAGTTTTGGATAGTTTTGTAGATGATCATGCGTTAACGGTTTACGAACCATTTTGGCGATTTTGGAAAAGGATAACTATGTTGTATATATGATATTATGTTTAGCGAATTTGTGTTATGATTGGCATATTAAAACAGGTTGTGACATTGGTAAAACAGGTTGTGGATTGGTGTTATGATAACAGGTTGTAGATTTTTCCGGAAAATTTCCGGAAAAAATCTGGAAATTACCCATTTTGCAGCCATATTCTGCATAATGGGTCAGCTAGTTTTTCCGGGGACATGTCCCCGGGGAAAGTTTAAAAAGGTATTTTCATTTCCGACTTTAACCGTTGACATGTCCCCGGCGAATTAGTTTACCTCAACAGTGGTTAACACTTACCCCGGGGACATGTCCCCGGCAAAACGATTCTTAAAGTGACGTTCAAAAATCATTACTCCGGGAACTAGTCCCCGGGGAAAAGAATATGCCACGTCGGACTGTTTGACCGGAGACAATCGGCTGTGGGACCCACGTGTCCCCGGGGAAAGTGGTAAACAGTCCCCTGGGAAAGTATTGCCGAGAAGGTATTGCCGGGGCCCCTTTTCCGGGGACATGTCCCCGGTAAAACGATTCTTAGGGGACATGTCCCCGGCGAAAGCTCTGAAACGTCGCCCGTGAAAGCGACGAATGTTGTAGTGTGAGACGAGAGAATGGGGGTACATGTTATCAAAGCCCATGTGTCTTTCGCATTTCTAATTTACATTGACCACATGCCTTTCATAAGATTCTCTTTATATGAAGCATTTTCCCTTATGTAATGAACGTGTCTCTCTAAGCAGAGACATATGTTAGTCCGTCTGTCTTTGCCATGATGCATATATACACGAGATTCCGCCAATTAAAAGGCCTAATATACAACCTTCTTTGACTTGATCGATAGGAGGTACCAACTCAATCCACGTCACACTTGTTTAACCTATAACCCAAATATTGGTCCTTAGCTATCAAGATATTTCAACGAAAATTAGGATTTCAATATCTACCCTCTAAATCTTTCCACTTTGCAAATCTAAAGTATCAGATTTATATTGTGATTCACTGATTCTTTGATGCATGAATTTTAACCCCCGGCAATTTTTTGAAAATAAGGGGGAGACTTAAGATTACTTTGTTAAGTAGATTTGTTGCTTGAATCAAGCCTTCGCTATATCCGGGAAGGCTCGACCCTTGCTTGCCAATTACACTAACCATATGGTTTGCTTGGATAGGTGCAAACACATTTTTATTTTGTAATTATAAACCGTCATCTGAAATTTAATAAGAGACTAATTAGCATAACCGTTATCTGAAGTTTAATAAGAGAGACTAATCAGCACGATGTGGCTGTGTTCATTACCATTTTTACTAAACTATGCATACCTTGTGTTATTTAGTTTTGTATCAACTTACTTCCACTTTATCCCTATGTGGTTGATCATATCCTAATTATGAGAACTTTGTTGTGTACCATGGTTGTATGAAGCTTAATTTGCTTGATTATAGTTTCTAAATATTGTGCTTGAACATTTTTACTCCATTTACCATTGACTACAATAATTCTTTCAAGATTTAAAGTCAGAAAGTTAAATCACTCTGTGATGTGGTATTTAAACAATTTATAGCAAGAATATGTAAAGTAGTTTAAACACAAAGAACACAATAAAGTTTTTCTAACATTTAAACTTGTTATTAGAAATTAGTCAAAGAATTTGACAAAGATTGGTTGCGAAATACCAATCTTAGTTGAATGACAATATCGGTGATCTCCTCTCTAACTTAAACACAAAACATTAGTTATAATTTAAGTATGAACTCTTCTTACTCACTGAAATGTTCAGAGGCCAAGTTCAATTCGAGGAGTAAATGCTCTTGAATGTGTATCACATTAATTGCAAGAGACGCATTTTCTCCTTTACAGTCATACTCTTTTATAGAAGAGAATTATGGTTTTCAAACGGTCTACTTTACACGTGTTGAGCATTCAATGAGTTGGTGAGATTGCATTAGATGTTGTGTCTTTATACCAACTCAAGAAGGTGTGGATCCCTAAGAGGACTTGCTTTATCCATTTTTGCTCAATATCTATGTAAACGAGGAGATTAAAGATTGTTCAATGTGTCATCCTTACTGTGTCATCCTTACTGAATTGAATTTCTTCTTTGAATCTTGTACTTTTTAATAACTGAACCGCAACAACATTGAAGTGAAGACTCTTTATCTTCAAGAACTCAGAAGGAGTTATGCTGAATAATTTTCAGCGACTAAGTCATACCAAGGCTATTTTATGTTCAAATCTATTCAAAGACTCTTGAACACCTAAGTGGCCCTACAAATCCATACACATTGGTAAAAAAAAATAAAAATAAAAAAATAAAAACTTGTAACACATTATCCATTCCATATGACACCTCTCAATATCACTGATCAAACATGAGATAGTTCACACGTTTCCCAAGTTGTTCCTAATAAACAATATTCCTCAAAACCACCTTCTTTTGTTAATTAATGTTCCTTCAAAAAGAAGAAGATAAGCATGAAACAATAGCACCTCTTTTTTTATATACTGTAACCTATGGTATATGGCCTATCTAAAAAGAACAAGTATCGAGGTAGCATGGATTAATTGAAAGTCAGATTAATGGAAACCGACATCTCTATCAATCTGGCTAATTATGGATTTTATCAGCTTATTATGGAGCCATAAAATCACACATAAAATCACATATTAAACCCTAGAAATTTCTATGTCACCGTACTAAAATAGACCTAAAAAGGTTATAATCCGTACATAATACTACTAAAATAGTACTACTAGTACATACATATTACTGTAAATTTTTAAAAACCAAAACTTGTGTAAATGAAAATCACCTGCTACTTCCGCTGCTGGATTCGTAAAGCTTGCCTTGAGAGGAGAAAACAACGACAGCGATATCGACATCACAAAGAACTGAAAGCTGACGTGCTTTTTTCATTAAACCTGTTCTTCGTTTGGAGAAGGTGACTTGACGGCTGCTTTTGTCATCGATTCGCTTTATTTCAAGCTTTCTTCGACCCATTTTGCTGTGAAATGATAAGTGTTTTAGATCTAAGGTTACCTTATCTCTTTAGCTATCACTTGTATTCTTATTGTTGTTTATGAGAGTGATAAGATAGTGTGATGACCGTACTTATGACCATCATCTACCTTTTGCTGCTAAATTATTACTACTTTTTTTTTTTTTTTTCCCAAATATTGGTAACAACACCGCCAAATATTAGATAATAATAATATATGGGTGTGTGGTACTAGAGAAAACAATTTTGCTGGGGTCTACAATGACGGGATTGTGGTATTAAGGCTGGGCGCAATAGAGTCGATCGTGAAGGAAGTGATTGACTCACTCGATCGAGTGAGTATCGATCCCCTTAATGTGGTAAATAGATCGAGCTACAAATTGTACCCATCTCGATCGTATATGTGATCGAGTTATTTGGACATTTAATATGCAAGAAATGTGGTGGGGAATAAAAAAAATTTTTGATCATGGTCGCCTTTACTGGGGCACCTAATCGCCTGAAGGTTGTTGGAGAGAGAAATCTGACGTGGCAGGGAAAATGAAGGGGATTGAAGGCCCTTACTGGGGGCAGCCTAAAGTATTACTTTCACGAAGCGAAACTAATTGGACTAGCTCAGTCTTTAAGGTGTTTTGGGGTGGAGATATTTGGCTAGAGGATGTTTCAAGTTCGAGTCTTACCCGAGACTTTTATCCTTTCAAGTGATAAAGGAGGAGTAGGCGGTCTCAGGGTCAGCATACTGCTCAATTGGATGTCATTGCTGAACCTGAACTATTAACAACTAGCAAGCCATTCTAAAAAAAAGGAAAAATAAAAAATATAAAAAAAAACTTTCACGTTGCGAATCGTTTTGTAGTTTTTCCTTTTACTATATGATACGAGACGAGTATCTATATATATCGACAGCTCGCGTAATAATGGTTGCGTTGATATTGTGTGTGCTTCTGTTGGTGATGATAGCATTATATATAAGATTAGTTACTATAGAAAATGCCAATATTGGAAGGATGGAAAAGGGAAGTTGAGAAAAAAGAAACATAAATGTGGTGTAGTTTAGAAGTGAACATTCAAATTTATAATTTAAAGATGTTTAAGTAAAACGCGCGGGTATCATAATTCTGATGAGATATGATTCATCAGTTTGTATCGCTTTTATCGGGTTTTTTTGGTTCGTTTTTGGATTGCTTTTATTAGCTAGCCTAACCGGTGAAGACACTGGTTCTCGGTTGAACCCGTTGGTCCGGTCTGGTTTTCAAAACTATGCGTACCATCAACTTGTTAGTTTGTATGAAGCTTTGTGTGTTTTATTAATTTGTACAATGTGTATAATAACATGTACTTTTCATTTTACTTTTGTTTTAAAAATAACATTAATTAGTGTGTTTTATTATTTTATATTTTGGATTATGCTGTAGCTTGTTGAGATTGAACATTGTGAAATTTTTACTATAATTTTTAGTAAAGGGTGTTGTAATTGGTTATATTTAATTTGGTAGATATATTTTTAAGGGCAAATGATTGAAAAAAGTATTATTCTTGTCACCATTTTCTTTTGTGTGTAGCGAACAATTTTTTTTTATTTTGTGGGTACTTTTCGTTTAAATTTATCATTTTTAGGGTATTTTACGAAATTTTTGGACATTTTTGCCCCTCTTAGCTAATAGAAATTTTTTTTCCCGAAGGGCAAAAATGTCACATAGTACCCCAAAAAAGGATGAATTTGAAAGAAGAATACCCACAAAAACAAAAAAATTTGTTCGCTATCCACAGAAGAAAATAGTGGCAAGTATGATACTTTTTTCAATCATTTGCCTTATTTTTAATTAGTTGTACAATGTGAATAAATTATTGTACTTTTAAGTAATGAGTGTTTTAATATGAGTATTAATTATGTGTTAATTTAATATATTAGGGCATAAAGTTACACCTTTAGCACTAAAACTTGTAAGAAAAATTATTGTTGTACCTACTAATCATGTCTAAAAATGTATTTAATGATTTGATTGCTTGATTTAAAAAAATGATTTGTGAGAATTTTAGAGAGAGAAAATACATAATATAATTGTACAAATAATTTATGCATTAGCCATATATTTAAGCATGTATTGTAAGTCTAAATATCATTACTCAACTTGTAATGATAAATTTAAAGGTATTTAATGCGCAATTGTGTTTTAATTTGTTATACCTTTAGTAATAAACTTGTAATGCTTAATTTTAAAGAATTTAATATTCAAAAGTGCTTTCATGATTTATTAGATAGTAAAAATTATTTTATTTATTATTTAAGTTTTAGAAAGATATAATTTTCTCCTTATGTATAGTAAAGAAGAGATAAGGAAAGCCTCATTTCATGTTTTTGAAATCATTGTGCGAAGATTGTTGAGTTTTTTTTGGGTAAAGGGGAGTAATCCTGCACCCTGGTAAATATATTAACCAAATAAACGTTTAAGTACAATGGATATGAGTTAAATCTCATATCTCAGCCCGTTACATAGGCATAAAGCTTACATAACAAGATACTTCCTATTTTCTAAACAAGAAAACAAACCACTACTCAAATGATAACATATGACACAACGAAATAAAATTACTTCCTAGGACCTTGAAACTTTGTGCCATACATGGCATTAAAGGCATCCAAATTTCCTGGAAGATCACGAACCTGTTTCGCATAGTCATCGAAATCATAGTCATCATACTCATCTTCAAACTCTTGGCCACCACCAAATATGTTAGCAGACTCATCAAATGGGTTAGCAACAACCTCATCTTCAGAATCAGACACATCAATCTCTCCCACTTTAGAAAAAGAGTTAACTCTCTTAGTAGAAGAGGTAGACGGAATAGGTTGACCATCATCATCCACAAGAGTAGCTTTCCCATCAATAATTAGCTTTTCAAGCTTACCAATTTTCTCAACTATGGGAGTAGAACCAACATCCATTGTTCCCATTGAATCACTCACAAGCGGTACATGTGATGTATAACCAGTCTTAATCAACTCATCCTCATTAACCTCCATTGTACAACCATTATCCACATCTGTATCGTCCATATTAAGAGCATCAAACTTATTAGACGTAGTGATCCTTGTTCCACTCGTACTAGCCACATCATAAGCCATCTTCTTACTGACATTTACTTTCTTGGGTTCAGGAGGAGGCTTTTTGGGCCGATATTCAAAATGCTTGCCCACCACATTAGTAGAACCTCCTCGACCCGGATTCGGCCCAACTTGCTTTCCCTTCTTCTTATTATTAACAGTCTGAAAACCATCACTTACGTTCTTATGAGGTTGAGCAGTCGGGATCACAACCTTAGGACAATCCACCAAAGTATGTCCAAATACCCGACATTTCTCACATCTAGGCGGTTTCCATTCATATTCAACACGGATCTTCTCAATAGTCGAACCCGTACCATCAAGTAAAGGAATCTCGACAGTGAGGCTGTCCCTAAGAACCTCATCCGATTTCACATCAATCATACACCTAGCAAAACTACTACGGCCCCAAGATTCTTTGCACATTTGACTAGTAAAAGCATCTAACCTTTTGGGCGTACCAATCAATGTAGCAAGAAGACTGAGCCCGTCATCAGAAAACATAGCTAAAGGAACATCATAGAATTTAACCCACACCGGAATGTTAGTCAAATCCTCTTTAAGCAAGTTGGTGTTCAATGTCCATGGTTTAAGAATAATAGGAACATTACGAATCAGCCAAGGACCATTATCAAATGAAGAAGAAGAATCCCTTAGCGTTCATCATAACCTTTTGTAAACCATACTTCGCCCACGTATTGCGAACATAATAGTCAACAACAGGAAAAGCAAGGCGTTGACCAAGGAAGTATCCGTAGAGAGTATTCTCAAACCTCATGTTCACCTCTTCCACCACTGTCATTGGGACTGAAAGGTCAACATCATCCTTCTTTTTGCTGCATTCTAACCTCCGAAAATTAGACACATGTTTTTGGGATTCATTAGAAGCAACACCCGCATAAGAAACCGACTTAACTCCATTACCACAAGTAGTAACAACCTTGGGTGCATTAGGATCAGAAGTAACACTATGATTAGTACCATACATCTGGGATTGCATAGCGACATCAAAACTCGACGGAGAAGTATTTGCTGAATAAACTTTAGTACCATTCGAATTAGATTGAAGCCCAATCCCACTCGAATTGTTAACATCGAAAGATGAAGCCATCTTAGCAATATCACTGTCAATTTTATTCATTGCTTCATCAAATTTCTGATGCGCATTAGCAATCAATTGCTCCACATTAGGCTGTTTTGAAACATTAGAAGCCGAATCAGAAGCAGGTGTATCATGGCTTTGCTCCAAATTATCCAAAACAACCTTATTCTTAACCTTCTTCACGCTATCAGCCCCATCACATTCAATATGATCACCAAGAATCTCGTTCTGACCAGTACTCCCATCATCATTGCCTGTATTCAACCGTGCATCAAGTTCATCATCCTTAAGCAACCCAACATCACTACCAACTGATTTGCCATCAATCTTCGAACCGCTACTCGCACTTTTGTTCATAAAAAATCCCTTTTCCATCTCTCAAATCCCACAAAAACAGTCCACAAACCAATATAAAACCGCAAAACAAAGACCAGCTAGCATGCAACAATCAGAAAAAGAAAACCCTAATCGCAAGATTAGGGTTTATACGCATTAAAATCCAATCGCTAACCGTAACCCACCATATTGATCGTTATGTGATATGTGTTAAATCGATTCAAGCAAACCGACTTAAATTAAAAGCAGGATGGGAAACGATCAATAATTAAAAATCAGTTAAAAAACCCTAACAATTCGATTACCAGAGATCCACCAAAAACGATTGATACAAACAACAAATCTGTATAGAAACTAAGTAACACGAATATTAATTAGTAACTGATACAAATCAGTGCAAGAATCAACAAGAATTTGGCAGAAAAGTGGTATAGAACGATTAGAGAAGGTTTAGGGTTTTTTCGCCAGAGAGAGAGAAGATTGTTGAGTTTTTTGGGTAAAAGGGTTAATTCACCCCGGTAAAGTATATTACGCCAAAAAACATTGAAGTACAAAGGATGAGGGTGAATCCCTCATCTCAGTCCCTTGGGACACTTACAGACTTTTCTATAGGAATGCACATCATTCCTATAACTGACAATATAAGTGTGACATACCACACTTATAACTAAACATCAGACTACAATGATAAAAAGAATAAAACTACATGCACTTCAAGTAAAAATACTTGAATCTTCAAATCACCATAGTAGTCCAAACTTCCGGCCGTCCAAATATACCATATCATGGTCCTCAATCTGGGCAAATACTGTCCACAAGTTTCACACAACAGTTGGTGAAGGACTCTAAAACCACGGATAGAGCAGCAAGCTCAGAACTCGCTCCAAAGGTGTATGTTGAGATGCAAAACAGAACACCAATAAGAAAACCCATAAAATACGTATAAAACCAACGCACATCAACTCCATGATCATGTAATCAGCAAAAAGAGTCAGTTCACAAATTTCGCACAACGATTGATGGAAGACTCTAAAACCACGGATAGAGCAGCAAGCATAAAACTCGCTCCAACAGTGTGCGTTGAAATGCTAAACCAACAACCCCAATGTGATACCGAGCATAGTAAAAAGAACCAGGTTCAAAAGAACCACTTCCATAGTGAGCACCCTGTCTTCAATGTCGTCACCCTGTCTTCCATAGAAGATTGTTGAGTTGTTAACTTCTTTAAAAGTTTTTGAAATGATTTTGATACATGTCAAAATCAAAATTTTATAAAGAGATACAATACATATGAGGATAATTATTTTATATACTTAAAAGTTTTAAACATAGCAAAAGACAAATTCCCTTCACTCATTTTTGGAACAAAAATTAAATATTTAATATTTAAATTAAAATTTTGATTACACTTATTAACTAACATCATCTATAATGTAAAAGGTCTTTAATGACTTTTTACATTTAATGCATATCACATTTGGGAGATGATCATTTCAAGTAACTTGACTCAAGTTAGACGATTCTCAACCATTTGATTACAATCAAATGTCAAGATTAAAAGTGACACTTTTAATCTTGACATTTGATTGTAATCAAATGGTTGAGGATCATCTAACTTGAGTCAAGTTGTCCCACTAACTTGAGAGGATCCTCTTCCATCACATTTAATGTATAAGATTTTAAAGAAATACTTGAAGCTTCGCAAGTCTTTATAAAAATCTTTTTAAAAAGCTTTCAATGCAATGGCAAAAAACCCTTTTAAATAACTTTTTAAAATAGTAAAAAACTATTAGTAGTTTATGCATCGAAGATACTCTAATACTCAAATTTTACCCTACCAAAAACTAAATGGATAGTGCACATGACAATATATAGGAAGCGCCGAAGCACCACAAAAAAAACGACTATCTGACAATCTTACAATATTGGACTATTGGGGTATATAATTGTATATGTTTTTTTGGGTAAAAGGTCAAACACCCGGTAAATATATTACTTCAAAAAATGTTTAAATACAAAGGTTATGGGTGAATCCCATCTCTCAGCCCGTTACATAGGCGAAAAAGCTTATATAATAAGATACTTCCTATTTTCTGAACAAGAAAATAAACCACTACTCAAAAGATAACATTAGACTCCTATGAAAACAAAATTACTTCCTACCAAGGCCTTAGAGCTTGATACCATACGTGTAATAAAAAGCATCCAAATTCCATGGAAGATCGTAGACCTGATCCGCATAATCATCGTAATCATAGTCATCATAATCATCTTCACAATCATTATAATTGTAAAATGACGTAAAGTTAAAGCGAAACATAACGTGGTAGGTTATTGGACGATGGAGGTGAGCTATAATGGTCTCGTTTATTGCTTTGATTCCAAAGGTGTTAAATGTTAAGCTCCTTAATGTTTTTCATCTCCTAATAGGTTGTCAATATAAATTTTTTGGCAAAATATTAGCTAACCATCTAAGTCTTGTGACCGATGAGATTGTTAGCCTCGAAGATGTTGGTGTGTAGCTCCCAGAACAGGGTTAAGACAATCAAGGCAGCAACAATACCACTAGGTGGTTACCGGATATCACTTGGAATCGTGTAATCACTTTCCAAAGTAAACTATTCGACCCTAATGCCTGGGTTACACGAATATCTACTTGGGATAAGACCAAATGAGTTATAGAATTAGGCACAATTCAATAACCCTTTTTCTTAGAAGTGTTAATCATTTTCTGTGTATCCTTCATGCATAATCTGATATCTTATTTATAGGAAATTACTCTTAGCTAGTCAAATGGAATTATGAGAATTAATCGGCCCATTAATCACCTCATAATTATCCCCATTATAGCCGTTAGTGGTTACATGACCAATTAAACGTGGTCATTAAGCAGTTGAAACTGCCACTTGAATAGGTCAAAGCCGTTACAAGTTAATTTCAGCACTAGCAGTACTTTCATAACACTAGCAGTACTTTCCACTAGCAGTACTTTTATAATACTAGCAGTACTTTCCACTAGCAGTACTTTCATAATACTAGCAGTACTTTCCACTAGCAGTACTTTCTACTAAAAGAGTCAGGGTGTTCAGGGACCTTATGGGTGTACACTCCGTACCTCTTGACGCATTACCAGGTGTGAACTAATCCCACAAGTGCACTAAATTTTTCAACAATCCTCCCCAAATTTAGTTCACTTCTTTTGCATGAAAACAAACATTAAACAAAACATGTGCATAAACGAAAATATCCTGAGGATTGAATTTCCATCTTAGTACATTACACGTTCAAATATTCGAGAATCCGGGTGTTCTAAGAATTGAACCCTTCAACCCATTTGAATACCTGAAGATAAAATACACACAAGTTTTCAAACACTTAACAGCTCCTGACACTATACAAGCCATGTGTCCATATCCAAATTAATAAATGTTGTAAGAGCTAAAAGTCCAAAGCTCCCTGAAGCGGCAAAACTTCAACATTCTCATAGGTGGTTCATCTTTATTCATGCTCCTGCCAAGCACTTTTTCAAAGAAAATTAACCATTAAGAAGTAAAGACTTCATCCTCCTTTCAGCAGGTTCTGAGCACAACCTTGGGATGTAAATAAAACATGCGCTCCAGTCCACTGAATGTTCATATTTCCACATTGAACTCAGCTCCTAAGTTTCCTCGGGAGGGAGTTGGGTGTCCTAGCATTCAGTGACTAAGTTGGACTTAAACCCATCCCTTTAGCAGACTTTACAACCAAGTCTCTAGCCAAACCCTTCGTCAAGTGATCAGCTAAATTCTGTTGAGATCTAACAAACTCTATAGATACCACCCCATTCATGATAAGCTCACGAATCATGCTATGTCTGACACCTAAGTGTCTAAACTTACCATTGTACATTTGGCTATAAGCCTTAGCCAATGTAGTTGCACTATCACATCGGATAGAAATAGGTGCTATAGGTTTAGGCCACAATGGAATCTCAAGAAGCAAGTTTTTCAACCATTCAGCTTCTTTACCAGCAGCTGCTAAAGCCACAAATTCATTCCATTGTTGAACTGGTGATACAAGTTTGCTTCTTGGATGCCCAAGAAATTGTACCTCCACCAAGGAGGAATACCCGACCACTGGTAGACTAATTGTCTTCTTGTTATGATCCAACTTGCATCAGCGTATCCTTCCAACACTGAAGGATAGCCAGTATATGAGAGACTATAATCCATAGTTCTCTTCAAATACTTCAGACTGTGAACAGACTTGCCGATGATGAGCACTAGGATTACTAGTATACCTGCTCAATTTTCCCACTGCAAAACCAATATCAGGTTTTGTACAAGTCATGGCATACATCAAGCAGCCAATTACCCTAGAATACTCAAGTTGAGATACAACTTTGCCATTATTAGGCATCAGCTTCTCACAAGTATCCATAGGTGTACTCACTGGAGTACAATCAAAGTAATTGAATTTCCTCAACACCTTCTCAATATAATGAGACTGAGAGATATAAATTCTTTTACTTTCATGTTTAATCCTTATACCAATGATAACATCAGCCTCACCCATGTCCTTCATGGAGAACCTAGATGACAAAAATTCCTTTGTCACGTCAACCTGATTTTGGTCAGTGCCAAAGATCAACATGTCATCAACATATAGACAAATGATGACTCCTTTACCAGATTCATCAAATTTGCTATATACACATTTGTCAGACTGGTTAAGAACATAACCACTAGACAAAACCACTTCATCAAATTTTTGATGCCATTGCTTAGGTGCCTGCTTTAGTCCATAAAGTGACTTAATCACACACCTTGTTTTCATTTCCATGCAAGATGAAGCCCTGAGGTTGGTTCATATAAACCTCCTCATCCAATTTACCATTCAAGAAAGCTGTCTTCACATCCATCGATGAATAATCGATGTGAATTGATGTCAAAACAATCGCAGTCTTATGGCATCGATACGAGCCAAGGGGCATAAGTATCAAAATAGTCTATTCCGGACTTTTGTTTAAAGCCCTGAATGACTAGTCTAGCCTTGAACTTTTCAATAGTTCCATCTACCTTCATTTTCCTTTTGAAAATCCATTTGCAACCCAGAGGTTTGCAACCAGGAGGTAGATCAACCAACACCCAAGTGTTGCCCATGATGGAATCCATCTCATCATTGATTGCTTCTTTCCAGAAAGCAATATCCTGGGACTTCATTGCTTCTTCAAATGTCTTGGGATCATCCTCAACAATGAAGCAATAGGAGTATTGGTCAGAGACCTCATCCCTTGTTCCTTCAACCAAATATAGTTGAAACTCAGGTCCAAATGACTTTGGAGTCCTGACCCTTTTGCTCTTCCCGAGCACAGGTTCAGCTTGTTGAACCACAACCTCATCAGGGACCACTGATGGTTCATCATCAGGGACCTCCGATACACCAGTGTCATGAGTTCCATTAGGAATCCTCGACTTGGTCTAGGGACTGATGAGAATCTATTCTCATCAAAGTTTGCATCCCTTAATACAATTATTGAGTTAACTGAAACATATTCATTAGGTTCAATAACATAGAACCTAAAAGCCTTGGAATGCTCAGATATCCAACAAAGATGCAATCAATGCCTCTTTCACCCAAAGTCTTCTTTGGATCAGAAGTCTTACAACCCCTACAACCCCGCACCTCGAGATAGTTCAGGTTGGGTTTCCTTTTAGTCCAGAGTTCATAAGGGGTAACCTTGTTCCTTTGTTGGGAACCCTATTTAATAAATAGCAAGCTGTTAACATAGCTTCACCCAAGAACCCTTGACTCAGTCCTAAATAGGACAACATGGAATTAACCATCTCCTTCAAGACTGCTTTTTCCTTTCAAAAATACCATTTTGCTGAGGCGTATAAGGGGCAGTTGTTTCATGGATTATACCAACAGACTGAAAATACAAAGTATCCATGTACTCACCTCCTCTATCAGTCCTTAATCTTTTGATCAAAGACCCAAGTTGTAATTCAACTTCAGTTTTAAACACTTTGAATTTATCTAATGCTTCTTCCTTGGTATGTAATAGATAGACATAATAAAATCTAGAAGCATCATCAATAAATGTCACAAAGTACTTCTTATTCCCCAAAGAATGAGTAGCATGCAAACCACACAGGTCACTGTGTATTAGCTCCAAGATCTTAGTCTCACGACTAACACCCTGAAAAGTTTTCTTGGTTATCTTGGTCAACATGCAAGTTTTACACTTTTCACTGTCCATGTCAAAAGCAGGGATTAACCCATCCTTAGACATATCTTGCATCCTTTTATAGTGTACATGGCCAAGTCTAGCATGCCAAAGGGTAGAGTCAGACAGGTCAGTGGTGGTCACAAAGGCTGAAACATCACTATTAGTGACAATATTAAGCCTGAACATTTGGTTACATAAATAGCCAAAACCAATAAACACACCATTCTTAGAAAGAACAAATTTATCAGATTTAATAACTTGTTTATATCCATGATTATTTGAAATACTACTTGAAACCAAGTTCTTCCTTATATCAGGAACATGAATAACATTAAACAAAGTTACAATCTTTTCAGAACTAAAATTAAGATCTACACAACCACGACCATGCACCAAGGCTGTTGACTCATTTCCTATGTGAAGAATAGAACCATCATTCAGTGACTCATAAGTCTTGAACCATCTTCTATCTTTGCACACATGAACTGTTGCACCAGAGTCAACCCACCACGCAACATCATCATCCGCGCACATAAAAGATTCGGATACATATGTAACATAATAAATCAAAAGACTTATTAAACATATTCGACCTTTCAGTGAGTTGGTTGAACTACCACCAACCATTAGTGCCCGATCCATTGGCTTTACCAGAACAATCGACCCGACAAGGGTAAAGATATCACAATACTTTCATATCGGAACTTTAACTAATGTACAAAAGCGGAAGCCTTTACAAAAACTTACAAAAGATAGTATAAATAACTTAATATTCAAATAAATCTAAGATCTCTATGGTCAAATCTTGCTCTCGTCTCTACTCTCAAACCAGATCAGCTATCCCATAAGCTCATCTTGAATGCTTAATACCTGCCGCATGAAAAGAAAAGTGCGGCTGAGCTTACAAAGCCCGTGAACGGATATAACAGAAACAAAAGCTAAAACAAAACTAATATACGAATAACGAAAATAAAATGAAATAATGACGAAGGATCTTTTAGGATTCTACGGAAGCACAAATATACGTAAATCCAAACAACCACATAACAGTTTAGACATCACATAACACATTAATGACACAAACACGAACACATCAGAACAACCAAACACATAACATACCAAGAATAACAAATTACATATAAGCCAAACGGAAATGTCTAGAGACTAACTAAAACATCCTAGAAGATAATCATGACATTCATACAAATCAATTAATCAACATTTAATACACTTAATGCAATATTGTAGCAAATGAAATGGCGCATAATATAGCTAAACCAGCCTCATATCAAATCCTAACCTTAGCAGAGTTTTAACATGGCAGTCACATATGCAGCAGATAATTAACCTTCAAAATACTCAATTATACACTAGCACATTAATCTCGCAGATCAACACATTCACGTAACGATAACAAATCATAATATCAGATATACGAATCATATTTTAACGTATTAATCCTGTCCTAGCATGGCAACTAATAATCACTTAAACAAATACGTCATAAGCACATTCTCTAACATATCATCTCAGAATACATAATATAAACACTTAAATACCGAATCATACGTAATACTTAACACGAAGTAAAGATAAAGATTTAGTTAACTACCACGAGCCCAGAAACATATCAGATATAACATATCATAAGTAACCATTGTATTCGAGGGTGACCTCGAATACCATATATAATATGAGGGGAGACCTCAATAACAAATGGAGTAGCTAGCTCCCAGAATTTGTGAAGACGCGATTGTAATACCGACATCATTCACCGTAAAACATATCGATAACAGATAAAGATCTAGGATGCATCCATACCCCACGCATTGATAGTGGCCATATAATATATAGCGAGCTCATAAACAGATAACAAAAAGGGACGTGGCGTAACATCACTCTATCGCCCTAGAGTCATGTCGAGGTGCATCACCGACACGACATGGAACCCCATGACTAGTTAAATATTTGGCTCGGGTGTCAAACTAAACTTAGGTCAAACAGGTTGTCATAAATGACACAGATCATAATTCATCATAAAGGTCACAGATAACTTATCAGATAGTTCATATCATAAGGTTCATATTCAGATATTCAGAAATCATAAGTTCATGTCATAGTGGCATGTCATATATTCATAAGCAGAAGTTCATATTCAGAAGTTCATAATCAACCATAGCAAAGTTGAACAGATGTGCATATCAAAATCTTCCTAACATAAGTTCACATCAGATATTGCATAGTTCACTAGAACATAAATTCAGATAAGTAACAGATCAAACATTCAAGAAAAAGGGTTCATAGCAATGGCATTGGGAGTCCTAATAAGTGAAATAGAAAAGCGAACGAAAAGAACATCATAAGGAACCTTTACTAAAAGGTCAATATCAGACGATAACCTAAGTGTCTTAAAGTAAGACAGAATATCCGTACCTTAAAGCAAGTGAGAGAAAAGCAACGAATGAACGAATACGAAGATGTAACGTCCGCTCCTTCAACGAATCTACATGGATTATGATTTATTTAATATTTATTAGCATCATTAATATTATAACGGATTTATCGCATTAATACTTTTAGAGTTGTCAGAATATTCTTATTTTAGTATTGACAAATTACAACACTTTAGGGTATTCCTCATTAATTCACCAACTTCCTATTTAGGTTCTAGGGTTTCCCATACTCTTTAAATATTACTAAATACGCATTAAATTCACATATTACTTCTTTTAATGATTTCCCAATTTAACCTAGAACGTAAATGATAACAAACCGAAATTAACTTAAACTCATGCGTGTCTCTACAAAATCAACTTACACTTGTTGAACCCATAATTACCGAATTACAAATTACACCCTTGACATCTCTAAGTTCACAATCTCACCTTACTTTATCAGATTTTACACTTTTAACCCAAAGGTTTTAGAATTTACAAAACGCACCTAATAATTTAAATACAACTCGAATAGCCCTTTAAATATCCAAAATTACATGTTTAACCCCCACACTTATTTTTATACGTTTAGTACAAGTATTTTACTTGTTCCCAAAATAACCTTTAAGTTTCATAATTAACAAAACCAACCCAAAACTTTTATTGAGGACCGAAAAGACATAATTCAAGTACAAATCCTAAACCTAAGTTTAACCCATCATTAACTCATCATTACTACTTCATTAATTACCTTCAATGATTACAAGAAACCCTAGCTCATGCAAAACCCTAATCGGTCCTTTTAAAAACCTTCCTTTTTCCATGTTTAACCGAACCCTAAAACTCAAAACAATTCATACAAGCTTCGAATTCATAAATATGTATTTTATTCAGGTCTTATAACATATAATAGCTTCTGGAAAAATCAATTCATGATCTCTAAAAATATTATACGCCCATTCGTTATTAATATACGATTTTAGGGTTTTAGGTTCCAAATAATTCCATACGACATATTAAACATGCATGGCCAATTTTTATGTGTTCCATATGACTTATAGGACTTAAATCAACATTAGGAACTTACCCTTGATGAGCTTGAATCGTTAGAACAAAAGAAGCACAAAAACCTCACTTGTCAAAACCCTAATTGTTCCAAAAACTAACCACGACTAAAACAGCAACCTAGGAACTCGAACACTATTTTTCCCACCTTCTTTACCTTAAATATTCTCCAAGAAAAATGGTCTCAAGCTCTGGAAACTGGAAATCGATTTGTTGAGGGTTTTGAAGTCGGTTTATGGTTAATCGGCAATAAGGGATTTTATGGGAACCGAATTTTGTATATATACTTGATTTACTATTTTTCTTGTGGGCTTCATAATGTATTGGACTTAAAATAAATGGACTCTTAATAATATAAATTTATATTGGGCTCTTATTAATTAAATTCTTTTATTAAAACTATTAAATATATTCGGCTAAATATTTAAAATACATAATTGATTTTATAAAATTATCATCTATAAAAATTAACTTTACAAAGTCATTCAAAATTTATTTGGATCATATGTGATATTTCTTATAAGTTTTCTGATTTTACATAGCTCATTTGGTATTCGCTTTATTTAGTTATTCTTACTTTTGATCATAAGGGTATTTTGGTCTTTTTGTGAATTTTAGAAATTCAGGTATTACAATTTCTTCCCTCTAAAAAGAAATTTCGTCCTCGAAATTGAACAAGGCGAAAGTAAGAAAACGATTCGGATTTCGGAATTTCTAGGAATATAACAAACGTTAATCTTATCTCGGAACAAATGAATTTCTTATCGGAATATTCAAACTCAAACTTATTCAGAAATCAAATCGATAGTCAAATACTTATAATAGATAATTATATACTTATCAAAATAATGGCGGAGAACAGATGAGACGCAGAAAATCAAACGACAAATTCTCGACTTATCCGATATCTAATGATGAGGACATCATATGCATAGACGAAATAAATCCTATCGGCTTCAATAGTCGCAGAAATATGGGGAGACA
Source organism: Chrysanthemum makinoi (assembly GCA_910596185.1). Classification (NCBI taxonomy): domain Eukaryota; kingdom Viridiplantae; phylum Streptophyta; class Magnoliopsida; order Asterales; family Asteraceae; genus Chrysanthemum; species Chrysanthemum makinoi. The sequence continues at coordinate 42,942,661 of OU343225.1, read as the reverse complement.
TATAAGGTTAAGGTGGTCATAGCAATCTATAGGTTCGCATGTGTCATAACAACTTCGATTCCAAACGCACAAAACTTACACGCTAACAGTATATCTACTACGAGATCTCACAATTAGGTACGGAATTTCAAACGAACATGAGAAGCACCAAATAATGAGATACAAGTCAAAGTCTATACACATATCAACTACAGGCATTTCCCAGACGTCGTATACCTTCAATAAGTTCAGATTATATGATCTCGATATTATTACGTTGATCAGGCGTCATAATACTTGCATCACATAACAAGTTCTTATTGTCATTATATTCGGTCTCGGGTCATGACAAAACACATAGCTAATAACATACCACATACAGATAACACTCAAATAGCAAGTAACATACTATAACAAACCAGATACTCATGAGTATACCATCATGATGGCCATACTTCATTCAAACAGTAAAATGAAACAATTACATTACGAAAATAAAATAGCTGACAAAACTTATAAGGACTAACGGAAACTTAACGGATCTATCGTGAAAGAAACCACAGACAGGAATTATACTTTCAAAATTTTGTTTTATTTCCATCCATCAAACAAAATTTGCAAAGTCGACATAAGATGAATTCCCAAAATGAAATTTAATAATCCGAGATTCAAACGTCAAAATGAAAACAAAAGAACCTAACTCAAAATCAAATGTCAGAAATTTCTCATAAGGAGGGCAACTAATCGGCGAAATTCCTATTCTTGTGTCGGATTAAACCTACCAAGAGCAGTAGATTCTAAATCCGAGTCCACCTCGTATTCTTCCTCATGACTTATTACTGACGATCCAGAAGAAAAGCGAGATATACAGAATGCTAAACGATAAAACTTCACGATTCACACCGAGTTCGAACAAATCGAGAAAAGCAATACGATCGAATCACTTATCGAATATCAAACCGTCTTGAAACGCATGACAAACGAATCGAGTGACATAAGTCGCGCCCAAATCATATGAAGTAGATGAATCTTCTCAGCCAGCGGTTGAATCTTGTCTCCGTCTCTTGCGCCTTTGGTTGGTCCATCCAACTTCCTCCAACAACATCCGGATGTCTCCGATAATAGCGGCGAGTGAGTGTGGCTTGCTTCACGAACCTCTCCAAAGACAGGAACCGTCGCAGCAACGCAGGGTCGGCACCATCTTCTTCGGCTCCACGGGTAGTCTCCATCTAACGATCGACAAACGGACGAGCGAAAACAAAATAACAAAATTCGATGCGAACAAAGGAGGGCCAATTCAGTGAAGGCAAAAGGATATCGAAGTCAAATCTGAACGACCATCAAAAGGAATCGAAAAATATCTGAACAGACGGAAACCTAATGTCTACCCACTTCTCACAGGTCATAGCCTAAGCTCTAAGGGTCCTAAAACCTAGAGCTCTGATACCATAAATTGTAACACCCGAACCCGACAAGGGTAAAGATATCACAATACGGTTTCATATCAGAACTTTAACTAATGTACAAAAGCGGAAGCCTTTACAAAAACTTACAAAAGATAGTATAAATAACTTAATATTCAAATAAATCTAAGATCTCTATGGTCAAATCTTGCTCTCGTCTCTACTCTCAAACCCAGATCAGCTATCCCATAAGCTCATCTTGAATGCTTAATACCTGCCGCATGAAAAGAAAAGTGCGGCTGAGCTTACAAAGCCCAGTGAACGGATATAACGAAACAAAAGCTAAAACAAAACTAATATACGAATAACGAAAATAAAATGAAATAATGACGAAGGATCTTTTAGGATTCTACGGAAGCACAAATATACGTAAATCCAAACAACCACATAACAGTTTAGACATCACATAACACATTAATGACACAAACACGAACACATCAGAACAACCAAACACATAACATACCAAGAATAACAAATTACATATAAGCCAAACGGAAATGTCTAGAGACTAACGGAAACATTCTAGAAGATAATCATGACATTCATACAAATCAATTAATCAACATTTAATACACTTAATGCAATATTGTAGCAAATGAAATGGCGCACAATATAGCTAAACCAGTTCTCATATCAAATCCTAACCTTAGCGAGTTTTAACATGGCAGTCACATATGCATGATAATTAACCTTCAAAATACTCGATTATACACTAGCACATTTATCTCGCAGATCAACACATTCACGTAATGATAACAAATCATAATATCAGATATACGAATCATATTTTAACGTATTAATCCTGTCCTAGCATGGCAACTAATAATCACTTAAACAAATACGTCATAAGCACATTCTCTAACATATCATCTCAGAATACATAATATAAACACTCGAAATACCGAATCATACGAATACTTAACAAGAAGTATAAGATAAAGATTTAGTCAACTACCACGAGGCGAAACATATCGATATAACATATCATAAGTAACCATTGTATTCGTAGGGGTGACCTCGGAATACCATATATAATATGAGGGGAGACCTCAATAACAAATGGAGTAGCTAGCTCCCAGAATTTGTGAAGACGCGCGTAACACCGACATCATTCACCGAAAAACATATCGATAACAGATAACGATCTAGGATGCATCCATACGCCCCAGGCGCATGATAGTGGCCATATAATATATAGCGAGCTCATAAACAGATAACAAAAGGGACGTGGCGAACATCACTCTATCTTCCTAGAGTCATGTCGGGTGCATCATCGACACGGACATGGAACCCCCATGACTAGTTAAATATTTGGCTCGGGTGTCAAACTAAACTTAGGTCAAACAGGTTGTCATAAATGACACAGATCATAATTCATCATAAAGGTCACAGATAACTTATCAGATAGTTCATATCATAAGGTTCATATTCAGATATTCAGAAATCATAAGTTCATGTCATAGTGGCATGTCATATATTCATAAGCAGAAGTTCATATTCAGAAGTTCATAATCAACCATAGCAAAGTTGAACAGATGTGCATATCAAAATCTTCCTAACATAAGTTCACATCAGATATTGCATAGTTCACTAGAACATAAATTCAGATAAGTAATGATCAAACATTCAAGAAAAAGGGTTCATAGCAATGGCATTGGGAGTCCTAATAAGTGAAATAGAAAAGCGAACGAAAAGAACATCATAAGGAACCTTTACTAAAAGGTCAATATCTGACGATAACCTAAGTGTCTTAAAGTAAGACAGAATATCCGTACCTTAAAGCAAGTGAGAGAAAAGCAACGAATGAACGAATACGAAGATGTAACGTCGCGTCTCCTTCAACGAATCTACACGGATTATGATTTATTTAATACTTATTAGCATCATTAATATTATAACGGATTTATCGCATTAATACTTTTAGAGTTGTCAGAATATTCTTATTTTAGTGACGACTAAATTACAACACTTTTAGGGTATTCCTCATTAATTCACCAACTTCCTATTTAGGTTCTAGGGTTTCCCATACTCTTTAAATATTACTAAATACGCATTAAATTCACATATTACTTCTTTTAATGATTTCCCAATTTAACCTAGAACGTAAATGATAACAAACCAAAATTAACTTAAACTCATGCGTGTCTCTACAAAATCAACTTACACTTGTTGAACCCATAATTACTCAGAATTACAAATTACACCCTTGACATCTCTAAGTTCACAATCTCACCTTACTTTATCAGATTTTACACTTTTAACCCAAAGGTTTTAGAATTTACAAAACGTACCCTAATAATTTAAATACAACTCGAATAGCCCTTTAAATATCCAAAATTACATGTTTAACCCCCACACTTATTTTTATACGTTTAGTACAAGTATTTTACTGTTCCCAAAATAACCTTTAAGTTTCATAATTAACAAAACCAACCCAAAACTTTTATTGAGGACCGAAAAGACATAATTCAAGTACAAATCCTAAACCTAAGTTTAACCCATCATTAACTCATCATTACTACTTCATTAATTACCTTCAATGATTACAAGAAACCCTAGCTCATGCAAAACCCTAATCGGTCCTTTTAAAAACCTTCCTTTTTCCATGTTTAACCGAACCCTAAAACTCAAAACAATTCATACAAGCTTCGAATTCATAAATATGTATTTTATTCAGGTCTTATAACATATAATAGCTTCTGGAAAAATCAATTCATGATCTCTAAAAATATTATACGCCCATTCGTTATTAATATACGATTTTAGGGTTTTAGGTTCCAAATAATTCCATACGACATATTAAACATGCATGGCCAATTTTTATGTGTTCCATATGACTTATAGGACTGAAATCAACATTAGGAACTTACCCTTGATGAGCTTGAATTGTTAGAACAAAAGAAGCACAAAAACCTCACTTGTCGAAACCCTAATTGTTCCAAAAACTAACCACGACTAAAACAGCAACCTAGGAACTCGAACACTATTTTTCCCACCTTCTTTACCTTAAATATTCTCCAAGAAAAATGGTCTCAAGCTCTGGAAACTGGAAATCGATTTGTTGAGGGTTTTGAAGTCGGTTTATGGTTAATCGGCAATAAGGGATTTTATGGGAACCGAATTTTGTATATATACTTGATTTACTATTTTTCTTGTGGGCTTCATAATGTATTGGACTTAAAATAAATGGACTCTTAATAATATAAATTTATATTGGGCTCTTATTAATTAAATTCTTTTATTAAAACTATTAAATATATTCGGCTAAATATTTAAAATACATAATTGATTTTATAAAATTATCATCTATAAAAATTAACTTTACAAAGTCATTCAAAATTTATTTGGATCATATGTGATATTTCTTATAAGTTTTCTGAATTTACATAGCTCATTTGGTATTCTGTTTATTTAGTTATTCTTACTTTTGATCATAAGGGTATTTTGGTCTTTTTGTGAATTTTAGAAATTCAGGTATTACATTACCACCAACTTTAACACCTTTGCAATCCCTCTTAATGTGACCAGTTTTGCCATATTTCCAACAAGTAGGTATTGCCTTCTTGTTAGGATCTGCCCTTGTGTTGTCATGATGTTTACGTTTGCCTTGTTGTCATTGTACCGTGGAGTTGTTATGCTCCACCATATTGACAACATGCACCAGCCAAAGATGCTACTCTTTGGCTTTTGTCATTATCCCCGCACCTTGAGAGATTCCTCAATGCGCTGATGACGCCTAACTCAACCGAGTTAATTCCTCCTTCTTATGTTTCAAGGTATGCTTGAAATCTTCCAAGAATGGGAAGTTTGTCAATGACATAAGAGACTGAAATAGCCTCATCCATGTGCATATTGTGTTGTGTAAACCTTCCAAGTATACCAAGAAGTTCATTGTATTGTTCCATAACTGGTCTTGAATCAGTCATTTTGTAATTTGTGAAATTACTAACAAGGAACTTCTTACTTGATGCATCATCAACCATATTTTTGGCATCCAAGGAATCCCACAAGATTCTTTGGAAGATTCAAAGTTCGATAAATATCAAACGAGAATCGGACATACCATTGAGAATTAGACCTCTGCAAATGTAGTCATCATTCTCCCATTTGCTCCTCCTCCCGACCGTTCCACGGAGCATCATCCCCATCATCGAATAGGAGTGGTTAGCACATACACCACACTCATTCTCGGAAAGCAAGAAGTGCATCTTCTTCGCCATCTCCTAAAGTCCACCCCTTCAAACTTGTCCGCCTTAGCAAAGTTTGAATGTGTTTCATTGCGTTAAAGATCCATTGATTATCACAAATAGTTTACTTTGATTGTTGGTGTGTAGCCCCGCAATCAGGTTAAGACAATCAAGGCAAAGAACAATACCACTAGGTGGTTACCGATATCACTTGGAATCGTAATCATTTTTCAAAGTAAATTATTTCAACCTAATGCCCGGTTACATGAATATCTTCTTGGGATAAGACCAAATGTAGTTATAGAATTAGGCACAATTCAATAACCCTTTGCTTAGAAGTGTTAATCGTTTTCTCGTGTATCCTTCATGCATAATCGATATCCTATTTATAGAAATTACTCTTAGATAGTCAAATGGAATTATGAATTAATGCCCATTAATCGCTTCATAATTATCCCCATTATAGCCGTTAGTGGTTACATGACCAATTAAACGTGGTCATTAAGCGCTTGAAACCGCCACTTGAATAGGTCAAAGCCGCTACAAGTTAATTTCAAAGACTAGCAAAGATTTCATAACACTAGCTAGATTCTTTATAATACTAGCAAGACTTTCCACTAGCAAGATACTTTTATAATACTAGCAAGACTTTCCACTAGCAGATTCTTCATAATACTAGCAAAGATTTCCACTAGCAGATTTTCCACTAAAAGAGTCGTGGTGTTCGGGGACCTTATGGGTGTATACTCCGTACCTCCTGACCCATTACCAGGTGTGAACTAATCCCACAAGTGCACTAAATTTTCCAACAGAAGAATCGACGTCTATTAAAGGGAAACATATTCTAGATGGGCCTCTAATTCTTAATGTGGTTGTCTCACGGTATAAGGCGAGGAACAAGTATGCTTTAATTTTTAAAGATGATTTAAAAAAAACATGTTTTATTCGGTTTAATGGGATCACCTTGATGATATTCTTGATAATTTTAGGTTTGGTAGTAAATGGAGAGGGTGGATTTGTGGTTGTTTTCAATCTTCAGAAGCTTCAGTTTTGGTTAATGGATAGCCGACAGAGGAATTTCGTTTCATAAGGGGTTAAAACAAGGGGATCATTTATCTCCATTTCTGTTTATTCTTGTGATGAAAAGTCTTCATGTAACATTCTACCAGGTTATTGATATAGCTATGTTTACCCCTATTGTTATTGGAAAAGATGAGGTGGTCTATATCTCACATTTTTTCTATGCTGATGATGCTATGTTTTTAGGAAGATGGTCCAGATCTAATGTTACTATGCTAGTCATGATGTTACATTGTTTCTTCCTTGCCTATGGTTTGAAGATAAATGTCAACAAAAGTAGTCTGTATGGTTTGGGAGTTCAAAATTCAACACATGTCTGATTGCTTTGGGTGTTAGGCAAACAAATTCCAGTTTACATATCTTGGAGTAAAATTAGGCGCTAATATGGCGCAGGTCAGTTCAAGGCTCGATTTTGTCCAAAAGGCTACGGAAAAATTATCTAAACGGAAAACAAAGACCCTATCAGTGCCAGGGGGAAGATTGACTCTTATAAAGTCAATTTTGAGAACTCTTCCTACGTATGAGATGTCGTTGTTTAGGGCCTGGAAGGGGTTTTGAAACAACTAGAAGAGTTGCATAATTCGTTCTTTTTAGGGTCGGAGATGGATGAGCGTAATATGACTTGGGTGTGTTGGAGGAAAGTGATGGCTCACAAGCAATATGGTGGGTTAGGGTTAGTAGCTTGTTTGCCCTTAATCGTGCTTTGTTGTTTAAATGGATTTGGTGGTACTACATGTCTCATACTGGTCTTTGGCTCGCCATAGTTAAAGCTATTTATGGAACCAATGACTCCCTTGATCAACCGATCCCAAAGCACACTAGTTGTTCTGTTTGGATTATGGTGCGTAAAGCCATTGCCAACCATTAATCTAAGGGTGTTGATCTCATTTACAAAAAAGTGATTGGTATTGGCAATAATAAAAGCTTATGGCATGAAAAATGGATTAGTGATGAATGTTTCAAAGTTAGGTTCAATATAATGTTTAACTTGGAGCTTCAAAAATATATTTCAGAATATAATGACTATATTTGATTTGTTATTTGATATGTTTCTGTGATAAGCTCCAATGACAATTAACTTATCTAATAGAGGTATGGATATTACTTGCGTGTTGTGTCCGGTCTGTGGGAACGAGGTGGAATCTCGTAACCATCTTTTTTGTTCGCTATTTCCATTTATACAAAGAATTGCGGTGGTGGAATATCCACATTCCTAATTTGTTTGATCTTATATCTTAGGAGTTTTGCTTCAATAGGTTGCGGATTACCAGCTTGCAAAGATTGGCTTTGGAAACTACGTTCTTCTCTTTGTGGTGGCATATTTGGAGCTTTTGGAATGTTGTTTGTTTGCGGTAAAGAAGCCTAAAAAAGGTTTGATCTTTGACAAAATTGTTTCTCAAACATTTTTATGGAATAGATGTAAGAAGGTTAATGTAAATTGGTTAGCGTGGGTTGAATGACCCGTTATATGCTATCTCTTTTTGGATAAAGGGTTTTTCCGTTAAATGTATTACCTCAAAAAACGTTTATGTACAATGTATGTGGATGACTCGCATATCTCAGCCCGTTACATAGGCAGAAAGACTAAAATAACAAAGAAAAACTGCTTCTACAACGAAGATACGACTATAACTAGATTACAATTGACTTAACATAACATCAAATATAATCTACTTCTTCTTTCGACCGCGAACCTTGATATCATAAGCGTCATAGAAAGCCTGTTGATCTTGAGATATACCATTTTCATCGTACAAATCATCCTCATATGGATCATAATCATCATCCACTATTTCCTTCGATTGTTCATACAAGCTCGTGGTCCCAAATCCATTTCCACTTCCTGATGCCAGAAACTTTCCAGATTCATTATCAACTTTCTCCTCCTCACCATCGCTATCATCACCAATATCCATGTCTTCTTGCACCTTGCTCGTTCCATTTTCCTTACTAGTTAGTTGATTCTCCTCAAAGACAGTGTCAAATTCATTTAATAGTAGATCATATTTATTTGACGTATTAACCACATTCTTGGAACACGAAACATTTTTCTTACCACCTTTAGATATGTTATCATTACTTGTATCCTTATCCTAGCATAACAACAACACAAACACAAGACACTAGAAGGCAGCTTTGAAAACCCTAAGTCAGAAAAAAGACACAATAATGGCAAAATACTTTCAAAACCCTCCACAAAATTAGTTATTGAGTTTTTTTAAGTTTCGTATTGTTTTTAGATTTCGTATGTTTTTTTTATTTTTTGTATATTTTTTAAGTTTCGTATTATATTTTTATTTGATAAATTAATGAAATTTAGTTTGTTTGGAAAAATGAAAAAGAAAAAAATGAATGGGTAAGACCCTTTTGGCATGTTATGAGCCATGGGGTGTTTTGGTTTAGGGTGTTAATACTCACACCACAACTTTTTATACTTTCACCACAATCTGTTCATTACGGTGTTGTATGGTGTGCTATACAGCTTGTACAAAGTTATGTACGTATCAAATAAAATGATGTGAGTATCAACACTTTTTGGTTTATGAGGGAGTTGCTAATATAACACTGAAATGACAAACTGGCACGTATGCATGCATGTTATGATACCTGATGCTCTAAATAACATTTTGCATTATATAAAAGATTGGATTGTCTAACCAATGCCCTAAGGGCATTGGTTAAGAATGCATGAACATTTACAAAATAACTCATGGACGACACACAAAAGCATACTTTTCAAATAAAAAAACGTTTTTTTAGTCATTTTTTGTGAGTCCATACCCTCCTTAACCAATGCCTTAGGGCATTGGTTAGACAATCCCATAAAAGATATCACCTTTTGCTATTTTACAATTTTTAATTACAACAAAGTACAATCATAACTATTGCTAGCACTTGCAACCACTAACTATTACTTTTTGTAGGTGATGATGCTAACTTGGCTAACATCACCTTCTTTTGTTAGCAGATGAGTCACAAGGTTAGCATAATATTTAATTATATGTAACTATTAAACTTGAACTACTAACTACTAACAAACCGTTAAAAAAAACTTACACGAACGTAAATATACTTCGATTGAGTGAGATATCCAATTTTACGTGATTTATACAAATCTTTGAAAATTGAAAAAAAAATATACAAGTACTAATTAATGTGTTGAACATTTTGGAATTTGATTAGGACACTTTATCTGTGCATTTAATATTTGTACAATATTAAATATTTTGCTTTAACTGCTTGTATTTTAAGTATATAAATAATTTTATTGAGTGTGCAAATCATTACCTTTTTTGATATTGTTTGACCAAAGTATGAAAGTACATATCATTATAATTGTTGGATTGCTTTGTATACCACGTTGGATAAGACGTGTTGAAACCTACACCTGGTATGTAGCATAAAGACAAAAGCTAGAGCATGTGACGCTGTTGGGATATATTAGACACGTAGTGAAATTAACAATAAAGACAATGTGGTACAGCTACAACCGGGTCCGCACTATTGCTATCCTACTGACAACAGAGATTATTTTCTGATTCAATTCAAACAATAATACAACGGAGGATTTTAAGGGAGATGATTTGTATACATTTGAATTTGATTTGCACACTTCAATGTTCAACTCTATAAAGCATAATTTTATAAACTGTATAACTGTTTAATGCACAGAATGGAGTGTGTCAATCAAAAAGTAGAGTGTACAAATCATCTCCCTTAAAATCCTCCGTTGTATTATTGTTTGAATTGAATCAGAAAATAATCTCTGTTGTCAGTAGGATAGCAATAGTATTAAACAGTTGTATTTTAAATGGGAGAAATGATTTGTACACTTTTATTTTTTATTAGCACATTTTAATACATGTATTAAACAGTTGTATTTTAAGTATAATTTATTTAACTGTTTGTACATTGGAGTAGGGGTGTATACGGTTCGGTTTGGTCGGTTTTTGGCAAAAACCGAAACCGAAATTCGAATGTTCAGTTTTCTCAAAACCATAACAGAAACCGTTCGGTTTTTCTCGGTTTGGTTTTTCGGTTTATGGTCGGTTTCATGGTTCGGTTTCTCGGTTTGGTCTGTTATCCACTAAATTGAGCTTGGGCCCAACTTAGGCCAATTTTGTCCAAAAATTGTCTTATATACATCTAACAAAATTTGATGTAAGGATCTAACATAAAATTGTCTTAACAACTCATTAGCAGGAAAAATGATAACAAAAAATGATTTCTACATCAACTTAATAAAACCAATCCGGCGATATCCTAATAAAAGATAACAATCCGACAATATCTTAAATTGCAACACAAACGTCTAAACATAAAACCACAATCTCTAAAATGGTTTCTTGACTTCAAACTCTAACGGAAACAACTTCATGACTTCAAACTTCATGTTGAGAAGAGTCATTGTATTACTTTTTTCCGGTGGAAAACATATCTACAAACAAAATATAAATAATGGATAAGCATAACATATAGCGGGAAAAATTAACATAGTTAAATCAAGTTTCATTACATACCAAGTTCTAGTTTCTCCAAATTTTCCACAATCTCTTCAAGTGGTAAGCCATTAACGGGCATATCTTGCAAATCTGCCGGTGTAGACCGTAATCAATCTTGTGCACAAATGAGAGCTTCCATGGTCTTAGGCGTAAGAGAGCTTCTATATTTATCGATAACCCTTCCACCGGTGGTAAATGTCGACTCCGATGCAACGGTCGAGATTGGCATTGCTAACATATGCTTAGCTACTTGTGATAACATTGGAACTTCACCATATTTTGATTCCACCATCCTAAAACATCAAATGAATCATCCCCCCTCTTTTCAGCCCCATCCTTTAAATAAATATCTACTTCACTATAACCATCACTGTTAATACAAATAAGCCGTAAAAACGTTTATTTATATTTTACGATCTTCTAATGTTTTGTCGATAACAAACGGAAAAATCATTTTAAGGAAACAAATAAAATACGTAAATGTTTTGAGCCAATAGTTTTCTAACACACTTACGTTTTCACATAAAACACTAAAACAAGTATAAGTGATTTTATGATTTAGTAATACATATGTACAACAACTAGTGTTTACATATTGAGCAAATATATATATATAACTAGCATGTATTATTAATGGGTAAAAACTACAACCCATGGAGCATATATGCATAACCCATGGTATTTACCCATACCAATTTGACTAGATGCATTGCATCTAGAGCTGGCAAATTGGGTACCTGTTAAGAGAAAAAATGTACTATGCAATTTTTTTATTTTTTAAAATATTTATTTTTAGTATTTTAGGGTTCAATATTTAACTTTTTTGATAAATAAAACGTATATCTACTATACTCAAACCACCAAAGCTAAGTATTAAACGAGTTGTTTTCATGTTTGAAACTTATGTTATTCGCGCGCACCGGACCTGTTAAGACACGATTTGCCAGCTCTAATTGCATCTATTAGATACATTGTATCTAATACCCATGGGCAAAGAGGAGCGTCCCACGGATCCCTAGCTTTACACTAGACGGATCCGTTAAGGGAGGGATCCGTAGGATCCGGGGAACAGTAGGCATTTTCTATCTATAAATAGCGAGCCATTTCTTCATTGTTTCTCACCCCTTTCTCACATACTTTCTCCCTGAGTTAAAAACTCTCTAACCCCAGATCCAAGTGATCTATGTATGTAGTTTTGTTTTTGTGTGATTCTCTAGGTTCCTCTTAAAGGCGAGATCACCACCTTTGAAGTCAAGCAAAATCAAGTCCATGAGTTGTCATGCTTCCTCATCATCAAGACTACTGAAGTCCTCTTGTTGATGGTTCTTTTCTTTTCTATTAAGAAGTGTAGTGTTGAAGACATTAGTGAAAGATGTCTCAAGTGTCAAGACGAAGACATTAGTGAAGGGTGTCGATCGTCCGTGTTATAGGCATTAGTAAAGGGTGCCTAAAAGTCAAGTTACAAGACATTAGTGAAGGGTGTCTTGAAGATCTATTCAAAGGCATTAGTGAAAGGGGCCTAAGATGTACATTCGATATGGTGTGTTTCGATGTACAAGATAGATTAGTATTGGATCCAAGGATATTGATATCCTTGATGATGTTGTAATAAGGAGTTGGTCTCCTTGAGAATTAGGTGTTGTGTAGTGTTGGGTAGTAGTTCCACCATTGTAATGGAACTCGGTACTTAGCCTAGTACCGAATAAAGGGTAGGCGACGTTGTGGTAGGTGTGGTTCACCTTGGTGTAAAGAACCCGGTGGTTAGCCTAGTACCTGAAAAAGAGTAGGCAACGTTGTGAAGGTTTCTCCACCATCAGGAGTCGGTGTTGTGTAGCGATTACGAACTCTCGAGTAGGTGACTCGGGGAGTGGAGTAGGGCAAGGAAGGTTTCCTTGTAGCCGAACCACTATAAATCCTCGCATTGTGGTTTTGTGCTTCTTACTCTTTATCTTTTCATTACATATTTATATTTCTATATGTTTGGTTATCAACATCCAACACACATCCAAATAGATTGACATAAGTCGATCTAAATATTTTAAAACGAAGTTTTAATTGGTAAAACTATTCAACCCCCCCTTCTAGTTTTCCACAATCACCTTCACCATATTGGGTCTCCAAATACTTTGAAAACCCATCATCAAGGACACCTTCCTTGCCTACTCCAATTCCTGAGTACTCCACTCCCGAGTACCCCACTCGAGAGTTTGTAAGCACTACACAACACAAGCTCCTTAATGTGGCGGAGAAAGCCTTCACAACGTCGCCTACTCTTTATCCGGTACAAGGCTAGACACCCAGTTCTTCCACGAGGTAGAACCAAACCTATCACAACGTCGCCTACACTTTATCCGGTACAAGGCTAGATACCGAGTTCTATTACAAAGGATGAACTACTACCCAACACTACACCACAACACAACTACCCAAAGGAGACATACTCCTTGTTACAACAATAGAGAGGATATCAACATTAGGGGTGAGCAAAAGACCCGAACCGACCGGACCGACCGACGGACCGACCAAGACCGGACCGGACCGACCACATTCGGTCCGGTCCTCGGTCTAGGCTTTTGGGTTAATTCGGTCTTCGGTCTGTTCGGTCCAGTCCGGACCATAAAAGGACTATTTTGGCCTTGTTGGACCGGACCGACCGAGACCGGACCGAACCGACCACATTCGGTCCGGTCCTCTGTCTAAGTCTTTTCACTTTATCCCAAAACCAAACCAACAAAGTGTTATAAGACAATCAAAATCACCACCCCAAAACATACCCCACTTATACATAAATATACCTTACAAAAACCAGCATCACAACTTACATACACACAACAGAGATCGACTTCTCCCTTAGGGGTTTGTTTTTTGACAACAACGCTTGAGTGGAGGGGTATGACGCACCAGTTATATCTCTATTGCACATAGTCTAAGAAGGTTGCACAACCTAGTAATACTTCGTACTTTTTAACTTTTAACTGCGCATATATCCAACCGCGTAGTTCTTATAACATGTGACATACATAAAATAAATACGGAGTAATAATAAATTTTAAGAAAATTATTTGTCTAGCATGTCGGGATTTTATAATCAAGTTAACCAATTAACACTACTAGTACATAACGGAATATGGATTTAGTTAATGTAATTAAGTTAACACGTAATTACTAAACAATAAAGAATAAAAGGAAACAAGAAATACTAACCCTCATAGTCACCCGCTAGTTTAACAAACAACGAAACTAAGTAATCAAAACGATCACCTTTACGAGTGCTCATACAAACACTTTAACACGAATACGCCCGATAAAGCTAGTCATGTATGTTAACCAAACAACCCTTTGTATTACTTGAACTACTCGAACCAAACAACCCTTAAAACACTTTCACTTGTTGTACGAGATCTGCCAAAACCCTAGAACCAATTATCTTCTGTCTGAGATCTTCCAGAACACTCGAGAACCAGTTTTCTCTTCTGTCCGATATCGGATAAAGAGATCCGATATAATTCCTTTTCTGCCCGAGAAGAACAACAACCAAACTTCACTTTCTGAGTTCAATTCGACATGGAAAAACTCAGAAAACTATCACAAAGAACCCTTGAACTAAATTGAATCAAGATGATGCAATTAGGGTTTCGTAAAACCTAACCCTTAATCGGATATATAATTCCGATCGGGTATAGAACTTGTGAGATGATGATTGATCGATTAGGTGTAGTTGAGTATTGGTATGTGTATATGCGTAAGGATTGTGAACTATGGAATGGGTATTTATAACCCACGAACCCTAGCTTTGCTTCGGCTACAAACTTGAGCCACAAGTCAAAACACATTTCGTATTCAAATACAATTCTCCTAACCCAAGTATACATGATCCAAACGCCCCTACAGTGACCGTCAATGGGCTTGGATCCAAGTATAGTCGGGTCGAGTTAAATGGTCAAAAGACGGGTCAATGTTCAAGTAGTAAACGTATAAACATACTCTCGTGTTTAACGTGTGTGCCCCTAATAGGCTCACACACTTCTAGTCGTTTTTATACGTATCCAACTCTCATAATCCAACATAACATACTAATTTCTATGCCTGGCTCAAATAGGCTCATCCAAGACAAAATAAGGCCCAGTACTTATCAAACAAAACCCATCCAAGACATGTCTAACAAAGATGGGTCTTATTTTGCAAAACTCGGGAATATGTCACTCTTCTATGCATATATCCAGAGGATGTCAAGGGGTGTGCAAGTGGTGTTCTCGTACGGGACTTTCACTTAAAAAGGGCCACATTTTCTTTTAGTCCGGTATATAAATTGTTAGATATTAAACATATATAATGTGTGTAATTCAAGTTTACATACAATTTTTTTCTAATTTACAAGTGTAATGAAGCCTCCTTGCCGTTATTGCCTAAGGCCACCAAAAACAATAGGACAACCCTGCATATATACGACATGATTCTACTTTGTAAATTGCAATTGTTGAAGGTCTTTAACAGAAACCCATTTTTGTTGTAATATTCACATATATTAGCATTAGCAATATACACTTTTCTTCACTAAGAAAGGCACCACGAAACACGGTTCATATTTTTATTGTGAGAAGCCCAATTAGTAGAACTTCATGACATCAAGTAAATTATTTTACTTGAAACATAAGAGAAGAAAAAAACACTCTTTACACACCAAAACCAGCAAGCACTTTATTTATATATAGTATCATTAGCGACTTTCGCTTAATTCCTTCTAAACTTTTCGACACGTTCATTAGTTGCATTGCGCTCTTCAAGTATAAGTCGCTCTTTGAAAGATGAGATATAGGCCGAAGCCCTTATATCAACTTTAGCATCACCACCTCCACCACTAGGTCCATGCACGTAGTCATCTGAGCCAACGTTAAAAAAGTTTGTGAGCTTTGTTAACGATGGAACTTTTTTCACGGATGAAGATGTAGTGTTCGGCTTGTTAATGATAGTAGGAACACCATATGGGGTCGTCGTTGGCAACGATTGTGGTGGTTTTGTCGTCCTGTAGAATGTACTAACTAGCTTGTTTTTCACAAAGCCTGCGGCTCTTTGTGTAGAGTTTGTATCCATGGTGTGAGGTAATTGGGTTAATTTCCTTGAAAGACAATTTTTTTATGAGGTAATTGTTGTTCGTGTTTTTTATACGAAGCTAAACAATGATTTATAGGAGTACAAGTTGTGTTGACTGTCGACCTTTTGGTTAGGATCTTTGGTCTCCCAATGGTCTCTTTTTTATGCTCTTTTATTGTTCTTTTAGGATAACATAGTTATATCATGTCATATCTTCATAATGATATTGAATTTTACAATAAAAGATACTAGTAATAAGTCTAAAAAAATGCTAGTAAGAATCCTTTTGGTTTGTGTGTTGTAACTTGATCTCATTGGTGGCCTATAATATCTTTGCTATTTAAAAAAGAAATAAAAAAAGCTAAAAATTACTAAATGTAAAATTTTATTCACAGCTTTTTCCATGCAAACCTTAAATTACAGACTTGATTACTATTTTTTTAGCAGCGTTATATTATAAATAGAGAAACTAGCAAGATGCTAGATTTATATAGGAGATTTTTGACCTATCAGTCCAACTACAAAGCTTATAGACTTATTTACTATCTACAAAACGTTTATTCTCGGGGTGATCTTAGCCAGGAGGTGTCCTGTGAGTGTCCGGGACACTTATGAATTTTTTTTGATGTAGTGTGATTCTAAGAAAAAAATATTAATTTTTCTCAAATTCATCTTAAATGACCTTGTTCTATCGAAATATGTTTTTAGTTTTATATAGTTAGCATCTTAAACTTTATTATATTATAATTAAAAAAAGTTTGTCCACCCGGTCATATTTGTTACTGTTCCGTCCCTGTTTATCACACTACACACTTGCTAAACAAGATTCGATTACATCAACCTGGCTAAAAATACCCTAAACTATTAACCGAACAAAATCAAGCTTAATCTTAGATAATTAGTTTAATAGTAACTCAATGGACCGAATAACGAGTGGATGGGCGGTTAGTTCGTTATTGGGGTCTATAGAATGATGCCCAATAATTGAAAAATAAAAATGGCATCATTGTCACTACTTAAATACCAAATTATTCACTTTACTGTGTATTATGGATCACGAAGAACATATTGCTATCAAACCTTTACTTCAAATTATTGTTTTTGTGGAACCTAGCTAGGGACATTATTTGAGTTCAATAGTGAAAATGTTCGTTTCTAGTGATACGCAAGTATAATTGAGTGTATCACCCAATTATTATATGAAACCTTGTGGTATCGAATCATACACGACTCATATTATCCTACGCTTTTGGAGGTCGTTAAAGTAGTATTCCAATGAGATTGGAATCAACAACTTTTGTAGTTGCAACATAATTGTGACATGTACCTATGGATCGCTTTTATCTTTGACGGAGTTTTCTTATTCCTTACGTTAGTTATAGAGTTGATTGGAAACTATTAACTTGACGTACCGGATGGATAAAAAAATCAATGTTACCCAATCTCGTCTTTAACGAGGTATGGAGGAGCTGCGATGTAGACAACTTTACCCTTACCCGAAGGTAGAGAGGCTGATTCCAGAAGACCTCCGACCTTTTTTGCATGGAATGATGATCAAACCCTTGACGTACCCGATGGATGAAATGAGAAATACAAGGATCACATTCATGCCTTGAAAAAATAAAAACAAGAATCCATTTATTAACGACGAACCATTATTTTTTAGAGTCAAGGGGTCTAGGAACTCCCAAAGTACATGAGAAATACTACCACAAGCCTTACAAGCATGTTTTCGCGAAGCATCTATTAATCCCACCTAAACGACAATGTTTGTTGTTTAATCCCACTCGAAGATGAGCCGGCATGATCATCATTAAACATCCCTTGAAATTGAAGTGTCATACCACTTGATTCCGTAAGCATTGCTTCACTATGCATCTCTTGTGCAAAACCAAACTGACCAATGCCACTAGGAACTGATGGCATGATTCCTTGAGTTTGATGAGCTTGCGACGATGATGACAGAAGAGAGAGAGCACGAGTTGTGCCCGCTAGTGGTGGTGGTCGGTGTTGGAGGAAGTTGAAGTGGTTCTCACCATCGTTCAGCGCGGTTGGAGTTGGTGGTGATGGGCCTTGGATCATGGGGTGTCTTGTAAGGTAGTTTAGGGGTGGTTGGTTATTAAATGGGCTAATTGGGCTTGGTCTCTCTGATTTGAACCCAATGGGCCTAGAAGAACCCGCCATGCTACTTAAGTGTATTTGTGGGCTGTTGAATGATAAAATTCTAGCAATGCCTGCCATGAAAACAGGAAGGAAACCAAATTAGTTTCACTTGTAAACTTCATGGCCCAATCCTACTTTATAGAGTTAAAAACTTGGAGAAACCGAGAAATTGCTAAACATAAGTTTAAAGTATTTAATAACTGCATACTTCTCTCAACCGACTTTATGTGCCAATAGTTATGTATATTTTTTTTTCTTAAACATTACCTTAGAGCCGTGTTTAACAAAATACAAAACATAAACTGAAACAATTTATGTCAAGTAACTATATGAACTACTGACTATTTATTATGCTTGGGATGTATAAAGTTATCGAGATAAAAAAAAAAAAAAAAAAAACCTTGTTGATTTGAAAGAAAGGGTGTTGTGGTTTTGGACAATGAGTCTGCTTGAGGCTTCCTACGTCGACGGTTATGCCCGTCAAGGCGTTTTCGACAGCTTCGTTTTCCTTCATCGAATTCTGCTAGTGAGTGAAACCTGTCCATGCATAGTGAGTAAAAAAACACAAACATTAAGACCTTTGTTTGACAACCAGTTTGGTTTTCGTTATCGTGATGTACAAATTTGTATACCTAGAAAATTATACGTAGTATTAAAGCTAATTTTTATATAACTCGTAGTTTTATTCACTTATTTTCTAGCTCAAACTGTTAACTACGACTAAATTGTCAAACAAATATTACGAAATGTTAGGCAATACACGAAAATTGTCATAACGACAGACACTTTAGTGACACGCCCAAATTGTCACTAGATTTGAGCTTTTAGTGACACTTTTATAAATAGTGTCTAAAGGTTATACTTTTGGGTTGACAATTTTATAAAAATATATTGTGTCATAAAAGGTTAAAAATTACTCACATTTCATTAACCGTAGTAACACTATGTCAAATGTCGTTCATTCTTTTAACTACAGTGACACTTAATCATGTGTCACCAAAAGGACAGTTTTGTATGAAAGAAGTTTTACCTGCTGCATTGCTGACAGAATCTTTGGTCACGGCCGGCAATAGTGACCTTAGGTGTCTTGGAGTGAATTTCACATACTTTATGCCTTCGGTGATACTCTCGGCATTGACCAAGGTCAGCTGTGCACCCATCAACTAAACACGACACTATTATACTTATATTATTACTCCCCCCGGTGCTGCTCGCCGGAGTTTTAGCCCTTTTTGCCGATGATGATAAGTCCATTATTGGTTGCTAAACCTTCATAAAACAACACCTAAAGGTTTAAGCTCTTACCAATCATATAACCCAGTAGTATGAGCCAATTTGTTTAAGAAGAAAGCATGCATAGTTGGTTAAAAGTGGTAGTTATTATGAAGACACAACTAAATAATGCATGCATGTCTCAACATTATAAGTGCATAATGATATGTATTAAGCAATGCTCTATATAAGATTTGAGCTTTAGGAATATATAAAGTTATAAACAAAAAGAGGACACTTTATTTTTCTTGACTAAAAAGCTGTAATGATATAGTCCATAACAAGAAGTGGGTACCCAAAAGGATATGCAAATTATTACTTGATCATTGTGTCTAATTATGGTTACTACAATTACATTTTTATCTTTTATGGGTAATTTTTCAGAGTAGAATAATGAGGGAGCAAAGAAAGTGAAGAGTACCTGATATGAATGGTGAAGTTGAGATGTTTACAAGATGAAAGAGAAATCCTTTGAATGATGGATAGCTCCCCACGAAACATATATTAGTAGGCAGAAGACTATACAAGAAAGAAAAAAGAGTTTGGGTAGGTTCTCATAATTTATTTGCCTACTTATCCGACTAAACACACAATTATTAAAGGGCAAATGACAAAAGAATGCATAGAACTTAACACTTTATGTGATTGTGTATAGTCAATTATTTTTTTTCTTATTGTATGTACTGAACTTTATCCGACTAAACACACAATTATTAAAGGTGAATATGAAAAAAACATAGAACAACACTTTATGTGATTGTGTATAGTCAATTATTTTTTTTCTTATTGTATGTACTGAACTTTCAAATTTCGATCATTATGTGTATTTTGTGACTATTCTGCCATGTAAAATGAGCATTTTATCCTTCGAAATTTGAAAAAATTAAAGGTAAAATAGTCACAAAATACACACAATAATCAAATTTTGAAAGTTCAGTACACACAATAAGAAAAAAAATAGTTGATCACACACAATTATAAAAAATGTCAAATTTGATGCATTTTTTTTGTCATATGCATATTATTCAATATGTTTTTTTTTTTCACTTATTATTTATCATTATATAAATCGTTAATTTTAACACTTGTTAAGATTATGTAGATAGAAAGATAAACAAGCACAAAAAGTAAGATGATATATCATGTCTACGACATGTGCAAATTATGTCCGATTTAAAGATGACTTGCGTCGGTAGCAGTGGCGGAGATAAAGGGTCATGTGACCTTCGGCGAAAAAAATTATAGTGTAAATTTTTAAAAAATTCCAGTTATTTTTGTAATTCTCCCTCCCCCACCCAAACAAGGGCGGACCTCTTTGAGGGCAGGGGAGGGTCCCGGCCTCCCAAAATTTACGGCACATAGTATAAATATTATAGGTTTTAGGGGTAATTTACTTGAGGTTACAAACAAATCTCCGATTCGCCCCCCTCCCCCCCCAAAAAAAAAATTCGGCTCTCTCAAAATAAATTGTCAAGTTCCGCCGCTGCACCCAAAGGACTAGTTTTTAGTATAGTTTCTAAAAATTATCATATTTTGGCCCCTCGACAATAAAGTTCTGACTCCGCCCCTGACCAGTAGAATTCAAAGTGTAATAATAAGTCATACGAATTCAGGCTAATAGTTTCATAGTCACGTAAATACGATATATTTCCGGGTTGGATTATATATATATATTTTTATATATATATATATATATATATATATATATATATATATATATATATATATATATATATATATATATATATATATATATATATATATATATATATATATGAGCGGCGAAATATATAAAAAATAGCTACTAGTAAGGCACTAGAAGTTAAAAAGTACCAATACAAATATAGAAATAAGCAGTGCTACACAATCTAGATTCCTCAGGGCTTTAACTGCGAGGACTACAAAAGAATGAAAAACTATTGCCAATTACAGATAACCAAGACAAGAGAAAAATCCCCACCCACGGAGGCCAAGCCACTGGTTTTCACTCCACGGTATTTTTGATGTAGTCCCAAACAAGCCCCGGGGAAAGTTACAACAAGAAAAGATATATCAACAAAAGATCCGGATAATCTTGATTTGCTCGATACTCTGAGCAACGAGAAGCAATTCACAACAGCAACCATCAAGTAATCGCAAACAATCTTCATACGATAGGCTCCCCCAAGAAGGTTATATAAACAAAATCGGATTTTTAAACCAGTCATCCCAGTACATACTCGCTTTCTTATACCTATTCCGATACCATATATATGAAAAATGAATAATAGAGTCCACCATACCAACATCCCTCTTCTTCCCAGGTCGAAATATAGATTCATTTAGGAATCTCCAAAGCTCCCACCAAGTCGTATAAATGATTGTGAAAAGAACATCCTTAGCCTTATGCAAATTACCCCTGGCTATTAATAAAGTCTAGGAACTCAATTGGAGGAAGCTGAAAAGGGAGATCCAGGTCTAGCCACTTAATAACCGAATTCCAAACCTTAATGCGATAATGCATTCGACATCGGTATGATAGATAGATCCAAACCATTACTACATAGGGCATATAAGAGAGACATTGCCAATACCACGAAACCATAAATTAAAACGGGTAGGCAAACGATCCTTAATCAATCTCCACACATGAATATTAACCTTTTGAGGAACTATCTTGTTCCACCTAGTCGCTAGGTAATGACTAGGTAAAGACAAACAATCAAGGTGTTTACGTAACTCGGTAACAGCGAATCCATTGTATCACAACACCATCTCCAAGAATTCCAGATTGAACAATAGTAACCTGCTTGACAATATCACAAATCATATTATATTGATCATCTTCAATACCTCCACGTAAAGGACGTCTCCAATTCCAAGAGAAACTCGAGCCATTCCAACGATCCCTGATGATGTACCCTCCGAGTAGCTCGAAGGACACTCCTCCGAGATGTGTCGAAGCCCTTCTATTCGAAGGCCCAAGTTAGGATTCCAAAATATCCATAGGCGTCAAACCATTCGTTATCACGAAGTTTACCTCAGGGGAATTCGCCATTCGAAGCCCTAAGCCCTTCGGGGTATGGCTGATGAAGAAAGCATCGGATAAGGGAACCTCCTGACTTGGTCAAACCCACGATCTCCCTCTCTCTCTTGGCTTCCCCGTCAAGTTTGGGAACGTGGGCCACTAAACCCTAGCGGTTAACCACAAACATGGGACGCCCCCATGTTCTCCGACATTCATGCAAGAGTGCCTCTAACCCTATTTATTCCACTATAAATAGGTTGGATGGGCAATGGATTATGGTATGCTCATTTCACACTCATCTTTTTACTTACACACACTTATACAACCATAACTCATACTTACTCTCACGCCGGAGGTGGTTCGCAGTCCTACCTGCGTAATCACTGCGTAGTGTTTCGTATTTCTTATTCTCAGGTGAAAGGAAAGTCTTGGCTGGAACATACACCCCTCATACCTTTGATCATCATCGAATCCTGGTAGTGCAATCTATTGTACAATCAGTTGCGCCATCCGTCGGAGTAGTTGTCGGATCCGATCGATCTTAGATCTCGATTTTACGATCTGCAAAGCAAAAGCGATCCGGATCCTACATAGGATCTTTGCAAGCTTAAGATCTTATAGGATCGCGATCTTGACCATACGATCTTACGATCTAATCCGATCCGATCTTACTCTTTTCGGATTACAAACTAAAAAACTACAAATTTATGGGTTGTTTGTTTGTAGAATTCAAAACAATATGTTAATCTTTTTAAACATTTTATAATCATAATTTAGGACAACATTTATATGAAACATTCATAGTATTTTGTGGTTATAATGTATTAGAATTTGTAGATTTGTATAAAATTACATAAACTATTAAGAAATAACATTAAAGTAGGATCTTAAGATCCCGATCGATCTTGATCCGCGATCTTGCAAAGGCAGCGATCACGGTAGGATCCCAATCTTGACAACCTTGCGTGGGACCACTACTATTATTCCCGTAATCACCCAGTCCTAAAACCTTAACCAACTACGCTACTTTTCCGGCATGGAACCGGGGAAGATATACACCTCCACAGGTTTCTCCACCTGGTCCTACCAACACAACTAACACGATAATCTTGCCCCATACGGCTTCAACCTTCACCTGCGATCTCTTTGGAAACCACTCTCGTGCATCACACCTCAACATCCGCTAACCCTATTCGGATATTAGTCCGCCTTCTTTGAGGCAAACTTTGAAGCCTTAGAATCTTTACTAAGGGCTCACAGAATTCGCTAACGAAATCGAGAGGAGTTGGAATACTCAGTCGCGGAGTATGGCGAAGAGATCGAAATAGAAGAGGCCTCGACGGTTAGTAGGGGCGACCCTGAAATAGTTCTCCTTCATCGAGGTCGAATGGAAACGTAGGTTTTGAAGGTCCAGAGGAGACCGGGAAGAAGGAAAGAATGCAAGGTGAAAGAAGGAGTGAGAACTCCAACGGAGGAAGCAACGGAAGGAAGCGGAGGGGTAAACCTACCCCCTTCTAAGCTGCCCATTTAGGAAGAGAAGAGATGGGGGCTCGAGTACCCCTTTCAGATGTTTCGAGTGTCGTAGGCCCTCTCCTCATACTCAGGCATGAATCAATTACCCCCTCCGGGAATGAACCCCTACCTACCTACTCAAACCTATAACACCTACCCTCCGAATGGTTCTCTCCTCAACCAGAGTTACCAGCAAATGCCCTATGGACACGTTCCTACGCAATCGATGGGTGTAAACCCTTCGTACCAACCTTCTACTGTTTACCCTGCATACACACAACCGTTTCCTAACCCATACAACCCTACACCTGTCTATCCACCTCCATACAACCCATACTACACCGAAGCCTCTGGAGCTTGTACACCTTTCCTGAAGTGGATCGAAGACTATCCCCTACCTGACGGTGTAAAGATGCCCACTCACATAGGCACCTACGATGGAAAAGCGACCGATAACTTCCTACACTTGTTCGAAGCTATTAAGATGCAAAAGTGGGTCATGCGTAGCATGTCGCATGTTCACTTGATCCGTGACTCCGAGAATATGGTGGAATGGACAGAAGTTGGGAAGCATTGTAAGTCTCGACGACCTTAAGGCTAAGTTCGATCACTTTAGCCAGGAAGAGTACACCAAGACCCATCAAGCCGTGCACACCATCAAGCAAAGGGACAACGAAAGCACAAGGGCCGTTCACGAGGTACACCGATGAAACTTTGCAAATTTTGGGTTTGCACGAGATCGGAGGATCTCGAGTTTTGTACATGGCCTTCGGACTCGAAGCTTGGTGGAATTCCTATCCACCGATCTTCCCACCACTTACAAAGCACGATGGAGAAGACTTACACTTGGATTGAGTCCAAAGTAGCGACAAGCGAGGCTCGATAGAGCAAAGGAAGCTTGACGAGGAGTTCTCGAGGGTCCTCAGGGAAGGATCCAAGAACAAGAAGAAGAACAGAGACCGCTTCACTCCATACAACAAAGGTTCGAACCACGGACTCTTGGCGAACTTGGTCAAATCTCCAAGGGAAATTCGCTACGAGAAAGCGCAAAGTCCTTCGATCCACCACCTCGGATGTCAGCCGGCCGAAGCAAAGCAAGGGACATGTCCAAGTCTGCGCATTTCCATGAAGACCATGGACGACACAAACAGCTACTGAGAGAGCTAAAGAAGCGGTCGAAGAGGCGATGCGAGGACAATTAGCACACCTGTTAAGGGCATCAAGAAGGAAAAGACAACTTCTCGATACCCAAGCAGGTGAATGGAAGGGACAAAAGAAGGAGGTTCGCCTCAGAGGCTCCGATACTAATGGTGCCTGAGGCCAACGATCCAGAAGCGGAAGGAAGCCGGGAGGGGGCGTAGGAGAAATAACCTTCCCTTCCATCTTGGGGGAGACACCTTGGTGATCCGTGTGTGGTCATCAAGGTATGAATCTCAAGCAGGGAGGAGTAAATCGTATATGGATTGTGGACTCTGCGAGATCATTTATGAGCATTGTTTCCTAAATCTTAAGTCATCCATACGCTCACGAAGGGTGGACGAAAACACCCTGGTAGGGTTCTCGTGAACACTCATGGCCCCTAGGAGAAATACCGTTTGGAAATCACCATAGGCGAAGGCCCACTTATCCCGCGGAAACACTCACCTTCGTTATAGTCAGTCGATTCTCCTTATAATTTGTTAATAGGGAGAACAACTATGCAAAAGATCGGCATTGTTGTTTCCACCATACATGCTGCTATTAAGTTCCAAACCCTTGGAGTAGGGCTGTTCATTCTAATATGGGGCGGATAAGGGTGTATATGGTGTCAAAAAGATCAAAGAAATTGGAGGAGCCTCGATAGCAATTCTAAGCTACAGTCTTGAGACGGCGAGTTGTAGTTAACCCTAGCTACCCTGAGCAGATGATGGTGGCAATAGGAAAACAACTCGGCGAATTTCAAGGCGAAGCTAACGGGCTGTTCTTGACTAACCTTGATATTTTTGCTTGGAAATATTCGACATGACAGGGGTACCAAGAACATTGCGATAGGCGGACGGTCCTTGGAACGGAGCATAAACTCAATGAGTACAAACACATTGAGCCGATAAAACATAAAAGGAGGAGCTGGCCCCGAAGAAGCGTTGCGGCCTGCAAAGTTGTGCGAACTCACACAAGCAGGCATCCTAAGGGAAGTTAAGTACCAAACTTGGGTAGCCAACCCATTAATGGTCAAAAGAGGACGGAGGGTGGCGCATGTCGTTGACTTCACACATCAACAAAGCATGCCCGAAGATTGCTACCCTTACCAGTGTTGGGAAGGTAGAATCCTTGGCATGCTTCCGGCTAAAATGCTTCTTAGATGCCTACAAAGGATATCATCATATCCAGATGGCAAAGGAGGATGAAGAAAAGACAGCCTTCTACACAAGCAAATGTGTCTATATTCGAGAAAGATGCCCTTCGGATTAAAGACGCGAGGGGCAACTTACCAACGTCTCGTAGATAAATCCTTCAACAAACAAATAGGCAGAAATCTCGAAGCATACGTTGGCGACATGGTTATCAAAAGCAAGACGGAGGAGGACCTACTCGATATGCGAAACCTTTGACCGCCGGGCGATTAACATGAAGCTGAACCCTAAGAAATGCTCGCCGGTGGAAGAGGGCAATTTGATTACTTTAGGATCAAGGCTAATCCCTCCAAGGTCAAGGCGATTATAGATCTCCAAGCCCCTGAGTGTCTAAAAGATGTGTAGAGCTGGATGGGAAGGTGGCGGCTTTAAGCCGATTTGTCGAAGGGGGCGACGGTCCCTACCATTCTTCAAAACACTCAAGGGATGCGTGGATAAGAAAACTTTTAGTGGAGTCGGGGATCAGAAGCGCCTTTTAGAAGATGAAGGAGTTCACGAAATCCTTCCAACACTTCGACCCCAATCAAAGGCGAAGTGTTGTTCATGTATTAGCATCCTCAAGCGAAGAGTATTAGCGCGATCCTTATGGCGAGAACGAGACAAACGACATATCCCCATTTACTTTGTGGCAGGGTCTGCAGGGGCGAAGATCAACTATCAACATTGGAGAAGTTAATACTAACCTAATCTACGCAGCGAAGGAGCTCGGCCTATTTCCAAGCCCATCCAATCATAGTCTTAACCGACAAGCCACTCAAACAGATCTTGGCGAAACACGAAAAGTCTGGGAGGGTGGCTAAATGGGCTATGAACTTGGAAACCGCAGAAATTTCAAGGGTGAAACTCTATTAAAGGGTAAATTCTCGCAGACTTCTTGGAGAGACACCTTCCGAGCCAGACACGAGAAAAAGAAGAACCCAAAGCTAAACTCACTCAAGTGCAGGATGGTGGAAACTTTATACAGACGGGCATCGGCCGATGGTTACGGAAGCGAGTCTAATGTTGTCACCACGGCGGGAAGGAGCATATATATGCTCTTCGTTTTGAGTTTGAAGCCACAAACAATGAAGCGAATCTAAAGCCCTATTAGCATGCCTCCGATTAGCTAAAGATATGGAAGTTAAATCCCTGTTGTTTTGTAGACTCCCAATTAGTAGCGAACCAAGTGCAGAGCTCCTATGAAGCAAAGGCAGCCCGTCATCAAACGTACTTGGAAAAACAAAGGAGATCTTTGGAAAGTTTCGACTCCTACACCATCCAACATGTTCGTAGGAATCAAAACAAGAAGGCAGATGCACTAAGCAAACTAGCCTCTATGGCCTTAAATCATCTCACCAAAGAAGTGCTTGTCGAAGTCTTACGAAAGATCCATCATTCGCAAGGATTGCTGACGTGGTTCACGAGGAAGGAGAGACATGGATGACCTGGGGAATATTTGATAAGCGGTCTTCTCCCTGAAGATCCTAAGCTAGCAAGGAAAATTCTGGTTAAGTCCCCACAATACCGGTTAATAGGGGAAACCCTATATAGAAGGTCATTTCTATCACCTTGGTTAAGATGTGTGGGACCCAAACAGGCTACGAGCATTATCGCTGAAGTCCACGAAGGATCCTGCGGTATCCATACAGGTGATAAGGTTTTAAAATGTATCTTTTTGAGGGGTCATTTAAGCCCTTATTTGATCACTTTTGTATCCGTTATTACTTAATATCGTTCCTTTTCACTTTTTAGGTCTCTTGAAGGCAAATTGCTGTAATGGCACTTATTTAGAAGCGGATATCACGAAAAAAATGGCCAAAGTCAGTCGAGACACTCAAGTCACAGAAATACAAGGTGACGGCGTCACTGCTTAGCTATGCCGTCGAGCATACGTGTGGAGACGGTAAATTGCTTATTTTCAAGTGACGGCTTAGGGTTTTAAAAGTAGAGCGTCACAACTCGGATGCCCTAGATTTGATCCGGGCCGTCCGAAGATGCGAAGCGACGTCACAACCATAAGGTGGCGCCGTCATAATAAGCCAACAGCGCGAAGTAGCGATCTTGTTTGGCCATAACTTTTGCATCAGAACTCGGTTTAGGTGATTCAAAAGCCCGCGACCGGAGCGAAAATCTACATTTTGGCGAAAAGTGGTCCGCGCCGTCAATATTTAGGTGTGATGGCGTAACTCTTTGCCGACGAGAAAATGCCTATAAATATAACATTATAACTTCACTTTTTGTAAGCCCTAAACCCTAAGTCCGATTCAGGGGTTTAGGTAGGTGTTTCCGGCAACTTAAAGGGTTTTAAACACTCTATAAACATCGTGTAATGGTTTGTTTGATTATCCAATCCTATGGTATGTCTTCAATTATCATAATTGTTGCTTGCTCTTCATTAATTATGCTTGGCTAATTCATCTAGTTTTTGCTTATGATTGTATGAAACTTGTATATAATTAATTAGATCTTATTGATTTCTTAATGATGCTTGTGTCTATCTTCATCATTAGGGGTGTGACAATTTGAATGAGTCTAATTGGTTTAGTTTATAATTCTTGCATCCTCATCTCTTGTTTGATTAGTTGTCTCTTATCTTAATTGTAATTGGCTTAGGAGTGCGACTAGGCTATCGTTGTGTTTAATACTTGATAAATCTTGGATAGTTTGTGAATGACTTAGTGGATTTCGTTTACTAAACCCAAAGATAACCTCAAAGTTAGTTTATGAATGACTTAGTGGATTTCGTTTATTACACTTAAAGGTGACTTCAAAGGGTTAGGGAATGCATACCTTACGACCTTAGAAAACACAACGCGTTAAGAATAAGGACGTGACAATTCAACCATCAATAGGACGTGACAATTCAGTAGGTAGAATTGGATAGCTAGCAAGGAGTAATATATCATAAGTAGATACGCTTCACGTTCCTGGTAGACCCACAATTTAGTTAGTATCTTTTGGGATAGTTGACTAGCAACTAATTCCACCCTACCCTTCACACCCGAGATTCATAAAATATAAAAATACAAAAATAATCATCCCTCACCTTTAGACTTAAATCGACATACACTTCAGCCTAGCGACACTATTCCCCTAGAGAACGATATCAATACCCGTGGCTTACCCTAATACTACACTACGGCGATTAGGTTCCTTTGCCTAGGGTGTTATAAAACATGCTCGACGAAAAGGAAGTTCCTTTGACCCAGAGCGGCGTGTAGCGTTATCAAGTTTTGGCGCGCGGGGAATAGAATAGTAGTTAGTAGTCCACCTCGTTTAGGTTTCTTTGCTTGATTCCTATCAAGTAAATTTTTCTCATTCTTAGCTTCCTCGTAGTCTATCCCCCTTCTTCGTGACCTTTGTTCGTAAAATCCATCACTCACCATGATACATGTCTTCCGCCGAAGATTCTTCACCCTACCCGATCCAATCCGAATTGAGAACACGATCCCACAAAACCCTTCACCCGTTCACCATTTTGGAAATCACCTAGGGCATAATGAGATAAATTGGCAACAACAAAGTCCTTTCTATAACTTCAGATTCCGATGGGAATCGATTATGGTGAAGCACTTGATAGCGGGGAGGTCATCAATGAACTTAGTTTTGAAATGGAGGAAGACCCCTCCCAATGTTTTGACCCTAGGTGTAGAATTGAGAAAGATGGCCCCTTTAACATGCAATTCCCGCAAAAAAATAGGATTAGAATGGTTCGATGCTTACTTGAATTCATTCTTGCCTTTGAACTTAATCTCAAGGGACCTATACAATAAAATCAAGATCAATGAGTTAACCTATCAAGGGAACAATGTTGTTGAAGCAGTCACTCATTTACACGTGTTTGTTGGAAGCTTTGCTTATTTGGTAGAGTTCATGGCCTTAGAAGACTTAGGAGAATTTATTGATAAGGACCTCACTCAAGTAATTTTTGGAAAACCTTTCAAAAGAATGACTAGGTTGAATGAACGGATGGTTGATGGTCTAATTACATTCTCTGATGAAGTTGAAGACTTTATCTACCAAATGCCACACGCTCATCCTAGGTTTAAACATAAGGATATTGAGGCTTGTAATAGAATGACCCTTATTCCATTGCTTAGTGAAAGGGATAAGCAAAGTGGACTTAGGTACCCATATGAGAAAACTAAGCATATTACAAAAATGCCTTGAATTAGGAGATGATTACAAAAGAATGAAAGAATGGAATGACTTAAGTATGAGCCGTGGCGTGCACGAGACAACGTAGGAGCGCGACTACGAGTCTAGCTACAAGACTCTTAAATAAAAGCCGTGGGGAGGCAACCATGCTTAATTGTTTGCTTGTCAGTGTCATATATCTTTTATTGATTGCTTATTCTCATGTTTAAATTTGTAAAAATGTTTTATTTTGTTTTTAACCTCGTCTTAATTGCATATAAAGGTATTTTACATAAAGGATAAGTGTAGGGAGGATTACACACGTTTTCAAAGAAACGTAAACATGAGAATAGCAATTAATTAAAAGATATATATGTGTGTTTGTTTGAGTCAAATGCTTGTATCGAGTCATAATGGATGTTTTGCAGAAATTTTCCCAGATTCTAAAGATATAAATTTTCCGAGAAAATGAGACCGAGTTTTGTCGGGATAACTTGCGTCGGGATCGCAACTGTGGCGTCGAGGAGTAAAAACAACATATTACTTTTTCTCGTTTTCTGGCTACTTATAAATTTTTGGAATTTTCAGTCTTAATTTTTCGAAATTGTGTAAACATCCATTCCACAAGCATTATATCCTAGTTTAGTAGAGTCTTATATATATTATTACACCGATTTTACCTGAAGGTTTAGTTTGTTTTCTTGAATATAGGGTTTTATTTATCAAAAAGAAGAAACAAAAGATTGGAAGGAGCTTTTCACGCATACATTTTTTCTTGGAAAGGATTTAACCACTACTTCACACACGGATCTGCCGAGAGCTAATCGGGGAGTATTAGTTTCTTTGTTTTTAATCACCTTCTATTATCATAACTTTGATACTTTCGGGAAACATTGGGACAATGTTCAGTTTAAGTGTAGGGAGGGAAAATAAAACGGGAACTTTGAAACTATGCTTATCCTTGATTATTTGCTTTGTCCAATTGCATTTGTGTAATAAACCATGAGAAAATGTCGGTTAGGGTAATTTTGGCACCAAATTTAATTTTTTTATGACATATAGGAGTGGGCCATTAGTCTTAACAAAAGCGTCTCACGGATAGGAAGTTGCATGACTAGCACAAAAACCCTTTACCACCTAAATTCCACCCAAAATGTGAGGATCGCCCTTAGATTAGTAGGAATTAAAGCATTCATCTTTGATGCTTAGAGTGTGAACCGGTAGTATATTAGATTGTAGAACTTGTTTTGTGATGCATCCCGAGATCGCTAGTAAGACTACACTTGTGTAGTTAGGAATAACTAAATGATAAGAGGCATTAGGATAACCTTGTTTGTTTGATACATTATAATATAATTACTTCTTCCACATCGGTTGAGTAATCCCCCGCACCCTTGCGTTGTACTCATCTTTAGTACACGATACCCTAGTTAACCCCTCAGAGCCTATCCTTTTCGCGGTTCTCGCGATGTTTCGATTTTTCGGAATATCAATGAAGAGCATTGTTTACACCCCGCCCCCAAATATACACCCAAATTGCCTTAGCCTACCATGTATGCACTCACTTTTAGTGCATTATTGTTATCACCCTAAACCCTTAGTTCAATTATCTAGTTGCTTGCATGAGTTGCTAAGTCGAGTCATATCCTTTGTACACGCTTTTAGGACGATTG
Source organism: Chrysanthemum makinoi (assembly GCA_910596185.1). Taxonomy (NCBI): domain Eukaryota; kingdom Viridiplantae; phylum Streptophyta; class Magnoliopsida; order Asterales; family Asteraceae; genus Chrysanthemum; species Chrysanthemum makinoi. The sequence continues at coordinate 42,910,223 of OU343225.1, read as the reverse complement.
GGACTCATGGGAAAAAGTTAAAGTTTATGAAATGATTGGAAGGCGATTAAATTCCCTTATTTACGCAATAACATACCCCAAGTGTTTTGATCTTTTCAATTCGGGTCAAATTAGTGTTAGAATAATAAAAGCTCAAGTGTAGGGATGTGCCTATAAATCCCTATCATTTTGATGTTACCGTTGAGGATGGTAGAGTAAAAGTGTATGGAAAAAAAATCGAAAAAAAAATGAAAAAAAGAGAAAAAAAAAACATACGGACTACCATCCTACATCTATCCTTTAAATTTATGTTTGTTTGTTTCAGTTATCTAGAGTTTAGAGTGTCGAGTCTTGGCTTAGCAACGCCATTCTTCGTATGCTTGTAACATAAAAGATTTTTGACTTGCCACCACTAAATAGCCTATCCCACCAAACCCTTTGTTTCCCTACCGTAAGCCTAACATTACAACCCATTAAAGACCTCTTTGATAGTCTTTCCTAGGTGCTTACACCAAAGCGATGAAGGTTTGATCTATTCTCAAGCCTATGGTAATCTATGTACTAGGACCGGTTAATGAGTGTTTATCTTCCATTTTCAACTTGTTATATTTCATATACACCCGAGAGAGATGTGAGTATCCAAACACCCCATGTGAGGTGCTAGTATGTAATTCTGTGCTTGTTATGATTTTCTGGGGCTTATATGTGTTGTGGACTGTTTTAAACCAATGCTTCATGACCCTAACTTATAAATTAATTGGCTAAAAGCACATTTGCTTGAGGACAAGCGAATACCAAATGTAGGGATATTTGATAAGGTTTTAAAATGTACCTTTTGAGGGGTAAAGCCCTTATTTGATTACTTTTGTATCCGTTATTACTTAATATCGTTCCTTTTCACTTTTAGGTCTCTTGAAGGCAAATTGCTATAATGGCACTTATTTAGACGAAAAGCGGCGGATATCTGAAGAAAATGGCCAAAGTCAAGAATCGAGACACTCAAGCTGCTGAAATACAAGGTGACGTCAACATGCTTAGCTGCAGCGTCGTCCGAACGCACTTCTGGCAGGGACAGTAACCAAATTGCTTATTTTCAAGTGCGGCAGTTTTAAAAGAGTAGGGTGTCACAACTTAGACGCCCTAGATTTGATCAGAGGGTCGAGAAGATGAAGCAGCGGCATCATCACAACCATAAGGTGACGCCGTCAGCGCTACAACACTGTAGCGAAATCTTGTTTTGGCCATAACTTTTGCATACGAACTTCGGATTTAGGTGATTCAAAAGCCCACGCGGACGGAGCGAAAGTCTACATTTTGGCGAAAAAGTAGTCGCGACGCCGTCACTCTTTAGGTGTGCGCCGTCACTCTTTTATATGAAAATCTGCCTATAAATATAACATTATAACTTCACTTTTTGTAAACCCTAAACCTAAGTCCGATTCTAGGGTTTAGGTAGGTGTTTTTCAGCAAGGGTTTCAAACACTCTAAAAACATCATGTAATGGTTTGTTTGATTATCCAATCCTATGGTATGTCTTCAATTATCATAATTGTTGCTTGCTCTTCATTAATTATGCTTGGCTAATTCATCTAGTGTTTGCTTATGATTGTATGAAACTTGTATATAATTAATTAGATCTTATTGATTTCTTAATGATTCTTGTGTCTATCTTCATCATTAGGGGTGTGACAATTTCAATGAGTCTAATTGGTTTAGTTTATAATTCTTGCATCCTCATCTCTCTTGTTTGATTGGTTTTCTCTTATCTTAATTGTAATTGGCTTAGGAGTGCGACTAGGCTATCATTGTGTTTAATACTTGATAAATCTTGGATAGTTTATGAATGACTTAGTGGATTTTGTTTACTAAACCCAAAGATAACCTCAAAGTTAGTTTATGAATGACTTAGTGGATTTCGTTTACTACACTTAAAGGTGACTTCAAAGAGTTAGGGAATGCACACTTACGACCTTAGAAAACACAACGCGTTAAGAATAAGGACGTGACAATTCAGTAGGTAGAATTGGATAGCTAGCAAGGAGTAATATATCATAAGTAGATACGCTTCACGTTCTTGGTAGACCCACAATTTAGTTAGTATCTTTTGGGATAGTTGACTAGCAACTAATTCCACCCTACCCTTCACAACCGAGATTCATAAAATATAAAATACAAAAAAATAATCATCCCTCACCTTTAGACTTAAATCGACATACACTTCAACCTAACGACACTATTCCCTTGAAAGCGATATCAATACCCGTGGCTTACCCTAATACTACACTACTGATTAGGTTCCTGCCTAGGGTGTTATAAAACTGCTTTCGACGAAAAGGAAGTTCCTTTGACCCGAACGACGCGTGTAGCGTTATCAGCAGGACCCCGCTGAGTTGTCTCGAAAATAATGAAGTTGGGCTATTATTGGCCTTCGATGTATAGGGATGCGGCGGAAATCATTCTCAAATGTGAAGCTTGTCAGATACACTCAAACTTTTTCAAGATGCCGAAGCAGGACATGACAAGTGTGACATCCGCATGGCCCTTCTCGATTGGGAATTGACATCGTAGGACCTATGCCTATGGCTCCCAGAGGAGTCAAATTCTTGCTGGTGGCGATTGATTACTTCACTAAGTGGGTAGAGGCTAAACCTTTAGCCTCCATTACGGGGAGACAGATCGAGAAGTTTGTGTGGGAGCACATTGTATGCAGATTTAGAGTTCCACACATCATCATATCTGAAAATGGAAAGCAGTTTGCCGAAGGAGTCTTCTACAACTTCTGTCAAGGGCTTAACATAAAATAGTCCTGGACATCCGTTTATCATCCACAAGGTAACGGAATGGTAGAGGTTACAAACAGAGACATCATCAAAGGGATCGAGAAAAGGCTAGGAAGAACTCACCATGGATGGGTGGAAGAACTCCCTCAAGTACTATGGCTCATCGTACACACCCTAAGTCAAGCAATGGTGAAACCCCCTTTAGCCTAACATACGGAATAGAAGCGGTTATCACTTCGGAACTAAGTGTACACATGGAGCGTGTGGCAACGTATGATACCTCCCAGAATGATGAAAGGATCAAGGAGAACCTTGATCTACTAGAATAAAGAAGAGAAATAGCCTCCATCCGAGAAGCCATACACAAGCATAAGATCAAAGGCTATTATAACAAAAGAGTAAGGCCTTCCACCTTCAAGCCTGGGGAATATGTGCTACGCCTCAACAGTGTAAGCAAAAGAGAATACCAGGGGAAGCTTGGACCTACTTGGAAAGGACCCTACATGATAGGGCCTCGACAGCGAGAGCCTACCACTGGTCACTCTTCTCTGAGAACCCATCGACAGGACATGAAATGGTACGAACCTTCGAAAGTTCTATGTTTAAGAAGTATTTTTACTTTTTCATTCTTGTAATTAGAAGCTTCTCAAGGGAAAGCATACATTATTGGTAGTTGTCTTAGTTTTCATTTCAAGAATGATGTAATCCTCCCTACCAATTCAATGATCAATAAGACATTTCCCACAATCTCTCTTGCCCGTTTCTTAAGCACAAAGGTTTGTTCAACCAAGTCGTTAATGAGTTTCAATGTCGAATAAAAAGGCATACGATGTAGCAAACACCTCATCATTTATGCCTAATAAAACATTCACATTAACTCTCCTAGTAGTTTATGGCACTTGTGAAAATACAAAGTCATACTACTTAAAGGATTTGAGATAGAGTGGTTCGCGACCCTCTGTCAATGATCAAATTTGGTCATTATATTCTTGGTGTTGCAATTTACACACAATGAGGTTGTTTAACCTTAGGTTGTAAAACTTAAGCGGAAAAATAAATGCGAGGAAGTTAACAAGACAAACACAAATAATAACTAAGTGTGCAGAGGTACTCCCCCACACTTTATCATTCAAAATAAGGGCTAATGCCCTTGCACCTGCATAAGGGACCGAAGCCCAAATTACGTTGTCTTTGGCCCAAGGCCATACATCACAAATATTTAAATTGTGTTGATCCCAGTTGAGCAAACGATCTAATATAGAAACTGACTTAGAATAACAACTTATTAAGTATTATGCGGAATTTAACACTTAACCTTAAGAAGAACAGTTAACATTCAACACCTCAATATTTATTAATACGAATACTCTTACAGTATTAGGGTTTTGCAACCTTGAAGTGTATCGACTTTAGATATAAGACTTACATTATCTAATCTAGCCTAGGACCTCCTTTTATAAGCCAAGGAGTCCTACACATTATACAATACGTAACCTACAAGATAAATATCTTTTCCATATTTATCTAAAACAATAAACTAACCGACTATACAAAACACTAGCAGTAGTTACAATATATCATCCGTGGTTACAAATTACTACTAGCCGCGGTTATCTTCATCCGTGGTTACACTCTTACATCCGTGGTTCTATCAAGCTCATCCGTGGTTCCGATTACTTAAAGTAATTCTTGATGCAAGGAACCTAAAACCCAATCCTCCTAAACTTGATACATCCCAACAGAATTCTCAAGTTTCCTTTAAGCTCAAAACATCTGAAATGGAGGATGTAGCCAAACACTTATGAGATTTAATAATTTTCTCATATTTCTTCAACAAATCATAGGCTTGACCATCATAGGTAACGGCATCTTGATAATACCAGGTTTCAACATCTGAATAATAATTTCTAGATACTTATTCAACTGAGGATATTCACCTTCTACAAGCATGTGAATAATTTTTCCAGAAACAGTTAAAACATGAACTCCACAAGTTTGATATAAAACCGACATTCTGTTACCATTGTAGAGTACCTTCCACTCAGGTTCATCATGAGTTGGTTCAAATAAAATCTTCAAATTATAATAAACCAGCCTCTCATGATTATCAGTTGGATGCATTTCACCAAACTTGTTCTTGTAAAGTCTCCAGAGATCCATCAAATCATCCCTTTCAAAATACTGAAGCATTTGTGAAAATTTATTATACTCATAAACTTCATTGTTGAGTCTTTGAATTTTCCAAACTCCTTCACTTTCATCATTAAGCTTAAACTCATAAGAAACAATTTGATTAACATCTACTTCTTTTTAATCTTTTAGAATCAGATGTTTCTTGAATCTCAGATGTTCTCTTTCTTTTACTTAGCATCCACTCATCATGCTTCTTTATCCACTCTTCTTCCTTCTCAGAATTCATTGGACAGAAATCATCTTCATTAATCCTCATACATCTCTCATAGATTTCCAAAATTCTTTCAAATGAACATTTACTAAGATTATCAGAAACATAAATGCCCAAATTCTTAATAATTTTCATCAATACATTCCTCATCTGAGCCATAGTAGGAGGTTTCTTTCTTATAACTTGTTTCTTTGTTTTGCTAACCTTCCTTGCCCATTCACTCATCAATCTAGCTTTCTCCTTATCATCCAGTGTCATTCTTGTGCATAAACTCATCAAGAATTTGTTGAGAAGCTTGAAGAAAGTTTTGAGATTCATACCAAATAGCTAGCATTCTCACGACTAGCTTCCTCTTCTTCCTGCTTTCTTTTCTCTAAAGCTTCTTTTCTTCACAACCATATTCTTTACAAACTCTGCATCATAAGCTTCTTGTTCTGTTCTAGTTTTAAACTTCAACTCTGTGCTGCAATACCTTTACCCTTTCCAACATCAGTTGAATCACCTTCTTCTAGCGTGGTTCACCAATAACTAAAATTTTTCCTCTGGGTTTGGGTATAGTTGCAATAGTTTGAACAGATAAAGCAGGTGCAATGATGGGTGTAGTAATAGATGATGTTTTGCTCAGATTAATCAATGTACTTGCAGCTTCTTCTCTACTTTAGGGCTTAGATGGTAATATAGAGAGTTGTTACAACAGTGGAAGTGGTTAAAATAGCGATGGGTATGATTTTGAAGGTATAGTTGTAGTGTTTATATTTGCTATGTGCATTCTGACATCGGTGGTTAGAAGTGTACTAACAGTGGTTTTAGACATACCATCCGTGTTTTGTGTTACTACATCTTCTACAACCTTCTTCACATTTTCAAGCGCATCATTCCCATCTTTATCAGATACCACAAATGTTTGACCTCCACTATCAACATCTTCTTCCATAGATACATGATCATCCTCCCCTGATTCTTGCCTTCCTCCTCCCCGTTTGGATACATCCTCCATATTCAGAGTGGAGAGGAGTTCAACTTGTTCCTTAGCGTCCTCAAAGCGGCAAGCCCAGGCCTTTTATCTTTTCCAAAAAACAAAAACTGCAAGCTTGGCCGAATATCCTTTTCATGAAACCCAACCAATTCCTTGAGATTGGAGATCGTCTCCTCCATTTTGGTACATTTGGCCGTCAATTCATTTAAGCGTTCAAGAATATCCTCCCCACTACTTTGTATGGCTGGTCAGAGGTGGTTCATTGGAAAAGTCGAGTATACAAACTCGAATCCGTGATTCATGTTCGGTTCCAACCTATCCTCATCACCGGTGTGTTAACGCTCAGAGGTGAATCCTGGATATAGAAAACATAGCATCAGGACCCGGCCGAACATCTATGCACCTGTTATAGCCAAGTGGCTAGGATTCCTCCACGTGTTTAAGTTCCCGGGAACTCTCCATTAGGAGTTGCCATTGGTTGGGTCTTATTTATGTTTCCACTATCTGATCGGCATCTAAGCATGTATCGGTAGTGGAAGCCCTTCAATCATGTCACCTTCATCACTGTGGCCTCTCATGAGCAACACCACTAGCACTAGCCCGAGGAAGCTTAGTGCCCTTCTTTCTCCTAGTCCATACAATAGGTGTAATAGTAAGTGGAGATGTACCTTGTCAGGGATTGGGGTTGTAGTATCGATGGTTGGAGGTTATCGCATCGTCAATCAGTTGAGTTTTAAGACCTTCATCAAAAGCAGGAGCAGTAGGCACAATAAGCATGTGAGGAAATAAAGGAACATCTCTAAGTTGTACATTCTTAAGTGATTCCTCATATGTGCAAAAACCTTAGGAAGCATATAATGTACTTCATACACTCTAGAATGTTCAATAGGATTAACAATTTGATGTGCTACAATCAGTTGAACAAACCTAGGATACAAATAGTATTTACCCTTCTTCACAATGTTTTGTACTAACCCTCATAAATCATCCTAGACCAATTAAACTTCCTTCCCTCGATAAACAAATAATAGCAGTAGCAATTTTTGAAGGAAAGTCATTAAAACTCGTGGTCTTGTTACTCATACACATCAACAAGGTGTGAATCAAAAACTTCCATTGTTGAGAAAAGAAGCTCTTAAAAAATGGTACCTTTTCACCTCTATGTATACCTAATCTCTCTAAACCAAAGAACAATCTCAACATCGGAAAGATTGTCAACCCCATCAGCATCATCAAGCTGCAAAACCTCTCGAATGATATCCTCATAGCCGAAATAACATTCTCATCTACTTGAGCGAAACATCTCCACACCATCAACTTTGTAAGTGTAGCATTCCTCCGAATTGTATGTAGGCTCTATAGAATGGTGGGTAATGGTTTAAAGCATAATGAATGGGACTATGAACTAAGAAATCAATCATTTGATGAAACCCATACGTCGAGCATTCTTGGTGAGAATAGCAACTAGGTTATGTGAAGTGGAATACTTTATGCACCATTTTGATTAAGGAAAATAATGATGTGAGTTGGTGAATTATGCAAAGAAAGTGATTAGGTTAAGGTTGAGCGCCAATTGAAAGTGGTTTGAGAATCAAATAAATGATCCATCCGTGATTTGGGGAGAGTGATATCGATTTGCCAATGTTACCAAACAGCCCCTGTACTATCCAAAACAAGACTCCATGCTATCCGCGGTTTCATAATACTATCCGTGGTTACAACAGACTATCAGCAGATACATGAGGCACTTCTTCCAAAATAACCAAGAGATATAGCAAGTAAATCAGCTCCGTATGCACCAAAAACCTTCATATCGGTAAGACAAAAACACAAAACCAACACAGAGTAAAAGGTTATTGTTGTCAGTGGTTAGGAAGAGCTAAAAGTGGTACCACAAGACCTATCCGTGGTTTAACAGGTAAGTCAAGATGGTCAACTTCTAGAACTAATATTAGTCCAACTCCCAAGAATCTCATTAACTCCTCAACCACATTAAACCTGCCCCATATTTACTTCCATAACCCTAAACCTCACTTATAAAAAGAACCCAAATCTTTCATAACGTACACACCAATCAATATCAAAACCCTAAGTTCTTCAAAATCTCTAATCAACAGCAATCTCAATGTGGAACCCTAGTTGGAATAAACCAGAAGTAGTCAATCTAACATCCTCCTCATCCTCATCATCATCTTCATCAAGTGAAGAAGATAACCCATGGCGATTCTACCTCCCTCCACAAGAAACAAGACCATTTAAATCTCCATTTCTTCCATCATCCGAAGATGACGGTGTAGTGAATCAAGTAATGCTTAAGGGACTCAGTGATTCCTCAAAGAATAGATCTTCTTACTCCCAACCTTCAGCATCTCAACCCCAAACAAGACCACGAGCAAGAACCCACCACTTCCAAAGACAGAGGTGGTTCTTGGTCTGCAAGTACCAAGTTATGGTGCTTCTTCACACATCGTAAAGGGAAGGGAAAAGGAAAATGGATAGGCGTTTTGGTGATATGACTATGTCCTTCGTGCTTCATCTAATGTGGTCATCGTCATCATCAACATTTTCATCAATCCATCCTTTCCATTTTGATCCTAAGCATCCTCGTCATAGTAGTTATGCATCTCCAGCCATTGAGATAGAAGGAATGGGTGGTTATGCAAGACTTCCGAGCATATCCAGCATCTAGTGTGAAAGATGTGATCATGCATATCCAACGACTGTTAGATGTTGGAATAGATGATATGTACTAGATTAGAATTAGAAGATCATGTATAGCTCTTTTTAGGTAGTTGCATTTGATGTTGATTGAACTCTAAGCAAGTCGTAAGTTGTTTCTCTAATGAATGAATGAACACTTTGCATCACTACTTCTTTTACTTCTATAATGATCATTCTTGTAAGCGCAAAATGGTTAGTGAAAACAGGACAACTAGCGATGGTTTGAACCAAACTATCGTGGTTTAGAAATAAACTATCGGTGGTTAGAAACAAAATTGCAAAACTATGATTACATAATAATAGTGCGATACATATACAAACTGGTACAAAACAATTAGAGAATTTAGAGATTAATCATTCCAATACTAACAACAAGATCTGAAACCTCCCATCAAAGCTTTGGTAAGAAGATCACAAACATTGAAATCAGTATAAATTTTTACCATTTGAATCAACCTTTTCTCATTACAATCTCTAATAAAATGATGTCTTATCTCAATATGTTTAGTTAGAATGTAAAAGCGGGATTTTTAATGATGCATATTGTACTGTTATTATCAATGTAAATCTTAGTATGCATAAATTGTACCCAAAGTCCAGCAATTGATTCGAATCCATAGAACTTGACCACAACAATACTAGCGACCACATATTCAACTTAGTTGTAGAATTTGCCACAATAGTTTGCTTTTACACCGCCATGAAATAATGCCTTCCAAAAACTGACAACCTCTAGTTGTAGACTTCCTATCCAAACTAGCACCAGCATAGTCACTATTTGTGTAGGCCACCATGTAAGTCAAAGGAGAATCCTTTGAATACCAAAGGCCCAATTTAGGATGACCCTTAAGATACCTAAAAATTCTCTTACACATGCATTCATGTGTGATGAATTAGGTGTGACTTGAAATCCACACACACACTCGAGAACATTATATCGGCCTAGATGCGTGAGATACATCAAAGATCAATCATGGACTGTACAACTTCGATCAACTCTTGTACTACCATCATCAGGTAGCAAGGGTTTCTGAGTCTCCATTGGTGTACTAGCACTTTTCACATCCTGAAACCCAAACTTCTTCAAAACATCTGCTACATACTTGTCTTGACTAATGAAGATACCATTAGTCCTTTGTTGAACCTGTAGCCCCAAAAGAAAGTGAGTTCTCCCATAGAACTCATCTGAAACTTATCATGCATAAGCTTCTCAAAATCTTTGCATAGCTCTTTATTGGTTGAGCCAAAGATGATGTCATCTACATAAACACGAACCGATTAAAATATCATCTTTGTGCTTTCTTATGAACAAAGTTTTATCAATTAGTCCTCTTTTAAAACCATTGTCCATCAAATAAGTGGACAAGCACTCATATACCATGCCTAGGAGCTTGATGCAAACCATACATAGCCTTCCTTTGCATAGACCTTGTCGGATGATCGGGATCTTCAAAACCGGGAGGTTGACAGACAAAAACCTCCTCATCAATTGTGCCATACAAAAAGGCACTTTTAACATCCATTTGATACACCACAAAGTTTTTAAATGAAGCATAAGCTAAAAACAATCTAATAGCCTCAATTCTTGCAACTGGAGCAAATACTTCATCATAATCCAAGCCTTAAGTTTATGTGTATCCTTGAGCAACCAACCTTGACTTGTTCCTCACAACAATACCTCTTTCATCCCTTTTGTTTCTAAACACCCATTTTGTCCCAATTGCCCTCTTACCATTAGGAAGATCTACCAATGTCCAAACCTCTTGAAGTTTGAAGAAAAGCTCCTCTTGCATTGCTTCTACCCATCCTTCTTCAGATAATGCTTCTTCAACTCTCTTTGGTTCCTTTTGAGGACAGAAACAAGCAAACAGGCAATTTTGCAAATCTTTATGATTGTTTTCTTTTGTGAAGAGATCTTGCAAAGAACCCATGTTGAAGGGGTTGATATTCTTAACCTTGCTTCTTGTTTGAACTGGGTATTCAAATTTCCAAGTATTTGTTCCTTGGGATGAATCTTGTGAATCCTTGTTGAGGTAACGGGACTTTCATGAATGACATGTTCCAAATTAGTTAAATGACATTAAAGAAATCATCCATGTCTTCATCATCCATTAGGAGTATCAATTTCAATCAAAGCGAGGCACCATGGGATCATGTGGATACTCCTCTTCACCATGTAGTGGCTTTGCATAAGGTCCAAAGAAAGTACTACTATCGATTGCTACGGTGGGATTTCATATGTGAGTGGTAGAATTGTTGAAAACTTAGCGTGGTTGTATTAACTCTATCC
>OU343225.1:42744306-42898973 GCA_910596185.1 Chrysanthemum makinoi | reverse complement strand
TTGTACAATACTTGTAAAAACCATCACTTTGATTCTTAAAAAAGCGTTATTGAATCATATTACTGTTACTTCTTTCGTTTTACTTATTTATTCATGTATCAAAACCCCGCTGGGACAATAAATTTTGCATCTTTTCCACCTTTCTTGCAAACGTATTTCTTAGATTTTTACTCATAATCGTCTGATTGATGTGTCGTACAGAATTCCCAACATCCAACAACCTACTACGCTATGCTAAGTTATGCTATTCTGTCACTCCACATAGCAAAGCCAAAAGAGACACCCAGCTCCAAAACACATTTTCATGCATAGATGCAGCAGAGTGTGCTGATGGTGAGCAACTTTTTATGGATCCAAAAGATCAGGGCTCTTGAAAAGATCCACTTATCAGTATCTACACAACACCAAACTTTGCCACATATGTTGAGAAAATGACCAAAAAAGAAACTAAAACAACAGAAGACGAACTGAAGCTCGTCAAAGAGAAGTTGGAGAAGGTGCTCTTGACCTGTGCCAGAAATTTCAGACATGCGAGTGCAACTACACATGATAGCAAGATTCCGGAAGAGGCCATAGAGAATGGGAAAAAAGCAATCGTTAATCCACTTCATCATGACGTCTTCAGTTCAAAAGTCGGAGGGCCAAAGACAACTATCATGAAGGAGCAGAGAGAATCACTACGGGAGCTGTTCCAGAAAACCAACATGACAGCGGAAAAAGCTGAATCTATAAGTAGCATAAGAATAGAAAAGAAAACTGATAAACCTTCTGTCCCATTACTGAAAAAGATACCAAAAGAAAGAACCATCCACCATTCCTCTAAGCGTTCTACATCAACTTCGATAGGATCCGTCGATTCGGCTTTAGCTAATGAAAAACTGCACAAGGTATTTCTGTAGTTTCTATTCACACAACTCAAACCTTATGTTTGATTCACTTCTCTAGAAATAAGAAAAGCAAGTGCAAATTTCAGTTTGGTTTCCTAATCTTATTGAGACATTTACAGATCCTACACATGCTCCACAGAGTTTACCCTCAAGCCTCAGCCCTTTTACAAAAAACTCAAAACCTATGGAAAAATGTCACTAACAGCAGCTTTACAGATGGGGAGGAGTATAGAAACAGCAGTCCTATGCTATCAGAAGATATCGTAATATTTCCTTATAGTACTATGACTAAAATGAGCGCAAATCACACAAAGAGCAAGGTGTCCGATCCCATTTCCGGTGGGGGTGATACCAACTGGAAAAGAGAATGCTGGATCAAATCAGATGCAGAATGTAAGTATACGAAAATGTAACATCTAAGGCATAACAATTTTACTACTCAGTAGCTACCTCAAAATCACATTGGTAACTAGAAATATAGAAATATAAGAAATGTTGACTTTAGTAACTAACTATTGAGAGGATTATTAGAAATATATGGGCAGCAGATAAATAATATGTAACAAACACTAGTTAATAATAATGGATGTCATAGAGAAACCTTCTAGACTACTAGAGCACTGCATGACGGTTACTTTATCTCTTTAGCTATTACCCCCAAGTTCCACAAGCATTCTATTATGCCAACCCCTTTTAAAGTAAATATAAATTAGAATAACATATGCCTTGTGTTTAAAATGCATCTTCGAGCGCCAATATGATCCACGTTAATGATGTTTCATATTTTGGAGTCTATCTTGAACCATTAAATCTCTATCATACATGTGACTCCTTACTGTTTAATTTTTTTGTGTAGACCTGATATTGGAGCTATAGAAGGCAAACAATGTGGTACGGATGATGCAGTCGGTCAACATATGGTTTAATGCAAATGTGACTATTGAGATCGAAAATATTCACCTGCTGGTAGTTAGTGAGCTTGTTGAAATAACTTAAACAGATGATAACCACCAAAAGCACCATTCGACACACTATTTCCCATTTTCAGCGCAACTGTGTGATTCAACAGGGAGAAAATATGAATTACACTTGCATTTTCTTAGAGGGTAAAATTGTGATGATGGCGCTCGTGGCATGGTTTACATAAGGTACAATTGTTCTAGTATCGCGGTCATCATCAGTTTGTGAAGTAGTATAGTCTGTAGATGGTCTTATAATTACCATGAAGGTGCTATATATCTTTGACATCTTATCTGTATGGTTTGAAAAATCTAATACTCCATTTTAGTGTTAGAACTCTAATGATATAGAAATCAAAGTTAAGGGTAGTTTAGTGTTAATTGTGTATGGGCTGGGTCAAAACCAAAACAATATAACCGCTTTAAGGTTATAACGCTTAGAAAATAGATATGTCGATTACTTTAATGGAACCGTATGCCTCTTGTTCTTGGCAATCCGCTTCAAAGTATATATAGGTTAGAAACTGTAAAACAATTATCAGTTGTTCATTCAATTTGATCAATTCAATACATACAACATAATCTTTATTAGGTTGTGATTATCAATGAATCATGCTTGTTAATCTTGTTATTATATTCGATCCTGGAAACCAATAATGGAACCTGTGAACATGAACCTGATATGTCATTAAAGGCATCTCAGATTTGCTACATTTAGTAATGCTTGATTCATAGCTCACGGTTCATAATTTTAAGTCAGGATGACACTCTCACAAAGAATTCAGCGATTCCCAAGCATTTCTGCTAGGCTAAATACCATTTCACTCTCACAGATCATGGTTATTAATTTATTATATTAACATTCATACAAAATTAATGCAGCTTACATCTATGTTAATTTGGAAACCACTCCAAAGTTGTTCATCGAGGAAATCATATAACACAATGTAGCATAAACAGATGCATGTATGACACATATTTTGCATTATATACACATTACACGATATTTGTACTCACCTTAGCTTTACAGCTGTATACATTTATTAAACACGCTACTGATCGTTGCACAGATAATTGATTATTAACATTTAAAGATTGGTATGACCACCTATTTTGACGAAACAATTACCCCCAATTTTGCAGCGTGATTTTGGAACTTTTGAGCAGTGGAACATTTATATGGGCCAAAATGCCATTCTTATCGGCCCATGTATAGAGCCCTAGCTATAGCAAGAACATGAGGACAGAATGTCCAGCAAGTTTTTAACTTATGAAAATGAGAACTCAGATTTAAAAGAATAATATCTTACATTCTTACCTATATTCTTAGCATGCAATAACAATCAGAAAAAGAAAAATTATAAATAAATGAATGATAAACTAATACTCCGTACAAAATATTACTGTTATATATAAAGAACAGGAGAAACAGTATGAAAGACAAACTCACAGTCCTTAACTGCAGAATCAAAAGACCATCAAGAGCAAGTTAGCTTCAAAGAAAAACATTCTTTCCTAAGCTCCATCAAGAGCAAGTAAGTGTTCTCTCATCTATGGATCATGTGCAACATAATTGTATGGAACAGAACAAGTATTAAGGGCATATTTGGGTAAGCTTAATTATGCAGCTTATTGCAGTACCAATATGCAATAAGCTTTTACGAGCATTTGGATAGAGCTAAACCACTTAAGCTCATTCACTTCAAAAATTTTTGACTGAAGTACTGTAGTATTCTATCTCGCAATCCTATCCCCTTTAATTTTTTGCATCCATTACTGGTGATTAAACTTATGATAAACAAGTTATAATCATTTTAGTACAAGCTCTGTCCTCCTTCACATATTTCAAGGCTCCACGGTAAATAAAATCATAAAGTACATTATAAAAAGAGAAAAATAGAAACTAACTCAGAGAGAGAGAGAGAGAGAGAGAGAGGATGGAGGGATGGACAGAGTAGCCACGAGCCAGTTAGAGCTTAATGATCCAAGTAGTTATAAAGCCAGAAGCCCTGTAACACAATTACACAAACCACCTTCCCTTCACCGCTCATCACTTGACTTATTGTTGGACAGAAAGAGAGAGTTTAGATTATTTGGTCATTAGAGAATACAAATTAATACTTAAAAGGATTGAGCTAGTTTACCAACTATTGGAATATTCTTAATCCAATATCCACCATATTTTCTTTAGTAAGATTTCAATTTTTTTTTACATGTAGCATTATATCTATTGTATATTCAAGAACGGAGTAATTATATTATAAATGCTAATCTTTGTTAAGACAATAGCGTATTCTCTTTTTGTTTCTAGTGAGACGGATAAATAAAATACATATATGTAAAGAAGGCACCAAAGTTTAATAAAGTGTTTGGTGCAGTGGTAATCAAGAAATAAGGATGTTTCGCTTCCAATATTTTTGCAATTATTAAAGAACGGAAGGTTTGGAAATTTGCCAAATACAAGTTTCTCGAAATGACAAACAAAAGTGTTTAGATAATCGGATTACAAGGGCCGTGTCCGTAAAAATCTTCTTGCACTATAAGAACTCGACACAAGTTGCCACCCCCTAAGTACATGATCAAAATAATGTACTAAACAGATTAGTGTTGGTTAACTGACAAAGACTGAACTTTAAGTGCTTCGGTTTTATAGAACATTAGAGAAAAAAAAACTAGATGTAAAGATGCAGTTTTAAACTTTTTAAGGGCCCGGCCAGTAATAATAGTTCTTGGCAAAATTGAATAATTGTGTAGGGGCCACTGATCCCTTTTATTACCTGATCTGATTCTCTTCTAGAAACACATTTGTCATACAAAGGACAGTTAACAAACATCAAATATCTGAATACCCTTATTAGTTGTGCATGGGCATATATGATAACATGGGCATTATCTTTTACATAATAAAAGGTTCATAGGATAACTTCAAGATCGTCAAGATAACAATGAAAGCCTCATCATTTTTTTAAGTTTCTTAGCTAAAATAGATAACTTTATCGTTATCAGTTCTAATACTGTTCCAATGGTTTTTCACCGCTTTTATAATCTCTTTATGTTTCATAATCATAGTCAGTCATTCAGATTTCTTATATTACGGTATCCTGGTATAAGATATACGTAAATTGTCTAAGTCGACCATATAATTTCAATAAATCAGAAGGTTGTGTAATGCAGGGATCCAAGTTAGATTAGAACTGTCTACATTTCTGATCCATAAGGGTTCATGGGTCAATACGAGGTTGTTAGTTCATTTGCACTAGTTACCAATGCAATAACCTCTAATGTAATGTTTCTGCTGAAAAAGTTAGATATCATGAAAATGCCATTGAATATACATCAGGTGTAACCAATTACACATTAAAAGCTCATCACATATTATTTTGTCTTTTCAGAATTGTTTTAGGCATTTTCATAATCCAACATGTTTTTGGTCGAAAGTTAGTGTAAAAATATTATATACATACTTGAGTGACCTAGAAAGGATTTTCAAAATATCAATGGTCTTAATGAAAAAGCTGATAATGGGTGGCGCTTACACATACATTATCCAATGCAACAGTTGTCGCAGGCAGGTTGCAATCATCACGACAAACACATATGTGCAACTAATTTCCGATATGACATCTATTGTAGCATCCAAAACTAAGCAACTTGAGAATAAACCATATACCGAGTCCAAAAGCTCAAATCCGTGATGCCTTTAACCTGACTTGTTTGCATCCCATCATTTTTTATAAACTTATTTTTAGAAATTGTCATCCAATACCCAAGATCTCTGATACCGAGTCACAAGCTCTAAAGGCAGTGTAGCATTTCTAATAAAAAAACAAGCCTAGTGTTTATAATTTAGTGATGTATATCATCAAACACACTTACACAATCCTGTTAATATTACCAATGACTTGAATTAAAACGACTAATGTTAATTTGTAAGATTTTAGGTAAAATCATATCGATAATGAATGTGATATGAATTTGGAGTAAATAGCTAGCCTGCAGTGAAGCAAACATCTCTCGGAAACAGTACCTGTAACCCTAAAATGTGTAGAGTTATTCAATTAGATGTAGTTGAATAATTAAAGTTTGACTATATATAATGTTAAAACCACGGGCATAGAAACTGTAAACCTACTAACTAATGATGTAACAATTAACTCAATGTTGAGTTTCATTAAGCTAATTTGTTGAGATGCAGCGTTTTCAGAATAATATTGCATGCTTGACTATTTGAGCCATCTAAGTATGTTTTAAAGATTAATAAGAAAATAAAATTGACCATTATGATATTCAAAGAGAAAACCAGCATAAAGATTTAGGGAACAAGATTCTTAATAACAGTGAAAAACTGAAGTCATACCTAAATGCATCTGTAAAATTTCAGGTATGATATAGCGAAATTCATATCATATCTGTAAAGAAAATGCAAAATAATACGACGGAATATCTGTTTATATGCAGGGGTGAACATACAAATCGTGCTCAATCTCATAAAGTTGATGCTTTTCATGAACCAATAATTAAGCTATATGTCAAATCCACATTTAAGGATGTTTGGTACTGTTTCCAAATACATATGCCAAAAAGTTTGGGCCAGTGATGCTTCAAAGCCTACAAGAGTTATATGCTTGCAGACATGCAATATTCCAGTGGTAGATGGTTGTTATTCATATATAAATTTCAGAGAGAAAACAACAAACAGGTCAATTGACAACATCTGATTTTATCGATAATATTAATATAGTACAAAGGAAGGACATGAAAAGAAATCGTAACATGCTTGAAAAGAACAAGTCCAAAAGATCTAAGTCGACCTTTTTCCATATCCAAGGTCCACAACTCCACATAATGTACTTTTTTCCCTTTATTTAGATCTTTTCCATTTCCTGGATCCTTCAGCACAATTGTAATGCACAATGTGACAAGTTGAAATGGACACACGTCGGTTTTTCAAGGAATTATTTTACAAGGTAATGAGGATAAGGTATTTGAACCTATATGACCTTCAAGATCTTAACACCAAGCACAATGCATGGTGAAATTTAAATGTGGAATCGATTAATATCTCCTCTCACTATTAAGCATTTTTCAATATACCACCATTTACTATAAATTAAGCACCTTCCTCGTTACAGATCATATATACTATATATCTTAGCCATTTATTCACCAAATTCTAAGAGCAAGATCAGAACCATAATATGGGGTAAATTAACTCAACCTAAGCATATCATCCCTTTTGTCGTATGACGCGCTACATACCTAAATTTTGGAAAATTGAATAAGTTACTGATATTACATAGATTACCAAGAAAAATACATTTTAATATATTGGAATAATTTATCATGAGATATGCCTTGTAACATGAGTTGTGGATAGACTCATACAAACTATACAAGGAACATGAACTGCATTATAAAGACCTACGAAAATCATATGCCATTGGCAGAATCGGATCTAAGTTATGAACAGTCACACACTTTTTTTTTTTGGGTAAAGGGGAGTAATCCTGCACCCTGGTAAATATATTAACCGAATAAACGTTTAAGTACAATGGATATGAGTGAAATCCCATATCTCAGCCCGTTACATAGGCATAAAGCTTACATAACAAGATACTTCCAATTCTCTAAACAAGAAAACAAACCACTACTCAAATGATAACATATGACACAACAAAATAAAATTACTTCCTAGGACCTTGAAACTTTGTGCCATACATGGCATTAAAGAATCCAAATTCCCTGGAAGATCACGAACCTGTTTCGCATAGTCATCGAAGTCATAGTCATCATACTCATCTTCAAACTCTTGGCCACCACCAAAAATATTAGCAGACTCATCAAATGGGTTAGTAACAACCTCATCTTCAGAATCAGACACCTCAATCTCTCCCATTTTAGAAAAAGGGTTAACTCTCTTAGTAGAAGAGGTAGACGGAATTGGTTGACCATCATCATCCACAAGAGTACCTTTCCCATCAATAATTAGCTTTTCAAGCTTACCAATTTTCTCAGCTATGGGAGTAGAACCAACATCCATTGTTCCCATTGAATCACTCACAAGCTTGGCAGCAGAAGAAGTCCCAGTCTCCGGAGGCTTATACGCTTCACCAATATCAATACGAGAGTCCGTCCCCGAGATCCATCAATACGCCTCCTTAATAGTACCGTAAGACTTCCCAGTCTTGACCTTGCTAGTAGAAGAATCAGCCCTACGACTTTGGGATGCCCAAATCCTCATCCACCTCAAGAGTCCCAAAAGAGTTAGACGTAGTAATCGGTGTATCTTTAGCATTACCGAGTAGTACCGGTGTCTTCGTGTCCTTTGCAACATATACCTGTTTCCTAGGTGCAAATCTAGGACCCTTACCCATATTAATACCACCAGTCATCTTCGTAACTTTAGGTTTGGCTTTCCGATTCTTGCACCACCTTAAAACCATCATCAGGTTCATCCGCATTTGAGGTGGGTGGAACATCATTATTCTCCTTAATACTCTTAGGACAACAAGCAGTATCATGCCCAAACACTTTACATTCCTACAAGGTGGGCCCATTCATATTCCACTTTTATACTTGCCGTAGTAAAACCACTATCATCCTTATTAGGGATCGCCATAGTCACCACATGTTTAAGCTCAAAATCAGATGATAATTCCACAAGAGCACGTGCAAAACTAATATGACCCCATGAATCAACACACATGGAACTAGTAAAAGCATCTAACATAATCGGCTTACCCACTTGAGTAGCAATTAAGCTCAACCCATCTTCCAAATATGCAAGTAATGGCACATTATGCAATTTAATCCAAACGGGAACTCTAGTAACCTCACTTTTAGACAATAGCACATCAGGAGTCCATCTAGTGAGAATGAGAGGAGAATTACGAATAATCCAAGGCCCCGCTTGAAGAACATTCTCAACACCCTCTTTAGAATTGAATTTAAAGAGGAAAACACCATCATCATTCTTCATTAGTTTCTGAAAACCAAATTTACCCCACGTGTTGGAGACGTAGTTCTTAACCAAATGGAAAGCCACATTCTTGCCAACAAAGAAACCAACAAGTGTATTTTCATACCGGTTGAAAACACCTCCATAGCGACCTCTCGAAGCACCGTATCATGATTAACAATGCGCGTCTCATTCACCAAGGGACGGAAATTAACTTTCCTTGAGACACGCTCCTAAGGGTTTAACACATTAGCAAATGACCTTATGTCGTTATTTTCACTACCAATCTCATTCGACCGAGGTAGAAGCATTCACCACGTTCTTGGGTGTAGACACGTTAGGACCGTAATTGGTCTAATAGACTTTGTTGCTCGAATCTAATCCACCCACAAACGTAGAACTATAACTTGTATTATCCAGATTTGTATTACCCCAAATAGTATCCGAATGAATGTCAGATTCCAATACGACATCATCAAGCTGGTTCCCATCTTTAACGCTAGGGTTATGAAGAACCCTAGCAGCTTTAACGTGTCTAGAGCGTGAAGCATTAAATCCATGCTCACCATTAAGCCTTTGCAACCTATCTTCCAATGCAGTAATATCAACTTGATCGCCCAAGTTGATGGCAGGGATTGTAGCTTTCACCGAAGAGCTACCCTTGTTCAAAAAACCTTTGTCCATCTCTCCACAACCCCCAAACAATCCCACGAATGTGCAACACCAAGCATAAACCAAAAAAAACAAAACAAAAGAAAACCCTAACTTTCGTTAGGGTTTTATCCCGCACGCCCCAAACACTAACCAGCCCCCATGAAAGAAGATCCAAGAATTAAGAGTTTCGTTTAGTTCAAGGAAGCCACAGCAAATCAGAATAATCAAAAGATAAGCTTTATGACCATAAAACCCTAATGCGCACAATAATAAAAACGAAACCCTAATATGATTTTCGTTACCAGGATACCAACGAACCACTATGCAGCAATAGGATGATGATCGACCTAATAAAAGAAGGATAAACCGACTTTGATTGAATGGTAAGGTACGATCAAAACCAAGGCGAATAAACCCTAACCAAATATTTACCCAAATAAACCTATAATCCGAAAAAACAAGTAACAAATTAAACACCCCAATGATAACCAGGAAGATTAAACACAAGGATATTCAGTTTGATACACGAATTAATGGAGACAGGAGGATTTAGATAAAAAACGATTTAGGAATAAGGTTAGGGAAAGAAGTCACCAGAGAGGAGAGAACGAAAGTTAGGGTTTTAATTTGTGACTTAGTGACATTTTGAACAGTCACACACTTAACGTTAACTAGAATGGTTAAAATTTAAAAGTATCCTATTTTGACTCATCAATTGATGCCTGGTTCTGTATAAAGAAGACACATATATCACAAGTGAGTCATTTTATCAAAGGGTACAAGGTGGTGGAAACTCTATGGCCGTTTAAGCTTATGAAAAGAGGAACACTTAAGAGAAAGTTTACAATGTAATTAGATTACTTAAGCTTTGCTTGATTATAAATGATTACACATCACATATCTATATGAGTCCATGGAAGGTTCTAGGTACAATATTTTTCCATGGATACTTCTTACATTATCTTTATAATTCCTATCCAATCTAGATAAGTTTAACTAGATATTTCTAATACCATTCTAGATATTTCATATGGATATTTCTATAATCATTTTGCCACATTCCATAAGCTTCTTCTATATGGGCTCGGGCTTTTATGGATAGCCCAATCTTTATTGGACTAAATCAAGTTTAGGATCCAACAACCCCCTTTAAACTTGATTTTCCGAATCCAAGCATCATTCTTTGTCTTGAGAAATTTCGCTCGTTGAGTGGCTTGGTGAATATATATGCAACTTGGTTTTTGGACCTCTTATGTATCACTCGGATATCCTTTCTTGCAATGTAGTCTCGAATAAAGTGATAAAAAGTGCTCATATGCTTACTTCGATCATGGTAGACCAGATTTTTCGCTAAGTCAATTGCCGACTTGTTATCCACTTAGATCTCAGTCGCATCTTCTTGCTCCATGTGTAGCCCCTTTAGCATACTTCTGAGTCAAGGTAATGATAGGTTGCATCTTAAAAGACCATGTAAAAGCATTGTTATCCCGGAAGAATAGGAATAATGTTGTACTTCTTTCATCGTCTTTGTTTCCGGCCTAATCACTGTCGCTATATCCAGCTAGCTTTGAAGTCTTCACTTGTTGAATCAATGTACCATAGTCTACAGTACCTTTGATATAACGAAGGATCCTCTTCGCAATCTCAAAATATTTTGTCGTGGGCTCTTCCATGAAACGGCTAATTAATCAAACCGCAAAGAGTATGTCGGGTCTTGTACATGTCAAATAGCGCAAACTTCCAACAAGACTCTTGAATAGAGGTGAGTGTACTGCTTCTCCCCCATCATGCTTAGACGGCTTTGCCTTAGGTTCTATGGGGTGCCAACCGGATATCATTTATCCATACCAAACATCTTTGATATCTCCTTGGCATATCCTTCTTGACATATGAAGATTCGTTTGTCCATTTGCTTCACTTCAATGCTAAGACAATAAGACATTAGTCCAATGTGTGTCATCTTGAACTCTCTTATCATTGACTTCTTGAGTTCATCAATCATACTTTTAAAATTTACTGTAAAGATCAAATCATCCATGTTCATGCACACGAGCATTATAATTCCATTTTCAAATTTCACGTAAAGTGCATATTCACTTATGCATTTTGAAAAACCATGTCCTTAGAAATACTTGTCAATTCTAGTATTCCAAGCACGTGGTGCCTACTTTAGACTATATAAGGCCTTCTTCAACTTTAACACTTTACCTTCTTGCCCCTTGGCAAATCCTTCTGGTTGCTCCACATAAACTTCTCCTTCAAAAAGTCTATTTAGAAATGTAGGCTTCATATCCGTTTGATGGATTTTCCACCTATATTGAGTATCAATAGCAATAATCATTGGGATAGTTTCTAAGCAAGTAATAGGAGAAAATACCTCTTCATAGTCAATACCATGCTTTTGCTTGTAACCTTTTGCCACAAGTCTTGTCTTGTACTACTCAACTTCGCCTTTGACGTTTTTCTTAGCCTTGTGTACCTACTTGACTCCAATATCCTTTTGGCCTTTGGGAAGGGTCTTCAACTCCCACGTATCATTCTTTTATACTGAATTTATCTCCTCATCCATCGCTAGTCTCCATTTCTAGTTTTTTATTGCTTCTTCCAAAACTAAAGGTTCGAAGTCATATAAACAAAGAAGCAGTATCTTGTCAGTTACCTCATAGAAATCATGTGAACTTATTGCCTTAAGTTCTCCTTCACTTGAACTTGAAGGTGAGTCTTGGTATGGGGTTGGACTTTAAGGTTGTTGGACTTCTTTAGTTGATTCACCCATCTCTTCTTCATCATACAGGAAGAAAGTCATACCTTTCATTTTTTTTAATGCTCGAATCCCATGCTTCTTCATCGAACTCTACGTCTCTACTTACTACTACCTTCCTTGTGATCAGATTATAGATATTGTAACCTTTCGACTGCTTGTCGTAACCAACGAACACATGTTTCTCACTTATATCATCAAACTTGGATCGCCTTTGGTACGCTATGCTTCTGAATATCCTTAGGTGAGATACGGTAGGCTTCAATCCATTTCATACTACTTGTGGAGTTTTGTTATCTAAACTCTTTGATGGAGAACGACTTAATAAATATACTGCACAATCAACCGCCTCGGCCTAAAACTCCTTTAGCATCTTTTTACTTTTCAACATGCTTTGGACCATATTGAGAATGGTTCTATTCTTTATGTCCATAACTCTAATTTGATGTAGGGAGTAAGGAGTCATTAGAAATCTCCAGATCTTATTATCCTCATAAAAATTGTTAAATTCTTTTGATAAAAATTCTTTACCTTTATTGAATCTCATGGATTTAATTTTTAAATATTTCTCCTTTTCAACCATAACTTTAAATGTCTTAAAAGCTTCAAAAGCTTAAGATTTGTATTTTAGAAAATATACCCAAGTCTTCTTGAAATGTCATCAATAAAGAGCATATAGTAAAGATTTTTACTATGAGAGAGCGGAGTAATTGGACAACACAAATCCGTGTGAAATAGTTGTACAGGCTCTTTAGCTCTTAATGTCTCTTTTTTCAGGACCAAACTCCTAGCATGCTTCCAAGTAGGCATCCTACACACATACTTGATTGGGACGATTATTAGATCCAACCCTTTCACCACTTCCTTGTAATATAATAACTTTAAGTCACCAAAGTTTAAGTGCTCGTACCTCATGTGCCAAAGCCACGAATGATCTGTCAAACAACTCTTTTCATAAAAACCGTCCCTTATCTCTCTCAAGCCCTAGGCGATTTTCATGATCCATAGTATTTCGATTCTTCTAAATTCTAGGGTTTAAATTCTTTCTATCTCAAATCATGTTAATCTTATACATAATCCAATTAGGGTTTTGTTTTTTAACCGGTTAGGTTTGGGCAATTATGATAACCTTTTTTCAAAGGGTGGATTCGTTTCATGCCCTAGTGTTGTTTCATTCGTATTGTTTACATGGTTATCATATGATTGCTGGATTCGATTTGAATTCAGTGATTGGGAGAGGGCTGATTCTTTGATCCGATTAGGGTTTTAGAGTCTTCTTGATGTCAATAATTCTGATTAGGGGTTATTGATTTCATGAGGGTCGGTTTGTTGGTCTTTCTGGGTTGATCCAAATCCGTTTGGGGATTGGTTGGGTGATCGACTTAGGGTTTCTTTACCAATTTTGGTTTGATTCTCTTTGTTCGATCTTTGGCTGTCTTAGGAGCGTTTGTATTTTTTGTTCATTCTACCTTTGGGATGTTCAATTCAATCTCCTAAGTTGCGTCCTACTATGGTTCTGATTAGGGCCCCTTCCTAATCTTTTTCATATTTAGGTTTGTTTGCGGCAAGTTTCTGGGTTCGCTAATTAGTTTTAGGCTCCTGAAGATTTGTTGCTGGTTATGGGTTATGGGTGCGATTCTGGGATGTAGTTCGATTAGGGTTTTCATCCAAGAATCTTGGTTGCTGTTGGTTGCATGTAGCGGCGAGGGTGGAGTGGTGTTGTTATCATTCTTCGTTTGTTGTAATGCTTGGTGGTTCGACAAGGGGCTGATTTCTAGTCCTTTATTGCTGGTTCGTGGTTGTCATGGCTGATCCTGATCACTTGTTAGTGTCGAAGTCAGTTGTGTGGTGGTGCGACTCATATTTGTTTGGTTTCATACGTGTTCTTGATCCAAGCTGTGTAGGTCGCTGGTCGTGGTGGTTCGATTTCTGTTGAGGATACTAGGGTTTCTTCATACTTGGTCGGGTCACCAGGTTGTTGCATTGATCTGCATGGGTTTCTTGAAGTCCATTCGGGTTGACAGGTTGTTTGTGGCTGTTTTTCAGCCTTGCTGATGTGCTTGGACCTTTTGCCATCTCCTAGTATTGGTAGGGCAGGTACATCATTGTCGTTGACATGGAAGTTAGTGTAGTACTCGGGCGTCAACTTAGGGTGATTTGAAGACGGAGCTGCTCACTATGGAAGTGGTTCATGGAACCTCGACTTAGTTACATTTAGATTGTTAATTTGAATGTAATTTGTTTTCTATTCTGTTTGTTATAGCAGTTTAGTGTTTGTTGCTGCGATTAGCGGCTTGTTTAGCTTTGTTACATATGTAGAGTCATATCGCCTATGTAACGGGCACAGGGCATGGGATGTACGTCCATGTTAATTGTACTTCATTGAATTTTTGGATATATTTACCGGGGTTTTAAGGCCCTTTTACCCAAAAAAACAACACTTTAAGCCCTTAGCTTCATCATGTTGAATGTTTATAAAGAACATTCGATTGTTAGTCATAGGAACTTTTGCAATGAGCTGTCCTTCGTGATTTCTTATTGTAGCTCTATGATCTTTGAAATGAATATCGTAGGTTTTTCTCTAATACTTGTCCCACGCTTAAAATATTACTTTTAAGGTTGGGCACATTATATACATCCAAAATATATTGGTGACTATCATCTTTAGCTCACATTAGTATTTTACATTTTCCTTTCACCAGTTCCTTTGATTCGTCTCTAAAGGTGACATTACTTTTACTTTTCTCTATCTTTACGAACAAGTCTTCTTCACCCGTCATATGGTTACTCGCAGCAGAATCTATATGACATGGCTATATCCTCTCTTCTTGTTCAATATGTCTTGCCATTAGCAAAGTAAGCTTATCATTGTCTTCAACTTCCACAAGATTAGCCTTTTCTTCAACTTATATTGAGCTAGTACACTCGTTGGTATAATGACCATATTTGCGATAATTGTAACATTGTATATAAGGCTTACCTCCTCTTTGAGATTGAAAGCCTATTCCACAACCTTTTCTATATGGAGACCATTGGTTCTCATCTTCTTTGTTGACATCTTCTCTTCCTCTTCTTCGGCCTTGAAAACCACCACAATCTTGCGTCCTCGTCCTTGCTCATTTCTATGTAGAAAGCTCTTTTCTCTTTTTTTGAAAGAGACATTTGAGTATAAAGCTTGCTCCAAGGGTTCTTTCCCACTTGTTTTTTTAAACTTCTCTTCATGGGCCTGTAAAGATCTCATGAGTTGATCAACGGTCATAGATTCGATGTCTTTTGACTCTTTTATGGCCACGACAATGTAATCAAAGCTTAGTGGCAAAGAGCGAAGAATCATTTCTATCACCCTTGTGTCATTCAAGCTTTCACCATTTCTCTTCATTTCATTTAAAATGGTCATGACACGAGTGAAATAATTCGAAATGGTTTCAGATTCCTCCATTTGGAGTTTTAGAACTCTCATCTAAGAGTTTGAAGGCATACCTTTTTCACCTTATCAATTCCTTTGAAAGAATTTTGAAGGATTTCCCTTGCTTCATTAGAAGTGGTTGCATTTTTTAACTTTCTCAAACATCGAATCATCAAGACATTGAAATATTAGTGTAAGAGCACTATGGCCTTTTAGGCTTACGAAGAGAGGAACATATAAGAGAAAGTTTACAATGTATTGGATTATTTAAGCTTTGCTTGATTACGAATGCTTACATCCATCACTTATTTATACTAGTCCATGGAAGGTTCTAAATACAAGATTTTTTCATGGATACTTCTTACATTATCTTGATAATTCCTATCCAATCTAGATAACTTTAACTACATATTTTTAATACCATTCTAGATATTTCATAAGGATATTTTCTATGATCATTCTACGACATTCCAGAAGCTTCTTCTATATAGGCTCGTGCTTTTATAAATAGTTCAATCTTTATTGGACTAAATCCAGTTTGTGATCAAACACACGACATTCCAGAAGCTTCTTCTGTATGGGCTCGGGCTTTTATAAATAGTACAATCTTTATTGGACTAAATTGAGTTTACAATCCAACACAAGACACACACAGAAAGGATTGTTGTTTATATCCCTCCCAAAATATATGTTTTCCATTTCAGTGTACGAGAAGAAATGTTAGAATTCCTATAGCATAGTCGCACATAAATGATTTAGATAATATTTCTTGGACCATATCTTCCACAATTTCAAATTGTTGTACTGCTCCTACTTATCTCTTGATTTATAACTCTAGATAGGGTGAAATTAGTCCACGGAATGAACTAAAGACACTCTTATAATCACAAAAAGTTGAGTGACATGTGGCAAGAACGGGGATAATTAATAGAGAAAACAAGTTATATTTGTCGTGTGTGAGTTAACAAAGTTTAATAGACAAGGATACTAGAGCTAGAATCATAACTTATAAAGATGTATTATTTTTAAAGTTGACTTTGAAAATTAAATGATACTATGATTCCTAGAAAATAAGAAAACTGTACTTAGAAGATAGTACAGCAAAAATGTGATATGTTACCACATATGAGAAGTAATATCAACAAATAAGGGCATTTTGAAACACAGCTTATGACTTGATGTATGAACTTTTAGTGAGGTTATATGTACAGAGAACATGCTGCATTTTCAGACAAATTACTGATCACGTCGAAAAATTATTAACCTAAAAGCCATAATAGCACATGGCAAGCAAAACTACAATCATCAACTTGCAGGTCCAGCATATATACTAGACATTTACACAAATATCTATCTAAATGTCTGTTATTCACCTGCCACGACCATCAAAAGCATCTATAAAGAGTCAAAAAAAATTCATCAATTCACATAACAATCTTCATCATCTTTCTTTCTCCATACCTAATTAGTCACACGCTAAGCTTTCTACCCAAAACCATGAAGGTATAGTTTATTTTTCTGTAAAAATTTACATAACTATATGTCTACCTCCACTGACTCATAATTGCATATCTTATTCCAGTGTTTAGGAGGAATGCATTACAAGTTTAAGCAGACTGACAGTGAGTACCTAAAAGACGTTACTTCAGGTAAGTCATGCCATGTTATCAACATTTTTACAACATATATGTTATGCTTTTTTTTATCAAGGGAATCAAAATCAAATGATTAATGTGTCTTACTACTCTATGCAGCAAGTGCTGATGGCGAGCATCGGTCTGAACTCTTTCATGGATTCCAGAAAATTAAGGCTCTTGAAAAAGATGTTATCATCACTGATCTAGCAACACCAAACTTTATCACGTATGTTGAGAATATGATGAAAAACGAAACAAGAATGACACTAGATGAACTAAAGCTTGTCAACGAGAAGTTAGAGAAGGTTCTTATCACATGTGCAAGGAAAAGCATACATCGGAGAACCACTACACGTGGTAGTACGCTTCTAGAAGAGGATAAAAAGAAAGAAATGAAAGCAATAGCCAATCCACATCAGCATTGCTCATCTGGTTCAGAAGTTCGGTTACCAAAAACAAGTATATCAACGGACCGAAGAACAACACTTTTGGAGCTCTTTGAGAAAATAAAAATGGGAGAAGAAAAAGTTGAAGCAAAACATAACATAGGAAAACAGAATGAAAAGAAAACTGTTATATCTCCTGTTCATTTTGTGGGAAAAATACTTAAACGAAAAATGAGTCACCCTTCCTCTAAGCACTCTACATCAGCTTCTGTAGGAACCATTGACTCTACTATAACTGATGAAAAACTGCACAAGGTATATCAATTTTATCATAGCATAGAAATTCTTTTTTACTGATTATGGTAATATACTATTTAGTCCAGTTTCCTAGACATTTGGGCATCCCATAACTGATGTCAAATCAGTTAATACAAGTGTTAATTTAATTTTAGTATCGTAATACGAAACATATATATATGCAGATCCTCTGCATGCTCCAGAGGTTTTATCCTGAAACCTCAGCTATTTCACAAAAATCTCAGACCTTGGGGAAATATGTGACAAATGGCAACTTCCCTGACGAGGAAGGGTATAGAAACAAAAAACATATGTTACCCAAAGATTTCACAACTGGCCATTCTAGGGAAGTTTCTGAAATAAGTGCAAAACACACCAAGAACAAGGTAACCCGTCTTACATGTGGTGGGGGTGATACCAACTGGAAAAGAGAATGCTGGATCAAATCAGATGCAGATTGTAAGTATGCAAAATCATATATAACATCTAACGCATAACTTCATTACGTACATGATATTAAAATCGAATCATATTGGTATTTCATCTAAATAGGATTGTTAAAATTGAAGCCAAACAAAAAATTTAAATCAGCAATATATACAGGCACTTATAACCACCCCTGATTAACTATATTATATGAGAAATTTGTAAATAGTACAAGATATGGGTAAACAAAATAATGCATGTGGAATATATTAAACAACAAAATATTGGTAATAGTCATGAAGTATTTTCCGAATGTCTTTTTCTCTATTGTTCTTCACCGCTACTGTTATACGAGTATTAGTTTTAGGGCCAGGTTTAGAGTCAGGTGTTAAGTATTGGCTCTGATGAAAACTTACTCTATCCCTATAGCTGTGAACCAGCTTATCTTGACAAAAGGCATAGCTTTCACTGCACATAGTTTATGAAGCCCCTTATAACATAAACACAATTTAGATTTTGGATTATATCTAAAAACTTTATATCTCTGCTATATTTATATCCAACTCATTACTTCAATTTTCTGTATAGACTTAATATTGGAGCTGTAAACGAGAAGAAATGACGATGGATGGCGAACTTGGTTAAAATTGGGTTGGAAGCACATTGAAAAAATGAGATGGAAGAAATTCATTTATTGGTAGTTAGCTTGTTGAGATAAAGTAGCAGATGACAACCACCAAAGTCACGGCATTTTCCTTTTTTCGACACAAGAATGGTTACGAAGAGGGAAAACGTGAATTAAACATGCATCATTTAGAGGTGAAATGGTGGTGGTGACATTTGATGGTTTGTATAGAGACGACTCTAAGAGTATTGTGTCATATCAGCTTGTGCATCTTTTAATTATGTAATGTATGCGATATCTCTAAAGTAATTTGTTAGGGATAGGAGGAAAGGTTCCTGTAGCAATATAATATATTAGCAATTATTTATTTAAAAATCACAAAATGCGATACTTTCCAGTCATGATAATAACTTTAGGAAGACTAAAAAGAAGTTTAGCACACCAGACTCGAAACATGCATCTAAAAACTTGTACAACGCTAAATATCTGTTTATGATGGAACTACTATAGAAGTGACTGTCATGGTTTGGTATACTTAATGCTTCTTAGATGCTAAGCAAGACAGCAAGTATCAAAACATGTTCTTCACATGTCCGACACTTGTACGCTAATTATCAAATGCTCCAATGCGACAAGTACAGAAACATGACAACCTATTAAGAATATCGAACTCTCATAATAGGTCAAAAGCGTGTCAAGAAGAAATCTAGACAAGAAAGTGACAGCTTTGGTTATTTTTTTCTTTTTTGTTGTCGATAAGCTTTCTAGATAAAAAATATCAGATTGCGGACATTGGGTGCTTGTAATCGAGTCAATACAATGTTAAAAAGTTCAATACAAGTCCCGAGTCTAATGTTTGCGCCTTTGATTCCACCCAGCATGATTTACAAAAATTGGTTTTTTTTTAACCTACAATTACCAACAATATGCCCATTACATAAGCACCCACATGTAGCATGAAACTCACTAATGCCACAAACCAAGTGTTATCGACTTATTTCATGTTAGTATACAACGATTTAGAATTTTAACCA
The DNA here is from genome assembly GCA_910596185.1 of Chrysanthemum makinoi. NCBI lineage: Eukaryota > Viridiplantae > Streptophyta > Magnoliopsida > Asterales > Asteraceae > Chrysanthemum > Chrysanthemum makinoi. Next base: position 42,878,943 of record OU343225.1, on the reverse strand, counting down.
TAAACACATGAAACATGTTTTTTGAGATGATACAATACCTCATTTCCAACCAAACATTTGCAAGGGTAATAGACACTTCAAATGATTATGAGAAATGATACATGAACCTAAACTTAGGCCTAAATTTAGACATAAAACCAAGTGTTAACATCCTGTAGACAGGGACCCACTTATTTTACAACCCATCAAGATGTTGACACTTGGTATTAGGTCTAAGTTTAGGTCCATGTATCATTTCTCGATGATTATACACACTGAAATTGTTAATTATCATTTCTCAAATGGTACAACTTGGAAGACAATTACTAGTTCTACATAATTGAATACACACTGAAATTGTTAAAAGAAGTATGTGTAATGATTAATAATAATAATAATAATAATAATAATGACTGATTGGACTCACCACAGCTATAATTCACCAAACAAATTGTGTCAGAGAATACGAAGAATGTAGTTTGAGACTTCGAGTCGTACTTATTATTTATTATATGGGCCGAGGGTGTAAATATTTTGGCCCATTGAAGCCCTAAAACAAGGACATGGCTGATGACTTCTTTCTGATCCATTTACTAATTAAAATATGAAATAATAATGTAATTTCGTTAATAACGTGAGCTAAAAAAACGTTTCACCAAATGTTATAAAATGTCAAAATGTGTTTTTATATGCACATTTTGAGGACGTGTCACGTAAAAATACAGTGGTACGTGTCACGTCTTGGGGTATGCTACTTCATGCTTGCTCATAGCATGCATATTGCAACACCTTTTGAAGTATTGTCACATGAAACGATGTTATAATTGAGTAGTGATAAGGAGATATATATCATGTACTAAGGGTGCGTTTGGTATCCCATTATGGGAATGACACTATGACTATGAAAGTGATTAAAGGTGTTTGTTTAAGATGAGGGGGTCACCACTATGGTATTGAATGATAAATATAATCCATACTCCATATACATCTAAAGAGAAGAGGTAGGAATGGATTTTTCATTGGTGAGGGACCCATCACTACTATCAAACACATACCCAATGTCATTCATGAAAGCATACCAAAAGCACCCAACTTTATGCTTAATCAATTTATTATTTGACACATCAGTACATCACATGCATATTTTCTCTCTTCTAATATTAATTTTTGATTTTGACACATACATCAATCTTGTTGTTAACATATTTGTAGGGATACATGTTAATGAAAAATACTTTTCTTTTTCACAGCTTAAACCATTTTCACTGAGATATTTATGTACACATAAATAATTGGTACAGTATTATTAGGTCGATATTTAGACCAATTACCCTCAACAAGAAGAGGTCACCTAAGGTTTGCTGGTATAAGTCTTTTATTTTAAACTAATTCATTTTCAACAAGTAACACTAGTGCTTACCATTGACAACATGCATCACTCGTGATCTGTGACACCATCAGTGTACGAGACTTCGTGATTTAAATCCATTGAACATAATTCAAGAACTTACACAAAACACACACGTAAAAGAATTAAACGCCTTCAGTGACTTCAAAATTTTTGAACGTCTCAGTAGAGGACGATCAAAGTTTGACAATTTGTGTTTCCAACTTTGATTTGTATGGTCACTTCAAATATTGCGTAAACTACCACCTAATGTAAAATTCAAAAATGCAAGTTTATTGGCCATTAGGATCAATTCGATACATATATGGGTGGGGAAAAAGATTAATTAGTGGCTCGAATAGGTGTTAGGCTCGAATAGTGGCTATACTAGTATGATGTTGTTGCATGACCGTGCAAAGCAGCGGCATCCGGTAGCGGAACTTGACCATTTATTTTCGAAGGGCTGAATCGGAGATTTTCTTGTAATCTCAACTAAATTACCCTTAAAACCTATAATATTACACTAGGTGCCGTAAATTTTGGTGGGGTCGGGAACCTCCTGATAACATAAAATAATCATGATATTCTAAGCGTTAATTTCCCCCTTTATCATCACATTACGATTAAAATGCTATTAGAAACATCATTATTCCTTATTATTTCATTTCAGGATCTATTTCATACAAGGAAGCGGTAAATGGACGTTTCTAATCCCAATGATGATTTTCTCTCAACTACGGTGTAACCAAGTGATGAAGTTACGCCGTAATCAAAGTTCGTGAAGAATACGGCGTAACAATGAATTGAAGTTACGCCGTAACAAGACCGCTGAATATGAAGCATCAACTTTACAAAAGACTGCGGCGTAACCCTCAGCTCAGGTTACGCCGTAACAGCCGATAAGCATCTGATTTACAAAGACTATGGTGTAACCCTCAGCTCAGGTTACGCCGTAACCATGGATAAGCACAAGATTTTGAAGAGTTACGGCGTAACTAATTAATAAATGTTACGCCGTAACTGGTATCCGAGCCTATAAATAGACGAAGTTTTCATCAGTTATAGACATCTCTCCTTTCCCAAACCTTTCTAGGGTTTGGGGAGATCAAACACAGAAGAAGAATTATGGTTTAGGAGTATGAATAACGAAGTTCTAGTCTACGATTTCCGTTGTATTCGAGTTTGAATTCCTTTTATATTTTTCTAGGGTTTATATTATGGATTCATGTTATTAATTTAAGTTTGCATTTATATTATTGATATTCTCTTTATTTCTTTAAAGACATTTACTAGTCTTGTCATAGATCGCTAGTCTTGGTAATATTATAAGCTTGTTAGTATCTAAAGGGCTTGGAGAATTGACCAACTGACCTCAGTCTAATAGATTGCGTAGTATGGAAGGAATTGGCCATAGTACAACCACTCTTCGTGTGCGAACTGACCAAATGATCACCTATCAAGTGGAGGTATTTAAGAAGCTAGAGGAAATCTAAGTTCCTAACGGCCGGGTTTCCATAGACTAGATCTAGTAGATTTGGTCCTTAATGACTGCTATTAGGTTGCCAAATGATCCCGGGTGACCTGTTCATCTTGGTGAGGAATCTAAGAATTATAGGCCATGACGAATTGATCAAAGGAGTCTGGCGATAATTAACCACTATATTGAACCCTTATATTGAGAATCAATTCTTATTTGTATTCTTTATTAAGCTTTGCTTTTCTATCTCTTTATCCTAAATTCTTGTGTCTGTCTGATTGGAATAATTATATCATATCAATAGATTATCAATATCTTAGTTCTTTCAAGGTTACAGCTCTCTTGGGACGACACTCGGATTTACCTAAGGCTTTACTTCATCTGATCGGGTTCTCTGCCCGTTAGAATGTGTTTATCCTAAGTTTGTCTAAGTTTTATAAATATTAAAAGCAGGATGAAATAGCACATCAGCTTTTTGGCGCCGCTGCCAGGGAGCAGTTAATGAAAGATCTAAGGTATGAACTATCATATTTACCTAAGTAAGAGACGTGAGTACTTCCAAACCGCATAAGGTACGTATCTCAATCTCTCGTATTGCAATTTTCCTCATTTACTCTTTGAAGCTATTAGTTATGGCGTAACCTCTATTTGAGTTACGACGTAACCATTAAATAATATTAAAAATGTTAATAATAAAAAATTAATTACGGCGTAACCCTTTCTCTAATTTTTCCGTAACATTCGGGCGGTATAAAACCCTGATACATATGAAAAACTAGGTTTTTACCAACACACACAACTTTTCACCGCCCGCATCTACAGTAATTTTTTTCCAAAAAGTTACTGTGAAGATTTCTTTGTTCCCTCAATCAAGCAATGGTTGGTAAGATCTAACCCTACTCTTTTTGATTCATTTCATTCAATTATTCAATTAGGGTTTATGTTTTCGTATTTGGGGATCTTGCTTCTTTCATTATTATTATTGCTATTGGCTTGGTTAATATATGGTTATAATGAATTCCCCATGTTATTTTGATTCGTGTCATATCATTATTGGTCATTTGGGATGTTTTGACCTAGTTTAAGTGGGTTTTGGGTAAAACATGTACCTAATGGTTTAGGCGCGGTCCCTCAGCACTAATAGGTTAAAAATTGATAATTCTTTTTACCCTTGGAATAAAATTGATGGTTACGGCATAATCTATTGCTTATCATAACCGAGTTCTGTGCTGAGTTTCTGGGGAAGGTTACGGTGTAATCTGTGATGTTGGTTACGCCGTAACTGGTCATCAGTATACACAAATTCTGACTTATATTTGTTTTCCTTTCAGACGACAACAACAACCCCAACCTCGCTGAATGGGTCAGGTTTTTGGCATTCGAGGATGAAGAGATTAGGTAGCTATGCAGGGATGATTACTTGATGCTGACAAGAAAAGATATTGATCAGCTCGAAGCTCTTGACTTCGAGGCATTTGATGGGATCGATAATGGGTCTGCGGGTAGGAAGCTCAGAAATTTCTGCAAAATAAAGTTTACAAACTCCAAGGATTCATTTACTTGCAATGCTTGGTTGAGGCTCTTTAGGATAAATGAGCCAACAATTCACGAATATGTTCGAGAGTTTCTAGCGACGGTTGAGTTCAAGAATGAGATTAACAATGATGACCAGGTGGCATTGTATTTTCAGCTAGGGGGAGAGAAAAGGCAGTTGACATTGAATGAGTTTATCGTGAGAATGGGTTTGTATACGCAGGAGAAGTTAAATTATGATGTTTTTGATAAATTTTACAGGACTTGTTGGAGGCATTGGCCCGAAACCTATGATCCCACTAACTACTTCAATCGCATTCCTGTTGTGCCAGGGTACAACTCGAGGCACCCACCTACTTACACCTTGGTTAGGAGCCTAATTCACCGACTTGTGCACAGACTCATTGCTTGTTCTATAAGAGCAAGACATTCGGAAAAAGAAAAAATGACCATGGATGACCTATACCTCTTGAATGGGATGGACGGGGGCAATCACATTGATGTCCCCCATTATTTGGTGAGGTTTATGGCTAATGGGGCAAAGGGTTTCTCCGGGAAGAGTCTGATTCAAGGGGCTCACTTCATTGGTAGGTTGGCTAGGAGTTATGGGTTGATGGATGAGGCTTTGGCTTGGGTGACCCGTGGTAGGGAAACTAGTTTGCTTGGGCTGAATAAGCTGATGGAGTTTGGAATTTGTACCCAAAATGTGCTTGGTGAAGTTGAGTTGATGAAGATAGCCCCGAGGAGAGAAGTTGGGGAAGCTAGCAGTGCTGGACCGAGTGGTGGCCAAGAGGAGGTCGAGGAGCGTGTGCCTAGGGTCGACGTAGGGCACACATAAATGTAGGGGATAGGTTACAGGTGATTGATGAGAGGCTCTAAGGGATGTCCACTTTAATGAGGAGATTGATGGTCTCACTGTGGGTTTATATGGATTGAGTAACCAGTTTTAGTGTTTTTCAGGTACACTTGATCAGGTGCAACAACTGCAACATGACTTTTTCAGCTGGAGTGCGGACCGTACGAGCCAAATGCTTCAGGAGATGCAACTGAACCATCCACGATGGTATGGATCAGCTTACGTATACCAGCCCGACATCCCCGATATCGGCATCCAGCAAGGAGTGGCGTTTATGCAGGAACAGCCAACTCCTGGTAGCACCACCAGCACTCCTTATGACCAGAATCCATTTCATTCAATGGATCATGACCACCACAGGGACGATTGATTCCCCTGTTACTTGAACAATTTCAAAACTTATGTCTGTAATAACTATTAAACTATGATATTTGTGTTGCGGTTAATCAATTGTACCAATAGGTACAAAATTTTCATAGTATTTCTGTGCAGGTTTTGAAACTGTGACGCAATTACAGCGTAACCGTTTAGGTTAGTTACGCCGTAACAAGTGGGCAGGAAGAATTTGTTGAGGGCATTATAGTTGAGGCATAGTCACCGGATAAGATACGCATTAGCAACCTTCTGACCCACTTTTATCCCTTAGTGAGACATCTTGGGCAAGCATTTGAGAGGGAAGTTTATTTCTTTCTCGGTTATTTTTCATTTCTATTTTCTTCTTCCTTTTTATTTTCGTACAAATGGGACTTTGTACACTTCAAGTGGGGGGGATAGGAATAGAAATGAAGTGTTTGATTACTTAGCCTACTTACCCTAATTTTCTAGTTGGTTTTAAAAATTTTAAGCTCTTTTGAAAAAAATTTGTCATATTTTTAACCAATCTAGAATTACATATAGCCGAGCACACTATAGCCCTTATTGTCATTGGTGAGATTTATCCTTTCCGTTTCCCCTATTTTACTCAAATCCACCAAATATTGAGTGTGCCGATAGTATTGTAGACTTTAGAACTTAGCTTTTACATCACTTCGAGACCATAGACGAGTAGTGTATCAAGTTGTCTTGGTGCATTTGGAAGAGGCAATTTGAAAAGGAAAATGTTTTAGGATCAAACCCAAATAGCCATATGTGTTTACTTGTGTGTGTTTATCGATTAGTCGCGTTGACTTTTCGACCTCCGTGATAACCCTTTTTGTTGCACTCACCTTTAGTGCAAGATACCCCTAGTTACACCTATTTGAGCCTATCCTTTCATTTTCTAACCCTTATTTTTGTTACACCTTTACACCTTAGCATACCGTGTAGTCTTATCTTTTGATCTTGAAGTCATTGTTCGCCTTAGTTCGAGGTTTGAGGGAAAGTTTCGGAAAACATGCCAAATCGAAGTCATCCTATTAAAGATCATTGAAGATCCCCCAATATTCTCCTTATGCTCATCTCAAGTGGGGGGATAAGTATGTTAAAAAAAAGAAGAGCACTTTGATAAAAGTGCATATTAGCCCTTATTGATAAAAGTGCAAAATATTGTAGCACTATGTGATTAAAAGAAATTAGCATCAAGAAAAACATCTCGATCACATTCGAAGATTAGAAGTTAGTCAAGACACCATCAGTTCTCGGAAAAGGAAAAATATTCAAATGGTGCATTCCCATGACGTATTATGATCCTATTTTCATATCTCGAAGTTGAACCTTGAATGAACGGTGGGGCGATGGCAACTTGGTTTGAAGCTAAGACTATTTGTTTTTCTTTTTCTTTACACCCATTAAAATATCCCATGCCTTACCATAACCTTTTTCGTCTTGAAGCGTGTCTAGGTGATGCAGCGAGTAATCCTTGATGTCTTGGCCATGGATTTGGTCATGTATCATTGATTTTTTCCACTTCGCCGTGACACGTTAGTAATGAAACTACCCCCATAACCTTTGAATCACTATCAACCCAACATTGCTTTCTAAAACTGTCTTGACCTTAGCTCTAGTGATGGAGATGTGTGTAATCACCAAGCTTATGATAGAATACTTGCTATGTCCGAGCAATTGAGTGATCACCCCAAAATTAACACTTGGATTAGGATGAGCGTGAGAGTGTTTTCATTCTCATTTCGTGAGGTGTTCAACTCTTATAAATATTCTAGTACGGAACTTTTAACTGCACATTCCTTGGTTTACTCCGGGGATGTATCTTTTACAATCTAAAAAAGTCTACTTGAGGGCAAGTGGAGTTCAAGTGGGGGATATTTGATAACATCAAATAATCATGATATTCTAAGCGTTAATTTCCCCCTTTATCATCACATTATGATTAAAATGCTATTAGAAACATCCTTATTCCTTATTATTTCATTTCAGGATCTATTTCATACAAGGAAGCGGTAAATGGACGTTTCTATGCCCAAGGATGATTTTTCTCTCAACTACGGCGTAACCAAGTGATGAAGTTACGCCGTAATCAAACTTCGTGAAGAATACGGCGTAACAATGAAGTGAAGTTACGCCGTAACAAGACCGCTGAATATGAAGCATCGACTTTACAAAAGACTGCGGCGTAACCCTCAGCTCAGGTTACGCCGTAACAGCCGATAAGCATCTGATCTACAAAGACTACGACGTAACCCTCAGCTCAGGTTACGCCGTAACCATGGATAAGCATAATATTTTGAAGAGTTACAGCGTAACTAATTAATAAATGTTACGCTGTAACTGGTATCCAAGCCTATAAATAGACGAAGTTTTCATTAGTTATAGGCATCTCTCCTTTCCCAAACCTTTCTAGGGTTTGGGGAGATCAAACACAGAAGAAGAATTATGGTTTAGGAGTATGAATAATGAAGTTCTCGTTTATGATTTCCGTTGTATTCGAGTTTGAATTCCTTTTATATTTTTCTAGGGTTTATATTATGGATTCATGTTATTAATTTAAGTTTACATTTATGTTATTGATATTCTCTTTATTTCTTTAAAGACATTTACTAGTCTTGTCATAGATCGCTAGTATTGGTAATAATATAAGCTTGTTAGTATCTAAAGGGCTTGGAGAATTGACCAACCTCAGTCTAACAGGTTGCGAAGTATGGAAGGAATTGGCCATAGTGCAACCACTTTTCGTGTGCGAACTGACCAAATGATCACCTATCAAGTGGAGGTATTTAAGAAGCTAGAAGAAATCTAAGTTCCTAACGGCCGGGTTTTCATAGACTAGATCTAGTAGATTTGGCCCTTAATAACTGCTATTAGGTTGCCAAATGATCCCGATTGACCTGTTCATCTTGGTGAGGAATCTAAAAATCATAGGCCATGACGAATTGACCAAAGGAGTCTGGCGATAATTAACCACTATATTGAACCCTTATATTGAGAATCAATTCTTATCTGTATTCTTTATTAAGCTTTGATTTTCTACTCTTTATCCTAAATTCTTGTGTCTGTGTGATTGGAATTATTATATCATATCAATAGATTATCAATATCATTTCTAATATCTTAGTTCTTTCAAGGTCACAGCCCTCTTGGGACGACACTCGGATTTACCTAAGTCTTTACTTCATCTGATCGGGTTCTCTGCCCGTTAGTATGTGTTTATCCTAAGTTTGTCTAAGTTTTATAAATATTAAAAGCAGGATGAAATAGCACATCACCTCCCCTGCCCTCAAAGAGGTACGCCCCTGGCGGCATAAATAAGAAAGAAGACAATGATGATTGGTGATAAAAGAAGTAATAGCTAGTAATGAGACGCCGTTAGTTGTTGATGACCGTGACGGAACCAGGGTGGGTCCCGGGGTCTATGACGTTTATGGATTTTTGTCGTATTATTAATTTTATTTAATATATATATATATATATATATATATATATATATATATATATATATATATATATATGATAAGGTTTTAAAATGTACCATTTTGAGGGGTCGTTTTAGCCCTTATTTGATCACTTTTGTATCCGTTATTGCTTAATATCGTTCCTATTCACTTTTTAGGTCTCTTGAAGGCAAAATGCTGGAATGGCACTTATTTGGACGAAAAGGAGCGAATATATGAAGAAAATGGCCAAAGTCAAAATCGAGACACTCACAGCTGCTGAAAATAGAAGGTGACGGCGTCAGGTGCTAATTGTGTCGCCGTCCGAGGATTTTTGTGACGGTTCAGAACCCAAAACTCGAATTTTCAAGTGACGACGTGCAGTTGTAAAAGAGTAGGCCGTCGCTACTCAGACGGCCTAGATGCAATCCAGACGACGTCCGAAAGCTGAAGAGGACGGCGTTACGGACATAAGGTGACGCCGTCGCAAGGTTAACGTGGCCAAGACGAAACTCTAATGACGGCGTCACGAAACATAAGGTGACGCCGTCGCATATGTAATCTTATATATAGAATCCGAATTTTTCAGTTTTAGGGAGAGTCTTTTGGAGTAAAAACCTAAAACCGAACCTAAGGTGTCTTGTACAGTATTTTAGGGTTTTAAACCCTATCTTACATCAAGATAAGTATTTACTTCATTAATCCAATTATGTCTTTGATTATTTGTGTGTATGCTTGCATGTTCTCCATGTCCGGCTAATTTATTTGTGTGTTTGCTTAGGAAGTATGAAACTTAATTATTGAATATTGATTGGTTGTTTCTTATCTTAGTTGATCAATGATCTAGTAATGCGATAGGTCATTCGTTGTGTACTTAATGCTTGATTCATCTTTGTGAACCTTAGAATATGATTACCTGAGTAGTTGTAGGCTAAATTATCCAAAGAGTGCCTTAGAGTAAGAGTTTATCATCCCTAGTGGGTTTTGTAGACGAGACCCTTTGGTAAGTTCAAAGAGTTAGGGAGAAACGCATACCTTACAACTTTAGACACACAACGCAACTAAGAATAAGGACGTGACAACTCAACCATCAATAGGAGATAATTAAGGAGTAGTACAACCTAAGTAAATACATTTTTAAACTATCATACGAGCACACATTAATTAGATATAGACTCCCACAACCTTAGTTTAGATAATTAGATAATAGTAGAGTAATCGGTAGAAATACCAACCCCCCAAATCCAATACCCGAGATTCGTACCTTTCCATTTCATAAAATATAAAAATACAAAAATAATCTTCTTCAACCTTAACCTTAGCGTAGTAACTTCTTACTAGCATTCCTATTCCCCTAGAGAACGATATCAATACCCGTGGCTTACCCTAATTACTACACTACAACGATTAGGTTCACGCCTAGGTGTTATAAAACTTGCTCGAAGAAAAGGAAGTTTCCTTGACCCAACGAGCGCGTGTAGCGTTATCAAGTTTTTGGCCGGCGGGAATAGAATAGCTAGTAGTAGTCCACCTCGTTTAGGTTTCTTTGCTTGATTCCTATCAAGTAAATTTTTCTCATTTTTTAGCTTTCTCTTAGTCTATCCCCCTTCTTCGTGACCTTTGTTGGTAATCCCATCACTTTTCATCATGGAAGGTGATAACCCACTACCATTCATCAACCCACCACCAAATGACCTGCCAAGAGCCCGTACTCTTGGTGAATACTCAAGACCAAGCCACCTAGGCTATAGGAATACCATTGAGCTTCCCGACCAAGCCCAAACTACGGCCCTGCGATCCGACACCATCCGGTTGGTGCAAAACGGATGTGCATTCCATGGACTTCGTTCGAAGATCCAAATCACATCGAGGGATTTCCTCAAAATTGTCGATTCCATCGATCTTGATGCTACTACTGGAGACCAAGCTACCAAGTCTCTTCCAATTCTCTCTATGGGACCAAGCTAGTAATTGGCTTGAGCGACTTCCCACCGGCTCCATCTCAAGTTGGGATGATCTTACCTCTCGCTTCCTTGCTCAATTTTTCCCACCGGGGAGAACCACTAAGCTTAGGAATGACATCTTGATGTTCCAACAACGTCAAGGTGAATCTCTCTACGATCATGTCAACTTCCCCACTAAGCGATCCATTGATCAAGCGGCCGGTGGAAAACTTAGTGATCTCACCGCAGAAGAATCATGGGGTATAATAGAGGACCTCGCCCTCTATGACAACGAAAGTTGGGATGACCCCGTGAGCTGCCCAAAACCGTTAAGGCAATCTCCTTGCCTCCTTCCGACCGTAGGATGATCGAACTTGAAGATCTAGTTAGATTCCTCATGAGCTCCTACGAAAATCCTAAATCTTCACACCATGTGAACAAAGTTTCTTCCTCGTGTGAGCCGTTTTGTGATCCTCATAACACGCACACTAGCACTCGATCCCCAGAACATGCTTCCGTTGACTACGATCCTCACGTGATAATGGAACGGAGGAAGATTCCCTACAATATCCGGACCTAGGAATTTCAATGAAACCCGAGAGGCATGGAAAGGCAAGCCCGACTTCATGGGACAAACCAAAGAATTCACTTCCAATGATTTCTCATGGCCCCCATCTAACGGTCCTAACCAACAAAACATCGAAGGGATGTTGCAAAACCTAGTTGCATCCCAAGAAACCCAAATGGCTAAGCTCTCGGACCGCTTTAACCATCAACAAGCAGAGATGGATAGGAAAATAGACAACCTTTTGAAAGCCATAACTAATAGTGATAAGAAGGTTAGTGCTATCTCAACTCCCGAGCCTTCAGGTATAGAGATTAAGGATCCAAGCAAGCTAACTAAGCATGTCCAATTCGTCAATACCATCGCCTTAGTTGAACCTAATGAAACAAATGACGAAGAGGACTATACACTTGTGGATGATGAAACACCCGAGGAAGTAGATGAAGTAGACATTGACTATTTCAACAAATTTCCTACGGAAGAAGAACTATCTCACCACCCTCACTTAGTGCGTGACCTCCGTCACATGTATGTTAGGAAAAGCCCTCGAATCAAGTTTGGGAACCCTTGGAATCTTAACATACCATGTTTCATAGGACACCTTTTTGTGGCAAAAGCCTACATTGATCGCAAATCCCCAATCAACATAATGACTAGCACCTACTACAATTGGATAATGATGAGGCCTATCCCAACTAGGCAAGACCCCGATAATCCTAGTGATAAGTGCAATTTTCTTGGTAGAGTTAAGGGATTGCCCGTCTATGTAGGTAGTTTCACGTTTCCTACGGACTTCATAATTGTGGATGATATTAGCACGGCCATAGACCCTAGCTTGTCCCATGTTATTTTAGGAAAACCTTTCATAGAAAGCACCGGGATGACCTATAATCCCTCATTAGGAGTAGTGCGATTCAAGAATGAGACCGATGACATAGCTTACCAAATGCCGTTTAATATTGAGAAGTTTTCATCACTCTCTAATGATGAAAAGGAACTTAAACTGTCGGTCTATTATAGGAATGATGAGGATAGGGAAAAAGGTGTTGATTATGTTATGGCTAAGATTTTCGGATTCTATAAGGATTGCTTGAGCCTAGGATCGGAATATAGGACCAATTGGGGAAAGGATGAACTCTTAGAGAAGTGCATTATAGGGCACTTCTACAACAGGAATCCCCCATTAGAGACCGTCAAGAGGGCGATGGTGAGGAAACGTAGGAGCACGACTATGAGTCTAGCTACAAGACTCTTAAATAAAGAAAAGCGCTTCGTGGGAGGCAACCCATACTTAATTGTTTGCTTGTTAGTGTCATATATCTTTTATTAATTGTTTATCCTCATGTTTAAATTTGTAAAAATGCTTTATTTTGTTTTTAACCTCGTCTTAATTGCATATAAAGGTATTTTACATAAGGGATAAGTGTAAGGAGGATTACACACGTTTTCAAAAGAAACGTAAACATGAGAATAACAATTAACTAAAAGATATTTATGTTTGTTTGTTCGAGTCAAATGCTTGTATCGAGTCATAATGGATGTTTTGCGAAATTTTTCCGATTCTAAAGATATAAATTTTCGAATTTTTCCAGAAAATCGCACCGGTTTTTTGTCAGATAACTGACGTCAGATTGCAACTGACGGTCCAGAAGGAGTAAAACATCGATTACTTTTCTCTCGTTTTCTGAGCTACTTATAAATTTTTGGAATTTTCCAGGTCTTAATTTTTTAGAAATTGAAACATCCATTCCACAAGCATTATATCCTAGTTTAAATCGAGTCTTATATATATTACTACCGCTGATTTTACGCGAAGGTTTCGTTTGTTTTCTTCAAGTGTGCAGGTTTAGTTTGTCAAGAAGAAGTTACATAAGATTGGAAGGAGCTTTTCACGCATACATTCTTCTTGGAAAGGATTTAACCACCACTTTACACGGATCTTACCAAGCTAATCTGGGGAGTATTAGTTTCTTTCGTTTTTAATTACCTTCCATTATCATAACTTTGATACTTTTGGGGAACATTGGGGACAATGTTCAGTTTAAGTGTAGGGAGGGAAAATAAAACGGGAACTTTGAAACTATGCTTATCCTTGACTATTTGCTTTGTCCGATTGTGATTGTGTAATAAACCATGAGAAAATGTCGGTTAGGGTAATTTTGGCACCAAATTTAAAATTTTTCATGACATATAGGAGTGGGCCATTAGTCTTAACAAAAGCGTCTCATGGATAGGAAGTTGCATGACTAGCACAAAAACCCTTTACCACCCAAATTCCACCAAAATGTGAGGATCGCCCTTAGATTAGTAGGAATTAAAGCATTCATCTTCAATGCTTAGAGTGTGAACCGGTAGTATATTAGATTCTAGAACTTGTTTTGTGATGCATTCCGAGATCGCAAGTGAGACTACACTTGTGTAGTTAGGAATAACTAAATGATAAGAGGCATTAGGATAACCCTTGTTTGATACCCGTAATATAATTACTTCTTCCACATCGGTTGAGTAATTCCCCCACACCCTTTGCGTTGTACTCATCTTTAGTACACGATACCCCTAGTTAACCCCTCGGAGCCTATCCTTTTCGCGGTTCTCGTGATGTTTCGGTTTTTCGGAATATCAATGAAGAGCATTGTTTACACCCCACCCCCAAATATACACCCAAATCGCCTTAGCCTACCCCTTATGCACTCACTTTTAGTGCAAATGTTTGTTATCACCCTAAACCCTTAGTTCAATTATCTAGTTGCTTGCATAAGTTGCTAAGTCGAGTCATATCCTTTGTATACAGTTTTAGGACGATTGGGATTCATGGGAAAAGTTAAAGTTTATGAAATGACGGGAAGGTAACGTTAAATTCAAATTCCCTTTGTTTGCGTAATAATGTACCCCAAGTGTTTTGATCTTTCCAATTCGGGTCAAATTAGTGTTAGAGTAATAAAAACTCAAGTGTAGGGATATGCCTATAAATCCCTATTATTTTGATGTTATCGTAGAGGATGGTAGAGTAAAAGTGTATGATGAAAAAAAAATCGAAAAAAATAGAAAAAGAGAAAAGAAAAAAATATGTAGAGTAAAAAAAAAAAAAAAAAAAAACATACGGGCTACCATCCTACATCTATCCTTTAAAATTATGTTTGTTTATTTCCGTTACCTAGAGTTTTAGAGTGTCGAGTCTTGTCTTAGCAACGCCATTCTTCGTATGCATTTAACATAGAAATTTTTGACTTGCCACCACTAAATAGCCTATCCCACCAAACCCTTGTTTCCCTACCGTAAGCCTAACATTACAACCCTTTAAAAGACCTCTTTGATAGTCTTTCCTAGGTGCTTACGCCAAAGCGATGGAGGTTTGATCTATTCTCAAGCCTATGGTAATCTATGTACTAGGACCGGTTAATGAGTGTTTATCTTCCATTTCCTATTTGTTATATTTCATATATACACCCGAGAGAGATGTGAGTATCCAAACACCCCATGTGAGGTGCTAGTATGTAATTTCCGTGCTTGTTATGACTTTTGCGGGGCTTATATGTGTTGTGGACCGTTTTGAATTAATGCTTCATGACCTCTAACTTATAAATTAATTGGCTAAAAGTACATTTGCTTGAGGACAAGCAAACAACAAGTGTAGGGATATTTGATAAGGTTTTAAAATATACCATTTTGAGGGGTCGTTTTAGCCCTTATTTGATCACTTTTGTATCTGTTATTGCTTAATATCGTTCCTATTCACTTTTTAGGTCTCTTGAAGGCAAAATGCTGGAATGGCACTTATTTGGACGAAAAGGTGCGAATATATGAAGAAAATGGCCAAAGTCAAAATCGAGACACTCACAGCTGCTGAAAATAGAAGGCGACGGCGTCGGTGCTAATGCGACGCCGTCCCGAGGATTTTGTGACGGTTCGAACCCAAACTCGTATTTTCAAGTGACGACGTCCCGTTTAAAAGAGTAGGCCGTCGCTACTCGGGGCGGCCTAGATGCAATCCAGACGACGTCAGAAGCTGAAGAGGACACGGACATAAGGTGACGCCGTCGCAAGGTTAACGTGGCCAAGACGAAACCCTAATGACGGCGACACGACGGCGTCACGAAACATAAGGTGACGCCGTCGCATATGTAATCTTATATATAGAATCCGAATTTTTCAGTTTTAGGGAGAGGCTTTTGGAGTAAAAACCTAAAACCGAACCTAAGGTGTCTTGTACAGTATTTTAGGGTTTTAAACCCTATCTTACATCAAGATAAGTATTTACTTCATTAATCCAATTATGTCTTTGATTATTTGTGTGTATGCTTGCATGTTCTCCATGTTCGGCTAATTTATTTGTGTGTTTGCTTAGGAAGTATGAAACTTAATTATTGAATATTGATTGGTTGTTTCTTATCTTAGTTGATCAATGATCTAGTAATGCGATAGGTCATTCGTTGTGTATTTAATGCTTGATTCATCTTTGTGAACCTTAGAATATGATTACCTGAGTAGTTGAAGGCTAAATTATCCAAAGAGTGCCTTAGAGTAAGAGTTTATCATCCCTAGTGGGTTTTGTAGACGAGACCCTTTGGTAAGTTCAAAGAGTTCGGGAGAAACGCATACCCTACAACTTTAGACACACAACGCAACTAAGAATAAGGACGTGACAACTCAACCATCAATAGGAGATAATTAAGGAGTAGTACAACCTAAGTAAACACATCTTTAAACTATCATACGAGCACACATTAATTAGATATAGACTCCCACAACCTTAGTTTAGATAATTAGATAATAGTAGAGTAATCGGTAGAAATACCAACCCCCAAATCCAATACCCGAGATTCGTACCTTTCCATTTCATAAAATCTAAAAATACAAAAATAATCTTCTTCAACCTTAACCTTAGCGTAGTAACTTCTTACTAGCATTCCTATTCCCCTAGAGAACGATATCAATACTCGTGGCTTACCCTAATTACTACACTACAACGATTAGGTTCACTGCCTAGGGTGTTATAAAACTTGCTCGAAGAAAAGGAAGTTTCCTTGCCCCGAATGACGCGTGTAGCGTTATCAATATATATATATATATATATATATATATATATATATATATATATATATATATATATATATATATATCTATACATATATATATATATATATATAGTTAGGATCAAATAAGAATATTACTTAAAATAAGAATGAATAAGAAGAACTATAATCACAAATCCGAGATGCACCGACATAAATTAGATGCATCCCTATAATCTTAGATGCATTATAACACATCATAGTGTGTTTTCTAGCTTTTAATCAGATGCATATACGTATATTAGATGCATTTCATGATTTATCTTGTTTTTTGTTCCTCTACGCGTACCGAAATCATAAAAATCAATTTGCACCATCTATACATCATATTAACTTTCGAAACTTAAGATGTCGCATCTATATGAATAGAAATGCATCTAATGCAAGTCGTTGCTTCTCAAATGCGTGATTTTGGTCACTTCTCACCACTTCTTATTTTAATTTACTTCTCACTGGATTTCTACTATATATATATATATATATATATATATATATATATATATATATATATAGGGTAGGGTTAAAATGAAAAGTTTCTTATAATGAAAAGAAAGAGAAGGCAAGTGGAGGTGACATATGTCACTTTTGCAATATCACCATGCCATGTCATGTGACATGTGTCACCCCCACCCCCACCCTACCCCCGCCCCCTCCCTTAAAAATAAATTTTTTCCGCTAAAATTTATTCAAGCATCACAAGTTATAAAATCCGCATCACAATCATAATTGTGATGCAGTTATTTATAACCTTAATGCACTAAAATCATGATTATGATGCAGTACATTTATAACCGTGATGAAGTAACTTATAACCTTAATGCACTAATAAGTTTTGGTGCATCTTTATTATAAGTTACTGCATCATAGTGAATTGAAAGTTCAAAGGCATCAACTATGATGCACTAAAATCAAGGTTATAACCATAAATGCACTAAAATAATGATTGTGATGCAGTAACTTTATAAATGTGATGCAGTAATTTATAACCTTAATGCACTAAAATCATAATTATGACGCAGTAACTTATAACCTTAATGTACTAATAAGTTTTGGTGCATCTTTATTATAAGTTACTGCATCATAGTTAATAGTTAAGTGCATCAACTATGATGCACTAAAATCAAGGTTATAACTTTAATGCTCTAAAATCATGATTGTGATGCAACTTTATAACGTGATGCACGTAATTTATAACCTTAATGCACTAAAATCATGATTGTGATGCATTACATTGGAATTGTGATGCAAGAAAAAATTTTGGCGGGAAATTTTTGGCTGGAAAAAAAAGAAATTTTTTGCCCAAAAAAAAAAATTTTTGGCGGATTTTTTTTTGTTTGCATGATGATGTGGCATAGGTGACACATGTCACCTCCACCTGCCTTCTCATTCTTTTCATTATAAGAAACTTTTCATAATAACCAAAACCTATATATATATACATATATATATATATATATATATATATATATATATATATATATATATATATATATATATATATATATATATATATATATATATATATATATATGTATGGTGAGAGTTAACGTGAAATCAAACTTAAAGTTGTAAAAATTTGACCAAGTCTAAAAAATCACTAAAACATTTATAAATAACAACTTTAGCAATAATACACATAAACATAATATTTTAATACAAATTAACAGTTTTGCATCTAATAACAAAATGATACATGAGTTTAGATTAGTGATACACCTGATACACATTACACTATAAATATTTCAAAACCTGATACACATACAAAAACCTGGTACACATTACACTTCTAATCAAAGTGTATCACCTAGGTATCGTAAATTTTAAAAAGAAATCTAACTAAAATTTAACAATTTTAGTTGTAGTTAATAACAAATTTATTTTTGTTGTAAGGAGAGTGTCGTTTGTCAAATTTTAGTTGGACCTCATTTTAACAACTTTAAGTTTGATCTTATTTGATCTAGATTCATATATATATATATACTACATATAATGCACGAAGGCACCTCACTCTTAATTTTAAGACGTACAAGAAATTAAGCATGGTTTACAACACTTTAATGCACCCAATTTTCAGAATTACAACAAAGTACGCATATTGTACAATAAAATAAAGCGTGTTGTTATTTTAAGACCAAAATTCTATCAAACAACATTAATGCTATTAAAAACACAATTTCACAAAAAATTACAACCATTTAAGCACAATGTACGATAGCTGCAACCAATTTTCAGATTTACAATAAAATAAGCATAGTGTACAACAAAATAAGCATGATGTAATTATCAGACTTACAACATTAATGCTATTAAAGTGGTCAATGTTATTAATGACTATAATAACTACTACTTACAAGAAAAGAAACATACTGTACAACACTTTAATGTACATAATTTTCAGACGTACAAAACAAAAAGCATAGTGTACAACAAAACACCACATTAATGCTATTTAATGTAGTCAATTATTTAACTGGTCAATAAATACAATTAATACAGTTATTAAAACACTTCATAAGAAATACAAATTAAACACAATTCCTGCATTAAATTTTACTACTACAAATAATAAAGCACATTATACAAATATTCAAGCCCGAACGGGGCAACGGGCCAAATGGGCTAGAGCCCAAACGGGCGCGGACCAAACGGGCTCGAGCCCCGAAAGACATTAATGGGCTAACGGTTCGAGCCCGAACGGCACGCTATAATGAAATTTTTATATCCGTAAATTTATTGTTAAAAAGAACATAATAAACTAAAATACATTATTCATCAAAAAAATTATTTCAGGGTACCCGCCGCTGCAACGCGCGGGTACCCTGCTAGTATATATATATACACACATACACTAGCCATTTAAGCCCGCCCAAGGGTGGGCACGACTTGTGATTTATTGCTTGTTTATTTCATAGTGTAATTTAGTCATTTAGTTTTTTTAATTGTGATATGGTTTTTATTATTGCAGTGTTAAATTTTTTGTACATTAACATTATATCTTAAATAAAGCTATAGATTTCAAGAAATGCGCTTTGGAATAAGCTGTCTACACAAAGAAATCGAAAGACTCAATACTTCTAGTAAGAGTCTATGTGGATGATTTAATCATCACTGGCACACCAAAGAAAGAAATAGACAAGTTCAAAGCTCAAATTGGAAGAAAATTCGAGACGAGTGACCTAGGATTACTATCCTACTATTTAGGAATTGAAGTCACACAAACTAGAAGTGACATATCAATAAAGCAATCCGCCTACGCAAGCAAGATCCTAAAGGAAGTTGGAATGCTAGACTGCAATGAAACTTTAATACCTATGGATCCAGGAACAAGACTAACAAAGAACATTGAAGCAACAACGGTCAACTCAACTGAATATAGAAGCTTAATTGGATGCTTACGATATTCTGTACATACAAGACCGACTTAAGTTATTCCGTTGGATTACTTAGTCGTTTTATGCAAGAACCGAAGGAACAACACATGAAAGCTATAAGGCAAGTACTACGCTATGTTAAAGGAACAAAAGACTATGGAATCACCAACAAACACAATGGAGGAAACCAGATACAAGATTATAGTGACAGTAGCTATGGAGTCAACACTCAAGAAGGCAAAGGCACTACTGGAATTATCTTCTACTACGGTGAATCAACAAACAGCTGGAGTACACAAAAGCAAGCCACGGTAGCTCTATCATCATGTGAATCTGAATTCATTGCAGCAATAGCAGCATCAACACAAGCATTATGGTTGAAGAGATTACTCAACAAGCTTACACACACACAAGAAGAAAAGGTTACAATACTGGTCGACACCAAGTCTGCCATCAAACTAACGAAGAATCCCGTATTTCACGGAAGAAGTAAGCACATCGATATAAAATACCACTTTATAAGAGAATGCATCGAAAGAGAAGATCTACAAGTCGAATTCATAAGTGGAGAATTTTAGAAGGCTGACATACTGAAAAAAGCACTACCGAAGATCAGATTCCTCACAATGAGACAACTAATTGGAGTCAAAGATCTGCAACAAGACGATTGTGATTAAAAAAAGTTAACCATTAAAGTCAGACCTTAAAGTCAACGTTGACAGTTACAGAAAACATTTAAATGACAGTTATAACATAACTGCCATATCCCTGAACCATCACAAAGGTTCACTTTGTACCTTTTGATTTAGTATATATATTGTAAACATTTATGTAAGAAAGGTGATGACAAGATTAATACAACAGTTTCATTTAATCCCTGTTTTACTTGGTATATTGTGATTAACGTTAAGACCATAGATCCCGTTTCAAAGGCCAACAGGCTCATCTATAATAAGAGTTTACTCACTCAACCTATTGTTCAGAAGACGGATTAGCATGACATATTGTCAGTTACACCTACAAATTGGAAAGTTGAATTAAGTTATTTACCTTTTCTTAGCCAATGAAATAAGATCTGCTGCAGGTCAAAACCATAAACTTAACAGTCAACCTCTTAATGTATATATCCTCCTGTAGCAACCATTTTGCTTTCTGCTGCTATGCTGTGACTGATTCTTTCCTACGTACACCATCACTATTCAGGAACTATTTACAGGATTCACGAAATTAGAACAAAGCTTTACGGACGAAAACTAGACATAGCAAATGACAGAGCTGTAGGGCTACTGATATATTATGACCCAGGAAAAAATTACACCAAAACACGTGTTATGTTAAATACAAAAATTAGTATCGAAAAACTAAAATTAACATATAGATGCATACCTGAAAATACAACTCGTGACTAAGGTGTGATTTTCCAGTGAATATATGATTACCATAGAGAGCATTATAGCACATGGCATAGCAAGCAAAATTACATGCATCAGCTTGTAGGTCCAAACACTATTGTAGATATTTTATATTCACACAAATATATGGCAAGAATCAGACTTTTTATCTATAAATAGTCCAAAGAACTCATCACTCACATAAAAAGTGTTATAAACTTCTCTTCATAATAAAGAAGTGATTACGCGTCAAGCCTTCTGCCCAAAACAATGAAGGTGTGCTTCTATTTCTATATAAATTTATAAGTATATTAGTACCTCAACTATACATCATGCTGTTGGGTTTTACTAATCATAACAATTAGATAAAAACAAGTAAACATCATCAAAGCATGCAGCGGAAGTAATAGGAATAATACTTGTAAATTAATTAACCAAATTAAAAGAATATGCGTACCTTTTGCGAATCAATGCAATTAGGGTTTATGAAAAACCCCCAATTAAGATCAAGTACCAAGAAACCTTAAACCCTAATAAATTAGGGTTTATATAATTCGACCACCTTAGATGTCGAATACCCAAGATATGCAAACACAAGTGTATTTGCTCTTCGTTCTTGTACACACGTATAGTAGCTTAATCAATGAGAAAAGCTAGGTTCTTTATCACAATAGATTAACCAAACACCTTTGTTATGCTCAAGATCACTCGCAAATCCCTTACAAGGGCTTTGTTTTGCTGTCGACCTAAGAACAAGATGGAAGAAAGAAGAAGTTTGGTCTTCTACTGAAATCTAGTGTACCAAAGGATGAATACATGGGATGTATTTATAGCCTTATGGTAGATGTCAAGATTGCTATAGTATCCGATGTGGGATTCTATAGTTTTCGGCCAAACACAAGCCCAAAAGAAGATTTCTAAAACCTTCTCTCGACTTGTTAACTTTTCTTCATATGCCGTTGACATTTAATGACCGATAATCAAAACTCATCAAATATTAAATATCATTAAGTATTTATTTCGTGATCAAATAATTAAATATAACATTGTTGGATATAACTTTTCACATACACATCAAACCATAACACAAAGTAGCATATAGATGGAATTCTAGAGAGAGAAAGTTAGAGGTTTAGGGAACTTAGTGAGAGAAAGTGAAAGATATTATTATGAGCTCCAACTCTCTATCTTGGGAGGTAGAGAGTATTTATAGTCTTACATAAATCGCCACACATCGTGGATCGTGCATACAAGTAAAGACCGTCCGGTCCTCCACGGTGTTTACTTAACTAAATACTACTTAACTTAAAATAACTATGACTACGAGCTTTCTAACGATTACATATACTTGAGGTGACCGACTCTTTAATACCCGGAATTTCTAATTCCTAACAATCTCCCCTAAGGGAGGTCACCTCAAACATATACTAAAATTACATTGAATACAACGATAATACATTAACAATTGTTCTTGCATTCTTGATGTAGTACTTTGCTCCTAAGCTCGTAGTCATTGATTCTTCACATTGCATGTTTGGTTACTCCAAGTGGAGGTCTTTTACTGATCCACGTGATAATAATTTTGAGCCATCATTTGAGATCATCACTATAAAAATCTCATACATCCTTTGTGGTGTTGGTATTATGTGATGTTGTGACTTTAGGACCGACATGCTCACATTCGGATCATGATATCTTCTTATCAGAGTAGCGGAAGCTTTAGTTGATTCATGATATTGGCAGCAGCCAGCGTGAAGCATGGAGTGATAATATCAGAGTCATTGATGCACTAATCATGATTTCTTTTGAGATGAATGTGTTAAGTGAGCATGCGCCTATGGATTGACCGCTTCATTCGATGGTACGCAAGCGTCGGGTGTACTGCATACAAAGCTTAGCAATAAATCGCACGAAAGTGTCTTTGATCACTTTCGCTGAATTGAGGTACACGCCCACGGTTCCTCGCTGATCAAGATGTACGCCCGTGATCGTATAATTCAAGAATTTCCTTGACAGGTTTTCAAGCAAATGCTCTCAAACCGAAACGTCTCAAAGAAGACAACACGGAGTGAGTGAACCAGCGAATTTTAAGTCCACCGATTGATGAAAAGAGATTTGAAAAACAATCGTGTATTGCTCAATAGAAATTGTTTTTGCAATACAACGAAGGTTTTAATGAAAATCAATTATCAATCATAAAACACCTTTTGATTTGAAAAATTAGTACACGGTCGATGTGCTAAAGAAAAGAGTTTTAAGCACAAAGACCGGTTTTTCAAAGGTATCCGTCAATCCATAACCTCGAACCGTGATTGATTCAAAAGATTGAATCGCCCCATTGTTTCTGCTCAGTTGTCACATGGTTGATCCATATAATAGATCTCACATGCCACCTACCAGAAGCTTGTTTGATGTTGGCTCCATAAGGCTTTCCATCTTCATTGTGAATATGTAAACACATCACTCGGATGTTCCGCAATACCACAAGGATAATGCGTAGGAATCTTAAGATATAATCTCTCTTTCCACATTGTGTGAAATAGAGAGTCTTCATTGAAAGTGTCCTAATGAGATTTATTGATGATCTCGTGGCTCTAGACTCAATTTGTGCATATTTGGATCCTATGCCTCGAGACTAGGAGAGGGTCTCCTTCTTCAATATCAACAATCTCTAAGAGAAAGTCGATAGATAATGTCGGTTCCCCGTGAGAATGAAACAAGTCCTTTTAAGAGGAACTTGAGTGGTTTGGAAAGTTGAAGTGCAAGGCCACCGGGTCCATGACGCCTTGTCTTCAATACCGATGTTACCATATGAAGTGAACCCGGTTTCTTCCCTAAGGTTGAATAAATGGAGGGCTATTTGTTTTCACCCTTTTCTCATTCAATTCTTTTTAATTCTTCAACCCCTTCAGTGCTTACCGAGACTTCATAGCTAGAACCTTGTTGGGTTTATTCCAGATTAGCTCTCTCAGTCGAGACTCTTCCCATATCTCAATTTTCTCCTTTTATCATCATACCTAAGAACTCTACACTAACTAGTGGATAGTCCCTGGGTAGATCCTCCGGTTCTGGCGGATCATGGGAACCAATACCTAACCTTATCATCCTTATATCACCGTACATAAAGTAAAGTTGGTCGGTCTATTTGGTATTGTTCATCCGCCATTGGAACCAATTGAAAACCATTTGAAAATCAATCCGGATACTTGTGATATATTATCAAAGCATTTTGTACTTGAATTGTTTTTGATATTTTTAGAATAAGAACTCCCCCTCAACATGTGCATCAAGTATTTGAAATCGTTTTGCACACGGAGGCAAGAGGAAGAATTAACTTCTTTGATTACCATTTTCTAAAAATATCACCACTTCCTTTAATCAAATCAAGTAGATAAAGCATTTTGGGGAAGGATGAGGTTTTCATGATTTTGCTCCCCTCAATATGTGCCTCGAGGTTTGAAAAGAGTTTTGCACATACTAGAGGGAACACTCGCATATTGAGATAAATGATCACGTTTCAAATCATAGGTTTAAGATAGATGCTCCTCCTCAACATGTGCATGGAAAATTTGAAATCGTTTGTCACATGTGGGAAGGACATCATGTACATCCTTATAAAACCATTTATCAATTATCGCTTTAAATCCAATTTAAATCACACATTCTCCCCGATCACAATTATCAAATCATTTGAGATTTGTGATCTCTTATAGATTTAAATTGATTTTGAAAGCTTTTAAGGAGAATTGTGACTTGATTATGAAAGCGCTTTTAACCGATAAGGATCGGATGTTAAGACTTTAAACTCCATTGATAAAACATGCATGTACATCTTTTGAAAACAATTTAATGCCAAATAACTTTTAATTTAATTGAAATCATTCTCCCCTCAATCAATGACATAGGTTGTTGATTGAGAGATAGAGATTTTGACAAATAAGTCCGGATGATTATCAAAAATAGAGACCGAGTTATTTTTCAAAGCATTTAGTTTTCGGCAGATAAATGTTTATAGAATCAGAGCATGGAATTTGAAAACATGGTAAAACATGGCTCGTTCTTTCTTTTTAAAACCGGTTATTGCCCTAAAATGACAATAAACCATTTTTCTCTTTCTCCCAAAAATATATATATTTTATATTTTTTTTTTTATTATTTTTTTATATGAATTAAATTGAACAACATCTAAAGTCCTGTGTCATTCTTTGAATGACATCACAAAGACCGTAGATATTATCGAACCGAGAAAAACATGACAAAATGACAATATTTTTTGAAGATTTTTCGATTTTTTTTTTTTTTTCAGATTTTTATGGATTTTGAAAGTTTTATAATTTTCTATTTGATTTTTTGATTAAATATTTACAAGAGATAGATGAAGATAGACCTTTACTCCTCGTCTTCCTCCTGAAGACGTTTGAGTGTTTCGGGTTGAAGGCTTTTCAAGCCAAGACGTGGAAGAATAAACTCAAAACGCTCTCTTGGAAGAGCTTTGGTGAAGATGTCCGCTAACCGATATTCGACCTCACAAAATAGAGTTCCACCACACCGTTCTCCACTTGTTCCCCGATGAAATGATGTCGAATGTCGATATGCTTTGCTCTTGAGTGTTGAACGTTGTTGCATGAGAGAGCAATAGCACTTTTATTATCACAAGATGTAGGGATTTTGTTGAATTCAAAGCCATAGTCAGATAATTGAGATCTCATCCATAAGATTTGAGCACAACAAAATGACATGGCTATGTATTCAGCCTCTGTAGAGGAAATAGAAGTACTCATTTGCTTCTTTGAAGACCATCATACAAGCTTATCACCCAAAACTGAGCACCTCCGATGTACTTTCGACGTGTATCTTGACAACTCGCATGATCAAAGATCTCCGATAGGCCGTTAGTGACATACCGGTGTCCTTCGGGTACCAAAGTCCCATATTGATGGTTCCTTGGAGATACCGAAAGACCCGCTTAACTGCTTCAAGGTGCTTTTAGTAGGCTTAGCCTCGGTATCTAGCACACATGCAAACAAATAACAAGATGTCCGGTCTACTAGCCGGAGGTACATCGTGGATCCAATCATACTACGATATTTCGTTTGGTCAATCATGATCCCCGAGTGGTCCTCATCTAGTTTGGTTCGATCAATCATGGGGTGTCAACAGGGTCACTTGAATCAAATCCAAATTTCTTTAAGATCTCTGTTGCATATTTAGATTGATTTATGAAAATGCCTCCGTGACTTTGTGAAATTTGTAATCCCAAGAAAAATGACATTTGTCCCATCATTGACATTTGAAATTTTGAACTCATTTCATTAGAAAACGATCACATTCCATTGGGTCTGTCGAGGCAAAAATAATATCATCAACATAAATTTGAACATGAGTTAAATGTTTGCCCGACTTCCTGGTGAACAATGTAGGATCAACGCTCCTTTGCTCAATCCGTTGATAGAAGAAACTTTGATAGTGTATCATACCATGCCCTTGGAGCTTGCTTTAAACCGTAAAGAGCCTTCTTCAACGATAAACGTGAGTAGGATGCTCTTGATTCACAAATCCTTCAGTTGGCCGACGAGACGACTTCTTTAAGATCTCCGCTCGAAATGCCTTTTCACATCCATCCGATAGACTACCATGTTCTTACTAGCAAAGCATTAGCCGTGAAAAGATTCGATTGCCTCGATTCGAGCAACTAGAGCAAAAGATTCTTCAAAGTCAATACCCTCCTCTTGACAGTATCCTTTAGCAACTAATCGAGCCTTGTTCTTCAACACATCACCATGCTCATCAAGTTTCACTTTGAAGATCCATTTAAGAGCAATAATCATAGCACGCTGGAGCGTACTAACTCCCATACATCAAGTCAATCAAACTCATGAATTTCATCTTGCATGGCATTGAACCAACTATCTTCATTCATGGCGGTTTTAACATCTTTTGGTTCGATCTTAGATAGTACGGAGTTGAAGAAGCACCATAAGGCATCGGTTGCAAGTTGTTTCCGGGTTGATACAGGACGAGAGGGATTTCCAATGATGTTGTCTAATGGATGATCGTGAGTCCATTTTCCGAGGTGTTCATGTGGCGTTGTTGTTGAGGGACTAAAGTAGCTGTCGATGTCTCCCCAAGAAGATGGTTCGATGATGATTCAGGAGCAAATATGTTTTCAAATGGAGCATCTTCATGAGTAGCAAAGGGATTAACTTCATCATTGATGCCAGAAACATTTCCATGATGTACATTTGAAGAATGATGATTTGTTGATGAGATCAAGGATCAGCAGCAGGTGCTTCTTGACTTAAAGATATTGAGACCGAAGGATTGACTTCATTCACAGGAATATGAGCATCCTCTCGTTGTAGGATCAACACCTCATTAGTAATTGAATCATAAAGTTCATCAAACATAGGATCAAACAATTTCTTTAAATCATCTTCGGATGGAGGTACATATGGAGTTTCTTGAGAAGAGTTTGGAACAAGAGATGAACCAATGGGACTGTTTTGAAGTGCGGGTCTCCCGAACCGAGTGTCCAGGAGCCATTTGACCGGCATCACTCATCAAACGTAACATGAATTGTTTCCATGATATTTTGGGTTCTTTTGTTGTAGATTCGGTATCCCTTTTGTTTGGTGCATATCCTACAAATACTCCAATGTCAGCTTTAGCCCTAAGTTTGCCTAAGTCTTGACCCTCATTAGTTGGATAACACAATGCACCAAACACACGAAGGAAAGAGAGATTAGGTTTTCTCTTCTGGACAAGTTCATATGGAGTTTTTCCATGTACAGTGTGAATAAGAGAACGATTTTGTGTGTAGCATGCGTGGCAATTAGCTTCAGCCCAGAAACATTGGAACCTTTGAGTAAATCAAGATTGTTCTAGCGGCTTCAACAAGAGTTCGATTTCGTCTTTCAACTACACCGCTCTGTTGAGGAGTTCGTGGAACACTTCTTTGATGGCTGATTCCAACGCTTTCATAGAATTCATTAAGTTGTTTGTTAACAAACTTCTGGCCCATTGTCCGCTTCGATAATTCTCGACTCGGATGGCTTTTGTTAAGTCGAACCTGCACTGCTTTGATGAGTTTGATGATGATATCGGGAGTTTCATCCTTTGTCCTTAAGAACTTGACCCATGTGAATCTAGAGTAATCATCAACCACAACTAACACATATTTCTTCCCAAAGATATTCAGACCTCATTGGTCCACATAAATCCATATGAATCATATGAAGAACTTCTGTGACTGAGTTAGTAGGTTTGGGTTTATGGGCATACTTCTTGCTTTTTCCCAATTGACATCTTTGAACAAAGATGATCTTTTTCATACTTTAGTCTAGGTAAACCTACAACTAAGTCCTTTCCGAAGAGATCATTGATGGTGCCGAAGTTCAAGTGATTGAGACGACGATGCCATAACCATGACTTTGTTTTTGAAGCCTTTGATAACAAGCAAATTGGAGAAGACTTCATCATATCATCGATAGAGATGGTGTAAAGATTTGAACCACGAGTTCCTTTTAAAAGTTCCTTACCATTAAGATCTCTAACAAAGCAGTATGTTTTCAAGGCTACTTCTAGATCGAATCACGAATTGACCAACGAGAGAACAGATTATGACTCAAACCTTCCACATAGTATACTCTAGAGATAACACTATCACCAACAACATAATCTCCATAACCCATAATTGCACCAAATGATCATTACCAAATCTAACAGTCTCGATGAATTTGCTCACGAAGTTCATGAGCCGCGACCGGTCTCCGGTCATATGCTTGGAACAGCCTAAAATGAAAGTCCAGGTACCACGTAACGATTTGAACGACTGCAGTTGAACACGCACAAGAATGGATAATCGATAATTGGGATCCCCATGCAAGAATGGGTTCCATTTGGTTAGTAACAGTGTTTGGAACACCCACATCAGAAATAGAAACATCCATATCATAAGTAGAAGCAATGGAATCATTGGGAATAGATGCAACTAGTGTCAGATTTGACCTATTCAAAGTATGTTCACTTCTTAAGGGAATAGTTCTACCAAGAGGCATCCATTTTCTAGTGGGCATAATCTCGATTAGTCTTAAGACCAAAGGTATCCAATAATAACCTATCTTTGTAAATGTTCTTCCCGTGGGTTTCCACTGTTTTCTAACTTTCTTTCGCTTTTGCCTTTTAGCCTTCTTAGCATGATTTTTAGCATTAACAATTTTAATCGGCATTTGACATCATTAGACAAACATTCACACCACATTCATGATTAGAAAAGTAATTCAAGCATACATCATTACAAGGTTTGCAAATAGTATCGAATTAATTAATTACAAGACGCCTAAGGCTAATACTAGAATCAACACGATTCGCTTTATTCAACTCAAGCTTAAAGTTCCTAGATTGGTCTTCTACTCTCTTCCAATGCACATTCTTAGAGAGGTCCTATCATTCCTTGTATTGTCTTGAGACTTTGACCTGCTCCGCTTTAATGTCACTAATTACTCCTGTAGAGGGAATGGGAATATTAGTTGGTTGATCTAATTTTTGCATTCACCAACTTAGATGTGCAGGATCCGAACTACATGAAGGCACATTAAGGTTACTTTAAAACTGAGGTGATTTGAGCTTTGTACTAGAAGGCACACTTGAGTTCACTTTCTTAGCACTAACATATCCGAATCGAACTACTTGAAGGCACATTACGTGTTCCTTTCAAAACATTGGGCATAGAATGCATTTCATACTTGGCACTAAGCATAGAACAAGGAATCAAAGGATTAACTCTCTCACCTAAGGACTTTGGGCATGTTGCAATTAACATTCTAGATTTCTTGAGATCGCTTTGGCATATAGGCAAGCAAACCTAAATTCACTATCAAGAGGTTTGTTAATGAAATCCTCTTCAACAATCTCACGGAGACATTCTAGACTATCCTTAAGGGATGAGAAGTATGTCATGAAAAGCATGTTCATTATTCCTAAGATGAGGAGGAATATATTTAACGCACAAAGCATATTTATTACAAGGGTGACTTTGAGACAACATTCTTATTGAACAAGTGGCATTTTCCCTTTACCTCGACTCTTCGATTCTCAATTTCCTTTTGTAAAGAAGCTATTTTTCGTTGTTTTGGTTACGAGTGACTTTAATTGAATCATATAACTCTTTAAATGTCGCTTAACTTTTCATTTTCTTCTAGAAAACTTTCGTTTTCCTTTTGTAAAGCATTTACTAAGTTTTGAAGATGAAAAGTTTGAGAATTCTGAGAATCTAAAGGAGGAGGCATTTGGGAGCCTGTCATATTGTTCGTTTGACCCTTTAATTGAGAGATTTGGGCTTTCAACTTTCTCGATCGTGTTGCAATCGAGCTTGAATCGCTTTCATCACGCTTGTTAATTTGAAAAACTCGCATCAAACTCGAGCATCCGAAGATGTCTTGATATTTGAAGTTTTGACATTTTCTTTAAGATGTTGATATTTTAGTTGTAAATTAAAATGCTCAACTTCTAGTTTAGAAAAATGTTTAACCAAATTGTCGTGATCATCCAGTTCAATTTTCTCATTTAGTTTAGAATTAGTTTTTTCAAGCTCAATGACACGATCATGGGAGACTTTCGTAGCAAAGATAGTTCATGAAATTTGGAAGCATTAATAGAGCAATTTGAAGCAGTGAAAAAATATCTTGAGCAACACATTCAGGAATAAGAGTCTCATTTAAGGTATGCAAGTTCTTCCTCTCAATCTCATTATATTTTAGTGCACGCCCATAATCACTAACTTCAACTACCATTGCATCAAATTCCTTTTCCATTCCCTTAATATCAGTTTCTATCCCCTTTTAAGACTCTCAAAGTGATCTTTTAGAAGTTTAAAGAAAGGCATGACCTCGGTTAAATAACATTCTTTCATTTGCTCAAAACCCCTTTCTCCTTCCGTTATACCCGTGGGTGTGATCCTTTTCTTGCAAGTTTTCTCAAAATCAACAAATAGTTGAAATATAACATATTGGCTAATTAAGGTCTTGCTTTTAGTGGCAATTGTTCTAGGAACAAGATGCATTGGTGTATTAGGAGGATACACCGCTTCTAGGCATTTTCCATAGGGAGGGTTTGTTTCAACAATATTTTCAACTTTTCGCTTATCTAAATCCTTTTTCCCGAAAACTTGTTCGGGAGTCAACAATGTCTGAGGCTTAAACATGTTCAAGGAAATCCAGTTTTCCTTTTTGTAGTCATGGGGAGTGATAATTATTTTTTTCTCTTTGCATTTAGGATCATCTAATTTTTGTTCATCCTTTCCCTAGTGACTTCATCCCATTTCTTATCTTCCTCAATGCACTCAACGCAACTAGGTTTCTGTCTAGGTTTAAGAATCTCATTGCCATCATAGATTACACTTTGAGCTGCTTTTCTATCTTCCGTACTCGTGGTTGGGTTTATCTATAATGGGAACACTATGCTTATCGCTTAGAACTCTATGTTTAGTGACCATGTGAGCAAATCAATGGTGTTTCCTTGTCTGTACAACTTGTTTTCAAGTTTGTTTTTCAAAGTTTTCAGATTAGAAAAATCTCTCAAGAGTTTTGATTCCTTTGCATTAAATTCTTGCTTAAGCATTTTCACATTTTCTTGAAGTTCTTGTTTTTGCTTAGCTGTTTTAGAAAGTTTTTCTTGCAAGGAATTTAATTCTTGTTTCAATACTTCTTCTCTAAACTTACTTTTTTCTAATGATCAGACGCGACTTGGTCATCCATTTCCTACTCACGAGTGGTCAACTCAAATTTAGCACGTTGTTCATAAATAGCAACACGCTCTTTATAGGCATTTAGTTCAGAAATTACAGAATCATCAGGGCACATGCAAAGGTATTCATCAAAACATAGTCATTGTTGACTGCAGAAGATGCATCACTTGGTACAACTTCACTTTCACTTTGTTTCACATATTGATCATATGGGATAATATCGATATTACCCATATTTTCAACATTTGATTCAATAGTTTCAGCTTGATTGTACTTTGTCATGCATCTTTTGCACATCAAGATCATCGTATAGTTTTAATACCTCGAGATGAGTTTGTCTTGGGATGGGCCGCCTAGTGGTGAAGAAGAGACCTTGGGAGAAACCATTGGAGAAATGCTAGCCATAAAATTGTGTGTGCTTGAGGTCCATCATCCACATCGAGTCGTATGCATCACAATCAATGACTTGAAAGGCATTCTCGATGATTGTGACCTATCTCCCGAATAGGCTCATCCACATCGCATCATAGGTCTTGGCATTGCCCTCTAAAACAAGAATTCCTCTTCATCCAAAGCAACACCATTGTCCCGAGCTTGTGCAAGCAAAGATCTTATCTCTCAAGTAATCAAGATTCTGTGGACGCTTTGGAGATGTGCAATTCCTTGCAATGTGTCCCTCACCACCACAGTTATAACATTTGATCGGCTTAGCTTGACCTTGGTTACCATTCCTTCCTCGATTCTGATTGCCAACATAACCTCTACCAGCTCCACCTCTTCCCCCGATCATACTTGCTTTCCTGAACCGTTGCACCACGATCCTTCCATCTTTAATGGCTTGATTGTGTGGGTTAGATGTTGCTCAGGTTGTTGTTGGTTTGTGGGAGAGAATTCATGTTTTGACTAATTAGAAGAGCTAGTTGATTAATGAAGTTACCCACATGTGCATCAGCATCAGCTTGTTTGAACATAGGATCGGGAATGAGTTTGTGATTACCATTACCCAAGGGTATGACTTGTGATGCTTTGGTTGTGATTCCGATGTTTGAGTAGAAGGCGGTTGAGTCATTAGACGAGCTTGTCTCTCCGGGTTGGTTTTGAACCGATTGAGAATCAATTTTTCAAACATAGCATGTCTCTCATTCTCAAGGAGGAAGGCATAGAGTTGCTCATAGTTTGTATTCTTCAATCCTTTAGTGAGCTTCACAAAGGTGACAAACTTGTGCCATTCGGGATTCATGTTGTTCACAAATTTTGAGTTCAAATGTGAATAGGCATAGTCATTCTTATGTTCCTCATGTCATTCACTAACTTATGAAATCTCACATAGTACTCATAGACACTCTCATCCGGTTTCATCTTGAAGTGTTCAAATTGGCCATAGAGTTGGGATTCTCTATCTTCCATAGTTAATTCTGAACCTGAGAGAAGCATCTTAACATTATCCCAAACCGCCTTTGCATCGTGTTATGATTGATCATCTTGTAGATGTCTTTAGGAAGACCTTGAAGAACAATGTTTGAAGCCCTGATATCCGCATCGAATCTCTTTTTCTCCTTATCATCAAGCTCATCATACATTTTAGGTCTGTCCATTTCGTAAACAGGAGTACCATCTTCATTAGTATCAAGTATGTCTCTAGTCGTCCCAACTCGATATGGTCCTTCATCAATGGATTTGAGAATGTTGACACCATTTTCCTTTCCAAGGCAGCATAACTGATTCGTTGAGCCCAAGAATCGTAGTCAGGTCAAGCATGGGTGGACGAGTATCCACCCACCGCTTGAACATCCTCGGCAACAGTGGAGATGATAGTAGGAACGTTGGTAGACATGTTAACAGATTATACGGAATTTTATAACTCTATGATTAAACCGGGAAATAGATTCTTTCACGGATTTTACTAAATCAAGAGAAAACCGTAAACAATCACCCAAGTCGCTAGAAGATAATGCACCAAGTCGCTAACACTTAATTCGCTACAACACTAAGTCGCTAGAGTCCCAAGTCGCTAGACAAATGCAAGTCGCTAAGTAGTAACTCGCTAAGACTCAAGTCGCTAGCAAAATTTTAGCAGCAATTCGCTACTCAAGTCGCTAAAGATGCAAGTCGCTAAAGAGCAAGTCGCTACCACCAAGTCGCTACCCGTAGTGGGGAGTCCACTACTTGTACTGTAAACCGCTAGATCTAAGTCGCTAGGTCTAAAACTGTAACTCGCTACAAATTTGTGAAGCAAGTCGCTATGAAGAATGTAATCCGTGAGTTAACTCGCTAGCTAGAAAAAACCACATAAACATCACTTTTCAATCCAAAAACAACCCAACCAAGATGATTCAAGCTTACCAAATGAAAACCTAAACACTTGTGATGATTCTAAACATAAAAGTACTAACAAAATCCAAACTTTAACCAAAGAAATCAACCAAATGATGCAAAAACCACTAAACTTTTTCAAACTCAAAAACCACCTAAAAACCACTAGAAATCCAAAGATGTGCAAGATATGATCTAACCATGGCTCTTGATACCAATTGTTGGATATAACTTTTCACATACACATCAAACCATAACACAAAGTAGCATATAGATGGAATTCTAGAGAGAGAAAGTTAGAGGTTTAGGGAACTTAGTGAGAGAAAGTGAAAGATATTATTATGAGCTCCAACTCTCTACCTTGGGAGGTAGAGAGTATTTATAGTCTTACATAAATCGCCACACATCGGGCTGTGGATCAGGCATACAGTGGGTAAAGACCCGTCCGTCCTCCACGGTGTTACATAACTAAATACTGCTTAACTTAAAATAACTATGACTACGAGCTTTCTAACGATTACATATACTTGAGGTGGCCGACTCTTTAATACCTGGAATTTCTAATTCCTAACAAACATTTTATATATTAATTATTTATACATTGATTCTCATACGTAATGTGTGCAATCCCGAAGTCTCGAGTTCGAATCCAGTCATACATATATTAATAATTATCCATAAACCTTCAGCTCCCACTTGGATATTACTTAATATAGTAATGACATTGGTTTAGTCTAGCCTAACACGCCAATGCCCCGATCGAATCGAAAGTATGGTCTCTCGAAAAACCATTTAATGTTTCATCATTTTTACTTATCCTTTTGTTACTAATACTACATTAACTATGAATATGCATCAAGTCATTTCATAAGTTAATATTCTCGCTTCTCGTTGTATTTGATTGAACAAGATTACCAAATCATCTAACGTATTACTCCAGATAGATCTTGGGTAAGGCCTTACAAACATCTTGTCAACCCTACTTAGGGCCCAAATATAGTAATATGCTTTGAAACAAATTCAAAGGAACAAATTCTCTTGACTACAAACATAACTCATGAACTTTGTAACACTTCCTAAAATAGCCCTTATAACTACCAGTTACGGATAGCGTTAGACTATCTTACACAAATGCACTACATTCATAACAGTTATCCGTATCTCAAGTCTCGAGGATAAACACTTCAAGATATACTTAATGACAAAGATCCATAAAGTATCATCATGTAAAGTTGGGATCTGTCTTATATTCAATTCATTGAATATCATGTGAATTTGGCATGTCCCACGCATCAATATACTTAAAGTATATTCTACAAAACTCAGATTTGTCTTAATTCAATGACATTCCCACATCATTGATCGTACACGGACTTTAGAATAACATAAGTTATTCACGGATTAAACATGCAAATATAGGATATAATATTAAGAAAATGAAAAATAAACATAACCAATATTTTATTTCATTTAAATAATATTTGTTTATAACATCCCTTATCCAAATACTAAATAGATCAATGCATGATAATACTTGTTAATGAATTATGCCTCAAGTAATGACAATCATACTTGTTGACAAGACATAATTTCAACTAACTTTGATCTATCAGAATTTTGAGAATACTTATTTCAAGAATTCAACTAGTGAAGTTCTTGTATATGTGCAATTTGATATTGCCACATAATATTTCATAAAGTATGTGACATCCTCAACCACCAATTTATGACAATCAAACTTTCAAACTTTTTAAAGTTTAAAGTATTCTAATTCTTTAATGTATAATGCAACTATGCTCTTAGTTGAGCACAACTAGTTCACATGGTCATTTACAAGGATGAAATCCTACCATGACTAGTATTGAGTGTCATCTCAATTAAACCAGCAACATTGTATACAAACAACAATATGCTCTTTAAAAAATCTCCGTAAACTTCAATATCTATAGTGTAATGTTTGATGCCTTCCAAACTTTCAAGTTCGTTGGCTATGACAATTACGCAACAATTGCTGTATTGCTCATCAGTAGAATTTTGAGAGCAATTCCAGGCTAAGGAATGTAATTCTAGATTCAAACATATTCTATTAGAATATTCACTATGCTAGTTATCTAATAACTTAATTAAATATCAATGTTGCCAAATCATCTTGCATTCAAGCATGATACAACAGTAACATGATGTACAAGAAAAATCCTTATGTCAAACAAAGATTTAATTCATGTTCTACATATCCATTTTCCAAACGATATATCATGTTCTATTAGACTCATTTATTTTACCGCACATGTTTATTAATAATAAACATATATTCCAAGGTTATATGTCTTATTTTCTAAATCTTTCATGTGAAGTTTCATTCCAAACTAAAACTAAACATCTATCTTAGATGGAATGTTACTATCCACAACATATAAGATTTAAAGAAAATAAACATAATACTCCTACTAGCTTTCAGGAATACTTAGAAATTATCTTATTTTAATTTTAAACCAAAACTTGGATTTAATAGTTAAACATAAGAATCATCTCCTAGATGCATGCATATATCCATTTATGGATTCTTGCCGTTTGTACATTTCCAAAGATTATGTGAATTCATAAAACTCATTTGTATTACTTATCGTCCTCGCAAAAGCAATCACACAAGAAAGAGTTTTAATATTCCATTGTCATTTTTCATATTAATGAAAATAAGTATGACAATTATAATCATTATATATTTAATGTGTCAATGAAAGAATATTCAATCACAAAGCATTGCTTAAGTGTGATTAAATAATCTTGTCACAAGTCATGCATTAAACACATGTACAATTTTGTCCATATGATTCCTACACAAAGATTTAAACCACTAGGGTTTTCTTTCTTTTTGAAGAAACTCATCTTTATTAAGATAAACCAAGTTTCCAAAGTTGATTATCTTTATAGACAGCATCTTAACATTCATAGTATGAATAATTTACCACAATTCAATATTAGGTAATATATCATTATGATTAACAGGTTTACCATGATCCCGTAATTCATATTTCTCATCATATCAAATATCTGAGATATCCTTGCGGATCTATGAATGAGAATTCCATCATCTTGAGGTCTATCAGATTTGACCTCATCATGATATTTACTAGTGTGTTTTAGAAGATTATATGTTTTGTATTTGTAATTTAATCTCTTCAAGATCTAAATAAAACTCTCACTTGCTTTTGTAAGTTAAAGACTATCTATAGATACTTCAGCAATTAGAACAACACTAAATTATTTTCTTTTGGGATATTACAAAACACATTGACAATTCGTAAATCTTGTTCGTTAATTAACCTACTCCATAAGTAGTTTAAACAAATCAGACCTTCAATATAAGACTCAATGTGATTCATCACATTCCATTCTAAAATGGTGTCTTAATAATCTTCTAGGTTTGAGTTTTATTAAGTATATCCAATCAATACTCAATTTTCTAACCTTGATAACTTTTGGAAGAAAAGAAGATATAGTTATCTTGAATCAAACAATATAACAAATGTTTGATTCTTCTAACTGAACATTTCATATACATACAGTATTTCATTAGAATTAATATTGTAAGACAATCTAACAATATGTAAGATAAACATATTTCTTTTGGCTTACCTATTTTCCAACTAAGTCAACTTAATGGTATAATAGAATTCCAAGCCAATTGCATGCTTTATAACATAAGTATTCTTTGACTAAGTCAAAAGACATAACAATTATAATATTTTACTTTATATTATAAGTCTTTGAAAGACTTCATGTTTGTGAGTTTATATATAAACACATAACCATATATAATTTAAAGTTATTATGAACACCACGCCATGGTTTCAATTAATTAATTTTCAAGTTAATATACTACTCTATCTATTTATGTCATTAAAAATACATAAATATTTAAGATAGTAGTACTTTATTTATTTATGTCATTCCATGAAGTGTCCAACTTAAGAAACTGTAAATACATCCATGCCCGATCTCACGACAAGTGGAGATTTACCTTGAGATTACAATCTAGCCAAGATCTCACTTAACCTAAAATGTAACTTCAAGTGTTTCTAAAATTTGAATGTCATAAGACATAAAAGTAGTCTATGCTATAATCTTGACACATGTTCTAAACAAGTCAATCTTATTAGAACGTTAATCTCTTACCTTACAATCAAGAGAATGTATTAATCATATTTGTATGTGTTGTTCCTTTGCACACAATAAATACTTCTCCCACTTGTGCATAGAACAACATCATATAGATAAACACCATGACATTCGTTTGTTTATGTGAGCAATATGATAGTGTCATAGATATATAAGCATTACAAGTAGATGTAGGAGCACTTAATTTATCAAGGAAACGTTCATGACTATCCTTGAGAATATGAATGTCTACATTTTTGAACGTAATGTATTATTTCAAGAAAATCTAGAAATAATCTGAGTTACTACCAAGATAATAACTCTTAAACTCCCATGAATTAGACAACTTTACAATAATGTCTTATTCAGTAATACACCATACACCCACTGGATTTGACAACATTGTAAGTGTTTCATTAACCAAAGGAAAATAGCGTGCTATTACGTTGCTACCCCTTTGTAATACCATTCGTAACAATTACTTAGGTACTAAAATAGTGTATTCTACTCTGTAGATGATGAATCATCCATCATACTATTAACTTGAAAAATTGAGCATGCAATTTCTTCCTTAATAGGTCTACTATCCCCACAATGGTGTGTAGCACCTTTAATTGGTCAAAGCAAAACAACTAAATAAACTATACTAGTTTATCTTTTACCAATTTTGCGGTAATTAGTCTAGCTTCTAATTTCATAGCTCATAAAATGTTAAACATGTTTTCTAGTTGACCAAAATGTCATATAAGAATTCAATCACCAACAGAGGGTAATGAAATCTCTTAAGGAAAACATGGTGTGCAATTTTCTTAACTATTAAAGTTGCTATGAGTTATATTAGAATTTAGACAATTCTAATGTTCCTACATACCTTCTCAATCATGAAAAGGAATAGGATTGAGTCTCACTCTTCTTCCATGAAAAGAGTTTATGTTTGTCTTTTAGTAAATTTTTCTTGGTCAAACATTTGTTTGAAAACAGAACTAGATCAATTTACCAAAGCCCAAACCACGTTTACTGTTTAATG
This sequence comes from Chrysanthemum makinoi, assembly GCA_910596185.1. NCBI lineage: Eukaryota > Viridiplantae > Streptophyta > Magnoliopsida > Asterales > Asteraceae > Chrysanthemum > Chrysanthemum makinoi. The sequence continues at coordinate 42,839,324 of OU343225.1, read as the reverse complement.
TTGCATTAATACAATCAAAAGAATTAACAAAATTCAATTTTATAGTATTTTTGATAATTAAATCTTTCAAGAAAATAAAATACCCTTAGGTTAATATTCATATTAACCATAGAATTTTCCTTGAATCTAGGACCCTCATTATCATAGTTTCACCACATCAGTTGATCTGCTAGTCATGAAAGTATAGAATAGGTAATTGTCGAAGAACAATAATTGACAAACAAAGTTTTCAGTTCCTAGAAAATATGGGATTTACAATTTTGCCAAAACAATTAATGCAAAATGTAAGCATGTTTTATCCCATCTTATGCGTTAAGTTATAGGTCTCACTAACTAACTTAATTAAGTTGTCTAATTTAGAAACTGCAAATTAAAGAGGTCTCACACAACATAAAGATTCACCTTGTCATTGTAATATAGCTCAAGGTCTCACATAACTAAATTACAACTTCAAGTGTTTCATATCATTAGATGGCATAAACTTAAATTTTAAAGGGTACAATTTTTGATGTGTAATCAAAACTTATGTATAAAGAAGCATGCATACAACTTTATAGCAAAAAATTTCAAAACCTTACTCATAGTTTTAAATTACTAAGATTAAATTCTACAAAGTTTTAATCTATGCCTTGAGAAACTTACAACTTTGCACTAAGATGCTTCGTACATAGAATGGTTATACTAGGTAGCTCCAATCGAACTCACATAGGGCAGAGGACCGTGTAACCAAGGTAACCTTAGACATCCTTTTCAGTGGACTGTGCACACTTCTTTTAACCCCTTTTTAGTTTGTTCTAGTGGGTGAGCCATTATAACCATTTAGTACAGTCGCATCAATCGATTAAAAGTTCAAGACTTAATACTTAGAAAAACAAATCAAATTTTCGCCATTATTTAGTCCATTTAATTTTCTATTCTAAAAAAAACCCTTTTTGCTTACTAACATGTCATACAATATAAACAAAAGGCATTTTAATAAAATTAAAAGGAACTCAAATAATATACATATAACTTAACAATTAACAACACCTTTGTTATGCTCAAGGTCACTCGCAAATCCCTTACAAGGGGTTTTGCTTCGTCTACCTAAGAACAAGAGGGAAGAAAAAAGAAGTTTGGTCTTCTACTGAAATCTAGTGTACCAAAGGATGAATACATGGAATTTATTTATAGCCTTATGGTAGATGTCAAGATTGCTATAGTATCCGATGTGGGATTCTATAGTTTCGGCCAAACACAAGCCCAAAAGAGGATTCCTAAAACCTTCTCTTGACTTGTTAACTTTTCTTCATATCCCGTTGACATTTAATGACCGATAATCAAAACTTGTCAAATATTAAATATCATTAAGTATTTATTTCGTGATCAAATAATTAAATATAACATTTTATATATAAATTATTTATACATTGATTCTCATACGTAATGTGTGCAATCCCGAAGTCTCGAGTTCGAATCCGGTCATACATATATTAATAATTATCCATAAACCTTTCACATGCTAGCCTGTCCCATTACAGTTTCTAGGACAAATGCATAACAAGTTTAAGCAGACTAATCAGCTTGATGATGAGGAGGTTGTAAACACCTTTGATGAGTCGAGTAACTTATTTGGTGGTGGTCATGATCGTGAAGATGACTTTGATGACTATGGTTATGATAACTATGCGGATCAGGTTTACGATCTTCCAGGTAATTTGGACGCCTACTACGACACTTATGGTATCAAGCTCCAAGGCATTGGTCGGAATAAATGTTATCTTCATAGGAGTCTGATGTTATATTTTGAGTAGTGGTTTATTTTCTTCTTTGGAAAATAGGAAGTATCTTGTTATGTAAGCTTTTCGCCTATGTAACGGACTGATATATGGGATTCACCCATATCCTTTGTACTTAAACGTTTTTTGGAGTAATATATTTACCGGGTCATTGACCTTTTACCCAAAAAAAGACTAACACTGAGTATCAGAAAGAATTTGCTCCAGGTAAATTTTGCATCTTTTCCACCTTTCTTGCAAACGTATTTCTTAGACTTTTACTCATAATCGTCTGATTGATGTGTCGTACAGAATTCCCAACATCCAACAACCTACTACGCTATGCTAAGTTATGCTATTCTGTCACTCCACATAGCAAAGCCCAAAGAGACAACCAGCTCCAAAACACATTTTCATGCATAGATGCAGAAAGTGCTGATGGTGAGCAACTTTTTAATGGATTCCAAAAGATCAGGGCTCTTGAAAAAGATCCACTTATCAGTAATCTAGCAACACCAAACTTTGCCACATATGTTGAGAAAATGACCAAAAAAGAAACTAAAACAACAGAAGACGAACTGAAGCTCGTCAAAGAGAAGTTGGAGAAGGTGCTCTTGACCTGTGCCAGAAATTTCAGACATGCGAGTGCAACTACACATGATAGCAAGATTCTGGAAGAGGCCATAGAGAATGGGAAAAAAGCAATCATTAATCCACTTCAGCATGACGTCTTCAGTTCAAAAGTCGGAGGGCCAAAGACAACTATCATGAAGGAGCAGAGAGAATCACTGCGGGAGCTGTTCCAGAAAACCAACATGACAGCGGAAAAAGCTGAATCTATAAGTAGCATAAGAATAGAAAAGAAAACTGATAAACCTTCTGTCCCATTACTGAAAAAGATACCAAAAGAAAGAACCATCCACCATTCCTCTAAGCGTTCTACATCAGCTTCGATAGGATCCGTCGATTCGGCTTTAGCTAATGAAAAACTGCACAAGGTATTTCTGTAGTTTCTATTCACACAACTCAAACCTTATGTTTGATTCACTTCTCTAGAAATAAGAAAAGCAAGTGCAAATTTCAGTTTGGCTTCCTAATCTTATTGAAACATTTACAGATCCTACACATGCTCCACAGAGTTTACCCTCAAGCCTCAGCCCTTTTACAAAAAACTCAAAACCTATGGAAAAATGTCACTAACAGCAGCTTTACAGATGGGGAGGAGTATAGAAACAGCAGTCATATGCTATCAGAAGATATCGTAATATTTCCTTATAGTACTATGACTAAAATGAGCGCAAATCACACAAAGAGAAAGGTGTCCGATCCCATTTCCGGTGGGGGTGATACCAACTGGAAAAGAGGATGCTGGATCAAATCAGATGCAGAATGTAAGTATACTCAGTAGCTACCTCAAAATCACATTGGTAACTAGAAATATAGAAATATATGAAATGTTGACTTTAGTAACTAACTATTGAGAGGATTATTAGAAATATATGGGCAGCAGATAAATAATATGTAACAAACACTAGTTACAAATAATGGATGTCATAGAGAAACCTTCTAGACTACTAGAGCACTGCATGACTGTTACTTTATCTCTTTAGCTATTACCCCCAAGTTCCACAAGCATTCTATTATGCCAACCCCTTTTAAAGTAAATATAAATTTGAATAACATATGCCTTGTGTTTAAAATGCATCTTCGAGCGCCAATATGATCCACGTAATGATGTTTCAGATTTGGAGTCTATCTTGAACCATTAAATCTCTATCATACATGTGACTCCTTACTGTTTAATTTTTTTGTGGAGACCTGATATTGGAGCTATAGAAGGCAAACAATGTGGTATGGATGATGCAGTCGGTCAACATATGGTTTAATGCAAATGTGACTATTGAGATCGAAAATATTCACCTGCTGGTAGTTAGTGAGCTTGTTGAAATAATTTAAACAGATTATTTCCCATTTTCAGCGCAAGTGTGTGATTCAACAGGGAGAAAATATGAATTACACTTGCATTTTTTTAGAGGGTAAAATTGTGATGAAGGCGTTCGGTGGCATGGTTTACATAAGTACAATTGTTCTAGTATCGTGTCATCATCAGTTTGTGAAGTAGTATAGTCTGTAGATGGTCTCTTATAATTACTCAATGAAGGTGCTATATATCTTTGACATCTTATCTGTATGGTTTGAAAAATCTAATACTCCATTTTAGTGTTAGAACTCTAATGTTACAGAAATCAAAGTTAAGGGTAGTTTAGTGTTAATTGTGTATGGGCTGGGTCAAAACCAAAACAATATAACCGTTTATAAGGTTATAACGTTTAGAAAATAGATATGTCGATTACTTTAATGGAACCGGTATGCCTCTTGTTCTTGGCACCGTTTCAAAGTATATATATAGGTTAGAAATCCGTAAAACAATTATCAGTTGTTCATTCAATTTGATCAATTCAATACATACAACATAATCTTTATTAGGTTGTGATTATCAATGAATCATGCTTGTTAATCTTGTTATTATATTCGATCCTGGAAACCAATTATGGAACCTGTGAACATGAACCTGATATGTCATTAAAGGCATCTCAGATTCGCTACATTTAGTAATGCTTGATTCATAGCTCACGAAGTTCGATAATTTTAAGTCAGGATGACACTCTCACAAAGAATTCAGCGATTCCCAAGCATTTCTGCTAGGCTAAATACCATTCACACTCACAGATCATGGTTATTAATTTATTATATTAACACTCATACAAAATTAATGCAGCTTACATCTATGTTAATTTGGAAACCACTCCAAAGTTGTTCATCGAGGAAATCATATAACACAAAGTAGCATAAACAGATGTATGACACATATTTTGCATTATATACACATTACACAATACAGCTGTATACATTTATTAAACACGCTACTGATCGTTGCACAGATAAGTGATTATTAACATTTAAAGATTGGTATGACCACCTATTTTGACGAAACAATTACCCCCAATTTTGCAGCGTGATTTTGGAACTTTTGAGCAGTGGAACATTTATATGGGCCAAATGCCATTCTTATCGGCCCATGTGTAGAGCCCTAGCTATAGCAAGAACATGAGGTCAGAATGTCCTGCAACTTTTTAACTTATGAAGTTTAGCGTTTGATAAATGTGAACTCAGATTTAAAAGAATAACATCTTACCTATATTCTTAGCATACATAACAATCAGAAAAGAAAATTAATAAATAAATGAATAATAAACTAATATTCCGTACAAAATATCACGTTATATATAAAGAACAGGAGAAACAGTATGAAAGACACACTCACAGTCCTTAACTGCAGAATCAGAAGACCATCAAGAGCAAGTTAGCTTCAAAGAAAGACATTCTTTCCTAAGCTCCATCAAGAGCAAGTAAGTGTTCTCTCATCTATGGATCATGTGCAACATAATTGTATGGAACAGAACAAGTATTAAGGGCATGTTTGGGTAAGCTTAATTATGCAGCTTATTGCAGTACCAGTATGAAATAAGCTTTTAGAGCGTTTGTATAGAGCTAAACCACTTAAGCTCATTCACTTAAATTTTTTTGACTTAAGAATTGTAGAATTCTATCGCGCAACCCTATCCCCTTTATTTTTTTGCATCCATTACTGGTGATTAAACTTACGATAAACAAGCTAAAATCATTTTAGTACAAGCTATGTCCTCCTTCACATATATCAAGGCTCAGCTCCACGGTAAGTAAAATAATAAAGTACATTATAAAAAGAGAAAAATAGAAACTAACTGAGAGAGAAAGAGAGAGAGGATGGAGGATGGACAGAGTAGCCACGAGCCAGTTAGAGCTTAATGATCCAAGTAGTTATAAAGCCAGAAGCCCCTGTAAGACAATTACACAAACCACCTTCCCTTCACCGCTCATCACTTTACTTATTGTTGGACAGAAAAAGAGAGTTTAGATTATTTTCTTTAGTAAGATTTCAATTTTGTTTTCATGTAGCATTATATCTATTGTATATTCAAGAACGGAGTACTCATATTATAAATGCTAATCTTTGTTAAGACAAGAACATATTCCCTTTTTTGTTTTCTAGTGAGGCGGATAAATAAAATACATATATGTAAAGAAGGCACCAAAGTTTAATAAAGTGTTTGGTGTAGTTGTAATCAAGAAATAAGGATGTTTCGCTTCCAATATTTCCGCAATTATAAAAGAACGGAAGTTTGGAAATTTGCCAAATACAAGCTTCTCGAAATGACAAACAAAATCTTGAAGACTAGGCTTTCTAAAGAATCACATGTTTAGATAATCGGATTACAAAGGCCGTGTCCCTAAAAATCTTCTTGCACTATAAGAACTCAACACAAGTTGCCACCCCCTAAGTACATGATCAAATTAATGTACTGAACAGATTAGTGTTGGTTAACAGACAAAGACCGAACTTTAAGTGCTTCGGTTTTATAGAACATTAGAGAAAAAAACTAGATGTAAAGATGCACTTTTAAACTTTTTAAGAGCCCGGCCAGTAATAATAGTTCTTGGCAAAATTGAATGATTGTGTAGGGGCCACTGATCCCTTTTATTACCTGATCTGATTCTCTTCTAGAAACACATTTGTCATACAAAGGACAGTTAACAAACATCAAATATCTGAATACCCTTATTAGCTGTGCATGGGCATATATGATAACATGGGCATTATCTTTTACATAATAAAAGGTTCATAGGATAACTTCAAGATCGTCAAGATAACAATGAAAGCCTCATCATTTTTTTAAGTTTCTTAGCTAAAATAGATAACTTTATCGGTATCAGTTCTAACACTGTTCCAATGGTTTTTCACCGCTTTTATAATCTCTTTATGTTTCATAATCATAGTCAGTCATTCGGATTTCTTATATACGTATACGTAAATTGTCTAAGTCGACCATATAATTTCAATAAATCAGAAGGTTGTGTAATGCAGGGATCCAAGTTAGATTAGAACTGTCTACATTTCTGATCCATAAGGGTTCATGGGTCAATACGAGGTTGTTAGTTCATTTGCACTAGTTACCAATGCAATAACCTCTAATGTAATGTTTCTGCTGAAAAAGTTAGATATCATGAAAATGCCATTGAATATACATCAGGTGTAACCAATTACACATTAAAAGCTCATCACATATTATTTTGTCTTTTCAGAATTGTTTTAGGCATTTTCATCATCCAACATGTTTTTGGTCGAAAGTTAGTGTAAAAATATTATATACATACTTGAGTGACCTAGAAAGGATTTTCAAAATATCAATGGTCTTAATGAAAAAGCTGAGTATGGGTGGCCTACACATACTTATCCAATGCACATTGTACGTGCAGGTGCAATCACATGCGCCGTAAACACATATGGCAACTATTTCCGATATGACATCTATTGTAGCATCCAAAACTAAGGCACTTGAGAGAAACCATTCCGAGGCCAAAGCTCAAACCTCCGATGCCTTTCCTGGCTTGTTTGCATCCCATCATTTTTATAAACTATTTTTAGAAATTTCATCCAGCCCAAGATCTCGATACGGTCACAAGCTCCGAAGGCAGGTACATTTCTAATAAAAAAACAACCTAGGGTTTATAATTTAGTGATGTATATCATCAACACACTTACACATCTGTTAATATTACCAATGACTTGAATTAAAACGATTGATGTTAACTTCTAAGATTTTAGGTAAAATCATATGGATAATGAATGTGATATGAATTTGGAGTAAATAGCTAGCGTGCAGTGAAGCAAATATCTCTCGGAAACAGTACTTGTAACCCTAAAATGTGTAGAGTAATTCAATTAGATGTAGTTGAGCAATTAAAGTTTGACTATAATGTTAAAAACCACGGCATAGAAAATGAAAACCTTGATGTAACAATTAACTCAATGTTGAGTTTCATTAAGCTAACTTGTTGAGATGCAGCGTTTTCAGATAATTGCAATCGTTTGACTATTTGAGCTATCTAAATATGTTTTAAAGTTTAGTAGTAAGAAAATAAAATTGACCCTTATGATATTCAAAGAGAAAACCAGCACAAAGATTTAGCGAACAAGATTAACAGTGAAAAACTGAAGTCATACCTAAATGCATCAGTAAAATTTCAAGTATGATATAGCGAAATTCATATCATATCCGTAAAGAAAATGTAAAATACTACGGAATATCTGTTTATATGCAGGGGTGAATATACAAATCATGTTCAGTGTCATGAAGTTGAATCGTGAATCAATAAGCTATATGTCAAATCCGCGTTTAAGGATGTTTGGTAGTACTGTTTCTAAATACATATGCCAAAAAGTTTGGGCCAGTGATTCTTCAAAGCCTACAAGAGTTATATGCTAGCAGACATGCAATATTATAGTGGTAGATGGTTGTTATCCATATATCAATTTCAGAGACAAAACAACAAACAGGTCAATTGACAACATCTGATTTTATTGATAGGGAAAATGATAAAAAAGGCATCGAAGTTGCCACCTTTTCCTTTTCTGGGCATCGAACTTTTTTTTTTCCTATAGTAGCACTAAACTTGCCTAATTTTCCTTTTGTGACACAAAATCACACTTATAGTGTAATTAACCTTCTTAATCCCACTAAAACCGTTTTAAGTGTGATTTTGTGTCACAAAAGGAAAATTAGGCAAGTTCAGTGCTACTATAGGAAAAAAAAAAGTTCGATACCCAGAAAAGGAAAAGGTGGCAACTTCTTGCCTTTTTTTTTATCATTTTCCCTTATTGATAATATTAATATAGTACAAAGGAAGGACATGAAAAGAAATCGTTACATGCTTGAAAAGAACAAGTCCAAAAGATCTAAGTCGACCTTTTTCCATATCCAAGGTCCACATAATACACTTTTTTTTTCCCTTATTTAGATCTTTTCCATTTCCTGGATCCTTCAGCACAATGTGTAATGCACATGAGGCATGTGACAAGTTGAAATGGACACACGTCGGTTTTTCAAGGAATTATTTAATTTTACAAGGTAATGAGGATAAGGTATTTGAACCTATATGACCTTCAAGATCTTAACACCAAGCACAATGCATGGTGAAATTTAAATGTGGAATCGATTAATATCTCCTCTCACTATTAATCATTTTTCAATATACCACCATTTACTATAAATTAAGCACCTTCCTCGCGACAGATCGTATATACTATATATCTTAGCCATTGATTCACCAAATTATAACCGTAAGATCTGAACCAATAATGGGGTAAATTAACTCAACCTAAGCATATCATCCCTTTTGTCGTATGACGCGCTACATACCTAAATTTTGGAAAATTGAATAAGTTACTGATATTACATAGATAACCAAGAAAAATACATCTTAATATATTGGAATAAATTATCATGAGATAAGCCTTGTAACATGAGTTGTGGATATAGAAACTATATAAGGAACATGAACTGCATTATCTGCCATTGACAGAATCGGATACTAAGTTATGAACAGTCACCCACTTAACATTAACTAAAATGGTTAAAATTTAAAAGTATCCTATTTTGACTCATCAATTGATGCTTGGTTCCAGGGACGGAACCCGGGTGGTTCCCGGGACACCCATGGAATTTTGCGATGTAATGTTAATTTTTGTAAAAAACCTTGATTTTTCGTAATTGTCCCAAAAAGGTGTGTTCCTCAATTTGTATAAGTTTTTGTAAATGCACCTGATCAAATTGTGTCCTGGTTCCATCCGTGCTGGTTCTAAATATCTCAAATAAAGAAGACACACAAATCACAAGTGAGTCATTTTATCAAAGAGTACAAGGTGTTGGAAACACTATGGCCTTTTAGGCTTATGAAAAGAGGAACACATAAGAGAAAGTTTACAATGCATTAAATTACTTAAGCTTTGCTTGATTACAAATGCTTACACATCACATATGTATATTAGTCTATGGAAGGTTCTAGATACAAGATTTTTCCATGGATACTTCTATCCAATCTAGATAAGTTTAACTAGATATTTATAATACCATTCTAGATATTTCACATGGATATTTTCTATGATCATTCTGCAACATTCCAGAGGCTTCTTCTATATGGGCTCGGGCAGTTTTATGGATAGCCTAATTTTAATTAGACTAAATCAAGTTTACGATCTAAAACCCCCTTGATTTTCCGACTCCAACCATCATCCTTTGTCTTGAGAAATCTCACTTGTTGAGCGGCTTGGTGAAGATATCTGCAACTAGGTTTTTGGACCTTGTATGTATCACTCAGATATCCTTTCTTGCAATGCAGTCTTGAATAAAGGGATAACAAGTGCTCATATGCTTACTTCGATCATGGTAGACCAAATATTTTGCTATGTCAATTGCCGAATTGACGTAGATCTTAGTCGCATCTTCTTGCTCCTTCTGTAGCTCCTTTAGCATACCTCCGAACCAAATTGCATGACATACACAACATGTTGCAGCTATGTACTCCGCTTCACAACGGACAAGGTAACTTTGAAGACCATGTAAAAGCATTGTTACCCGGGAAGAATAGGAATTATGTTGTACTTCTTCTATCGTCTTTATTCAATTAGCTTGAAGTCTTCATTTGTTGAATAAAACATACCATTGTCTACGGTATCTTTGATATAACGGAAGATTCTCTTCGCAATCACCAAATTTTTTGTCATGGGGTCTTCCAAGAAACGACTAATTAATACAACCGCAAAGAGTATGTTGGGTCTTGTACATGTCAAATAGCACAAACTTCCAACGAGACTCTTGTATAAAGATAAGTCTATCGCTTCTCTTCCGTCATGCTTAGACGGCTTTGCCGTAGGTGCTATGGGGGTGCCAAAGGGATTTCATATTTATCCATGCCAAACCTCATTAATATCTCCTTGGCATATCATTCTTGACATATGAAGATTCCTTTGTCCATTTGCTTCACTTCAATGCCAAGATAATAAGACATTAGTGTGATGTTTGTCATCTCAAACTCTCTTGTAAAGATCAAATCATCCATGTTTAAGCACACGAGAAGTATACTTTCATTTTCAAATTTCACGTAAAGTGCATATTCACTTAGGCATTTTGTAAAACTATGTCCTTGAATATTCCAAGCATGTGGTGCCTACTTTAGACCAAATAAGGCCTTCTTTAACTTTAACACTTTACCTTATTTCCCCTTGGCAACATATCCCTCCGGTTGCTGCACATAAATTTCTTCTTCGAGAAGTCTATTTAGAAATGCCGACTTCACATCCATTTGGTTGATTTTCCATCTCTATTGAGCGGCTATAGCAATAATCATTCTTATAGTTTCTAAGCGAGCAACAAGAGCAAATACCTCTTCATAGTCGCTATCATGCTTTTGCTTGTAACCTTTTGCCACAAGTCTTGCCTTGTTCTTCTTCACTTCGCCTTTGGCGTTTTTCTTAGCCTTGTATACCCACTTGACTCCAATAACCTTTTGGAAGGGTCGTCAACTCCCAATTCTTGGTTTTTATTGCTTCTTCAAAAACTAAAGGTCCACGGTCAGCGTATAAACAAAAAAGGGGTATCTCTTTAGTTACCTCGTAGAACTCCTGTAAACTTATTGCATTTAGTTCTCCCTCACTAGAACTTGAAGGTGAGTCTTGGGTTGGGGTTGGACTTTAAGGTTGTTGGACTTCTTCACTTGATTCACCCATCTCTTCTTCGTCAGTCATATGAAGAAAGTCATACCTTGCATTTTACTTAATGCTCTAATCCCATGCTTTTTGATCGAACTCTATGTCCGTACTCACTACCACCTTCCTTGTGATTAGATTATAGATCTTGTAACCTTTTGGTTGCTTGTCGTAACTAACGAACACATATTTCTAACTTCTATCTTCAAGCTTGGATCGCCTTTGGCTTAGAACGTGGACATACGCTATGCTTGTGAATGCCCTTACATGAAATACGGTAGGCTTCAACCCATTTCATAATTCTTGTGGAGTCTTGTTATCTAAACTCTTTGACAGACTACGTTTCAATAGATATACAGCAAAATCAACCGCCTTGGCCGAAAACTCCTTTGGCATCTTCTTACTTTTCAACATGCTTTGTACCATATTAAGAATGGTTCTATTCTTTCTCTCCACCACTCCATTTTTTGTTGTGGGGGGTGAGGAGCCATTAGAAATCTCTGAATCCCATTATCCTTAAACAAATAGTTAAATTCTTTTGATAAAAATTCTCCACCTTTATTGAATCTCATGGATTTAATTTTTAAACATTTCTCTTTTTCAACCATAGCTTTAAATTTTTTAAAAGCGTCAAAAGCTTGAGATTTTTCTTCTAGAAAATATACCCAAGTCTTTCTTGAAACGTCATCAATAAAGAGCATAAAGTTAAGATTTTTATCATGAGAGGGTGGAGTAATTAGACCATACAAATCCATGTGAATTAGTTATGGAGGCTTCTTAGCTCTTATTTTCTCTTTTTTCATGAACGAACTCCTAGCATGCTTCCCAAGAAGGCATCCTACACACACTTGATTGGGATGATTAATTAGATCAAACCCTTCCACCATTCCCTTAGAAGATAATAACTTTAGTTCACCAAAGTTTAAGTGCCGTGTATCTCATGTACCAAAGCCACAAATGATCTTTCAAACAACACTTTAAGCACTTAGCTTCGTCATGTTGAATGTTTAGAAGGAACATTTGATTTTTAGTCATAGGCACTTTTGCAATGAGCTTTGCTTCGTGATTTCTTATTATAACACTACGATCTTTGAAATGAATATCATAGATTTTTCTCTAATAGTTGTCATGCTTAAAGTGTTACTTTTAAGGATGAGCACATTATATATGTCCGAAATATATCACTGACTACCATATTTAGCTCGTATTAGTATTTTACATTTTCCTTTCACCGGTGACATTACCTTTACTTTTCTCCATCTTCACAAACAAGTCTTCTTCACCGGTCATATGGTTACTCGTAGCGGAATCTATATATCATGGCTTTATCCTCTCCTCTTGTTCATCATGTCTTTCCATTATCAAAGTAAGCTCGTCATTGTCTTTAACTACGACAAGATTATCCTTTCTTCCACTTGAATTGAGCTAGTACACCCGTTGCCATAATGACCATATTTGAGACAATTGTAACATTGTATATGGGGCTTACCTCCTCTTTAAGACTGAAAACCTCTCCCACGACCATTAGTTCTCATCTTTTTTATTGGCATTTTCTCTTCGTCTTCCTCAGCCTTGGAAACGACCTTGACCTTGGTGTCCTCATCCTTGCTCCTTTTTATGTTGAAAGCTCTTTTATCTTTTTTTGAAAAAGACCTTTGAGTATAAAGCTTGCTCCAAGAGTTCTTTCCCACTTCTTTTGTTCAACTTCTCTTCATAGGCTTGTAAAGATCTCATGAGTTGATCAACGGTCATAGAGTCGATGATTTCTGACTCTTCTATGGCCACGACAATGTAATCAAAACTACGTGGCAAAGAGCGAAGAATATTTTCTATCACCGTCACTCAAGCTTTCACCATTTATCTTCATTTCATTTGAAATAGTCAAGACGCGAGTGAGATAATCCAAAATGGTTTCGGATTCCTCCATTTGGAGTTTTCAAACTTTCCTCTAAGAGTTTGAAAGAATTCCCACGCTTCCTTAGAAGTGGTTGCATTTTCAACTTTCTCAAACATCACATCATCAAGAAATTGATAAATTAGTGTAAAAGCACTTTGATCATTCTTTCTTGCTTTTAGCAATTCCCCCTTTGGGTGGCACTCGAGGAATTTTCATCATCAACCTTCTCAACACCTTTCTCGACTATTTCCCACACATCATGTGAACCTAGTAACGCCTTCATTCGAATGCACCAATTACCATAGTTGTTTTTAGTAAAACGAGAAAATTGGAACAAGTTCATCATGCCTGACATCTCTATCTTTTAGCTTTCATACCAATTTGTTGGAAACACTATGGCATTTTAGGCTTATGAAGAGAGGAACACTTAAGAGAAAGTTTACAATATATTAGATTATTTAAGCTTTGCTTGATTACAAATGCTTACATCCATCACATATTTATACTAGTCCTTGAAAGGTACTAAATACAAGATTTTTCCATGGATACTTCTTACATTATCTTGATAATTCGTATCTAATCTAGATAAGTTTAACTAGATATTTTCAATACCATTCTAGACATTTCAGATAGATATTTTCTATAATCATTTTATGACATTCCAGAAGCTTCTTCTATATGGGCTCGGGCTTTTATGAAGGGTTTGTCTAACATGTACCCTAAAGGCACAAATTAAGCACACTAAGGACACCGGGAGCCACAGAAAAGGACACATGGATCCACAAAAATTGTACTTTTCTGTGGATCCATGTGTCCTTTTCTGTGGGTCCCGTCATCCTTTTAGTGTGCTTAACTTGTGCCCTTAAGGCACAAGTTAGAAAAATCCTTTTATGAATAGTCCAATCTTTATTGGACTAAATCAAGTTCTGATCCAACACGAGGCACACATAGAAACAGTTGTTGTTTATATCCCTCCCGAAATTAATGTTTTTCATTTCGGTGTACCAGAAAAAATGTTAGAATTCCTAAAACATGGTCGCACATAAATGATTTAGACAATGTTTCACTTGGACCATATCTTCCACAATTGCAAATTGTTGCATGGCTCCTACTTATCCTCCAGATAACTCTGGATTGAGTGAAATAAGTCTACAAAATGAACTAAAGAGACCTTCTTATAAGCTCAAAAAGTTGAGTGACATGTTTTGGCAAGAAGGGGGGATAATTAATAGAGAAAAGAGGTTATATTTGTCATGTGTCAGTTAACAAAGCTTGATAGACAAGGATACTAGAGCTAGAATCATAACTTATAAAGATGTATTATTTTTAAGGGAGAATTGCATATATACCCACTAAAACTTAAAAACTTGCATATTTCCCCATAATACAAGTTTTTATTGCATGATGTACAATGCCTTTTAAGCATGTTTTGGGTATATATGCAAATATGCAAGTTTTAGCGGGTATATATGCAATTGACCCTATTTTTAAATATGACTTTGAAAATTAAAGGATACTAAGATTCCTAAAAAATACGAAAAACTGTACTTTGAAGATAAGTGCAGCAAAAATGTGATATGTTAACAATTAACAAAGGAAGTCTGGTACCATATATGTTACCACGTATGAGAAGTAGTATCAACAAATAAAGGCATCTTTAAAGCTCATGACATGATGTGTGAGCGTTTAGTGGGTTATACGTACAGAGAACATGCTGCATTTTCAGACAAAATTACCGATCACGTCGAAAAATTATTAACCTAGGAGCAAAACTGTAATCATCAACTTGCAGGTCCAGCAGATATACTAGATATTTACACAAATATCTATTCAAATATCTGTTATTCACCTGCCACAAATTTGACCGTCAAAAGTATCTATAAATAGACAAAAAAATTCATCAATTCACATAACAATCTTCATCATCTTTCTTTCTCCAAACCTAAATAATCACACGCTAAGCTTTCTGCCCAAAACCATGAAGGTATAGTTTATTTTTCTGCAAAAATTTACATAATTATATGTCTACCTCCACTGACTCATAATTGCATATCTTTTTCCAGTGTTTAGGAGGAATGCATTACAAGTTTAAGCAGACTGACAGTGAGTACCTAAAAGACCTTACTTCAGGTAAGTCATGCCATGTTATCAACATTTTTACAACATATATGTTATGCTTTTTTTATCAAGGGAATCAAAATCAAATGATTAATGTGTGTTACTACTCTATGCAGCAAGTGCTGATGGCGAGCATCGGCCTGAACTCTTTCCTGGATTCCAGACAATTAAGGCTCTTGAAAAAGATGTTATCATCACTGATCTAGCAACACCAAACTTTATCACGTATGTTGAGAATATGATGAAAAACGAAACAAGAACAACGCAAGATGAACTGAAGCTCCTCAACGAGAAGTTAGAGAAGGTTCTTATCACATGTGCAAGGAAAAGCATACATCGGAGAACCACTACACGTGTTAGTAAGCTTCTAGAAGAGGCAAAAAAGAAATGAAAGCAATCGCAATCCACGTCAGCATTGCTCATCTCGTTCAGAAGTTCGGTTACCAAAAACAAGTATATTAACAGAACAAAGAACAACACTTTTGGAGCTCTTTGAGAAAACAAAAATGGGAGAGGAACAAAACATAACATAGGAAAACAGAATGAAAAGAAAACTGTTAAATCTCCTGTTCATTTTGTGGGAAAAATACTTAAACGAAAAATGAGTCACCCTTCCTCTAAGCGCTCTACATCAGCTTCAGTGGGAAGCGTTGATTCTGCTATAACTGATGAAAAACTGCACAAGGTATATCTATTTTATCATAGCATAGAATTTATTTTTTACTGATTATGGTAATATACTATTTAGTCCAGTTTCCTAGACATATGGGCACCCCATAACTGACGGCAAATAAGTTAATGCAAGTGTTAAATTCATTTTAGTACCCTAATATGAAACATATATATATATATGCAGATCCTCGGCATGCTCCAGAGGCTTTATCCTGAAACCTCAGCTATTTCACAAAAATCTCAGACCTTGGGGAAATATGTGACAAATGGCAACTTCCCTGATGACGAGGAAGGGTATAGAAACAGAAAACATATATTACTCAAAGATTTCACTACTGGCCATTCTAGTGAAGTTTCTGGAATGAGTGCAAAACGCACCAAGAACAAGGTAACCCATCTTACATGTGGTGGGGGTGATACCAACTGGAAAAGAGAATGCTGGATCAAATCAGATGCAGATTGTAAGTATGCAAAATCATATATAATTACATCTAACGCATAACTTTGTTATGTACATGATATTAAATTCGAATCATATTGGTATTTCATCTAACTGAGATTGTTAAAACTGAAGCCGCAGAGCTTAACAAAAAATTTAAATCAGCAATATACACACTACAAGCACTAATAACCACCCCTGATTGGACATATTATATGAGAAATATGTAAAACTTATTAGATAGAATCTTTATAAGCTGACTATGGTAACTAATAATGCATGCGGAATATACTAAGCAACAAAAAATTGGTAATAGTCATGAAGTATTTCCGAATATCTTTTTTTCTACTGTTCTTCACCACTATTTTGTTATACTAGTTTTAGGGCCAGGTTTAGAGTCAGATGTTAAGTATTAGCTGTGATGAAAACTTACTCTATCACTACATGACCGTCACTCTATCGCTTTAGCTGTGAACCATATCCTGACAATAGGCATAGTTTTCACATAGTTAATGAAGCCTCTTATAACACAAACATAATTTAGAGTAGCATATACCGTGACTAGAGTTCCTAAAAGCACCAAAATATGGTGCGCGTTAATTGTGCTTCAAATTTTGGATTCTATCTAAAAACTTTATATCTCTGTTATATTTATATCCAACTCATTACTGAAATTTTCTGTATAGATTTAATATTGGAGCTGTAAAAGAGAAGAAATGACGATGGATGGTAAACTTGGTTAAAATTGGGTTGGAAGCACATTGAAAAAAATGAGATGGAAGAAATTCATTTATTAGTAGTTAGCTTGTTGAAATAAAGTAGCAGATGACAACCACCAAAGCCATGCCATTTTTCCTTTTTTTCGACACAAGATTGGTTACAAAGAGGGAAAACGTGAATTAAACATGCATCTTTTAGAGGTGAAATGGTGGTGGTGACATTTGATAGTTTACATGGAGACGACTCTAAGAGTATTGTGTCATATCAGCTTGTGCATCTTCTAATTATGTAATGTATGCGATATCTGTAAAGTAATATGTAAGGGTGTTCCTGTAGCAATATAATATATTAGCAATTGTTTATTCAAAAATCACAAAAGAGGTTTAGCATACCAGACTCGGAAACATGCATCTAAAAGCTAGTTCAACGCTAAGTATCTGTTCATGATGGAACTACTATAGAAGTGACTGTCACGGTTTGGTACATTTAGTGCTTCTTAGATGCTAAGCAAGACAGCAAGTATCAAAATTTCCGACACTTGAATGCTAATTATCAAATGTCCCAATGAGAAAAGTACAGAAACATGACAACCTATTAAGAATATCAAACTCTCATAATAGGTCAAAAGCGTGTCAAGAAGCAATTATCTAGACAAGAAATTGACACTTTCCTAATTGACCGTGAACAATAGTGACAATAAGCTTTCTAGATTAAAAATATAAGATTGCCGACATTGGGTCCTTGTAATCGAGTCTAATGTTTACGCCTTTGATTCCACCTAGCACGATTTACAAACATTGGTTTTTTTACCTACAATTACCAACAATATGCCCATTACAAGATTAAGCAAAAGCTAAGCACCCACATGTAGCATGAAAGACAAGAAAGGAACTCGACCTTTGACACCAAGTGTTATCGACTTATTTCAAGTTAGTATAGCAATTTAGACTTTAAACCATAAACACATGAAACATGTTTTTTGAGATGATACAATAAACACTTCAAATGATTCTACATTAATTTACAATTTCAAATGGTACAACTTAACTTAATTGGAAGACAATCACTAGTTCTACATAACTGTGTACACACTGAGATAGTTAAAAGAATTATTGAATGATTAAAAAAAACATCATGACTGATATATAGTTGGACTCACCACAGCTATAATTCACCAAACAAATTGTCAGTTTTAGTTACGCCATAGAATCTGAAGAATGTAGTTTGAGACTTCTGAATCGTATTGATTATTTATTATATGGACCGAGGGTGTAAATTTTTGGGCCCATGGAAGCCCTAAAATGGACATTCATGATCCATTTAGTGGTTGTAAATATGGAATATTTATCCCAAATAATTATGTAATTTCATTAATAACCGAGCTAAAAAAACATTTCACCAAATGTTATAAAATGTCAAAATGTGTTTTTATATGCACATTTTGAGGACGTGTCACGTAAAAAAACAGTGATACGTGTCACGTCTTGGAGTATGCTACTTCATGCTTGCTCATAGCATGCATATTGCAACACTTTTTGAATTATTGTCACATGAAACAATATTATAAATGAGTAGTGATAAGAAGATATATATATATATAATGTACTAACTTTATGTTTAATCCATTTATTATTTGACATATCACATGCACATTTTGTTACTCCTAATCTTCACTTTTGATTTTTACACATGCATCAATTGTGTTGTTAACATATTTGTAGGCATACATGTTAATGAAAAATACTTTTCTTTTTCACATCTTAAACCATTTTCATTAACTAGGCGAGTCCCGCGCCTGGCGGAAGCGGTTACTAGCGGTAGACAATTAACGATATGTGATATTATGGCAAGTGTTTCGTTTAATATTCAAAACAGAACGTGAAAAGATCAAAATGTAATTGCAAAACTAAAATTCTTAACATGGTTTGACATTCACGAATGGTATGAGTATATTGTATGACAGTTTTTTTTGCAAACTATGAATACTTTTCAAAGTTACCATGCAAACCACATTTTTCACTTTTCACATTTCACTTTTCCAATTTTTGACTTATTGACCATTTTTGTATTTTATGTAGTATAGATATAGATATAGATATATTAATTTACATATAAAAAAATTGGTACAGTATTATTAGGTCGATATTTAGACCAATTACCCTCAACAAGAAGAGGTCACCTAAGGTTGTGTTGGAAAAATAGTTGTTGATCCCAGTTGAGCAAACGATCCTTATAGAAACTGACTTAACAATAACTTGTTAAATACTATGCAGAATATAATATTTAACCTTAAGAAGAAGAACAGTAATAACACTTAAACACCTCAATTATATTAATAACGAATACTCTAAACAGTATTAGGGTTTTATAACCTTGAAGTGTAACGACCTTAGATATATCAAAACACATGTCTATCTAATCTAACCTAGAACCTCTTTTTATAGGCTAAGGAGTCTTTTACATAATACAATACGTAACCTACAAGATAAATATCTTTTTCATATTTATCTAATACAAAATATTAAACCGACTAAACAGACTAGCAGTGGTTACAATACATTAGCCGTGGTTTCACTATACTACTAGCCATGGTTTAACTCCAACAGTAGTTTCCTTCTTCTAGCCGTGGTTTCTTTTGCTCTAGCCGTAGTTTCATACTTAGTATAATTCTTCTCAGTGGAACCTAAAACCCAACAATAGTTTTGCAAAGTGAGTTTGCAAATTTTTGGATACAATTTAATATATGTATATGTTATATATATATATATATTTATATTTCTTGGTAGCTTTATTCTCATAACGAGCTTACTTAGCGAGCTAAAGCGTGTCCAGAATGGAGTTGAAATGAATGAGATATCGTGTCTCAAAGTGAGGCACTTCAAACACAAAAATTGGGTTTTGGGAGAGTATCCCACATTGCCCAAAGAAGGAAATGAAAGCATGTTTATAAGGAAATCTTGATATTGGCTATCAAAATCTTTTAGTTGGTTTTACTCCAACACCTACGTGCGCGCGCGTAGGGGGTGCTGATTTCAGGATTTTTGGGCCAAAATGAGTTCGAAGCTTTTGAACTCATGCATGCGAGCAGCGCGACCGGACACGAATGCAGCTTCGAAGCCTCGCATACGTGCGTATCTTTTTGCTGCAGATTCGAGTTTCCTTTTTCCAGAATTCTCTGTAAATCTATTTAAGAAATAGATTTGAAACTTATTTACAAAGTTTACAGAATATTTGTGTGTAATTAAGATATATGCAAATTGTGGTTATTGGTTAACAGATTTTGCATATCAGTTTAATATTGGCGATATCTTATCTTGGAACAACAAGATATGTTTAGCCTATATAATAAACGACTCCTCATTCAGTTTTCTACACAGAAAAAAACGGAGCTTCAAGTCAAACGATTTCCAGCAACATCTTCGATCAGAAACACGCAAGCTTCTATGACCTTTCAGGCAAGTAAGTCTAGTCCGGCTGTGCAACAGCTTTGTACGTTGTACCCTGGGAAACAGACGGCAAATCTGTTTTAAGGGAATCGTGTTCAACACGAGCCTCGTGCTATTGTCTTTACTGCTTTCATTTAATTTTGTTGAATAGTGTATGTCTTCTGCTTCTACTCCATTCTGTCTGTTATTTAAATTTATGTCTTTTATTTTCTTTTATTATTATTTGTAATCTGATTTATTAATAAAAGTGTACACCATTTCCCACAGTCTTAAAACAGATTCGGTTTAACCGAATTTAAAAACACTTTGTTAAAATCGGATTAATTATTAACAGATTTTTATAAATTGTTTTCTGTCGAAACCTAGTTGAGTTTCTTTGGAAATCAATTTCTATTAAACAGATTTAAAAATACAGATTTGGATTACAGATCTATAACGTTTTCTTAAGAAATTGTTTTATCGGTTATAACGAAACCAAGATTGAGTTTCTATTAAACTGATTTACTCGATCCATCGAAACCAAGATAGAGTTTTGTTGAATCGATCGGTACAAGTATATACCATTTACAATAGTTTGTTTAAGCGTTTGTGTTTGAATTTTCGAGCAAGATGACAAACACCACTACCCTCCTGTGACTACTCTGTGAACGTGATGATGCAGTTAACACGGTTGCTAATCATCTTGAGAAACCGAAAAATTCAATGGGCAGAATTTTAAGAGGTTGTAAGAAGATGTTCTTCTATCTCACTACTTTATTGCGCTGTTCTTAAAAGAGAACCACTAACGTGGAACCTCCTGAAGGTCAATCCTCCAATCAACAGGCTGTTTTAAGCTTGGAAGCATGGAAACATTCAGACTTTTGTGTCACAACTATGTTCTGAATGGTTTGGTTGATTCTTTGTACAACGTGTACTGCAAGACCAAGACTGCCAAAGAATTATGGGAGTCATTGGAACGCAAGTACAAAACTGAGGATGCTGGTACAAAGAAGTTCGTGGTAGCTCGTTTTTGGATTACAAGATGGTTGATTCAAAGAATGTGATAAGTCAGGTTCAAGATCTGCGGGTATTGCTGACATTCATCTTGAGGAATGACCTTGAGTGAAACTTTCATGTTCTGCTATTATTGAAAAGTTACCTCCAAGCTGGTAGAATTCAAGAACTACGAAGCATAAGCGAAGATGAGTGTTGAAGACTTGGTTTGTTCGTATTGAAAGAGGACAACACACTCGGAAAACACACTCTTGCGATTCTACCAAGGAAAATATGGTTGAGCATGCCGTCATCGCAAAAGTCCAATGTCAAAGTTAAAGGCAAAAGGAAAAGACAGAAAGATCAAATGGAAGTCGAGTACCTTGCTCTTAAAGCTGCAATTGTGAAACGAAGTTCCAAGGTGTGTTTCAATTGTGACCAGCCGTGCCGTCTTGCTAATAAGATGCCGAAGCGGGTGACTCCACGCCAGGCTAATATGGTGAATGAAGATGTGGAAATGATTGCTATGGTGTCTGATGTCATTGCCATGATCTCTGAAGTTGGTGGGTTCCAACAACAGGAATGGTGGGTTGATATCTGGGGCCTACGTCGTGTGTTGATAAAGAGTATCTTTCACTATTTCAGAGCGGTTGATAGTGGAGAGAAGTTGTACATGGGCAACGCAAGCTGCGATATCAAAGAGAATGTAATCTTGAAGATAACATCCGAGAAAGAGCTCAAGTTGACTAATGTCTTGTATGTTCCAGAGATTCGCAAAAATCTTATGTCTGGTTGGCTGTTGAACAAGTTTGTTTTTCATCTTGTTGTTTAGTCTGATATGTTTGTATAGTCTAAGAATCAAATGTATGTTGGTAGGGGATATGCCCTGAATGGTATGTTTAATCTTAATATAATGGTTGTTAAGAATGATATCAATAAAATGAATTCTTCTGCTTACTTGATTGAGTCTTCTAATATGCGGCATGGTAGTCTTGGACATGTAAATTTTAATTCAATGCATCGTTTGATTAAATTTAATTGCATACCTAATTTCCATATTGACTCAAAATATAAATGTGAAACTTGTGTTGAAGCCAAACTTACAAGATCGTCTTTCAAATCGGTTGAATGAAAAACCGAACCATTTGATATGATACACATTGACATATGTGATTTGAAATCACTACCCACAAAAGGTGGCGGTAAGTACTTTATCACATTTATTGATGATCGTACAAAGTATTGCTATGTTTACTTACTGAAAAGTAAAGATGAAGCTATAGACAAGTTTGTTCTATACAAAAATGAAGTTGAGAATCAACTTAGTAAGAAAATCAAGGTGGTACGAAGTGATAGAGGAGAATATGTGTCTCTATTCGCTGATCTATGTGCAAAACATGAAATTAGAACGAGTTCACTTGCTCCTATTCACCTCAGCAGAACGGTATTGCGAAAGGAAGAACCGTACCTTGAAATGGTTAATGCCATGTTGATAAGTTCTGGTCTAAGCTAGGACATGTGGGGGGAAGCCATTTTAACGGCTACTTATCTTTTAAATAAGATACCTCGTGGGAAAAAGAATATACCCCTTATAAATTATGGATGGGAATAAAACCATCATATCAGTACTTACGAGTGTGGGGGTGTCTAGCAAAGGTAGCTATACTCGACTCCCAAAGGCCAGATTGGACCTAAATATGTGGATTGTATATTCATCGGATATGCTAAGAATAGCAGTGCTTATCGTTTCATTGTACATGATTCAAAAAATCCGGATATACAAAAGGGTACATTAATGGACTCAAGGAATGCTTCATTATTTGAATCTATATTTCCTTGTTTAACGAAGGAAACTGGAAATTCATCTAAAATACATGACGGAGTTGTCCAAGATAAGAGACGACGAGCTGGTAATGATCTCCAAGATGAGAGACAAGATCAAACTGAGGAACAAGAGGTTGAACCTAGAAGAAGCAAAAGGGCAAGAACCGAGAAATCGTTTGGACCCAATTTTGTTTCTTTTATGGTTGAAAACGAACCTACTTCATACCAAGAGGCGGTTACTTCCTCAGAAGGGCCTCAATGGAAAAAAGCCATTAAAAGTGAAATAGATTCTATTTTACAAAATCATACTTGGGAGCTCGTGGATTTACCTCCTGGTTGTAAACCACTAGGCTATAAATGGATATTCAAGAAGAAGATGAAAGCCGATGGCACCATTGACAAGTATAAAGCAAGATTAGTAATCAAAGGATTTAGACAACGAGAAGGTCTTGATTACTTTAATACATATTCGCCTATTACGCGAATAACCTCGATTAGGATGATACTTGCTATTGGCGCTTTAAGAAACTTGGAAGTTCACCAAATGGATGTGAAAACGTGTTAGCCTTGATAATATTTAATAGAAGTGATGGTCATTCACGTTTAGGAACTTTGTAACATGTGTTAGATATCGTGATAGAATAGTCAACGGGCTCGTGGATTGGGCTAAGCTAAACGGTTAGACGTTTAGTGAAGCTAGCATTTTATCAATGTTATCCAATCCATGTCCACGAGGCCCAAGCCCAAGCCCAAGCCCATGGGGCGTTTAGTACTTGTAGTATAAATACCCCTCAAAGTGTCATTTGAGGGGTGTGTGCTTGAGTGTGTATGTGTGTCTTTTCTCTTTGATATACAAGTTTCCTTTCATCTTGTTTCTCTCTACACATATACGCATGACTCATATCATATCAAGTCACCATCTTTCTCATCTTAATCTTTCTTATACGCGTATGTGTTTGTGTTTTGTGTTCTATGCATAACTGTTTCACGTGGTATACGTTTGGTAAGCTTGGTAACGCGTAAGGTTGATGTAAAAACAAGGTCCTACAATTAGTATCAATCGCCTAACAATGGTTTAGGAGTATTTGTGTTACGTTTGTTTAAAGCTTTACAAAGAAAGTTGCATTTTTTCCAATAAACGTGGGCTTTTTTGTTTAAAGTTTTGATTTTTACGTGGTTTTAAGGTTAAAGTTGTAGACTTTATTGATCTTTAAGTGTTTTGGAAGAAGTTTGTGCAAAAGAAATCATTTGGAATCGTGTTTTTGGGTGAAAAGTAGTGTTTTTGCAAAATCTGGGCAGTTTTACGCGTAAGAAAACATAGTACAGAAAAGTCAAAACCCTAGTTTTTTATGCATAAGAAGTCAAAACCCTCTTTTCCTATGCGTAAGGGTCTACACGTAAGAATTGAAGTTTACGCATAAGCATCTGGTGAAGAATCTTCGTGCTACAACGGTTACTCAGTGTTTCCCTCACTTGGATAAGTTTGTGGAACACTTCGACTTGTGGATATCTTTTACGCTTGGACGAGTATGAAGGATTTTGGTTTTAAACCTAATCTTATGCCTAAGCAGAAAGCTTACGAGTAAGCACTGTACACCTAAGTTATATCTTACGCGTAAGGTACTCTACTTCTAAGTATAAAGTTTACGCATAAGCTTACGTTTAACCTTAAGTTTATGCGTAAGTCTGGGTCTACGCATAAGCATCAACTTACGCCTAAGGAAAGTTACGCAGAAGCTGTTTACGCCTAAGCAAATCCTACGCATAAGCACTTAATCCTACGCCTAAGAACAAGGTTTACGAGTAAGATTTTGAACAAAACTTCAAATGGCAAATTTTCACTACAACAACCGAACTTAATCTTCATCAAACACAACTCCTTTATCGTTGAATCGATCCTACATCAACTTTATCATCAAATACCATCATCTATGGCTACTCAACAAGACATTCATGCTGCCGGTGCCGAAAACCGTCCTCCTATGCTCGAAAAAGGTGGATATCTTCAATGGATGCTTCGCTACATCAAGACCAAACCTAATGGAAAACTCATGATTCAATCCATTACGAATGGACCCTTCAAGCCTCGACCAATCCAAGACCCTGGAAATCCTGATGCAACACCTCCCGTCCCATCATCTCTTCGTGTTCAAAATGAATCAGAATACACGGACGATGATAACAAACAGGTTGAAGCAGATGACATGGCAATACACATTGTCCAACTGGGTTTACCGAGAGACATCTTTGCTGCTGTGGACAGCTGTGAAACTGCTTACGCTATGTGGGAACGTGTTAGACGGCTTTTTTATGGAACAGAAATTGGTCAACAAGACACGGAGAACAAGTTGCTAACTGAATGGGAGAGTTTTACATCTACTCCAGGAGAATCCATTGAATATGAGGTCACAAACAATCAAAGATTCCGATAATAGCAGCTTCCTTTATACTCATGGTTATGTAGTAATAAATAAACGCCAATAGCTGATTGTTCTTTGAAGATGCAATTGAATAAACACCAAACAAATTACGAGTAATTACTTTTAAGCCACCAACAATTAATAAGATAACAAAATTGATGGCACATAAAAATAATTCTAATATTTGTTGAAAAGAGAGATCTGACAAGATTCCACAACAAAGCAATGAACCAATAGAATTGTACCGCACATAACCAAGTGAAGCGGAAAAAAATATAGAGATAGGAGCGGAAAAGATAATTGAGGAGTTAGGGTTTGATAGGGAGGTGACTCAACATAGCCACTTAGGTATGATGATCATACCTGCTCCGATACCATATTAAAACATTGTAAACCCGTTGGTATAACTTTATTATTGATCACTATAAATAGTGTACAAATATAGAGAAACCCTAATGACCCAACCCACAAGTCTGGTTTGGGCTACCTAACATGTCCAGCTAACATGTCCATCTAATACAAGGTGTCATTCATGAAAGGATGGGGACTGATTCTATAGAAGTGGATGTGCAAATACAGAAACCAATTGTTGAAAAACCCGCTTTTGAAAAAATATAACTAACTTGTTGTTGGAAAATTTAGTGCACTTGTGGGATTAGTTCACACCTTGTAATGGGTTAGGAGGTACGGAGTGTACACCCATAAGGTCCATGAACACCCTGACTCATATAGTGGTTTGTATTGGTAGTACTGGTGAAAGTACTGCTTGGTGAAAGTACTGCTGGTGAAAGTACTGCTTGTGGAAAGTACTGCTTGTGGTTTCCACTGATAGGCAGTGCTTCCACTGATAGCACTGTGAAAGTACTGATGCTATGAAAGTACTGATAAGCGTTGTTTCCAGCGATAGGCTGTATTTCCACTATAAGTGAAAGTACTGCTAGTGGAAAGTACTGCTTATGGAAAGTACTGCTAAATGGCAGTTACAACTTCTTTATGACCACGTTTAATTGGTCATGTAACCACTAACGGCTATAATAGGGATAATTATGAGGCTATTAATGGGCCGATTAATACTCATAATTCCATTGGAATAGCTCAAGAGTAACCTCCTATATATAGGAGATCTGAACATGCATGAGGAACACCACGAAAAACGTAAACACTTATTAGCGAAAGGGTTATAGAATTGTGCCTAATTCTCTAACCGCATTTGGTCTTATCCCAAGTAGATATTCGTGATACCCAGGCATTAGGATCGAATAGTTTACTTTGGAAAGTGATCACACGATTCCAAGTGATATCCGGTAACCACCAAGTGGTATCTGTTACTACTAACAGTTTGTTTGTTTCTGCTGAAGAGTTGCACATTCCTGCTGAATTGATTATCTTACCCTGCTTTCGGACGAATAACCACCAACAATCAAAGTAAACTATTTTGTGATAATCAATGGCAACTGCTGCAATGAAACACATGGCTTCAAACTTTGCTAAGCTGGACAAGTTTGAAGGGGTGGACTTTAGGAGGTGGCAGAAGAAGATGCACTTCTTGTTGTCAAGCATGAGTGTGGTCTATGTGCTGACTACTCCAATTCCTGATGATGGTGATGATGCTACTGTGGAGCAGATCAGGAGGAGGAGCAAGTGGGAGAATGATGACTACATATACAGAGGTCTTATTGAATGGTATGTCCGATTCTCTGTTTGATATTTATCAGAACTTTGAATCTTTCAAAGAACTGTGGGATTCCTTGGATGCCAAATATATGGTTGAGGATGCATCAAGTAAGAAGTTTCTTGTTAGTAATTTCACAAATTACAAAATGACTGATTCAAGACCAGTTATGGAACAATACAATGAACTTCTTGGAATACTTGAAGGTTTACACAACACCATATGAACATGGATGAGGCTATCAAAGTCTCTTGTGTCATTGACAAACTCCCTCCTTCATGGAAAGATTTCAAGCATACCTTGAAACATATGAAGGAGGAGTTAACTGTTGAGTTGGGAGTCATCTCACATTGAGGAATCTCTCAAGGTGCGGATAAGGACAAGCCAAAGAGTGGCAATGTGCTGCTGACCATCTGTTGTCAATATGGTGGAGCATAACAACTCCCGGTACAATGACAACAAAGAACGCAAATTTCATGATAACAAGCGGCAGATCCTAACAAGAGGGCAACACCTACTTGTTGGAAATGTGGCAAGACCGGTCACATTAAAAGGGACTGCAAGGGTGTTAAAGTTGGTGGTAAAGCCAATGGATCAGGCACTAATGGTTCAGGGAGTGGTGGTTCAGCCAACTCACTGAAAGGTCAAAATATGTTTAATAAGTCTTTTCAGATTTATTATGTTACATATGTATCTGAATCTTTTATGTGCAGGATGATGATGTTGCGTGGTGGGTTGACTCTGGTGCAACAGTGCATGTGTGTAAAGATAGAAGATGGTTCAAGACTTATGAGTCACAATGGTTGATGGTTCTATTCTTCACATGGGAAATGAGTCAACAGCCTTGGTGCATGGTCGGGGTTGTGTAGATCTTAGGTTTAGTTCAGGAAAGATTGTAACTTTGTTTAATGTTATTCATGTTCCTGATATCAGGAAGAACTTGGTTTCAAGTAGTGTTTTGAATAATCATGGATATAAACAAGTTATTGAGTCTGATAAATTTGTGCTTTCCAAGCATGGTGTTTTTATTGGTTTTGGTTATTTATGTAATCAAATGTTCAGGCTTAATATTACCACTTGACATTGTTATTTCAAATTTGTGACCACATATGATCAGACTGATTCTAACCTTTGGCATGCTAGACTTGGTCATGTTCACTATAAAAGGATGCAAGATATGTCTAGGGATGGTTTAATCCCTGCTTTTGACATGGACCCTGAAAAGTGTAAAACTTGCATGTTGACCAAGATAACCAAGAAACCCTTTCAGGTGTTAGTCGTGAGACTAAGATCTTGGAGCTTATTCACAATGACCTGTGTGATTTGCATGCCACTCCTTCTTTGGGAAATAAGAAGTACTTTGTGACATTTATTGATGATGCTTCTAGATTTTGTTATGTCTATACTTTACATACCAAGGATGAAGCATTAGATAAATTCAAAGTGTTTAAAACTGAAGTTGAATTACAAATTGGGTCTTTGATCAAAAGATTAAGGACTGATAGGGGAGGTGAGTACATGGATACTCAGTACTTTCAGTCTGTTGGAATAATCCATGAAACGACGGCCCCTTATACTCCTCAGCAAAATGGTATTTCTGAAAGGAAAACAGGGTGCTGAAGGAGATGGTTAATTCCATGTTGTCCTATTCAGGACTGAGTCAAGGGTTCTGGGGTGAAGCTATGTTAACAGCTTGCTATTTGCTAAATAGGGTTCCCAACAAAAGGAACAAGGTTACCCCTTATGAACTCTGGACTAAAAAGAAACCCAACCTGAATTATCTCAAGGTTTGGGGTTGTAGGGCTGTTGTAAGACTCCCTGATCCAAAGCAAAAGACTTTGGGTGAAAGAGGCATTGACTGCATCTTTGTTGGATATGCTGAGCATTCCAAGGCTTTTAGGTTCTATGTTATTGAACCTAATGAACATGTTTCAGTTAACATAATAATTGAATCAAGGGATGCAGATTTTGATGAGAATAGATTCTCATCAGTCCCTAGACCAAGTCATAGGATTTCTAATGGAACTCATGACACTGGTGTATCAGAGGTCCCTGATGGTGAACCATCAGTGGTCCCTGATGAGGTTGTGGTTCAGCAACCTGAACCTGTGCTCAGGAAGAGCAAAAGGGTCAGGACTCCAAAGTCATTTGGACCTGAGTTTCAACTACACTAAGTTGAAGGAACTAGGGATGAGGTCTCTGACCAATACTCCTATTGCTTCATTGTTGAGGATGATCCCAAGACATTTGAAGAAGCAATGAAGTCCCAGGATATTGCTTTCTGGAAAGAAGCAATCAATGATGAGATGGATTCCATCATGGGCAACAACACTTGGGTGTTGGTTGATCTACCTCCTGGTTGCAAACCTCTGGGTTTCAAATGGATTTTCAAAAGAAAAATGAAGGTAGATGGAACTATTGAAAAGTTCAAGGCTAGACTAGTCATTCAGGGCTTTAAACAAAAGTCGGGAATAGACTATTTTGATACTTATGCCCTGTGGCTCGTATCAGTACCATAAGACTGCTGATTGCTATGGCATCTATTCACAATCTGGTTATTCATCAGATGGATGTGAAAACTGCTTTCTTGAATGGTGAATTGGAAGAGGAGGTTTATATGAACCAACCTCGAGGGTTTCATCATGCCTGGCAATGAAAACAAGGTGTGCAAACTGATTAAGTCTCTTTATGGACTTAAGCAGGCACCTAAGCAATGGCATCAAAATTTGATGAAGTGGTTTTGTCTAGTGGTTATGTTCTTAACCAAGCTGACAAATGTGTATATAGCAAATTTGATGAATCTGTTAAAGGAGTCATCATTTGTCTATATGTTGATGACATGTTGATCTTTGGCACTGACGAATCAGGTTGACTGACAAAGGAATTTTCGTCATCAAGGTTCTCCATGAAAGACATGGGGGAGGCTGATGTTATCCTTGGTATAAGGATTAAACATGAAAGTAAAAGAATTTCTATCTCTCGGTCTCATTATATTGAGAAGGTACTGAGGAAATTCAATTACTTTGATGGTACTCCAGTGAGTACTCCTATGGATACTTGTGAGAAGCTGATGCCTAATCATGGCAAGGCTGTATCTCAACTTGAGTATTCTAGGGTAATTGGTGCACTGATGTATGCCATGACTTGTACAAGACGATATTGGTTTTGCAGGGGAAAATTGAGCGGTATACTAGCAATCCTAGTGCTCATCATGCGCAAGCAGTTCAAAGGGTACTGAAATATTTGAAGAGAACTATGGATTATAGTCTCTCATATACTTGGTTACCCATCGTGTTGGAAGGTTACCGATGCAAGTTGGATCAGTAACACTGAAGACAACTCGTCTACCGATGGTACGGGTATTCCTACTTGGAGGAGGTGCAATTTCTTGGGCATCCAAGAAACAAACTTGCATCACCAGTTCAACAATGGAATCTAAGTTTGTGGCTCTAGCAGCTGCTGGTAAAGAAGCTGAATGGTTGAAAAACTTGCTTCTTGAGATTCCATTGTGGCCTAAACCTATAGCACCTATTTCTATCCGGTGTGATAGTGCAGCTACATTGGCTAAGGCTTATAGCCAGATGTATAATGGTAAGTCTAGACACTTAGGTGACAGGCATAGCATGATTGATGAGCTTATCATGAATGGGGTGGTATCTATAGAGTTTGTGAGATCTCAACAGAACTTAGCTGATCACTTGACGAAGGGACTGGCTAGAGACTTGGTTATAAAGTCTGCTAAAGGGATGGGTTTAAGTCCAACTTAGTCACTGAATGCTAGGACACCCAACTCCCTCCTGAGGAAACTTAGGAGCTGAGTTCAATGTGGAAAGCTGAACATTCAGTGGACTGGAGCACATGTTTTATTTACATCCCAAGGTTGTGCTCAGAACCTGCGGAAAGGAGGATGAAGTCTTTACTTCTTAATGGTTAATTTTCTTTGAAAAAGTGCTTGGCAGGAGCATGACTAAAGAGGAACCACCTATGTAAATGTTGAAGTTTTGCCGCTTCAGGAAGCTTTGGACTTTTAGCTTTTACAACATTTAAGAATTTGGATATGGACACATGGCTTGTATAGTGTCAGGAGCTGTTAAGTGTTTGAAAACTTGTGTGTATTTTATCTTCAGGTATTCAAATGGGTTGAAGGGTTCAATTCTTAGAACACCCTGATTCTCGAATATTTGAACGTGTAATTTACTAAGATGGAAATTCAATCCTCAGGACATTTTCGTTTATGCACTTGTTTTGCTTAATGTTTATTTTTCATGCAAAGTAAGTGAACTAAATTTGGGGAGGATTGTTGGAAAATTTAGTGCACTTGTGGGATTAGTTCACACCTTGTAATGGGTTAGGAGGTACGGAGTGTACACCCATAAGATCCATGAACACCCTGACTCATATAGTGGTTTGTATTGGTAGTACTGGTGAAAGTACTGCTTGGTGAAAGTACTGCTGGTGAAAGTACTGCTTGTGGAAAGTACTGCTTGTGGTTTCCACTGATAGGCAGTGCTTCCACTGATAGGCAGTGCTTCCACTGATAGCACTGTGAAAGTACTGATGCTATGAAAGTACTGATAAGCAGTGTTTCCACTGATAGGCTGTATTTCCACTACAAGTGAAAGTACTGCTAGTGGAAAGTACTACTAAATGGCAGTTACAACTTCTTTATGACCACGTTTAATTGGTCATGTAACCACTAACGGCTATAATAGGGATAATTATGAGGCTATTAATGGGCCGATTAATACTCATAATTCCATTGGAATAGCTCAAGAGTAACCTCCTATATATAGGAGATCTGAACATGCATGAGGAACACACAGAAAACGTAAACACTTATTAGCGAAAGGGTTATAGAATTGTGCCTAATTCTCTAACTGCATTTGGTCTTATCCCAAGTAGATATTCGTGATACCCAGGCATTAGGGTCGAATAGTTTACTTTGGAAAGTGATCACACGATTCCAAGTGATGTCCGGTAACCACCAAGTGGTATCTGTTACTACTAACAGTTTGTTTGTTTCTGCTGAAGAGTTGCACATTCCTGCTGAATTGATTATCTTACCCTGCTTTGGGACGAATAACCACCAACACTTGTCAAGATTTATGATTAGATCTTTATCTGTATTATTTAATTTTTTTTTACGATTATATGATTCGCATATTAAAAAGAGGTTGATAAAACAGATTAATTGGTAAAATAGTTATAAAATAAAGGGCTAATAACCTATTAAATCATCATACTTGTTACAAATGTCAGTTCGACGTAGCGAACAAAAAAAAATAGCTCTTCTAGACATTAAACTTGACATCTTTGTCTTCAATTGAGTATTATGACCATTTTACCCTTTCAAATTACATAAATGGTCCCTGTGGGTTTGCCAAAATTGCATCCATCATCCTTAGGCTAAATTACATAAATGGTCCCTGAAATACAAATCTAACAAATAATAACTTACAAGCGAGGACGACACCAAAAGATCCACAATATGTCATAATAAAATTATAATAATAAAATTCACATTAGTGCAACTGTACAAGTAGAAGGCTTCAGTTTTGTTTCAACATCATAATCCCAAAAAAAAGAATCGAAGCATTAATTGGAGCAGAATGGACATCAGGTGTGGTGCGAAGAGCATCCAATCAGAGAATCAAGACATCATAGTCAAAGCGTTTGGGCTGGATGAGATGTTGGACCTGCAAAAGTAAAAGATGCTGATATTATTTAGCATGTTAAAACTAAAAAGAAATCAAACGAGTATATCAATCCCTGTGGGTTCATATCAATCGCACCTTTAACGGCGGCAAAGTATCAATCCCTGTGGGTTCATATCAATCGCACCTGTAACAGCGGCAAAGTATCAATCCCTGTGGGTTCATATCAATCGTACCTTTAACGACGGCAAAGAAATTGCATCCAATTGTTTAAAAAGGCAAAAGGGCAGATCGAGGCTCAGCAGGCTAGATCGAGGCTCAGGTGGTTGAGATCGGAGTAGTCGGTTGATAAGGAAAAAGATTTGAAAGGGCGGTGGAGATGGCTCCAGCTAAAAAAGATGGTGGCAACGAAGGTGAGAAAAAAGGCGGTGGTGGTGGTAGTGGTGGTGAGAAAAAGGGTAAGGGTGGCAGCGGTGGTGGCAATGACGGTGAAGGGAAAGGTGGTGGTGGCGACATTCTGAAGATCTAGTCAACGAAGGTGTGTAAAAGTGTCTGGATGTTAATTTTATACTTGTTTATGAATTTAGTTTGCATCTATGTAATTTTATACTCAGCATTTTGAGATGGGTATATGTTTTAATTCCTTTGAGGGATCATGGATGCAATGGATGCAATTTATGTAATAGAGGGATAATTTATGTAATTTAACTTTTGGACAATGGATGCAATTTTTTAAAAATTTAAGGGTAAAATGGTCATCACAATTTTGTATTTTATCTTTATTACTCAATTGAAAACAAAGATGTCAAGTTTAATGTCTAGAAGAACTATTTTTTTTTTGTTTACTAAGTTGAACTGACATTTGTGACAAGTATGATGCTTTAATAGGTTATTAGCCCTAAAATAAACACAAAAGTTAAAATGTAAAAAAAAATTGTTATATAAAGGACAAAAATTTAGTAGGCTATGACCAAAAATCTTGCTAAGTTTTTCTTTTTTGACTAGATCTTGCCAAGTTAGTTGACTTTTTGTTTTTTTTTTAGTAAATTACATAAATAGTCACTCGTTTATTTTTTCACATTTAGTCAATGAACTCAGTCATTAAGGTTTCAAATAGTTACAGATCCAGTCATTCAGATTTTAATTTCATAACATAAATGGTCACTCTGGTTTGAAACTTCAGTGACCATTTATGTAACGAAATGGACTGAATCTGTAACGATTTGAAATTTCAGTGACCATGTATGTCAAAAAAAAAAGTTCAATGATTAAATGTGAAAAAATGGACAAACCATAATGACCATTTATGTAATTTACTCTTTTTTTTCTTTTTTTTTCTTTTTTTTTAAATCATTATCCCTTAACTAAGCTAACTGTGTTCATGATTTTATTCACTGATTATGCATCATGATGGTAATCATATACTACAAATTAACCCAATTATCAATTTTGTTCTCTTAGACCCACAGGCCACAACAAACATCTCATGCACCCACCCTTCTAGTCCCTACAGAAAACAGCACCCCACACCTCCTAACGCCCACATTAACACTACCTCGCAATCGCAAGCCCCCATATTATGCAATTAACAAGTCGACAAATTTATGTAGAAAAACTGTTAAACATGTAACGTGTTTCACCTTTATGACATGTGAATATAGTGGTCACGAATTAGCAAAACATTTAAATCAATATAAAGAGTAATCTCAACTCGAAAACCTTTAGAAAATTAGCCGTCACTATACGGTTCGTATTATGGAGTTAGTACCCTAGCCATGTCATTTCACTATCAGTGGTCTCAACGTCGATTTGCATGGCCCCTTTCAGATGACAATGAATCAATTCTTTTGTCTTCTGCTTCTTCAATTACTTCTTTATTTTAACACATTATAATGGCATTCTACTTATTTACATGCAATATTTACTACCGCAACTACAACTATACCAATCCCACCGAGGGTACGAGGAAGGTATATATGATGTATGCAGTCACACCTTTACCCAAAGGTGAATGGACTACTTACACAAAGACGTCCAGAAAGAGTTTGTTTATTTACATGCAATATAATTTGTATTAACTAATTCACATTAGTGACCAATATGGTGAGTGACTTATATAAGAGGAATTACAAAGTTTACTGAACAACATTGCATGCAAATTGGTAGTCTGGTAGAGTTTCATAGATCAATAACGGGGCTAATGGTACCATAATGTATCATACTTGTCACTCGCATCTTTTATATGTATTGAACAATTGTTTTTTCTATTTTATGTACTAAACTTGATTTTATTGTATTTTTTGTGTACTTTGCCCTCATTTTTTTCTACTGTATGTATCATAGTTGTCATAAAGTACACGAAAAATACAAAATGAAGTTTAGTACATAGAATAGCAAATTCAATACATATAAAAAAATGCAAGTGACAAGTATGATACATTATAGTATCTTTAGTTAAAGTACAAAATAAATAGTCTGCTAACACATAAACTTGGTAGGAAATGTGAATTATCCACAACTTTTACTTTTCAGTTTTCACACAAGCCTTTTGTACACAGCTCGTGTTTTATTTGACGTTGAGTGTAAAGTAAAACCTATAGTGTATGAAACTATATATCACCTTCCGTTAAATCATTCGGGAGTGACCTAGTGGTAAAAGCTTATAATTATCATCACTAAAATGTGAAATGTCTCATATTTCAATATCCGCTACTCTAAAGTGGCGGGCCACACGAACTTTTCCGAAAAAGCGGAGGGCTTTACCAGCTTGAGTTTGAGTTTGTGTGGCGGTGAGGTCAAACCCCGTAAATTAATCGATCAAAAGGTCGGAAACCATAGTTACCCACATAAATCACCTTAAGATTAGCAACAAAAATCAAACTGATATTTTGATCAACCAGTGAAGTCAGAAGTAAAACTCAACTTGATCAACACAGAATATATAGCAATAAAGACTCCATATATTTGGTCATAGCTAACAAGGACCAGTCCAGGTCGTTGGCATTAAACTAATAATATCTGAATTCCCTAGGCCAAGGTCTGCTTCGTTACTTGCTATATTCACAGCGTTTAATCAGCCACACATATTGTTATCGACATAAGGTTGAGTGATGGAGGATACATCATATAATGTCCACAATTATAATTCATAAGGGTTCGCCATCAAAATTGTACTGAATTGAGTGATTTCATTATTGTTGATTATCAGGAAAGAGCCAAATCTCTAGTGTTTGGGTTTTACTGATATTTTAGGAAACAACTGTTTATAAAGTAGCTCATTCGAAAGTTCTAGTCATTTTATGGGCCGGCAATAATCGTATAATCATATAACTTTACTAGGGACCATGAAAGCATTTTAACGTATATGTAGTGTGGTGGTCCGGGATTCAATTCTTACGCATTTAGAAACACACGTGTCATACAAATAGACGGTCTACGTAGATGCTAAACAAAAATATCTGATTCTCCACAACCAAATATTAATTTATTAACTAGGTTGTAAAAACGAAATGTCCATGCAGATACTAAACCAAAAACATCAGCACTATGAGAGAATTTTAAGGTTTCTTTCTAAATCAGATAATCTTTCATCGATATATTTCTGTGCTACTGTTCTGATAGTTCTTGACTAGTTTTAAGTTCTCCTTTTGTTTCATAATCATATTTCGTATATTACCTAACAGTATAATAAACAATGTTCTAAATTATTAACTAGAGGACCAATAATGGGCCGGGTACGTGATACATTATATAGGCATAAACTTCTGATGCATAAGGTTTCACAACATGAGTTTACCAGTTTTGAGAAAACTTTAAAAAAAATGGCTATTTGTCAAGCTACAGTTTGTATGGTGACATCAGTAATCATGCTTGATTCCTTGGGATTGTTAAGAGATAATTAAAAGCCATAGAACAGTTTTATGTAGTCTTTTAGGATCAATTCTCATTGAGAAACACATATGTTTAACAATCATCGAGACTAAAATAGAATCATATAGTGCATCCAGAATAGTCACCGATGGACACACAATAATGTCAAATAACTAAGTGCTCAGAAGTTTACCTTCTCTGCTAGTGTCCACACAGCTTGCGGCCAAGCATTAGCCTCTGAACAACAGTATCCTTGTCCCTAAAATGTACACAATTATTTAAACTTTAATATTTGATTAGATATTTTGATATAGTGGAACACTGAAGTGTGGCTACAATGTTAAGCAACCGACGAATATGATGAGTGATAACCGTGGAAAACTGAAGTCATAATCATGTTTAAGTGTTTTATAAGTTAAGAAGAACCCATATGTCTAATCCTGCTATAAGGCTATTTGGCGTTGCTCCTATTAAAAAATGCCGAAGAAAACTTATCCCCATGATGCTACAAAGCCAACAAGAGCCGTATGCCGGCCAGCATTCAAATCAAAGTTATGGTGGTAGATTATAGTTTCGTACATATATATTTCACTGATAGAAGAACACACACGGAATTTAACAAGATCTACATTTATTGAATATATTACACAATGAAAAGACTTAATAAAGCACATATAAAGTGTGTGAAAGCAACATGTCCAAAATATCCATAACGACCTTTGCCACATTCAAGGCCCGCATGATATTTCCTTTTCTTTTGAGAATTGCCTTTTATCAGATTATTTCCTTTATAAGACCTATTTAAGACAACGTGTCAGGCATATGAGGCAGGGGGCCGGTACATTAAGATATAGAGACAGGTCGGTCTTTCAAGGCAAATATTTGAAAGGAAATGGGAGAAAGCATGAGACATAAGAGATATAGATATTTATTCCCTAATTTCCTTTTACTCTTTCTGTCAAAATATAATCCGAACCCATACAAGCATTTATTAACTAATATGCTACAAAGACAAGATAAAATAAACCGCTTCGATCTTCAGCAGCCACACCAGCCTATGAGGAATGACTCTGTTGGAACACAAAATTTTCCTCCGAACTAAAAATTAGCTGAAATTCTTGGGATGGCTCATCTATAATAAGAGTTGGGATAATTACATGAAAATGTATCTAACTTGTCACTTTTTGTAGTTCTGTGTATCCTACTATTTTTTTTGTAGTTCCATGTACTCAACTTTTAAATTCATGTAGTTCCATATACTCAACTTTGCAAAGTCACCAATTGAGACCAATATATCCAAAAGTTGCGTACATACAACTACAAAAAAAAAGTTTAATAATACATACAACTGATCATCCTGGTACACAAAACTAAGTAAATTCAAAAGTTGAGTACATGGAACTACAAATTGTTGGAAAATTTAGTGCACTTGTGGGATTAGTTCACACCTTGTAATGGGTTAGGAGGTACGGAGTGTACACCCATAAGGTCCATGAACATCCTGACTCTAATAGTGGTTTGTATTGGTAGTGCTAGTAGAAAGTACTGTTGGTGGAAAGTACTGCTTGTGGTTTCCACTGATAAGCAGTGTTTCCACTGATAGTGCTATGAAAGTACTGATGAAAGTACTGCTTGTAATGGGCTTTGACCTATTCAAATGGCAGTTACAACTGCATAATGACCACGTTTAATTGGTCATGTAACCACTAACGGCTATAATGGGGATAATTATGAGGAGATTAATGGGCCGATTAATTCTCATAATTCCATTTGACTAGCTCAGAGTAACCTCCTATAAATAGGAGATCTGATTATGCATGAAAGATACACAGAAAACTATTAACACTTATAAGCGAAGGGTTATTGATTTGTGCCTAATTCAATAACATACATTTGGTCTTATCCCAAGTAGATATTCGTGTAACCCAGGCATTAGGGTCGAATAGTTTACTTTGAAAAGTGATCACACGATTCCACGTGATATCCGGTAACCACCTAGTGGTATTTGTTTCTGCTGACTTGATACTTGTTTCTGCTGACATTGATTATCTTACCCTGTTCTGGGAGCTAAACACCAACAATCAAAGTAAACTATTTTGTGATAATCAATGGCTGCTGCTGCAATGAAACACATGGCTTCAAACTTTGCCAAGCTTGATAAGTTTGAAAGGGTGGACTTCAGGAGATGGCAGAAGAAGATGCACTTCTTGCTGTCAAGCATGAGTTTGGTGTATGTGCTAACCACTCCTATTCCTGATGATGGGGATGATGCTACTGTGGAGCAGATCAGGAGGAGGAGCAAATGGGAGAATGATGACTATATTTGCAGAGGTTTAATCCTCAATGGTATGTTTGATTCTCTGTTTGATATTTATCAGAACTTTGATTCTTCCAAACAACTATGGGATTCCTTGGATGCCAAATATATGAGGATGCATCAAGTAAGAAGTTCCTTGTAAGTAATTTCACAAATTACAAAATGACTGATTCAAGACCAGTTATGGAACAATACAATGAACTTCTTGGAATACTTGGAAGGTTTACACAACACAATATGCACATGGATGAGGCTATTTTAGTCTCTTGTGTTATTGATAAACTTCCTCCTTCTTGGAAAGATTTCAAGCATACCTTGAAACATAAGAAAGAGGAATTAACTCTGGTTGAGTTGGGCAGTCATCTGATAATTGAGGAATCTCTCAAGGTGCAGGT
The DNA here is from genome assembly GCA_910596185.1 of Chrysanthemum makinoi. Taxonomy (NCBI): domain Eukaryota; kingdom Viridiplantae; phylum Streptophyta; class Magnoliopsida; order Asterales; family Asteraceae; genus Chrysanthemum; species Chrysanthemum makinoi. The sequence continues at coordinate 42,799,505 of OU343225.1, read as the reverse complement.
TAATGACAAGCCAAAGGGTAGCAATGCTGCTGGACCATCTGTTGTCAATATGGTGGAGCATAACAACTCCACCAGGTACAATGACAACAAAGGCAAACGCAAATATCATGACAACACAATGGCAGATCCTAACAAGAAGGCAACACCTACTTGTTGGAAATGTGGCAAAACTGGTCACATTAAAAGGGATTGCAAAGGTGTTAAAATTGGTGGTAAAGCCAATGGTTCAGGGAGTGGTGGTTCAACCAACTCACTGAAAGGTCAGAATATGTTTAATAAGTCTTTTCAGATTTATTATGTTACATATGTATCTGAATCTAATTATGTGCAGGATGATGATGTTGCGTGGTGGGTTGACTATGGTGCAACAGTTCATGTTTGCAAAGATAGAAGCTGGTTCAAGACTTATGAGTCACTCAATGATGGTTCTATTCTTCACATGGGAAATGAGTCAACAGCCTTGGTGCATGGTCATGGTTGTGTAGATCTTAGATTTAGTTCTAGAAAGATTGTAACTTTGTTTAATGTTATTCATGTTCCTGATATAAGGAAGAACTTGGTTTCAAGTAGTATTTTGAATAATCATGGATATAAACAAGTTATTGAGTCTGATAAATTTGTTCCTTCTAAGCATGGCGTGTTTATTGGTTTTAGATATTTGTGTAATCAAATGTTCAGGCTTAATATTGTCACTGATAGTGTTAATTCAGCATTTGTGACCACCACTGACCTGACTGACTCTACCCTATGGCATGCAAGACTTGGCCATGTACACTATAAAAGAATGCAAGATATGTCTAAGGATGGGTTAATCCCAGCTTTTGACATGGACACTCAAAAGTGTAAAACTTGCATGTTGACCAAGATAACCAATAAACCTTTTCAGGGTGTTAGTCGTGAGACTAAGCTCTTGGAGCTAATACACAGTGACCTGTGTGATTTGCATGTCACTCCTTCTTTGGGGAAGAAGAAGTACTTTGTGACATTTATTGATGATGCTTCTAGATTTTGTTATGTCTGTCTGTTACATACCAAGGATGAAGCATTAGATATATTCAAAGTGTTTAAAACTGAAGTTGAATTACAACTTGGGTCCCTGATCAAAAGATTAAGGACTGATAGGGGAGGTGATTACATGGATACTCTGTATTTTCAGTCTGTTGGAATCATCCATGAAACGACTGCCCCTTATACTCCTCAGCAAAATGGTATTTCTGAAAGGAAAAACAGGGTGCTGAAAGAGATGGTTAATTCCATGTTGTCCTATTCAGGACTGAGTCAAGGGTTCTGGGGTAAAGCTATGTTAACAGCTTGTTATTTATTAAATAGGGTTCCCAACAAAAGGAACAAGGTTACCCCTTATGAACTCTGGACTAAAAGGAAACCCAACCTAAACTATCTCAAGGTTTGGGGTTGTAGGGCTGTTGTAAGACTCCCTGATCCAAAGCTAAAGACTTTGGGTGAAAGAGGCATTGACTGTATCTTTGTTGGATATGCTGAGCATTCCAAGGATTTTAGGTTCTATGTTATTGAACCTAATGAATATGTTTCAGTTAACTCAATAGATTCTCATCAGTCCCTAGACCAAGTCAAAGGATTCCTAATGGAACTCATGATACTGGTGTATCAAAGGTCCCTGATGATGAACCATGAGTGGTCCCTGATGAGGTTGTGGTTCAACAACCTGAACCTGTGCTCAGGAAGAGCAAAACGGTCAGGACTCCAAAGTCATTTGGACCTGAGTTTCAACTATAGTTGGTTGAAGGAACAAGGGATGAGGTCTCAGACCAATACTCCTATTGCTTCATTGTTGAGGATGATCCCAAGACATTTGAAGAAGCAATGAAGTCCCGAGATATTGCTTTCTGGAAAGAAGCAATCAATGATGAGATGGATTCCATCATGGGCAACAACACCTGGGTGTTGGTTGATCTACCACCAGGTTGCAAACCTTTGCGTTGCAAATGGATTTTCAAAAGGAAAATGAAGGTAGATGGAACTATTGAAAAGTTCAAGGCTAGACTAGTCATTCAGGGCTTTAAACAAAAGTCAGGGATAGACTATTTTGATACTTATGCCCCTATGGCTCGTATCAGTACCATAGGACTGCTAATTGCTTTGGCATCAATTCACAATCTGATTATTCATCAGCTGGATGTGAAGACAGCTTTCTTAAATGGTGAATTGGAAGAGGAGGTTTATATGAACCAACCTCAGGGGTTCATCATGCCTGGCAATGAAAACAAGGTGTGTAAACTGATTAAGTCTCTTTATGGACTGAAGCAGGCACCTAAGCAATGGCATCAAAAATTTGATGAAGTGGTTTTGTCTAGTGGTTATGTTCTTAACCAAGCTGACAAATGTGTATATAGAAAATTTGATGAATCTGGTAAAGGAGTCATCATTTGTCTATATGTTGATGACATGTTGATCTTTGGCACTGACCAAAATCAGGTTGACCTTACAAAGAAATTTTGGTCATCAAGGTTCTCCATGAAGGACATGGGGGAGGCTGATGTTATCCTTGGTATAAGGATTAAACATGAAAGTAAAAGAATTTCTATTTCTCAGTCTCATTATATTGAGAAGGTGTTAAGGAAATTCAATTACTTTGATTGTACTCCTGTGAGTACACCTATGGATACTTGTGAGAAGCTGATGCCTAATAATGACAAGGTTGTATCTCAACTTGAGTATTCTAGGGTAATTGGCTGCCTAATGTATGCCATGACTTGTACAAGACCTGATATTGGTTTTGCAGTTGGAAAATTGAGCAGGTATACTAGTAATCCTAGTGCTCATCACTGGCAAGCAGTTCAGGGTACTGAAGTATTTGAAGAGAACTATGGATTATAGTCTCTCATATACTGGCTATCCTTCAGTGTTGGAAGGATACACTGATGCAAGTTGGATCAGTAACACTGGAGACAATTCGTCTACCAGTGGCTGGGTATTCCTACTTGGGGGAGGTGCAATTTCTTGGGCATCCAAGAAGCAAACTTGTATCACCAGTTCAACAATGGAATCTCAATTTGTGGCTTTAGCAGCTGCTGGTAAAGAAGCTGAATGGTTGAAACACTTGCTTCTTGAGATTCCATTGTGGCCTAAACCTATAGCACCTATTTCTATCCGGTGTGATAGTGCAGCTACATTGGCTAAGGCTTATAGCCAGGTAAGTCTAGACACTTAGGTGTCAGACATAGCATGATTCGTGAGCTTATCATGAATGGGATGGTATCTATAGAGTTTGTTAGATCTCAACAGAACTTAGCTGATCACTTGGAAGGGTTGGCTAGAGACTTGGTTATAAAGTCTGCTAAAGGGATGGGTTTAAGTCCAACTTAGTCACTGAATGCTAGGACACCCAACTCCCTCCTAAGGAAACTTGGGAGCTGAGTTCAATGTGGAAAGCTGAACATTCATGGGAGGAGCACATGTTTTATTGTACATCCCAAGGTTGTGCTCAGAACCTGCTGAAAGGAAGATGAAGTCTTTACTTCTTAATGGTTAATTTTCTTTGAAAAAGTGCTTGGCAGGAGCATGAATAAAGAGGAACCACCTATGTAAATGTTGAAGTTTTGCCGCTTCAGGAAGCTTTTGGACTTTTAGCTTTTACAACATTTATGAATTTGGATATGGACACATGGCTTGTATAGTGTCAGGAGCTGATAAGTGTTTGAAAATTTGTGTGTATTTTATCTTCAGGTATTCAAATGGGTTGAAGGGTTCAATTCTTAGAACACCCTGATTCTCGAATATTTGAAAGTGTAATTTACTAAGATGGAAATTCAATCCTCCGGACATTTTCGTTTGTGCACATGTTTTGTTTAAAGTTTGTTTTCATGCAAAGGAAGTGAACTAAATTAGGGGAGGATTGTTGGAAAATTTAGTGCACTTGTGGGATTAGTTCACACCTTGTAATGGGTTAGGAGGTACGGAGTATACACCCATAAGGTCCATGAACATCCTGACTCTAATAGTGGTTTGTATTGGTAGTGCTAGTAGAAAGTACTGCTGGTGGAAAGTACTGCTTGTGGTTTCCACTGATAAGCAGTGTTTCCACTGAAGCAGTGTTTCCACTGAAGCAGTGTTTCCACTGATAGTGCTATGAAAGTACTGATGAAAGTACTGCTTGTAACGGGCTTTGACCTATTCAAGTGGCATAATGACCACGTTTAATTGGTCATGTAACCACTAACGGCTATAATGGGGATAATTATGAGGAGATTAATGGGCCGATTAATTCTCATAATTCCATTTGACTAGCTCAGAGTAACCTCCTATAAATAGGAGATCTGATTATGCATGAAAGATACACAGAAAACTATTAACACTTATAAGCGCAAGGGTTATTGATTTGTGCCTAATTCAATAACATACATTTGGTCTTATCCCAAGTAGATATTCGTGTAACCCAGGCATTAGGGTCGAATAGTTTACTTTGGAAAGTGATCACACAATTCCAAGTGATATCCGGTACCACCTAGTGGTATTTGTTTCTGCTGACTTGATACTTGTTTAAATAGTAGGATGCACAAAACTACAAATAGTGACAAGTTAAATACATTTCCGTGTAATTATCCCATAAGAGTTTACTCACTCAGCCTATTGTTCAGAAGACAGATTAGCATGACATATTGTCAGTTACACCTACAAATTGGTAAGTTGAATTAAGTTATTTACCTTTTCTTAGCCAATGAAATAAGATCTGCTGCAGGTCAAAACCATAAACTTAACCGTCTACCTCTTAATGTATATATAAATTCTTGACTTGTCAATTGGATACCTGAAACAGGAAAAGATAAGGCAAGCTTCATTTCAGGTAGAAAATAATGCTTTCTGCTGCTATGCTGTGACTGATTCTTTCCTACACCATCACTATTCAGGAACTATTTACAGGATTCACGAAATTAGAACAAAGTTTTACGGACGAAAACTAGACATAGCAAATGACAGAGCTGTAGGGCTACTGATATATTATGACCCAGGCAAAAATTACACCAAGTGCAAAAACGTGTTATGTTAAATACAAAACAGTCTAGTATCGAAAAACTGAAAATTAACATATAGATGCATACTGAAATACAACTCGTGACTAAGGTGTGATATTCCAGTGAATATATGATTACCATAGAGAGCATTGTAGCACATGGCATAGCAAGCAAAATTACATGCATCAGCTTGTAGGTCCAAACACTATTGTAGATATTTTATATTTACACAAATATATGCCAAGAATCAGACTTTCTGAGTATCTATAAATAGTCAGAAAAAACTCATCAGATCACATAACAAGTGTTACAAACTTCTCTTCATATTAAAGAAGTGATTACGCGTCAAGCCTTCTGCCCAAAACAATGAAGGTGTGCTTCTATTTCTATATAACTTTATAAGTATATTAGTACCTCAACTATACATCATGCTAGCCTGTCCCATTACAGTTTATAGGAGGAATGCATAACAAGTTTAAGCAGACTAACACCGAGTATCAGAAAGAATTTGCTCCAGGTAAATTTTGCATCTTTTCCACCTTTCTTGCAAGTTAACGTACTTCTTAGGTTTTTCTCGTAATCATCTGATTGATGTGTCGTACAGAATTCCCATCATCCAACAACCTACTATGCTATGCTAAATTATGCTATTCTGTCACTCCACATAGCAAAGCCCAAAGAGACAAGTCAGACAACCAGCTCCAAAACACATTTTCATGCAAAGATGCAGAAAGTGCTGATGGTGAGCAACTTTTTAATGGATTCCAAAAGATCAGGGCTCTTGAAAAAGATCCACTTATCAGTGATCTAGCAACACCAAACTTTGCCACATATGTTGAGAAAATGACCAAAAAAGAAACTAAAACAACAGAAGACGAACTGAAGCTCGTCAAAGAGAAGTTGGAGAAGGTGCTCTTGACCTGTGCCAGAAATTTCAGACATGCGAGTGCAACTACACATGGTAGAAAGATTCTGGAAGAGGCCATAGAGAATGGAAAAAAAGCAATCGTTGATCCACCTCAGCATGACGTCTTCAGTTCAACAGTTGGAGGGCCAAAGACAACTATCATGAAGGAGCAGAGAGAATCACTGCGGGAGCTGTTCCAGAAAACCAACATGACAGCGGAAAAAGCTGAATCTATAAGTAGCATAAGAATAGAAAAGAAAACTGATAAACCTTCTGTCCCTTTACTGAAAAAGATACCAAAAGAAAGAACCATCCACCATTCCTCTAAGCGTTCTACATCAGCTTTGATAGGATCCGTCAATTCGGCTTTAGCTAATGAAAAACTGCACAAGGTACTTCTATAGTTTCTATTCACACAACTCATACCTTATGTTTGATTCACTTCTCTAGAAATATGAAAAGCAAGTGCAAATTTCAGTTCGCTGTCCTAATCTTATTGAAACATTTACAGATCCTACACATGCTCCACAGAGTTTACCCTGAAGCCTCTGCCATTTTGCAAAAAACTCGGAACCTATGGAAATATGTCACAAACAGCAACTTTACGAATGGGGAGGAGTATAGAAACAGAAATCATATGCTATCCAAAGATATCGTATTATTTCCTTTTAGTGCTATTCCTAAAATGAGTGCAAATTACAAAAAGAGGCCCAATCCCATATACAGTGGGGGTGATACCAACTGGAAAAGAGAATGCTGGATCAAATCAGATGCAGAATGTAAGTATACAAAAACAAAACATCTTAGGTGTAACAACTTTACTACTCATTTACTCAGTGCCAAATTTAATCATCAATATACACTATAAGAACTTTCAACTATTCCTCTTTCGGCATAGGATGTTCTATTTTCTAGATTTGAGAGATAGAATATATGAATGTTGACTTTAGTAACTAACGTACTTTTGAGAGGATAATAGAAAAATATGGGCAGAGACACATAATATGTAATGTATTCTTGTTAATAACTGATATCATAGAAAAACCTATGTAGAGCACCGCATGACGAATACTTATATCCCTTTAGCCGTTACCCCAAGAGAAGCATTATATTCTAGAATAAAAAGCAAAAAAGATACTGACAGGACTATATATTAACCCCTCTTAAAGTAAATCTACATATTAGAATAGCATATGCCCTGAGTCTAAAGCATCTGAGAGCACCAGTATGGTTCACGTTACATGTGACTCAATTCTTCTATTTTTCTGTGTAGACCTGATACTGGAACTGTAGAAGGCAAACAATGTGGTATGGATGATGCATTTGGTTGGAAGCACGTGTAGCAAAGGAGACAGAAGAAATTCACTTGCTGGTAGTTAGTGAGCTTGTTGAAATAATGTAAAGAGATGATAACCACCAAAAGCACCATTCGACACACTATTTCCCCTTTTCGGTGCAAGTGTGTGATTCAATAGCGAGAAAATATGAATTACACTTGCATTTCTTTAGAGGGTAAAATTGTGATGATGGCGGTCGGTGGCATGGTTTACATAAGTACACTTGTTTTAGGATCGTGTCATCATCAGTTTGTGAAGTAATAGAGTCTGTAGATGGTCTCTTATATAATTACTCAATGAAGGTGCTATCTTTGACTGTTGCCCAGGTTTCAATCACACACAAATTTATATAAGAATCACTCATATTTGTTCAACAATAAATGTATACAATCACTGTATTTATTAATCAATTTGAACTCATGTTGATTACAGATTTCGACCTCTATTTACCCATAATGAAACGATACAAACAGGTTCTATGAACCATTGTGACTTTTCACTAATAACTACCATATAACTAACTTCCATAACTAACTATAACTAACGTCTATAACTAACTATAACTAACTTCTATAACTGACAATAACTAACTTCTAACTGCCATCTAATTCGTATATTGATCTGTTGGACTTTGGCCCAAACCAGAATACATTGCAGCTCTTTACTTGACCCATTATACTAATATACATGTTTGGCAAATCATGACATTACTTGATCTAGAGTTCCTCCCTAATGTCTTGATGCCAAACCTCGTCCTGAAAATCTCTGATGACTTCACTTCATTCTTCAACATGATCATATCACTTGACATTTCTCTACTTTTCTTGATCATCTATCAAAGATTATATCTTCTTCGCGGTTGCTTCACACAAACTTGCTTTTGTAGTTTCCCATTACTTTGACTCTTCACAGTTTTTTTTCTCCCTTTTCAACTTGCACGGTTTGTTTTCTTCAAGCAAGCCAACGCCCATTTGTTGGTCTTCATCTTTTGCATCACACCGTCTTCAATTTGATTCACGAATCATTCTTCACGGCTAACTTGGTTATTTCACACAACCTCTCTTCTATATCAATTCACATCACACGACTTTGCTTTGATCGTATCACACGACCAAGCCTTATATCTTTCTAATTTTCATCAATTAGGCACATTAGATGTGCCGGTTCACCATCATTTTCTACTAGAAGTGCCTCAACTTCCTCCTTTTTCTTGCTTGGACATTCATAAGCATAGTACCAGTTTTCCACACTTGTAACAATTTATTTGTGACTTATCACCATTCCTTCACGGTTTGTTGTCGGATCCATCTGACTCATCTAATGTGTATCCTTCACTTCTATACTTCCCTCTTCCTCGTGTCTAATTACCACTTCCTTGTCTACCATTTCCATAGTCACGTTTATAATTTCTATTATTCCTTTGACGTGTGAGTAACAACTTCTCACTATTATCTTCCTGACTTCCTTTTCTAAACTTAATCCTTTCTTCATAAGTCTTAAGTTTCCCAATAATCTCCTCCAACTTCACGGTTTTAAAATCAACAATCATCTCAATGGTCGCTACTACGAGTAGAAATTTATCTGGTACCGCATTAAGTACTTTCCTTACTTTCGTTTGCTCATCAAACGTTAATCCACATGTAGCAGCCTTTGTAATAATACTCATCAACTTCCCAGCGAATGAATCTATTGATTCATCTTCTTCCATCATAAGTCTCTCAAATTTCGATTAAGTTGTTGCGAGTGCGCCTGTTCTACATCTTCTGTCCCAATAAATCTGGACTTTAGAGAGTCCCAAATTTCTTTCGTTGTTTCACATCCCGCAACTTACATTTGAAAATCTTCTGGTAACCCTTGAAATAGGTATGCTGACGCAAAACTATCCCTTTTCACATCAGTCTCTTTTGATTAACTTGATCCTTCTATTAAATCCAATACTCCATTTGCCACTAGTATCTTCTTCATTCTTAATGCCCATAATGTATAGTTTGTATTGTTTAGAACTGGGCATTGGTATGATGGTAACGATGTGGCGAAAACAACTTTGTTGTTTTCGTTTTTGTCTCCCGTCATATTCTTGAATTTCTTCGAATCACACGATTACTCTTGGACTTCCTTCTTCGATTCTTAACCTTGCTCTGATGCCACTGTTGCCCAGGTTTCAATCACACACAAATTTATATAAGAATCACTCATATTTGTTCAAGAATAAATGTATACAATCACTGTATTTATTAATCAATTTGAACTCATGTTGATTACAGATTTCGACCTCTATTTATACATAATGAAACGATACAAACAGATTCTATGAACCATTGTGACTTTTCACTAATAACTACCATTTAACTAACTTCCATAACTAACTATAACTAACTTCCATAACCGACAATAAATAACTTCTAACTGCCATCTAATTCGTCTATTGATCAGTTGGACTTTGGCCTATACCAGAATACATTGCAGTTACTTGACCCATTATACTAATATACATGTTTGGCAAATCATGACATTACTTGATCTACATTGACATCTTATCTGTATGGCTTGAAAAATCTAATACTCCATTTTAGTAATGCTTGATTCATAGCTCATGAAGTTTGATTATTTTAAGTCAGGATGATACTCTCAGAAAGAATTGGATTAGCAAAGTTCCTAAGCATTTCTAATAGGCTAAATATCAGTTCACTCTCACAGATCATAGTTATTAATTTATTATACTAACACTCATACAAGGCTTACTAGCTAGTGAGATGCCCACAAACATTTTACAAAATTTATGCAGCTTACATCTATGTTTAGAAACCACTCCAAAGTTGTACATCGAGGAAATTGAGTAACCGTTTCTAAATATCACAGTTCTCAAATGACGAGGATGTCATACAAGTCACAATGTAGCATAAAAACATGGATGACACATATTTTGTATCATTTACGACATTCCGCACTAGTTGGACTCACCTTAGCTTCAGAGCTGTATATGTAAATTCATTAAAGATGTAAATTCATTAAAGAAAGCTACTGATCAATGCACAGACTCATTATCAACACTTAAAGATTGGTATGAGGGCGGATTTTGGGGAAACAGTTACCGAAAAAATTTCTGCGTGATTTTGGAACTTTTGAGCGGTGAACAACGATGGTTATACACATGTATAATCTCACGGTCGTTGAAATCAAACATAAATATTATATTTGCTATATGAGAAATCTGTTAGAATTGATATGTAACAATTGATTACATGTGTTCCTATTTATACTAATCCAACCGACATGATGAACCATTGTGATGGTTCGGTGGAGATGGTGGTGGTTACACCAAACTGAAAAGACACGCCTTTTCAGGTTGATGTCAATTAGTAACTGGTCCCTATATTACAGTTTCTATGTATTGCATAAATGGTCCTTTGACCTTATTTAACATTAGAATCTATGAGGTAATGATCGGGATTATCGCAATATTCACCCTAATCTTGATCATTCTGAAGGAGATTCTTCACACCAAGTATTTGTCGCATTGTGACGTAACATATCCTTGGTAGTATTTTTGCTATTATGTCAGCCCTTTGTTGTTCTCCGCTGATGTGCTCGATTGTTAAATCTTCCTTCTCAATGCATTCTCGTATGAAGTGATATTTTGTGTCTATGTGCTTGCTTCTTCCATGAAATACTGGGTTCTTCATGAGTGATTTGTTGTCCACGTAGATTGTGATATTTTCTTCATTATTCTTAGAAGCCTTTTCAACGAGAGTGCTTGAGTAGTTGCTGCAGTTGTTGCAATGAACTCTGATTCGCAAGATAGGTACCCACCTCCGCAAAACCTATGGGCTCACTGGAGAGACTTTGTGGATAAGAGCTCAAGAGTCCGAGAGTCTCGGCTCACTCCAGTTGGTGCCCCACTAGGCCAGGAGAGTTTCCCGGAGCTATTCCTTGTAGCATGTTACCTTGCTTAGGTTGCGTACAAATTTCTTTTTGTCTTTCTTGCATTTGTATCTGACCTGTAATTATTTCCCTGGTTGCTTTTGCCCTTGTAATTTCCTTGTGCTCTAAAAGATTGCCCTTGACTGTCGTGCTGGGAAAACTTAAGTCTTTCTTGACTCTCTGGTTGTTTTTTCCTTTTGAATTTTAGTCTCTCCTCAAAATTCTTCAATCTTCCAATTGCTTCGTCTAAAGACATCTTATCCAAGTCCGAGTATTGTTCAATTGATGCAACTATGTGTAAGAATCTGTCTGGTACTGCGGTTAGCAATTTTCGTACTAGAGTAGAGACTTCGAAGGTTAAACCAACATTTGTTGCCCTGCTTGTGATACTTGAAATTTTTGAAATGAATAAATCTACTGATTCATTTTCTTTCATTTGTAATGCCTCAAATTCTACTTTAATTTTTGTTTCTTTGCTTGTTGCACACGATTTTCTCCAACGTGTCTTGTCTTCAAAGCATCCCAAACTGTTCTTGCAAATTTATGTTTTGCAACTTGGAGGATTTAATCTTCCGGTAATGCTTGAAAAATAAAAGCTATCGCAGTTTTATCTGTTTTATTGTCAATTTCTGCGTTTGGTTGTGGTTCTACCACTTTCCACAAATCGTTTGCTTCTAAGATTACTTGCATCCGGATTGCCCAAATGTCAGAAGTTTGAGTTGGCAACATAGGACATTGGAAACTGATCGCTAAACCGATTTCCTTATTTTTTTTTCCAGTCATTTTGAAAAAGGGGTTTTAGTTTAAAGCAACTTTTAATTGTTTTTACCAATATGTTTTTTTTCTTTTTTTTTAAAAACAACAAATATTTAAAGCAATTAAATAAATAAAACTTAATTATAAAAAATAGAAGTTTATATATAAAAAGGGTATATAAGTTTTTTGGTATAAAAACTTACGGGTTGTGTTTTTTTTTTCACCTTCCTCTTTTCCGGTTCTTTTTTAGGTTGAGGGCTCCGATTAGGGTTCTTCCCTAATCCTACTTGAGCGCCGGTAATGGTGGCTTCGGTGAAGTCTTGTCTTCTTCGGTGATATATGAGGCTGGTTGCTTGGATTCAAAAACCTAATCGAGGTTTTTCATGTGAATCTCTCCTCAGGTAAGTCCTCGTGACTTATAGATCGGATACCGGTGGAGGTAAAACCACTTAGGTTTGGCCACCCTATGTATCCGATGAATTTGATTAGCCCCTTGTCAAACTTCGGTGACGGTGGCTAATCCGGTTAAATTCTGGTGACACTTGTTGTCGTTTCTCCGTTTGGTTTCAACCGGCAAATGATGACACACTTTGGTTTAAACAAAGGTCTGATGCCAATTGATGGTTATTCACATGTATAATCTCAGGATCGTTGAAATCAAACACAAATATTATATTTGCTATATGAGAAATCTGTTAGAATTGATATGTTACAATTGATTACATGTGTTCCTATTTATACTAATCCAACCAACACAATGAACCATTGTGATGGTTCGGTGGAGATGGTGGTGGTTACACCTTTTCAGGTTTATGCAATTACTAACTCGTCCCTATATTACAGTTTCTATGTATTGCGTAAATGGTCCTTTGACATTATTTAACCTTAGAATCTATGAGGTAATGATCGGCATTATCCCCACAAAAAACATTTATATGGGCCAAATATATCATCATTCCTTTCGGCCCATGTGTAGAGCCCTATAACAAGGACATGTGGTCAGAATGTCCAAAAAAAAATTCTTTATGAAGTTTAACAATAAGAATCAAAAATAAAAAATAAATAAATGATACACTTATAACGAACAGGAGAACCATAATTATAGACACACTTACAGCCCTTAAGTGCAGACTTAAAAGATCCTTCTTCCATCAAGTTAGCTTCAAAGAAAGACATCCTTTCCTTAGCTCCATCTAGAGCAAGTAAGTGTTCTCTCATCTATGGATCATGTGCAACATAATTAATTGTATGGACCAGAACAAGTATTAAGGGCATATTTGGGTAAGCTTATTGCAGTACCAGTATGCAATAAGCTTCTAGAGCGTTTGGATAGAGCTAAACCACTTAAGCTCATTCACTTATTTTTATTTTTTTTTACTTAAGTACTGTAGAATTCTATCGCGCAACCCTATCTCCCTTAATTTTTTGCATCCATTACTGGTGATTAAACTTATGATAAACAAGTTATAATCATTTTAGTACAAGCTCTGTCCTCCTTCACATATTTCAAGGCTCCACGGTAAGTAAAATCATAAAGTACATTATAAAAAAAGAAAAATAGAAACTAACTCAGAGAGAGAGAGAGAGAGAGAGAGGATGGAGGGATGGACAGAGTAGCCACGAGCCAGTTAGAGCTTAATGATCCAAGTGGTTATAAAGCCAGAAGCCCCTGTAACACAATTACACAAACCACCTTCCCTTCACCGCTCATCACTTGACTTATTGTTGGACAGAAAGAGAGAGTTTAGATTATTTGGTCATTAGAGAATACAAATTAATACTTAAAAGGATTGAGCTAGTTTACCAACTATTGGAATATTCTTAATCCAATATCCACCATATTTTCTTTAGTAAGATTTCAATTTTTTTTTACATGTAGCATTATATCTATTGTATATTCAAGAACGGAGTAATTATATTATAAATGCTAATCTTTGTTAAGACAATAACGTATTCTCTTTTTTGTTTTCTAGTGAGACGGATAAATAAAATACATATATGTAAAGAAGGCACCAAAGTTTAATAAAGTGTTTGGTGCAGTGGTAATCAAGAAATAAGGATGTTTCGCTTCCAATATTTTTGCAATTATTAAAGAACGGAAGGTTTGGAAATTTGCCAAATACAAGTTTCTCGAAATGACAAACAAAATTTTGAAGACTAGGCTTTCAAAAGGATCACATGTTTAGATAATCGGATTACAAAGGCCGTGTCCCTAAAAATCTTCTTGCACTATAAGAACTCAACACAAGTTGCCACCCCCTAAGTACATGATCAAATTAATGTACTGAACAGATTAGTGTTGGTTAACAGACAAAGACCGAACTTTAAGTGCTTCGGTTTTATAGAACATTAGAGAAAAAAACTAGATGTAAAGATGCACTTTTAAACTTTTTAAGAGCCCGGCCAGTAATAATAGTTCTTGGCAAAATTGAATGATTGTGTAGGGGCCACTGATCCCTTTTATTACCTGATCTGATTCTCTTCTAGAAACACATTTGTCATACAAAGGACAGTTAACAAACATCAAATATCTGAATACCCTTATTAGCTGTGCATGGGCATATATGATAACATGGGCATTATCTTTTACATAATAAAAGGTTCATAGGATAACTTCAAGATCGTCAAGATAACAATGAAAGCCTCATCATTTTTTTAAGTTTCTTAGCTAAAATAGATAACTTTATCGGTATCAGTTCTAACACTGTTCCAATGGTTTTTCACCGCTTTTATAATCTCTTTATGTTTCATAATCATAGTCAGTCATTCGGATTTCTTATATACGTATACGTAAATTGTCTAAGTCGACCATATAATTTCAATAAATCAGAAGGTTGTGCAATGCAGGGATCCAAGTTAGATTAGAACTGTCTACATTTCTGATCCATAAGGGTTCATGGGTCAATACGAGGTTGTTAGTTCATTTGCACTAGTTACCAATGCAATAACCTCTAATGTAATGTTTCTGCTGAAAAAGTTAGATATCATGAAAATGCCATTGAATATACATCAGGTGTAACCAATTACACATTAAAAGCTCATCACATATTATTTTGTCTTTTCAGAATTGTTTTAGGCATTTTCATCATCCAACATGTTTTTGGTCGAAAGTTAGTGTAAAAATATTATATACATACTTGAGTGACCTAGAAAGGATTTTCAAAATATCAATGGTCTTAATGAAAAAAGCTGAGTACGTGGGTGGCGCCTACACATACATTATCCAATGCAACAGTTGTCGTGCAGGTTGCAATCATCGCCGACAAACACATATGTGCAACTAATTTCCGATATGACATCTATTGTAGCATCCAAAACTAAGCAACTTGAGAATAAACCATATACCGAGTCCAAAAGCTCAAATCCGTGATGCCTTTAACCTGACTTGTTTGCATCCCATCATTTTTTATAAACTTATTTTTAGAAATTGTCATCCAATACCCAAGATCTCTAATACCGAGTCACAAGCTCTAAAGGCAGTGTAGCATTTCAAATAAAAAAACAAGCCTAGTGTTTATAATTTAGTGATGTATATCATCAAACACACGTACACAATCCTGTTAATATTACCAATGCCTTGAATTAAAACGATTGATGTTAACTTGTAAGATTTTAGGTAAAATCATATGGATAATGAATGTGATATGAATTTGGAGTAAATAGCTAGCGTGCAGTGAAGCAAATATCTCTCGGAAACAGTACTTGTAACCCTAAAATGTGTAGAGTAATTCAATTAGATGTAGTTGAGCAATTAAAGTTTGACTATAATGTTCAAAACCACGGCATAGAAAATGAAAACCTACTAACTGATGATGTAACAATTAACTCAATGTCGAGTTTCATTAAGCTAATGCAGCGTTTTCAGAATAATATTGCATGCGTTTGACTATTTGAGCTATCTAAGTATGTTATAAAGTTTAGTAGTAAGAAAATAAAATTGACCATTATGATATTCAAAGAGAAAACCAGCATAAAGATTTAGGGGACAAGATTCTTAATAACAGTGAAAAAATTTCAGGTATGATATAGCGAAATCAATATCATATCCATAAAGAAAATGCAAAATAATACGACGGAATATCTGTTTATATGAAGGGGTGAATATACAAATCGTGTTCAATCTCATGAAGTTGATGCTTTTCATGAATCAATAATTAGCTATATGTACAAATCCACCTTTAAGGATGTTTGGTACTGTTTCTAAATACATATGCCAAAAAGTTTGGGCCAGTGATTCTTCAAAGCCTACAAGAGTTATATGCTAGCAGACATGCAATATTATAGTGGTAGATGGTTGTTATCCATATATCAATTTCAGAGACAAAACAACAAACAGGTCAATTGACAACATCTGATTTTATTGATAGGGAAAATGATAAAAAAGGCATCGAAGTTAAATACTTTTTCCTTTTCTGGGCATCGAACTTTTTTTTTTTCCTATAGTAGCACTAAACTTGCCTAATTTTCCTTTTGTGACACAAAATCACACTTATAGTGTAATTAACCTTCTGAATCCCACTAAAACCGTTTTAAGTGTGATTTTGTGTCACAAAAGGAAAATTAGGCAAGTTTAGTGCTACTATAGGAAAAAAAAAATTCGATACCCAGAAAAGGAAAAGGTGGCAACTTCGATGCTTTTTTTTTTATCATTTTCCCTTATTGATAATATTAATATAGTACAAAGGAAGGACATGAAAAGAAATCGTAACATGCTTGAAAAGAACAAGTCCAAAAGATCTAAGTCGACCTTTTTCCATATCCAAGGTCCACATAATACACTTTTTCCCTTTATTTAGATCTTTTCCATTTCCTCGGATCCTTCAAAGACAATGTGTAATGCACATGAGGCATGTGACAAGTTGAAATGGACACACGTCGGTTTTTCAAGGAATTATTTTACAAGGTAATGAGGATAAGGTATTTGAACCTATATGACCTTCAAGATCTTAACACCAAGCACAATGCCTGGTGAAATTTAAATGTGGAATCGATTAGGGTGCGTTTAGTTGGAGAAAAAATTCCCTTGTTTTCTATCTCTAGTTTTGTAAAAATTTGGATGGGAAATTTATCTTCACAAAACACTTGAAAATATAGAAAATGCATTTAGTTGATATTGTATTTTCTATTTTGAAGAAGGGGAGGGAGGGTTGGGGGTTACAAAGAAAAACAAGGAAAACAACTAAAATTTGTTTTCTAATTTTCCTTGTTAGATTAGGAATAGGGGATTTTGTGTTTTGCAAAACATTTTGTTGGAAAATGATAATTTGAACGCGATCTCTATTTTCCTTGTTTTCCACAAAACATTTTGTGGAAAACAAGGGTGTTTTCCCCCAACTAAATGCACCCTTAATATCTCCTCTCACTATAAAGCATTTTTCAATATACCACCATTTACTATAATTTAAGCACCTTCCTCGTGACAGATCATATATACTATATATCTGTTAAATTTCTGGGGTATTAATCTGTGACAAACATGTCATTCTTTCAATTGCTAATAGCTTTCAAGTTATGTTCAGTGCAGGATTATTACAGGGGTTAATCATGGATAAAGAATAAAAGGTTTAAAGTTCCAAGATGCTCGTTTCTACTAAGCGGGCTATTCTCATTTCTCACGATGAGCCATTTATAGTCGTTGAGGGTCTTAGTGTAACTTAATCTCCTATTTAATAAGTCCCTTAATCTAGGGTTAGACGCACTTTGCTGTGCAATATTTCTCACACATTCTTTCTCTTTTGATCATTTCACTTATCTTGTCTCTTCTTTGTATTTGTATGATTATTGTCTCATTGACATTAATCTAACCTTGTAACATTTTGGATACTATTGTTGATATAATCTAAGCCGACTATTGAGGCTTAGGTTTGAATAAAAGTTCTTATGTTTACTTGTTGTTGTTGATACTTTCAGATATGGTATCGTGAGCTTCGTGCTCATAATCATTATTGATCCTACATCCAAGGGTTTCTTTGTGGAAACTTGGGGACATCTCTTCAGCAACAACTTGGTGGTTTGCGGTTATTGCTATTGGCATAATCACTGGTTATTTCTTATTGTGATTTGTTCTTTTCGTTGCATATTGCTCTATAAGTCTAAGTCTAATCTCTTCTTCAAACAAACGGTACTTAAGTCTTTGTGGGTGCAAACGGGTAAACTAACATCTTGATCTACCACCTCTGAGTGGTATGAATACCTGCCTGGTTTACCCTAGTTCACGTGCTTGGTGCTTGTTGTTTCTTAATTACAAAGTCTTATTTATTTCTTTATCCGTCTATCTCTCTTGTCTTATTTCTGTCTGTGCATTGTCTATCTTATCATATGTCTTATTGTTTGTACTATGGCTATTGGTGATGATAATATTAGTGGTGGTAGCTCTTCCACTGAGAAAAGCTTAACCTTTGGTGATGCTTTGTATTTACACCCCAATAACACAAATGGTACACCCATTATTTCTATCAAACTCACTGGGCCGAAAATTACAAAATATGAAATATGGCCATGACCTTTGCCTTAAGGAACCATAATAAGTTAGGGTTTATTGATGGTACTTGCATAAGAAATGATTCAAACCCTAGTCTTGCTAATCAATGGGATACTTGTAACTCTGTTGTGGTTACTTGGATTCTTAACTCTCTCACCAACTATTTGGGTGCTATATATGCTAAAACTGCTTATGAAATGTGGAATGACCTTAAAGATACCTATGATAAGGTTGATGGTTCAGCTATCTTTAATTTGCATAAAAATATAAACTCTCTTAGTCAAAGTGGGTCCTCTCTTGCCGATTACTATAACAACCTTAACTCTTTATGGAAATAATTTGATTGTATGATTAGCTTGCCTCCTTGCACTTGTGAGGCTGCAAAACATTTTGAAAACACAATCGCTAATCAAGTTAATACAATTTCTTATGGGTCTTGATGACTCCTATGTTCCCATCAGAAGCAATATTTTAACCAGGGATCCTTTGCCCAATGTCAAAACCGCTTCTGTTGTCTCTCGGAGAAGAATCTCACAAAATGTTTCATCTAGGAATAGCTCGCTAAACCCAATGCTACAGCTTTTGTTGCAAAAACTTCTGATGGTGGAAAATTTTTTGATAACAAAAAGGATTTAACAACAACAATTTTAAAATTCGGTTTTAATGCCGGTAGCTGTACAAACAACAGAGGACCAAACATGAATCTCAAATGTACTAACCGCAAAAACACAGTCACACTTGTTGATAGATGTTATGATCTGGTTGGTTATCCAGATGGATATGTTAAAAGGAATTTTAATTCCAAACCCTTCAGCAGTAACAATGTTTCTGCTGACACTTCTTCTAATAATGGAGCTAGCAACTCTCCTGTCTCTTTGTCTAATGAATGCTCTCCGGACTTATGAGTCGCTTAATGACAACAATGTGTCTTCTGCTAATGCCAACGAAAGGGTAAAAATTTTCAGAACCTTCTTTAATGGCAGTGTCAAGTTTAACATAAACTTTGATAAATTCTTTGATAACAACACTCAAACCTTATCTCGGAAACATAAGTCTTGGTTGGATTGTTGACTCCGTGCAAATCGACATGACTATTTCTGCAAAAATTTTAATTAATGTTGTTGACATTTCAAATCTTGGTCTAACCGTTGGTCATCCCAATGGTACTCATGCCTTAATTACTAAAATTGGTGATTTAAAGGTCAATAATGACCTAACTCTTTTGATGTTCCGTTGTTCCGAGTACAATGTCGGTCCTGCTGTCTGTTCATAAGATCGCTAGAGACAATAAAATGTTTGTTGGCTTTAATGAATCTAATTGCTATATACAGGATTCACATCAAAAAAGGATTGTGGGATTGGTAAACAATGCAATGGGTTATATATGTTTGATATTGATTCCACATGTAAGATTGCATTTAATAACTGTATTTCTGTTTGCCATGTTTCTAGAAATCTTTGGCATCAAAGACTTGGTCATCCCTCTGACCAAGTCCTACATATACTTAAATCCACACTTAATCTTGATGGAACCTCTGAATCTGACCATCTTTGTGATACTTGCAATAAAGCTAAACAAACCAGGGAACCATTTCCTTTAAGTGAACATAAATCAACTAAAATTGGTCAACTAGTTCATCTAGATGTATGGGGACCATATAAAGTCACTAGCAGAGATGGTTACAAATATTTTTGACCATTGTTGATGACTATTCTAGAGGTGCCGGGTTTATATGCTTAAGTGGAAGGATGATGTTTATGTTTCCATTGTTAACTTTACTCATATGCTATCAAATCAATTTGAACACAATGTTAAGATATTCAGAAGTGACAATGGGACATAATTTGTCAATAACAAACTTCAACACTTCTTTCATGAAAATGGAATTTTACATCAAACCTCTTGTGTTTACACACCTCAACAAAATGGTATTGCAGAAAGGAAACATAGGCATCTCCTTAATGTGGCTAGATCCCTTATGTTTCAGGAGGAATTACCTCTATATCTTTGGCCCTGAATGTTCTAACCGCGCTTATGTCATAAACAGGTTACCCTCTTACGTGTTGTCCGCAAGTCTCCTTCTTTGTGTATGTGCATGACCCTTCACTCTCTCTCTCTCCTTAGAGTCTTTGGTTGCTTATGTTATGCCACCATTCTCAACATCTCTGATAAATTTGGTAGTAGGTCTGAAAAAGTGTCTTTATTGGCTATTCAAATGAGAAAAAAGGTTACAAACTCTTGAGCTTAGAAACAAAAATATTTTTTATTCCAGAGATGTCAAATTTTATGAAACTGTTTTCCCTTCAAAATGAAAAATTCTTTGTCAAAACCTTTTGTTGAAACTTATGTGCCTAAAGATTTAAATCACAAAAATTTCTTTGACTCACAAATAAGTCCCAATGATGAAGGGAGAGTGACATCCTATGATGATGGAACTGTGGTAAGTCATCCTACTAGGATTGATGAACCGATTGCAACATCTATAGATGATAATACACACCCTGAGGGCACCATATCACATGAATCACATCCTCGCACATGCATCTTCTCGATTCTCGATACATCACCGATTCTGCTGAACAAGAAAGAGGCTTGCCACCACTATTGTTAGAAGGTCAACCAGAGCTTCTAAGTTGCCCAATAATCTTAATGACTTTATTATAGAAGGGAAAGTCAAATATGGTGTTGAAAAGGTTGTTAATTATTCTAATTTAAACAAAGATAATTACTGCTTTGCTTCTAGTCTTAATAAAAGTATTGACCCTACCTACTATGAAGAAGCTATCCTTGATAGTAATTGGGTTAATGCTATGAACTCTGAAATTGAGGCCTTAAATGAAAATCATGGTTGGGATATAACTGATCTCCCACCTAATAGAACTCCCATTGGTTACAAATGGATCTTTAAAATCAAATATAAAGCCAATGGTGAAGTTGATAGATACAAGGCTAGATTAGTTGTTAAAGGTTATAATCAAAGGGAAGGAATAGACTATGATGAAACCTTTTCTCCCCTTGTGAAAATGTCTCATGTTAGATGTCTTATTGCTTTAGCTGTGAAAAACAAATGGCCTCTCTTCCAACTTGATGTTAACAATGCTTTCTTGTATGGAGATCTTGATGAAGATATCTATATGACTATCCCTAAGGGGTTCTGTAATGAGAACAATAAAATAAAGTTTCGAACTTGTCAAGTCCCTATACGCCTAAAATAAGCTCCCCAGAAATGGAATGAAAAACTTGTCGTTGTTTTAAAGGAAAATAATTTTGTTCAATCACAATGATCATTTCTTATTCACCAAAACAAAGAATAACAAGTTTATTGCTCTGCTTGTTTATGTGGATGATATAGTCCTCACTGGAAACTGCATTGATGAGATAAACCTATTCAAAGAACTTCTAAAATCAAAATTTCATATCAAAGACTTAGGGAACTTAAAATACTTTCTTTGTATTGAGGTTTTAAAAATAGGGAATGACATTTGTCTCTCCTAAAGAAAATACTGTCTTGAACTCCTCAAAGAATTTGGTCTTCTTGGGTGCAAACCTGTATCTACTCCTATGGAACCCAACTCTGTCCTTCCATACATTCCCACTGCTGATGATCCCCTTCTTGTCAACATCACACGGGTTATCGGGTTACTTGGGAAACTTATACTCACCCATAAAAGACCTGACATCTCATACGTAGTTCATTGTCTGGCACAATATATGCATTCTCCATTAAAATCTCATCTAGAATGTGCCCTCAATGTTCTGAGTATCTAAAAGGAGCTCCAGGAAAAGGTCTAAGGTACAATTTCAGCAACTCTCAAAATCATCTTGAAGGATATAGTGATGCAGATTGGGCCAAATGCAAGAAAACCGAGAAAATCGCCAGGGTTATTGTGTTTTCTTTAATGATTGTTTGATCTCATGGAAAAGTAAAAACAAAACACTCTTTCAAAATCTTCCACGAAGCGAGTATAGATCTATGTCTCACTGCACTGTGAAATCATTTGGATTCAAAAATATTAAAGGATCTAAAAGTTGATATCAATCTTCTGTTAATCTTTTTTGTGATAACAAATCTGCTTTACAACTTGCTGTCAATCCTGTTTTCCATGAAAGATCAAAACACTTTGAAATTGATGTCCACTTCATCGGGAGAAAATTGCAAGAGGTGTTATAAGTGCCAAAAAGATTGGTTCTTCAAACCAAACTGCAGACATACTTACTAAAAACCTCCCGTTGGCTATCAAAGATAAATTCTTGTGTGAAAAACTGATATTGTTTGATATGTTTGCTCATCAGATTAAGGGGGAATGTTAAATTTTTGGGGTATTAATCTGTGACAAACATGTCATTCTTTCAATTGCTAATGGCTTTCAAGTTATGTTCAAGTGTGATTATTACAGGTTAATCATGGACAATGAATAAAAGGTTTAAAGTTCCAAGATGCTCGCTTTCTGGGCTATTCTCATTTCTGCCGATGAGCCATTTATAGCCGCTAGAGGGTCTTAGTGTAACTTAATCTCCTATTTAATAAGTCCCTTAATCTAGGGTTAGACGCACTTGCGTGTGCAGTCATTTCTCACACATTCTTCTCTTCTCTTTGATCATTTCACTGATTTTGTCTCTTCTTTGTATTTGTATGATTATTGTCTCATTGACATTAATCTAACCTTGTAACATTTTGGATACTATTGTTGATATAATCTAAGCCGACTATTGAGGCTTAGGTTTGAATAAAAGTTCTTCTGTTTACTTGTTGTTGTTGATACTTTCGTACAATATCTTAGCCATTGATTCACCAATTTATAACAACAAGATCTGAACCAATAATGGGGTAAATTAACTCAACCTAAGCATATCTATCATCCCTTTTAATTTGTCGTATGACGCGCGCACTACATAACTAAATTTTGGAAAATTGAATAAGTTACTGATATTACATAGATAACCAAGAAAAATACATCTTAAAATATTGGAAGAAATTATCATGAGATAAGCCTTGTAACATGAGTTGTGGATATAGAAACTATATAAGGAACATGAACTGATTATAAGGACCTACTAAAATCATCTCCATTGACGTAATCGATACCGTTATATACCACCCACTTAACGTTAACTAAAATGGTTAAAACTTAAAAGTATCCTATTTTGACTCATCAATTGATGCCTGGTTCTAAATATCTCAAATAAAGAACACACAAATCACAAGTGAGTCATTTTATCAAAGAGTACAAGGTGTTGGAAACACTGGCCTTTTAGGCTTATGACAAGAGGAACACATACGAGAAAGTTTACAATGTATTAAATTACTTAAGCTTCGCTTGATTACAAATGCTTACACATCACATATGTATATTAGTCTATGGAATGTTCTAGATACAAGATTTTTCCATGGATACGTCTTAAATTATCTTGATAATTCATATTCAATCTAGATAAGTTTAACTAGATATCTCTAATACCATTCTAGATATTTCATATGGATATTTTCTATGATCATTCTGCGACATTCCAAAAGCTTCTTCAGATGTGGGCTCTAAGCTATGATAGCCCAATCTTAATTAGACTAAATCAAGTTTACGATCTAATACGCTTTTGATTTTCCGACTCCAACCATCATCTTTTGTCTTGAGAAATCTCGTCGTTGAGCGTTTGGTTAATATATCCTGAACTTGGTTTTTGGACCTCGTATGTATCACTGAGATATCCTTTCTTGCAGTGCAGTCTTGAATAAAGTGATAACAAGTGCTCATATGCTTACTTCGATCATGGTAGACCAAATATTTTGCTTTGTCAATTGCCGACTTGTTATCCACATAGATCTCAATCGCATCTTCTTGCTCCATGTGTAGCTCCTTTAACATACCTATAAACCAAATTACGTGACATACACAAGATGTTGCAGCTATGTACTCCACTTCACAATGGACAAGGTAACTTTAAAGACCATGTAAAAGCATTGTTACCCAGGAAGAATAGGAATCATGTTGTACTTCTTCTATCGTCTTTATCCACCTAGCTTGAAGTCTTCATTTGTTGAATAAAACAAACCATAGTCTACGGTATTTATGATATAATGGAAGATCCTCTTCGCAATCTCCAAATTTTTTGTCATGGGGTCTTCCAAGAAACGACTAATCAATACAACCACAAAGAGTATGTCGGGTCTTGTACAGGTCAAATAGCACAAACTTCCAACGAGACTCTTGTATAAAGATGAGTCTATCGCTTCTCTTCCGTCATGCTTAAACGGCTTTGCCTTAGGTTCTATGGCGTGCCATAGGGATTTCATTTATCCATGCCAAACCTATTTAATATCTCCTTGGCATATCCTTCTTGACATACGATGATTCCTTTGTCCATTTGCTTCACTTCAATGCCAAGATAATAATACATTAGTCTGATGTGTCATCTCGAACTCTCTTGTCATTGATTTCTTGAGTTCATCAATCATACTTTTAAAATTTCTTGTAAAGATCAAATTATCCACGTTCAACCACACGAGCAGTATACTTCATTTGCAAATTTCACGTAAAGTGCATATTCACTTAGGCATTTTGGAACACCATGTCATTGAATATTCCATGCATGTGGTGCCTACTTTAGACCATATAAGGCCTTCTTTAACTTTAACACTTTACCTTCTTGCCCCTTGGCAACATATCCCTCCGGTTGCTCCACATAAATTTCTTCTTGGATAAGTCTATTTAGAAATGCCGACTTCACATCCATTTGGTGGATTTTCCACCTATATTGAGCAGCTATAGCAATAATCATTCTTATAGTTTCTAAGCGAGCAACAAGAGCAAATACCTCTTCATAGTCGATACCATGCTTTTGCTTGTAACCTTTTGCCACAAGTCTTGCCTTGTACTTCTCCACTTCGCCTTTGGCGTTTTTCGTAGCCTTGTATACCCACTTGACTCCAATAGCCTTTTGGCCTTTTGGAAGGGTCTCCAACTCCCATTTCTTGCTTTTTATTGCTTCTTCAAAAACTAAAGCTTCACAGTCAACGTATAAAAAAAAAGGGCTATCTCGTCAGTTACCTCGTAGAACTCATGTAAACTTATTGCCTTTAGTTATCCCTCACTAGAACTTCAAGGTGAGTCTTGGGTTGGGGTTGGACTTTGAGGATGTTGGACTTCTTCACTTGATTCACCCATCTCTTCTTCGTTAGTTATATGAAGAAAGTCATACATTTCATTTTACTTAATGCTCTAATCCCATGCTTATTCATCAAACTCTACGCCCGTACTCACTACCACCTTCCTTTTGATTAGATTATAGATCTTGTATCCTTTTGGTTGCTTGTCGTAACCAACGAACACATATTTCTCACTTCTATCTTGAAGCTTGGACTGCCTTTGGCTCAGAACGTGGACATACGCTATGCTTCAGAATGGCCTTAGCTGAAATATGGTAGGCTTCAACCCATTTCATACTTCTTGTGGAGTCTTGTTATCTAAACTCTTTGACACACAACGGTTCAATAGATATACCGCACAATCAACCGCATCGGCTGAAAACTCCTTTGGCATCTTTTTACTTTTCAACATTCTTTAGACCATATTGCAAATGGTTCTATTCTTTCTCTCCACCACTCCATTTTGTTGTGGGGAGCAAGGAGCCATTAGAAATCTCCGAATCCCATTATCCTTACAAAAATAGTTAAATTCTTTTGATAAAAATTCTTCAACTTCATCGGATCTCATGGATTTAATTTTAAAACCTTTCTCCTTTTCAATCATAGCTTTAAATTTTTTAAAAGCTTGAGATATTTCTTCTAGAAAATATACCCAAGTCCTTCTTGAAACGTCATCAATAAAGAGCATAAAGTAAATATTTTTACCATGAGAGGGCGGAGCAATTGGACCACAAAATCCGTTTGAATTAGTTATAGAGGCTACTTAGCTCTTATTGTCGCTTTTTTCATGAACGAACTCCTAGCATGCTTCCCAAAAAGTCATCCTACATACACTTGATTGGGATGATTAATTAGATCAAACCCTTCCAGCATTCCCTTAGAAGATAATAACTTTAAGTCACCAAAGTTTAAGTGCCTCATACCTCATGTACCAAAGCCACGAATGATCTTTCAAACAACTCTTTAAGCACTTAACTTCGTCATGTTGAATGTTTAGAAGGAACATTTGATTTTTAGTCATAGGCACTTTTGCAATGAGCTTTGCTTCGTGATTTCTTATTGTAGCACTACGATCTTTGAAATGAATATCATTGATTTTTCTCTAATAGTTGTCATGCTTAAAGTGTTACTTTTAAGGATGAGCACATTATATTTGTCCGAAATATATCGTTGACTAGCATCTTTAGCTCGTATTAGTATTTTACAATTTCCTTTCACCGGTGACATTACCTTTACTTTTCTCCATCTTCACAAAAAGTCTTCTTCACCCGTCATATGGTTACTCGTAGCAGAATCTATATATCATGGCTTTATCCTCTCCTCTTGTTCATCATGTCTTGCATTATCAAAGTAAGCTCGTCATTTTCTTTAAATATGCAAGATTAGCCTTTTCTTCCACTTGAATAGAGCTAGTACACTCGTTGGCATAATAACCATATTTGCGACAATTGTAACATTGTATATGGGGCTTACCTCCTCTTTAAGATTGAAAACCTCTCCCACGACCTTTTCTATATGGAGACCATTGGTTCTCATCTTTTTTATTGACATCTTCTCTTCGTCTTCCTCAGCCTTGGAAACCACCCTGACCTTTGCGTCCTCATCCTTGCTCCTTTCTATGTAGAAAGCTCTCTTCTCTTTCTTTGAAAGAGACCTTTGAGTATAAAGCTTGCCCAAGGGTTCTTTCCCACTTCTTTTGTTCAACTTCTATTCATAGGCTTGTAAAGATCTCGAGTTGATCAACGGTATAGAGTCAATGACTTTTGACTCTTCTATGGCCAAGACAATGTAATCAAAACTTGGTAGCAAATAGCGAAGAATCTTTTCTATCACCGTCACTCAAGCTTTCACCATTTATCTTCATTTCGTTTGAAATAGTCAAGACACGAGTGAGATAATCCGAAATGGTTTCAAATTCCTCCATTTGAAGTTTTTCAAACTTTCCTCTAAGAGTTTGAAGGCGTGCCTTTTTTACCTTATCAATTCCTTTGATAGAATTTTGTAGGAATTCCCACGCTTCCTTAGAAGTGGTTCCATTTTCAACTTTCTCAAACATCGCATCATCAAGAAATTGATAGATTAGTATAAAAGCACTTTGATCATTCTTTCTTGCTTTTAGCAATTCCCCCTTTGGGCGGCACTCGAGGAACTTTCATCATCAACTTTCTCAACACATTTTTCAACTATCTCCCACACATCGTGTGAACCTAGTAACGCCTTCATTCGAATGCACAAACTACCATAGTTGTCTTTAGTAAGACGAGAAAATTGGAACAAATTCATCATGCATGACATCTCGATCTTCTAGCTTTCAAACCAATTTGTTGGAAACACTATGGCATTTTAGGCTTATGAAGAGAGGAACACTTAAGAGAAAGTTTACAATATATTAGATTATTTAAGCTTTGCTTGATTACAAATACTTACATCCATCACATATTTATACTAGTCCATGGAAGGTTCTAGATACAAGATTTTTCCATGGATACTTCTCACATTATCTTGATAATTCCTATCCAATCTAGATAAGTTTAACTAGATATTTTTAATACCATTCTAGATATTTCATATGGATATTTTCTATAATCATTCTACGACATTCCAGAAGCTTCTTCAATATGGGCTCGGGCTTTTATAAATAGTTCAATCTTTATTGGACTAAATCAAGTATACGATCCAACACAAGGCCCACACAGAAAGGATTGTTGTTTATATCCCTACCAAAATTAATGTTTTCCATTTCGGTGTACCAGAAGAAATGTTAGAATTCCTAAAACATAGTCGCACATAAATGATTTAGATAATGTTTCACTTGGACCATATCTTCCACAATTGCAAATTGTTGCATGGCTCCTACTTATCCTCCAGATATATATAACTCTAGATTGTGTGAAATAAGTCTACAAAATGAACTAAAGAGACCTTCTTATAAGCTCAAAAAGTTGAGTGACATGTTTTGGCAAGAAGGGGAGATAATTAATAAAGAAAACAGGTTATATTTGTCCTGTGTCAGTTAACAAAGTTTAATAGACAAGGATACTAGAGCTAGAATCATAACTTATAAAGATGTATTATTTTAAAGTTGACTTTGAAAATTAAATGATACTATGATTCCTAGAAAATATGAAAACTGTACTTAGAAGATAGTACAGCAAAAAATGTGATATGTTAACAATTAACAAAGGCAGTCTCTTACCATATATGTTACCACATATGAGAAGTAATATCAACAAATAACAGCAACTTGAAACACTGCTCATGACTTGATGTATGAGCATTTAGTGAGGTTATATGTACAGAGAACATGCTGCATTTTCAGACAAAATTACCAATCACGTCGAAAAATTATTAACCTAAGAGACATAATAGCACATGCCAAGCAAAACTGCAATCATCAACTTGCAGGTCCAGCAGATATACTAGATATTTACACAAATATCTATCCAAATATCAATTTAACAGTCAAAAGAATCTATAAATAGGCAAAAAAAAATCATCAATTCACATAAACAATCTTCATCATCTTTCTTTCTCCATACCTAATTAATCACACGCTAAGCTTTCTGCCCAAAACCATGGAGGTATACTTTATTTTTTCTGTAAAAATTTACATAATTGTACGTCTACCTCCACTTACTCATAATTGCATATCTTGTTTCAGTGTTTAGGAGGAATGCATTACAAGTTTAAGCAGACTCACAGTGAGTACCTAAAAGACCTTACTTCAGGTAAGTCATGCCATGTTATCAACATTTTTACAACATATATGTTATGATTATTTTTTTATCAAGGAAATCAAAATCAAATGATTAATGTGTCTTACTACTCTATGCAGCAAGTGCTGATGGCGAGCATCGGTCTGAACTCTTTCATGGATTCCAGAAAATTAAGGCTCTTGAAAAAGATGTCACTGATCTAGCAACACCAAACTTTATCACGTATGTTGAGAATATGATGAAAAACGAAACAAGAATGACACTAGATGAACTAAAGCTTGTCAACGAGAAGTTAGAGAAGGTTCTTATCACATGTGCAAGGAAAAGCATACATCGGAGAACCACTACACGTGGTAGTAAGCTTCTAGAAGAGGATAAAAAGAAAGAAATGAAAGCAATCGCCAATCCACGTCAGCATTGCTCATCTGGTTCAGAAGTTCGGTTACCAAAAACAAGTATATCAACGGACCAAAGAACAACACTTTTGGAGCTCTTTGAGAAAATAAAAATGGGAGAAGAAAAAGTTGAAGCAAAATATAACATAGGAAAACAGAATGAAAAGAAAACTGTTATATCTCCTGTTCATTTTGTGGGAAAAATACTTAAACGAAAAATGAGTCACCCTTCCTCTAAGCGCTCTACGTCAGCTTCTGTAGGAACCATTGACTCTACTATAACTGATGAAAAACTGCACAAGGTATATCTATTTTATCATAGCATAGAAATTCTTTTTTACTGATTATGGTAATATACTATTTAGTCCAGTTTCCTAGACATATGGGCACCCTATAACTGACGTCAAATCAGTTAATACAAGTATTAATTTAATTTTAGTATCCTAATATGAAACATATATATATATATATATATGCAGATCCTCTGCATGCTCCAGAGGCTTTATCCTGAAACCTCAACTATTTCACAAAAATCTCAGACTTTGGGGAAATATGTGACAAATGGCAACTTCCCTGACGAGGAAGGGTATAGAAACAGAAAACATATGTTACCCAAAGATTTCACAACTGGCCATTCTAGGGAAGTTTCTGAAATGAGTGCAAAACGCACCAAGAACAAGGTAACCCGTCTTACATGTGGTGGGGGTGATACCAACTGGAAAAGAGAATGCTGGATCAAATCAGATGCAGATTGTAAGTATGCAAAATCATATATAACATCTAACGCATAACTTTATTATGTACATGATATTAAATTCAAATCATATTGGTATTTCATCTAACTGAGATTGTTAAAACTGAAGCCGCAGAGCTTAACAAAAAATTTAAATCAGCAATATACACACTACAGGCACTTATAACCACCCCTGATTGGACATATTATATGAGAAATTTGTAAACTTATTAGAAAGAATCTTTATAAGCTGACTATGGTAACTAATAATGCACGCGGAATATACTAAGCAACAAAAATATTGGTAATAGTCATGAAGTATTTCCAAATATCTTTTTTTCTATTGGTCTTCACCACTACTGTTATATTAGTTTTAGGGCCAGGTTTAGAGTCAGATGTTAAGTATTGGCTGTGATGAAAACTTACTCTATCACTACATGACCGTCACTCTATCGCTTTAGCTGTGAAACTTATCTTGACAAAAGGCATAGCTTTCACATAGTTTATGAAGCCTCTTAATTATAACACAAATTAAACATAATTTAGAGTAGCATATACCGTGTCTAGAGTTCCAAAAAGCATCAAAATATGGTGCACGTTAATTGCGCTTCAAATTTTGGATTTTATCTAAATACTTTATATCTCTGTTATATTCATATCCAACTCATTACTGCAATTTTCTGTATAGATTTAATATTGGAGCTGTAGAAGAGAAGAAATGACGATGGATGGCGAACTTGGTTAAAATTTGGTTCGAAGCACATTGAAAAAATGAGATGGAAGAAATTCATTTATTAGCAGTTAGCTTGTTGAAATAAAGTAGCAGATGACAACCACCAAAGCCATGCCATTTTTCCTTTTTTTCGACACAAGAGTGGTTACGAAGAGGGAAGACGTGAATTAAACATGCATCTTTTAGAGGTGAAATGGTGGTGGTGACATTTGATGGTTTACATAGAGACGACTCTAAGAGTATTGTGTCATATCAGCTTGTGCATCTTCTATTCTAATTATGTAATGTATGCGATATCTGTAAAGTTATATGTAACGGTGGAAAGGTTCCTGTAGCAATATAACATATTAGCAATTGTTTATTCAAAAATCACAAAATACGATACTTTCCAGTCAGGATAATAACTCTAGATTAAAAAGAGGTTTAGCACACCAGACTCGGAAACACGCATCTAAAAGCTTGTACAACGCTAAGTATCTGTTCATGATGGAACTACTATAGAAGTGACTGTCACGGTTTGGTACATTTAGTGCTTCTTAGATGCTAAGCAAGACAGCAAGTATCAAAATTTCCGACACTTGAACGCTAATTATCAAATGTCCCAATGAGAAAAGTACAGAAACATGACAACCTATTAAGAATATCGAATTCTCATAATAGGTCAAAAGCGTGTCAAGAAGCAATTATCTAGACAAAAAATTGACACTTTCCTAATTGACCGTGAACAATAGTGACAGCTTTGGTTATTCTTTTCTTTTTTGTGGTCAATAAACTTTCTAGATTAAAATAAAAGATTGCCAACATTGGGTCCTTGTAATCGAGTCTAATGTTTACGCCTTTGATTCCACCTAGCACGATTTACAAACATTGGTTTTTTTACCTACAATTACCAAGAATATGCCCATTACAAGATTAAGCAAAAGCTAAGCACCCACATGTAGCATGAAAGACAAGAAATGAACTCGACCTTTGACACCAAGTGTTATCGACTTATTTCAAGTTAGTATAGCAATTTAGACTTTAAACCATAAACACATGAAACATGTTTTTTGAGATGATACAATAAACACTTCAAATGATTCTACATTAATTTACAATTTCAAATGGTACAACTTAACTTAATTGGAAGACAATCACTAGTTCTACATAACTGTGTACACACTGAAATAGTTAAAAGACTTATTGAATGATTAAAAAAAACATCATGACTGATATATAGTTGGACTCACCCACAGCTATAATTCACCAAACAAATTGTCAGTTTTAGTTACGCCATAGAATCTGAAGAATGTAGTTTGAGACTTCTGAATCGTATTTTTTATTTATTATATGGACCGAGGGTGTAACTTTTTGGGCCCATTGAAGCCCTAAAATGGACATGGCTGATGACTTCTTCCTGATCCATTTAGTGGTTGTATATATGGAATATCCCAAATAATAATGTAATAATGGAGCGGAGCATCCTCAAACCATTATATTCTATTCACCTATTTTATAACTAGCTTATAAGACCCGTTGACACCGGGTTATTTTTAAAAAAAATAGATAAATAAGATGATAATAAAAGTAATAAGATGAAAAAAGATGTCGCAAAAAGATGAAAAATTAGTATGTAAACAAAATAAGAAAAATAATGAAAGAAAACAAATAGTGAATCTGTTATTTATTAATATGAAGTCATAAGTCAAGTACAATATAGAGTACAATTATTGTAAGTAATAATTTAATAAACAGCCATTCACGTGGTCTTCAATCTTGCGGCCTTAAAAAAAGCTATGTAGTGGGAAGTAGATGAATTGGTAAGGCAATAAAATTGCGTCGAGAACCTAACAAACATGAAAATAATGTGTAAGTAAAACATTTGTGTGAATTACAATAAACATGTAAAAAACAAATTCGTATCACATTAAGTGAATATTCGAACATACCTGTTGATAACTGATCAAAGACCGTGAAGAACCTCATTATAGACTACATTTGTAGTAGTCTTTAATAAATTACTATCGGCATCAGAAATAACAATCTTCAAACCCTTTTTGCTTTTTACGCGTGAAAGAGCGAAATATAATTGTCCGTGTGTGAAAACAGGACGTGGTAAGTATAAACCAACTTTCGAAAGTGATTGTTTTTGTATGAGCAGGACTGGATCTTCTTCCTATATGGTCCATATTAAACTTTTTATTTGGCATTTTTAGATGAATTGTTATTTTTTAGATGATTGTTTTTTATGATGAGAACTGGATCTACTTCCTATAAGGTCCATATTAAACATTTTATTTGACATTTTTTAGCTGAATTGTTATTTTTTAGATGATTGTTTTTTATGAGCAGTACTGGATCTACATCCTATATGGTCCATATAAAACTTTTTATTTGGCATTTTTTAGATGAATTGTTATTTTTTAGATGATTGTTTTTTTATGAGCAGAACTGGATCTACTTCCTATATGGTCCATATTAAACTTTTTATTTGGCATTTTTTAGATGAATTGTTACTTTTAAATGATTGTTTTTCGATGAGCAAAACTGGATGTACTTATTATATGGTCCATATTAAACTTTTTATTTGGCATTTTTTTGATGAATTGTTATTTTTTAGATTATTGTTTTTTATAAGCAGAACTGGATCTTCTTCCTATATGATCCATATTAAACTTTTTATTTGGCATTTTATAGATGAATTGTTATTTTTTAGATGATTGTTTTTTCTGATGAGAACTGGATCTACTTCCAATAAGGTCCATATTAAACTTTTTATTTGGCATTATTTAGCTGAATTGTTATTTTTTAAATGATTGTTTTTTATAAGCAGTACTGGATCTACTTCCTATATGGTCCATATTAAACTTTTTATTTGACATTTTTTAGATGAATTGTTATTTTTTAGATTTGATGAGCAGAATTGGATCTACTTCCTATATGCTCCATATTAAACTTTTTATTTGGCATTTTTTTGATGATTTGTTATTTTTTAGATGTTTTTTTTATGAGCAGGACTGGATCTACTTCCTATATGCTACATATTAAACTTTTTATTTGGCATTTTTTAGATGAATTAATATTTTTTAGATGATTGTTTTTTGATGAGCATGACTTTTCTACTTCCTATATGGTCCATATTAAACTTTTTATTTGGCATTTTTTTAGATGATTTGTTAATTTTTAAATTATTGTTTTTGATGAGCAGAAATGGATCTACTTCCTATATGGTCCATATTAAACTTTTTATTTGACATTTTTTAGATGAATTGTTATGTTTTAGATGATTGTTTTTTGATGAGCAGAACTGGATCTACTTCTTATATAGTCCATATTGAACTTTTTATTTGGCATTTTTATGATGAATTGTTATTTTTTAGATAATCGTTTTTTATGAGCAGAACTGGATCTACTTCCTATATGGAACATATTAAACTTTTTATTTGACATTTTTTAGATGAATTGCTATTTTTGAGATGATTGTTTTTTATGAGCAGGACTGGATCTACTTTTCTATATGGTCCATATTAAACTTTTTATTTGGCATTTTTTTAGATTAATTGTTATTTTTTAGATGATTGTTTTTTATGAGTAAGACTGGATCTACTTCCTATATGGTCCATATTAAATTTTTTATTTTGCTTTTTTTAAATGAATTGTTATTTTTTAAATGATTGTTTTTGATGAGCAGGACTGGATCTACTACATATATGGTTCATATTAAAAATTTTATTTGGCATTTTTTAAATGAATTTTTATTTTTTAGATGATTATTTTTTAATGAGCAGAACTGAATATGCTTCCTATATGGAGCATATTAAAATTTTTATTTGGCATTTTTTAGATTAATTGTTATTTGTTAGATGATTGTTTTTGATAAGTAAGACTGGATCTACTTCCGTATTATGGTTCATATTAAATTTTTTATTTGGCATTTTTTAGATGAATTGTTATTTTTTAAATGATTGTTTTTTATAAACAGGACTGGATCTATTTCACATATGGTTTATATTAAATTTTTTATTTCACATTTTTTAGATGAATTATTATTTTTTAGATGATTGTTTTTTATGAGTATGACAGGATCTACTTCTTATAAGGTCCATATTAAACTTTTTATTTCGCATTTTTTAGCTGAATTGTTATTTTTTAGATGATTGTTTTTTATGAGCAGTACTGGATCTACTTCCTATATGGTCCATATTAAACTTTTTATTTGGCATTTTTTAGATGAATTGTTATTTTTTAGATTTGATGAGCTGAATTGGATCTATTTCCTATATGCTGCGTATTAAACTTTTTATTTGGCATTTTTTTGATAATTTGTTATTTTTTAGATGTTTTTTTTTATAAGCAGGACTGTATCTACTTCCTATATGCTCCATATTAAACTTTTTATTTGGCATTTTTTATATGAATTAATATTTTTTAGATGATTGTTTTTTGATGAGCAGGACTTTTCTACTTCCTATAAGGTCTATATTAAACTTTTTATTTGGCATTTTTTAGATGATTTGTTAATTTTTAGATTATTGTTTTTTATGAGCAGAAATGGATCTACTTTCTATATGGTCCATATTAAACTTTTTGTTTGACATTTTTTAGATAAATTGTTATGTTTTAGATGATTGTTTTTTGATGAGCAGAACTGGATCTACTTCTTATATGGTCCATATTGAACTTTTTATTTGGCATTTTTATGATGAATTGTTATTTTTTAGATAATCGTTTTTTATGAGCAGAACTGGATCTACTTCATATATGGAACATATCAAACTTTTTATTTGACATTTTTTAGATGAATTGCTATTTTTGAGATGATTGTTTTTTATGGGCAGAACTGGATCTACTTCCTATATGGTCCATATTAAACTTTTTATTTGTCATTTTTTAGATGAATTGTTATTTTTTAGATGATTCTTTTTGATAAGCAGGACTGGATCTACTTTCTATATGGTACATATTAAACTTTTTATTTGGCATTTTTTAGATGATTGTTATTTTGTAGATGATTTTTTTTTATGAGCAGGACTGGATCTATTTCCTATATGGTTCATATTAAATTTTTTATTTGACATTTTTTAGATTAATTGTTATTTTTTATATGATTGTTTTTTATGAGCAGGACTGGATCTACTTTTCTATATGGTCCATATTAAACTTTTTATTTGGCATTTTTTAGATTAATTGTTATTTTTTAGATGATTGTTTTTATGAGTAGGACTGGATCTACTTCCTATATGGTCCGTATTAAATTTTTTATTTTGCATTTTTTAAATAAATTATTATTTTTTAAATGATTGTTTTTTATGAGCAGGACTGGATCTACTACATATATGGTTCATATTAAAATTTTTATTTGGCATTTTTTAGATGAATTTTTATTTTTTAGGTGATTATTTTTTAATAAGCAGAACTAAATATGCTTCCTATATGGTGCATATTAAACTTTTTATTTGGCATTTTTTAGATTAATTGTTATTTTTTAGATGATTGTTTTTTATGAGTTAGACTGGATCTACTTCCTGTATGGTTCATATTAGATTTTTTATTTGGCATTTTTTAGATGAATTGTTATTTTTTAAATGATTGTTTTTTATAAACAGGACTGGATCTATTTCACATATGGTTTATATTAAATTTTTTATTTCACATTTTTTGGATGAATTATTATTTTTTAGATGATTGTTTTTTATGAGTAGGACTGGATCTACTTCCTACATGGTTCATATTAAACTTTTTTTTTTGACATTTTTTATATGAATTGTTATTTTTTAGATTATTGTGAAAATCATATATTTTTAACGATTTTTTTTTCTCAAAATTTCGGCTCAGAAAAATCATATATGATTTGTGAAAATCATATATGATTCGATTTTTAAAAATCATGTATGATTTTTCTGAGCGGAATTTAAAAAAAAATTGTCGAAAATATAGAAAAGTGCATATTAATAGAAAGATAATATAATTCTCATCGCGATGGTGTATTTTTTATAGTTTGAAGATTTACCGTTTGCAAGATATGTTGTTTTAAAAAAAATGTGGAAAATAGTTTTTTATTAACTTTGATTCAAAATGGATGGCTAAGATTGGTTTATTGGATCTATGGTAAATATAAGATCTATATTGATCTCAACTCATGAGAGCATAGATGGTCACTACTTTTTTTATTTGCAATGAAAGTATTCCTCTTTATCACTTAGGCTGATATCTTTCTACTATCTGATATCACTTAAACTCGGAATAAAAGATTCTTTTTTCAAAAGAACCTAAGAGTTTGTCATTAACATGTTTTACCACACTACCATCTTATGATTTACCAAGCAAAGCTACATCAAATATCTACATTTGTTACCGCCACCCGTTTTGAATAATTTATCATCACGGCTAAATATTTTCGAAAAAGCACATCCCTTCACAAACTTAAGAAATGGCACAAAACAAAGCAGTGTAAGTATAAAAGAAATACAATGACAATAATTATCATGAGTAAATATTTCCCACAAAATCCAGAAGATATATATATATAGACGTCTAAACTCTAAAGCTACAAGTAAATAAAAAACATATATTCACAATAAATTTTCTAACAAAAATGACCAGTAAAGATTTGTGAAACATATTTTCACAATAAAGTTTCCTCTTGTTTGAATACATAACAAACTACTTCATAAGAATCACCGGCCTCACAAAATGATTCTTGAAAATACGTAACATCGAGAAGCCACTAAACATACATAAAACCACCAAAACAAAACTAAAGCCACAAACAGCCAACGATCTCACCATTACTTAAAAGTTAAAAAGGTCAGATTTACGGATCTAGCATATTAAAAATTCAAAACACAACCTGTCATTGTGGTATATCGAAGAAAGCGAACAAAAAACCAACAAAACCACCTACCATTTGGATATGAATGGAAAGAACAAACAAACACACTAAAACCAACACCAAAGCCACCTACAAAAACCACCTAGCACACCATAACATTTGAGAGAGAGGTTGTTATAGTGGCGGCGGTTTGATGGCACAAAGATGGGCTTTGGGTGTGTGTGTTTTTAGTGAGAGATGGAGAACAGGTCGGTGATGGGAACTGGTTAGAGAGAAAAAGGAGTGTAGTGTGTGTGTTTTTGATAGAGAAGAAAAATGACAAAATAGATTGGTTTTAGGTTTGTGTTAGGTGGTTTAAGAGAATCGGCCTTTAATACATGGGTTTAAGCTATTAAATAGTCATGTACTTTCTCCAATGTACCGATATGGTACCTGTACTTTTTTTGCAACCTGGTTAGGTAGTGTACTTTTTTTTCTGTGTCGATATGGTCACAAACGTCATACGTGGCAAGCCAAGTAAATAGATCGAAACTTACGTGAAATTTTTGTTGTTTTTCTTTTTTTAACCCTTTACACATGGTTGCCAAGTCACTTGGGTTAGTGTGACGTGGCTTGCCAAGTCAATTGGCTTGCCTACGTGGAAAAAAAAATTAAAATTTTAATTTGGAAAAAAAAATTAATTTTTTTTTTTTAAATTTACGTTTTTAAAAAAGTACAGGTACCATATCGGTACATTGGAGAAAGTACGTGGCTATTTAATAGCTTAAACCCTTAATACATACCCAAAAAAAAATGTGGTTCCTAGCATTGATGTTCTTCTGAATCGTTTCCTTCTTAA
The DNA here is from genome assembly GCA_910596185.1 of Chrysanthemum makinoi. NCBI lineage: Eukaryota > Viridiplantae > Streptophyta > Magnoliopsida > Asterales > Asteraceae > Chrysanthemum > Chrysanthemum makinoi. Next base: position 42,760,744 of record OU343225.1, on the reverse strand, counting down.
ACATAAACAAATCATTTCCTTCTTATACATAAACAACCCATTCTTGTAAAAGTCACGCTTTCCTTATGCATATATGATATGACATATGCCATTTTAATGCTTTCCTTTTTAAACATTTTAAACATTCAACATTTCATTCAATATGAGTTTAATACGTATATCATTTCCATTGTTTCCATATTTTCTATCCGAATTGTGCACAACCAATATATTCAAGACACTTGACTTTTCAACATTTAAATTTCAATTTTTTCACTTTACGCTTTGACCGTTTTTGCTTTTTAGATAGTAAAGATTCGTATGGATTGCAGCTACTCCCTTTAGTCCCCTCTCATGCCCAAATTACTCCATCTACGCGTACCTAATATTACGTATCACAGTGATAATATTCGTGTTAGGTGGATTTTTTGGACATAATGTTTTTGGTTAATATTCGTGTTAGGTTGAGTTTTTTGGATATGATTTAAGAGATTTAGATATGGGTTTAACAGGCTTAATTACTTCGAAGTTATGTGCCTGAATTGTAACCAGCTTTAGACAGTCCTGATTAACCGATTGATGTAATATAGTACTTTAGGTTTGTTGATTCTAGAGTTGAGTTTAGGGGATTTTTTACTCTTTTTCTTTTCAGGTTGTTGATAAGTCATACTTTAGGTGGTTCTGTTAAAAAAAATCCTTTATGACAGTAACAACTTAGCCGGTTGTTGTGCAACAGACTAAGTAGAAAAAAGGGATGTTTATACGGTAGTGGTGGCGGGTTGTGGTTCGCGGAATAGATGAGCAGCGGTTGACAAGAACCTATGTCGCACTTAGGTAGAATATTTTAAATTAATCAGACTAATTTTTTTGTTATGCATATAAATTATTTGGTGAAATGTCTATTCTTTTTATAGTTTCGTATTTGTTTTGCTTTAAACGATTTTTAAGTTGTTTAGTTTGGTTGTAGGGTATGTTACTGGAATTGTTCGAGGACTGTGAATAGTCATATCTTGGCAGGCCGTTTACACTAACACAGTCATGGCGGTTATTGCGCCTTTGTTTGGTTCTTAATCTTTGTGTTGGTAGTAATAGTAATGTGCACATACGGGAATGGTAACGGGTTGAGATGACTGTTATGAGTTTAACGAATTGGAATGTGTAACGCCCCAACCCGACAAGGGTAAAGGAATCACAAGCAATGGTGTCATATCAAAGCAAACATAAATATCCAAAAGAAGTCTTAGCATAAATACTGAAATAATTCAAGTCAAAATGACTTCAATACATAGGTCCCAGCGAAAAAAATAAACTCCAATAAAATATCTGAAATTGTAAGTCTTAAATGGCATCATAAGATCAAAGCTAAATATCTCTAAGGTAAGTCCACTCAGCACTCATCCCAAAGCAAAACCCAGCTCAATTGCTTAGATACCTGCCGCGGAAGAAAAGAAATGCGGCTGAGCTTCAAAAGCCCAGTGAACATATATACAAGCAAAGCGAAGACGAAACGAAAACGAGTACTTAATATAGTGAACGAAAGATAGCAAAATCATAATCATTTTCAAAGTATAAATCAGAATTATCGAATAAATTTTATAGTTAACTACCTCGAGCCCAGAAACAAATATCAGATCATAATCATATTAATATTCATATTCACACAAGGCAACATTTGTAGGGGAGACCTACCGGAGTTATGAAGGACGTGCATGCACGCAGCATCAATCATCAGATAATATATAACATATAACATATAACAGATAACAGATCTAGGATGCATCCATACGCCCCACAAACAGATATTGGTCATATAATATAATTTGAACTCATAACAGATAATAGATAAGGGACATGGCAGAACTTCACTCTACGCCTAGAGTCATGTCGAGGTGCATCAACGACACGGACATGGAACCCCCATGACTAGTGAAATATTTGGCTCGGGTGTCAAACTATCTTAGGTTAAATCGAGAATGTCAAAGCGACGAGATCATACTTTCGAAGAATAATCCTATTTTCAAAATCAAAGTTTTCATATCATATAGTTCAAAATCAGATGTTTCATAATGAAATCGATTTCAAATAAAGCATCAAAACAACGAATGGGGTTCATAGCAAAGGCTTAGGAAACCCTAATATAAAAACAAGAAAACGTTATAAAGAAACCTTTACTGAAAAGGTCAGAATATCTGTACCTTATTCCAAAGCAAATGACCAAAAGCAGAAATACGGAAAGCGAATGATTACTCCTTCTTCACAGAACCTATACACATTAACGGTCGTACATGTTATTTATGACTCCATAATCGTCGAAATGATCTTTTAATATTTGGTGTTCATACTCAATGTATTCAGTGATCTTAATACTTTAGAGATTTATGATTAAATGAGACTTAAGTGTTTTATAACAAATATTGTAGATTAAGGTTCATTATATCATTTATTAAAGTTTAGGGTTAAATGTGAAAAATAGTTTAAACGTCATAACTCACACATGAAATAATGAATTATTATACTTAGCTTCAAACCCTAATCGACTCTCATTTATGTTCTAGGGTTTTCTTATTCTTTTAATATCACATCAATGTGCATTTACTTTATATGTTACGTCATTTAATGACTCATTACTCTTGTTTATTTACTCAACACATTCATGTCTTAACCATACGTTACTTATATATATGTTATACGTCAACTTTTATACCCATGCACGTTTATGATTTCATGTGACACACAAGTTACTTATTACCCGGATTAATTACACATCTACGCACACATGCACAATAGTTTTGACTAGATATGGACACGTACTACGTTTACATATCAACAAGCTCACTTGACTTATAAAACACACGCATGATACACGGTTCACAAACCAATTAAGGTTCGGCATGCATGGTTCGGTTCACCCTTCAACTAGGGTTTAGGTTTACATGACCTCTACTTATTAAACACACGTTCAAAACTCTTATATGGTTCGGTTTATATGTATAGGGTTCGGCTAATAGGTTTTACGCAAACCCTAGCTCTCTACGTACTTTACATATTCAAGTTTACAGGTTTATACCTTGTCCGAATTAATTACAAGTGGTTCGGTTATGTATATATGTGGTTCGGTTCTTATGCTCAACATATATCTATGATCCGATTCAATAATACGTATCAAATAACATGCTCTTTAATAATTATAAGGTTCAATACATTATGGTTTGTTCTTGCTTCATACGGTTCGGCCACAAAAAGAAAACACAACTCGACCAAAACAACATGATACAATAAATGTTAACGTAAGGTGTAACGAATGAAAACGAGAAAACATGTTATACCTTAGCTCGTTGAACAAAAACTCGCGACACCAAGGGTGTTTGTTACTCGGCCGAATGGAACAAAAAGAAAAGAAGAGGCAACCAAAACTAGGGTTCCAAATTATGTTAATGTGTTTGTATATATAGCTAGTACAAATTTTCGGTTAGGGCTTTGAGGTATAGGCTTGACCTCGGGTCCAAGAAACAAACACAAAACAACAGGCTCTCTTGGCTCTCATTTGCAGCAGAAAAAACGAGCCCAAGTGGTTTTCCAAATAACGAAAACAAGGTCCAACTAATCGGCCCAACACTTTAGCGAGACGTTTAAATCTTCGTCGTACAAAATCGATCACGTACACGTATTAGTTAAGTTTTAATTACTCGTAAGTTAGATTTTAATTTCGTTAAATGATTATAAACGTATTTTACGTATTTTATAAATTTCGATTTCAAGGGTATTTTAGTCTTTATTTATGTTTTAGATTTTCAGGTTTTACAACTCTTCTCCTCTAAAAGAAGAATTTTCGTCCTCGAAAATTGAAATGAAACAACTAAAACGAAATGAGAACATACCAAACTATTCAAAGAAATGAGGATTACTAGCTCGCATCGACTCCTCGGTTTCCCAAGTAGCCTCACGTTCCGGGTGATTTTTCCAAAGAATCTTAACGAACAGAATGACTTTATTTCTCATAACTCTTTCTTGTCTTTCTAAAATAGCTTCGGTTCTTGAATAAAGACATATCGGTGAATTTGATCAAATGGATGAAGCAGCGTAAGGATGATAGTTGTATCCCTTAGGAGTGATACATGGAAAACGTCATGAACATGCGATAACGAGGCGGAGTGCTAATCGATACGAAACCTCTATCGTTCAGAATTTCAAACGGACTGATGAATCGAGGACTGAGCTTGCCCTTGATTCCAAAATGTTTCACACCTCTAAACGGCGAAACTTTCGAAATACGATCTCCAACCCGAAATTCTAAATCACGTGATGCTTGTCGGAAACTTTTCCGACGAGACCTAGCTTCCTTCAGCTTTTCTCAAGCAACAGCTACTTTCTCATTACTGATCTCAATCATTTCCGGACCTTCAATTAAACGTTCACCTACTTCATCCCAACAAGTAGGTGCTCTACATTTCCTTCCATAAAGAAGTTCAAACGGTCCTGCCTTAATGGTAGCATGCCAACTGTTGTTTTATGCAAACTCTACTAAACACAAATATTCATCCTAGCGCGGTCCATTCCAAAGCACAAGCCCTTAGCATGTCCTCTAAGGTTTGAATAGTCCTCTCTGACCATCGTTTGAGGATGAAATGCCGTCTTGAAATTAAGTCGAGTACCCCAAGCTTTTGCAAACCTTTCCAGAAACGAGAAGTAAAACGCGGATCTCTGTCGGACACAATAGATGCCGGAGTACCATGAAGTCTAACTATCTCTTGCGAAAAATTTCGCCAATCTACCAATACCATAATCCTTCGATTGATAAAAATGAGCGATTTGGTTAGTCGATCAACAACTACCCAAATCGCATCATGCTTCTTCCGAGTAAGAGGTAGCCAAGTCACAAAATCCATAGATATCTTATCCCACTTCCATCGGAATATCCAATGGCCGTAACAATCCACTAGCCCTTTGATGTTCAATCTTAACCGGTGACAAATCATACACCGACACAAACGTCGCCACATCTTGCTTCATGCCATTCCAGATCTTGTTTCAAATCCCTATACATCTTGGTAGAACCCGGATGGATAGTGAAAGGAGAACTATGATCTTCAGGTCATAACTTTCTCGCCAGTACTGAATCATTGGGAACACAAAGCCTATCTTCATACCATACAATTCCGTCATCATCAACCTTAAACTCCGTCGCTTTCTTCTTCAACATTTTGCGCCCGGCCCACGGATCACCATCGTCTTCGAGCTTCTTTAATTTACAGTATAAGGTTCGACTCTACCTTCATACTAGCCCAGTATCCATCAAAACCTCGTGCAGCACAACTCAACATCCACACGCTCTAAGTCACGAAGAATCCTAGGTTCAATCTCAATACTTGCAAGAATGCACGATTTCCGCTAGTGGCCAAACTACATTAGCCTTACCCGGATGGTACTTGAATGTTGGTGTCATAATCCTTACGAAGTTCTAACCATCTTCTTTGTCTCATGTTAAGTTCCTTCTGAGTGAAAATATACTTGAGACTCTTATGGTCAGTGAAAATATCACTGCGTCTACAAGTAATGTCTCCGGATCTTCAACGAACACCAGCGCAACTCAAGGTCATGAGTTGGGTAATTCTCCTCATAAGGTTTTAGTTGCCTCGAAGCATAAGCTATTACCTTTCCATGTTGCATCAAAACACGGCCATCCTTTCTTAGATGCATCATCAAAATTTGAAATCCTCAGAACGGATGGAAGAGTCAAAATATGAGCGGACACCAATCTCCGTTTCAACTCTTCAAAACTCTCTTCTCGTTCATCCGTCCATACAAATTTTTCACCTTTTCTCATCAGTTGGGTTAGGGGCAAAGCTAAGCGAGAGAAACCTTCAACAAAACGTCGGTAGTAACGGCCAAGTCCTAGAAACTCCTAACCTCAGTCACATGGTAGGTCTTGGCCATTTAGTGATAGCCTCAACTTTGAGCGGATCCATGGTGATACCATCTGCAGATACAATATGACCAAGGAACGTGACTTGTCTTAACCAAAACTCGTGACTTGAAAATTGGCGTACAACTTCTTTTTCCTCAGAATCTCCAAAACTATCCGGAGATGTTGTTCATGCTCTTCTTTAGTCTTAGAGTAAACAAAATGTGTCGATGAAAACGATAACAAACTCGTCGAGGAACTCATGGAAAACACGATTCATTAGGTCCATAAACACGCAGCATTTGTCAAACCAAAAGGCATAACGAGGAATTCGTAGTGACCATATCACGAATGAACGCGGTCTTAGGAACATCTTGCTCCCTCACACGTAGCTGGTGATAACCGGATCTCGATCAATCTTAGAAAGAACTTAGCTCCTGCGTTGATCAATCAAATCATCAATACGCGGCAGAGGGTAACGTTTCACGAATAGTAATCGATTGAGTTCACGGTAGTCGATACATAGTAGCATGCTTCCATCCTTCTTCTTCACAAACAAAAATAGGTGCACCCCATGGAGAAACACTGGGTCGAATAAATCCATTTTCTATCATCTCTTGCAGTTGTTCCTTCAACTCCCGGTTCTACAGTGCCATGCGATCGGAGCCTTCGGAAATCGGTTCGCACTGGAATTAACTCAATGCTAAACTCAACTTCTAGCTGGGGAAGACCAGGGAGTTCATCGGAAAAAGTCGGTTCACAAACATGAAAGATTTTCAATGTTTGGACTCTCCAAAGATGTGTCCTTAACAGATGCCAGAAAACCTTGGCACCCATGAGCAATCATGGTCCGTGCCTTAAGAGAAATGAGCTTAACGATTTGAGAGGTTGAGAACCATAATAAACGAATTAGGATGTTTTCGTCCAAAGATCACAGTTCTAGCATAGCAATCAATGGAAGCTCTATGATAAGCCAACCAATCCATGCCTAGAATGATATCAAAGTTGACCATATCGAGAGGATACAGATTTGCAGAGCGAATACAATCATCAAAACGAAGAGGACATTTAACGTATTTATGATCAATGATCATGTGGTTTTTCATAGGCGTAGAAATCGATAAGTGATTAGTTAATGGTTTGGGCTTCATATTAAGTTTCTTAGCAAATGTGAGATATATATGGAGTGTGTGGCACCGGTATCAAATAAAGCGAAGACAGAATAATCATCTATGAAAAGAGTGCCCGTAATGGTACCGAAGTGCGCTCCACCGATTCAGTAGTAGCATATACACGCGTCAGTAGTAGTTGGCGACTTGATGTAGTTTCCAGGAATCACCGGGTTCTTCTTAGGGCAATCCTTGATCTTGTGAGTAGTGGAACCACAAGAGAAACATCCACCGGTGGCCTTGAAACACGGTCCCGGATGAGCCTTTCCACAAGTAGTACAGATAGGTGGAGGAGGCAAAACTTCATCGTCCTTTGACGAGAAGATCCGAAGCACGACGATTTGATCCTCGAATGTGATCCTTGTTGTAACGTGGTTATTGTTACCTTGATTCGACGATCATTTCCATTCCTACCGCACTCTGCTATCCGACTCCCTCGCTTGACCTAGAGTCCACATTCCTTCTGGCCACCGTGATCATAACTCCTATCCACTTGACCCTCGAATCATAACTCCGCGAATTTCCCTTATAATCATTACTTTGAGTCCTACCTTGAATCCGATCACCATCGCGATTACGGTTGTTGGAACCCGACACCTCATGAAAGATCTCAATGTTACGAGCTGCGTCATTGCAGGCCGACACATTCTCATACTCAATATTAAGCAGTCGGTCCAACACCCACTTCTTCAGTCCCCACTTGAAGTGCTTAGCTTGGCGCCTACCATCTCCAGCAATCGTGTTGGATCGATATACTTTAATCAAACTAACTTAACTAGCTTGTTAAGGTTTAATAACCTTGGATAAATCCTAAGTTATTAACAAAAAAACACAGAGCAATCTTTATCAAGTACGCGGAATTTACTTAACAAAGCTAAGAAGAATAACTTTTTATTATAAACTCTAAATCTGCTTATTATGCAGATACTCTAATACAACTCTAAGATAATCAAACTTTTCTCTAAAACACTAATTCGTAAACTCTAAAACTCTTTTTGGAATCGTACCTCTAATGCCAATCTAGGAGTCTTTTTATAGGCTCAAGGATATCCTAGTCGGTTTACAATTTGTAACCTTGTACGACAAGTAATCTAAACATAGAATACAATTCTTTCCATAAAGAATATAACAGTTTTTGTTCTTGCGGTACTTTGACTTCATAGTGCAGTTCTTTGATTTTGTCTTTAGCGATACTTTGACTCTTTGACTTCTTCCATTACTTTGCTTTACATGCTTTCATATTTTCAGTACTTTCATATCTTCAGCACTTTCATATCCCAACAATCCTCCCCTAACTTGAATTCTACTTGCTTGACTTCAAGTTCCTTTGTGAATATATCTTTAACATCTTCATCTTTAAAAACGGATTGTTTCTTAGTCATTAGATTGTATCTCTGTAATATCTGTGCTTGTCAAAGTATCTCTTAGACTTGTTCTTTTCATATGACATCCAAAATCTCCATCTTTTCGCAACACAAACAACATATGACAATGTGTACATTAATTCAGTTTAAGTTGCATACTATTCTCATCACTTCCAAGTGAATCATTGAAAACTTAATGGATTTAGATCTCTTTACCAAAGCCATTATCTCTGGAGTAGCCAAATGTTTTGGTGTGTAAGACCATGGTACATTGATAACCATATGATTTTTAGCAAACCACCAGCTATCAACAGATTGATGTGTCTTTACCAAAAGTTTTACCCCTCGGACTAGTTAGTTCTTCTATCTAATGGTGAACTAATTACCAATAATGGTTTTTCCACAGCATTTACCACAAGCCATTTTCTTGTGGGCTAGCCAACTCTTCACATTACTGATATGGTGAGTTGATTACCATCCAACTTATTAGCAAGTTGTCAACTAAAACCGGATTTGATATATCTTTACGAAGCGTTTGCTCATGGATTTGTCAATCCTTTTGTAACCATGGTGGATTGATAACCTATTGATGTTATCATCACAAAAACCATTTATTCAACCTTTTATTTCAAAATATTTATTACTTATCAAAAGGTTTCTTCTAAAACTCATTTAAGCTGATTTATTTCTGGCAATTACTTTGATGAAAGTATGCTTGATCAACAGTACTTTGAATAAAAGTACTGATTTATCAAAATATTTATTCAAATAAAATTCATACAGTCATTGATCATCTTCAAATAATAGTAGTCCGTTGATAAATAAGTTAATAACCATGCAAGCAGTTTCATTATCCTCTTCTACTTCCAATCCATGCTCTAACATTCTTCTCATGAGCTCAAGCTGAGAGGGTATCTTCTTTCTGCAAACATGTGTATCATTGTTCCATTTTCCAGCTCTAAAACATGAACTCCAGACTCTTCAAAGAATCTCCACAAACAATTTCCCGACTTTCTTGATTCTTCCAAATATCATCAGTGCTTTCTTCTTCAGTTTCCCATGTAGTTATGAGATCACCATGTAAAACCAAACCAATCCCTTCTAATGGATTATCTTCAAAGTAAGCCTTCACAACATGATATAAGTAGAATAGATCTACTCTATCAATAATGTGCAGTAAATCCAATAGCCTTTTGAAAACTTTGAAGCTTTCATCTTCTTTATGAAAAATCATGTAATCTTCATCCTTGGATTTCACAATTTTAAAAACACTAATCTTTGATCTGTTCATCTTCATGTCATCATCTTCCTTTGTATAATCAAAATCTCCCACTCTGAGATAATTCTTTAATTCATCACTAGTCTCAGATCTTAATTCAACTTTCTTTGAGAACTGAACATCTGTAACTTCAGTTTTCCTTTTTCTTTTTAAACTCTTCTTTCTTTTCACTTCGTCCAAGTAGCCTTCTCTAAAGTCTTTAATGCCGCAACATGTTCCAACATCGGTGCTTTCTTTGAGAAGCCGGTGCCTTGTCAGTAAGACCTTTCGGTGATCAGATCGTTGGAAGCACTCGAGAGAGGCTGACACTTTGTGGCGTACCATGTCTGGCGGTACCTTCACTTTCCTCATCTCTCCATTTCATCGCGTACGACGAACAACTTCCACATTGTAGTAGTCAATGGAGTATCTCCACCTGAACAAATCACTTCGCCTAGCCATAAATGTATATTTGGCTTGTTGCACAACGACAGGTAACAAAGCAGCAGGTTTTGGAACATCAGCCAATTGCTTGTTTAAGAAAACTTGACAAACCTCGGGTACATCAACCATTTTGACCCAGATGATATATGCGATAGCATTCCATCCAAAATAAGCCTTGAAAAATTAAACACTCTGTTGGTAGCTAAACCAACCACTTCTTGATGCTATATTGGATCCAAACTGCTCCCCGAAGTACTTTTAGAACTTATGCAATGGAGCAATACATGAATCAAGAACTTCCATTGAGGACAGAATAATGCTTTCTTGAATGTTTGTTCTGTCAAAGACCCTTCATAACCAAGATCTCTAAAAGTATCCCAAATCAGTTGCTTGTCAAATCTAATAGCCCCATCTTCATCACCAAATAATAAATCTTCTCGAATAGAGGCCTCTGTAATCTTGATAGTCCGTCCAACAACGGTAGATCTAATATAATATTCATCCTCTTCCATATTATCTCTAGCATTCGCCCAAAATTCTTGAATCCACGGTTCAATAATATCCGGTTCAACTAAAAGAGCATAACTAATGGCTGACCGGTAGATAATCAATGATATCATAGAAAGCCACATTCGCCTCAGTCTTGTCCAAATTAGCCACCATATTGTGCTTTGAAACAGTTAATCGATTCACCATTGTTGAATAAGTGAGCACAATGAAAAGATATTATCGAATAATGAAGAGATGGTGATTGGGAGATAAGTATGAAAAAGATTCTAAGTAATAATATGAGAGGGAAAATCGGGTAGTTATTTATAGGTGGGATTTGAAAAATCACAGCCTATAATAACAAAGTTACCGTTACTATCAATTACCCATCAATATTACCGTTAGAAACGATACTTTCACGACAAATAGTACTTTCCACATAAGCGGTACTCCCAGCAAGTACTTTCCAGCAGTACTTTCAGGAAAAACAGTACTTTGCCAAATTCCTTCATAGAAACTAAGTATAAACAAGTATCCTCCCCTCAAGCAATACACAGGACTATACTAACACCTTATAGTCCTCCCAAACATAGCTTAGTATTTAATCATTCCAATGCTCACGACCAAGTGATTGAATCGTGACACATCAAAACCTTTTGTGAGTAAATCAGCTACATTGTCATCCGTGTGAACCTTAACAACATTGATGAGCCTGTGCTCATAACAATCTCTAATAAAGTGATGCCTAATTTGAATGTGCTTGGTCTTGGAATGGTAAACTGGATTCTTCACAATACAAATAGTACTCTCATTATCAATATTGATAGGAGTATTTTTGAAATTGAACCCATAGTCCAAGAGTTGATTCTGCATCCACAAAACTTGTCCACAACAGCTTGCAGCAGCTACATATTCAGCTTCAGTAGATGATGTTGCTGCAATTGTCTGCTTCTTGCATTGCCAGGAGACTAACATGCGGCCAAGATATTGGCATCCACCAGTTGTTGATCTTCTATCATAATTATCACTGCGCATAGTCACTATAGAAAAAGCTTCCAAGGGAAAAGGTGACTCTTTAGGATACCACAACCCCAACTTAGGTTGTTGTTTCAAATAACAGAAAAAATGCTTTCATTGTGAGATCTTTGGTGAGACTTGATATCTTGCACATAGACAGATACAAACATGATATCGCCTTGATGCGATAAGATACATAAGAGAGCCAATCATGGATCTGTAAAGCTTGACTTCAACTGGTTGTCCATCTTCATCTTTGCCCAATGAATTGATAGATTTAATAGGTGTAGTAACAGCCTTTATATCATCAAAGTTAAACTTTTAAGTATATGTCGTAACATACTTGTCTTGATGATAAAATTCCTTCCTTTGGTACCTTTGAAGTCCTAAAAAGAAAGTTAACTCTCCCATTGAACTCATTTGAAATTCCTTCTACATCAGTTGCTCAAACTCCTTAACCATGGACCTGTTTTAAAGATGATATCATCATCATACACTTGAACTAACATGATATCCTTTCTTCTCTCTCTAAACAAAGTCTTATCTATGGCACCCCTGTATCCATGTTGTAATAAGAATGTAGAGAGCCTCTCATACCAAGCTCTAGGTGTCTGATGAAGACCATAAAGAGCCTTAACCACCTTATAGACTTTGTTTGGATGTTTAGGATCTTCAAAACCTGAAGGTTGTTTCACATACACCTCTTCAGTAATAGAACCATATAAAACTCTTGACATCCATCGATGGAGCCGAAAACCCATGTATGAAGCAAAAGCAAGAAATATTCTAATAGCCTCAATCCTTGCTACAGGAGCAAATACCTCATCATAATCTACCCCTTCCTCCCTCTATAACCTGAGCAACTAACCTTGCCTTGTTTTTGATAACATTGCCTCTTTCATCTCTTTTGACTCTAAAAACTCATCTGGTTCCAATAACTCTCTTTCCATCTGGAAGATCACATAAAACCCAAACTTCTTGAAGTTTAAATTGAAGAAGTTCTTTGTGCATAGCTTCAACCCAGCTGTCTTTAGTCAAAGCTTGAGCAATATTCTTGGGTTCCTCTTGAGAGATGAACAGTAAATAAAGGGTTTGATGGTCCTTATGATTCAGCCTGTTTTGTTTATATACAAAGCTAAGTAAAGCATTATGAGGTTTTGTGAAACCCTTAGCTTTGTGTCTTGTCATAACTCCAGAAGAAGAAGGACCAATAATTTGATCAATTGGATGATTCTTATGAATCCGTAAGATTGGTGACTGTGGAACTTCATATGTATCATCCAAGTTAGTATAATCAGCACCTTCATTGGAGTCTGAGAAAATACCTTCTTCAAGCTCATCATCAGTTTCTTCTAAACCAGGCATGGTAGAATCATCTAAATCATCTAAAGAACTATCAACAGGTTCGTGCTTTGGTGAAATCTGTCCAAAGTCTTGTGAGAGTATTGCATCTTGGTCTTCTTTGCCTCTTCATAAGCTCTCCTTTGTTCATCAGTGTAAGAATGTGCTAATACATCTTGAAGAAGCATCTGATTAAGTTCCTCTTGAATAGCTTGATCCTCAGCAGATAATGAGGATTTGGGTTCATCAGTACTTTGTTTTGTTGAATAAGTACTTTGCTTAGTTGAATCAGTACTTTGCTAAGGAACAGCAGTACTTTGTTTTGGACTTACATGATCTTTATCAGGAACAGCATCAGGTCTAATATGAACACCATGAACAACATATTGGATATCTTCTTCATTGTGCAGAGGTTGATTTTCTTCTCTAACTGGAACATAATTCATTGAAGGAGATAAAACCTCAAGATCAAACATCCAATCAGGACCTTTACCTTTCTCATTGTCTTGATCTTCTAAAAACTCAACATGAAGACAATCTTGAATCTTCTTAGTAACTCTGTTGTATACTCGAAAGCCTTTACTGTTAGTGCAATACCCCAATAGATAATCTTCTTCAGACTTGCCATCAAACTTCCCTAGATTATCAATGGTGTTTAAAATAGTAAAAGGACATCCAAAAGGCTTCATAAAACGAATGTTGGGTTTATTGCCCATCAGCAATTCATAAGGTGTCTTCATCTGTGGTTTGGTGTGAAGACCTGTTAAGTACATAGCATGGTGATACTACTTTATGCCCAAATTGAATAGGTAGATGAGAATCTGCTAGCATTGTCCTTCTTTGCTTCAATCAAAGTCCTATTCTTCCTCTTTGCAACACCATTTCTTTGTGGTGTTCTAGCAATACTAAACTCCCTCTTTATGCCTTTATTTGTACAAAAGTCATCCATAGGCTTGTTCTTGAATTCAGTTCCATTGTCACATCTAATACCTCTAACCTTAAGTCTTAATTGGTTTTCAAGTGCTATAATTAGTGTCTGAATAGCATCAAAGGTATCATCTTTAAAGCCCAAAAGAAAAACCAACCGAATCTACTACAATCATCGGTAACAACCAAGCGTTACTTTTCTTATTTAAACTTGCCACGAGAGACAGGTCCAAATAAATCCATATGTACTGCTCCAATGGTTCTCCAATAGTTCTTTCCTCAAGCTTCTTACAAGAAGCTTTGTGTTGTTTACCCTTCTTGCATGCCAAGCATGATTGATCATTCTTGTAAGTCTTTGAAGGTAAACCTCTAACTAAATTGCCTTTGACCAGGTTGTTGATGTTCTTGAAATTAACATGGCCCAATCTTCTATGCCATTGATGTGCCACTTCAGATGTTGCTTTAGCCACCAAACATGTGGCTCTTCCATAGAATGTAGAACTCTTCATGTCTAAAATATAAACATCATTTGTCCTTGGTACTCTAAGTACTACCAAGTCATCATCAACGAGTTTAAAGTCGAGGAAAGGATGAGACATTCGTGTCGTGAATAACAACGGATGCTTTTATCACAAATTTGAGAGCGAGAGCAAGTTGAACTTAAGCTCCTTTACATATCTAACATTCTCAAAGTCAATAAGCCCTGCTTTGATAGTTCCTTTGACAGTAATCTTTCCTCCATTGGGATCATTCCCAAATGCAACTCTTACTCCACTAATATTTCTAAAATCAGACAGAATCTCTTTGTCTCCTGTCATACTTCCAGAGCAACCACTATCCACTATAAGGTGATCTTTAAGCTCCTCTTACAGGTTGCCACTGCACACAAAGAAAAGAGTTAGAAACTCTTATGAACCCAAGCCATTACTGACTTGTGTTCCCCTTGTGGAGTTACAAACTCAAATTCTTTGAGTATGTAATTTCCACTATCTTTCAAATGATGATCCAAAATTATCTTATGATCTTTAACATGTGGATTTTCAAAACTTTCTGGTTTTTCAACATAAATCTCTTTTACCAGATTATTAGCATTTTCTTGTATCACAAAAACATCTGATTCACTTTTTGTTGAACGTACTGTTTGTCCCTCAGCAGTACTTTCCCTTTTAACCCATTCAGTTTTAACAGATGGTTCCTGTGATCTAGATCCCCTATGTGAATTGTAATACCTTCTAGGTTGATAGTGAGATCTCCTAGAATTTCTATTCCAAGTAGTGTGATCCGATCCTTGTTGAAGCGTACTTTGGAAAGTATTGTGAGAATCTTGAAGGTCTTCTCTGATGTGGGTATCTATGATCGGTGTGAAGTTTCGTGATTAACCCTATTTGAATTATTCCAAACTTGTTTATGCTCTCTAGGTTTCTGGTTGGTAGACTTATTCCTTGGAAACTTGCTTAGATATTATGAGTGTTTGTCACAATCTTTGATTAAGTGAGTAGGACTATAACACACAAAACAGAGTTTTTGACCCATATGTCCAAAGTGATTTCTTCTATGTCTATGCCCAAAATTATTTTGCCTTCTTGGTGACTGATAAAAACTGTTTTGACCAAAGTTATCCCCAAAAGGTTTAGCGAGCTTGTTTTGAATAGGTTTTGCGGAAGGTCTTTGCTTGTTGAGCAGTACTTTGTTTTAAAGGTACTGCATGATTTTGAACATTATTTTCAACAGCTTCTTTGGGTTTCTCAGACCTAGATTGAACTACAAGCTTTTTCCTAAACTCTAGACTGTCTACTCCAAAGCGAGAAACATCAGGCCTAGATGGTTGATGAATGCCAGTGGGATGAGGAACAGCATGATAACCATTGTCTTTCTTATATTCAGGAGGTGGTTCACTTATTGAGCCCTCATTACTAGATGTATCTACATAATTAATGAGTTCATCATCACTAGTGGTTATGTCCTCAAAAACACCATCATCCTGATCACTAGGTTGGTTTTCATCTATGTTACTAAAGTCCATTCCAAATCCTAAGCCTGATCTAATGTAAGCCCTTATTTGTTTTCAACATAAGCAACATGGGACAAGCCGGACTCTCCCAAGCAGCACAGCTAACAAATCATCTCTTTCCTTAGTCAATTTGGCAATTTTACAGTTTAGTTTCCATTCACTAAAGTTTTAAGCGGTAATCACATTGTTCATATTTTTCAGCCCAAGCCATTTCATTATTTTCATGAGTTAAGATTTTGGCTTCCATAGATTCTAAAGTGATTTGATAACCTACCTCGAGACCTAGCCCTAATACAATTATCTCTTTCAATCACATAATTGTTAAGCAATTTAGATAAAACTCATATTGAGTTTGAGCATACCTCGAAGATAGGAGGTGAGGTTGGTGAAGTAGCCACCATAGCAAGGAGAACGGGATCATCTTTACTTTCTGCTGCTCCAATCAAATCTTCCAAACCATCATGATTCCAAGCGGCGTATTGATTCTTCTTCAAAAGCGGTGCTCGGTCAATGCTTCCACTTGTGTCTTCAAATTTA
>OU343225.1:42429899-42744206 GCA_910596185.1 Chrysanthemum makinoi | reverse complement strand
AATGAAAAAGCAAGTCTTGAGGACAACTGTCTTGGAAGGAGGATTCATTGCAGCAACTCGACATGCTTATTGGTAGTCTTGGGTGGCAGGGGGTGAAGACTTGGGAAAGTCAGACTTGTCATTTGAATCACACTCTGTAGACCCTTGCTCGGAGGACTGGTCACTGTTAACACAAGAGACAAAGTCATTAGAAGAAATATCAGGGGGCAGCAAGTCTTTTGACCTTTTGCCATAGAGATGGTGTGATCCATCAAAGTCAACAGTAATGGAAAGGTCAATGGGCATGTGCTCACCTTTAATAGGTCCACGTACGCATGTAGGCACCTTCTTTCACAATTAGCTAGACTGCTGGTGTTATATTTAGTGTGTCATCCTAGCTTCTAACCCTACATACTTCTTAAAGCCTAATCTTATAGAAGTATTTGGAGTTTGACTAGCATAGATGTGACTTGCTAACTTATTTCCATTTAACAACCATTCGTTATGCCTAGCAATTTCAGTATCTAGTTTCTCTGTTAGCTCTAGATTTTCTGACACTACATCTGCTCAACTTCTCGAATATTTTAACTCATTCTTAGCACATTCAAGATCCCTTTCTAACACACTTATTTTCTCATCATAAGCTATTTGATTCTTCTGAAACCCAACCTTTTGTCTTTCTAGTGTTTTTAAAGCCTGTTTATAAGCTTCAACTTCTACAAAGTATTCATTATATTTAGGTTTCAAAATATCATAAGCTTCTTTGAGTTCATTATAAGCTCACTACAACCAAACAAACAGTTTTGTACTTGAGAGATGCCCATCAAGGCAATATGATCATGACTATCTTGAAGTACAGCTTGCAATCAAACCAACATTATCAATGTCAGGACCATTATTCTTTTCCTGCTCATGTTGCGTCCAGTCCACATTGCTATCAAGAGTAACCAACAGCTGTGATCTTTTGAAGTTCAGCGTCCCTCGATTCTGCGATAAGTAGAGTATCTCGTCTCACCACCAGCTTTCCTATCTGTGCACTCTCTGGAGAAGTGACCCATGTTGAACAAGTGAAGCACTTGACTTCTTTTGTCAAACCTCGCTGGATCTCTCCTTGGAAGCCAAACCTTCTCCCGACTTTGGCTCAAAATTCTTGATATCCATGGACAGCAAGCCACCTGCCACTTAGCTTCATCTCTTCCATCTCCAGTGGATCCACCTGATCTAAATCCTCATATGCCAGTTCCTGGCTGAGATCATAATCAGCAAAGAAGGATCCAAGCACATCTTCCATGATACCTCCAGATTTAGAACTTGATGGAGTGGTAGTGTAAGATGATGATGAGTAAATTGGACTTGGACCATGACTCATCTTAGGGGTAGAGGCTCCAACGAATGCTGTGTGACTTGCAGTAGATGATGATCGAAAAGGACTTCTTACATCATGTTCAAGAGCTTTAAGTTTGTTGTACAGCTCGTCAAAAGTAAGCATATCCAAACCACCTTTTGCTTTTAAAGCAATGCTCACTTGTAGCCAGGATGGAGGTAAAGACCTCAAGAACTTAGAATTACAATCATCATTATCTGGCTTTGCCTGCAGCTGATTTACCTGACTTAAAATCTTGTGAAACTTGTCATAGTCCTTATGTATCCTTCCTCTTAGAAATTTGAAAGTCTTGAAAGGTTGTCTAAGCATGGACTTTCTCATTCTCCTAGACTCCTCATTCCCACCGAACTTCGCCTTAATTTCTAACCATATGTCCTTGGCATCTTGCTTGAAGTGAAAATCACTCAAGTGATCCTCAGGAATAGCTTGAAGAAGAATGGTTTTAACCTTTGTTTCTCTCGAACTGCCCGAGTAACTCTTCAGCAGTTTTAGGAGGAACATGAGTCATCTTACCAGCAGCATCAGTGGTAGTTTTTTCAAACTGTTCCCTTCAGCACTATCTCCCATAGATTCCAATCAATGTTGGAGATCCAGTTTTGCATCTTCATCGCCCAAAGGTCATACTCCTCCCTTTTAAGGTAAGGAAACTTAGCATTGCTGTTCGAGAGACTTAGGTGTTGCAGATGGGTGGTGTTTTGGTTGTTGGTGATTTCAGCATCAACGTCTGATCCAGGCATGGTGAGTTTTGTTTTGGTTGTATTGGTGTTTGGAAAAACCTGTCCTTAGTATCGTAGAGACTCTCACGAGGCTCTGATACCGCTTGTTGAAAACTTGAAGACCTTGATAGATCTTGAGCTTCGTAGATCGTTAGTATCGCTTGTGTAATCACAAACAAACTAAAAGAAAATCTCTACAACTTGTATTCTGTAGCGGAATATAAACACAAGTATGAAACACAGATAACTAAGAACTTATTTGATCCTCTATGGATCGTTATATTAATAACTTGTTTAAGCACACATACATAATTCATTCTATTGTGTTCCTTTTATAGACAAGGAACCCTAAACAAAACCCTAAACCGTTTCCCAAGAAACTTATAAACATAAAACTAAATAAGATATACACAATCACTTCCTAATAAAGCTCATGTATATCCAAACTAAATATACTAAACACGGAATAATAACTTCCGCAGAAACAAACTAATCTTCAGCAGAACTATGTCTTCAGCAGAATCCATACCGTTCGGCAGAATCCATTCAGCAGTAATTCGTACTTCACATAATTCCCAACAAAATCTTACAAGGATTAGGATGACAAGTTACTAGTACCACAAGAATAATTCAACCCTTAACCCCTCTAGTATTTAATCCTTGTCTTTAATCTTCAGCCCACTTGATTCTAAATCTTGTTAATCACCAAATAATCTCCTTTATCTCAGCCTCTAACACCTTGAATAACTCCAAATCTAACCATGGAATCACTAAAACAACACTTAGACTATGTAGAGCTCACTTAGGCCTTCATCTTTCTTGTTTAACTTGTTATATGAATCAAAGTGGATGATGGTGAGTTGGGGTGAGGGATGAACGACCAAGAGGAGGGAATGAGAGGGTTTTTGGTCACTTTTGCATGTAAGAAGATGTGTATGTGAAGTTATCATCAAGTGGTGGACAAAAGAGAGTATATGTGGAGGATTAAGAGACTTAGTGTCTTGGGCAAAGGCCAAGTGGCCTTGAGGCATGTCTTTGCACGCCACCTCCCCCATGAGGTGGTAGTGTCTGATTTAGTGCGTTAAAATCTAGTTTATGAGGTGTAGTTTGGTCCCGGTAATTACTAATGTTAAGCCCTTAAGTTACGAAACTTAAAACCAGGTAACATAAGAATATAATACTTAAAAAAATGTCTAAACTTATCAATATACTCTAACTAGGTATATTAAATGTGTGATAAGTCTAATGGGGTGCATTTATGTTGTTAAAACCTAATAACGTAGGTTTGAGCACGCGTATTACGTAAAGAGTAAAAAATTTATGTAAAACTAACAAGGTGGCAATAGTTCATATAAAATATGACTATTGGTGAAAGTAGAGTATTTTGAACATATAGACTTATCGTAGGCTTGTGTTGGTCACAAGGAAAATTACCAGTTACTACCGATACGGTAAAAGTCAAATAGTCAAAAGTCAAAGTCAAATCTCAACTTAAAAAAGTCAAAGGGTAAAATAGTCATTTTACCTTATAAAAAGTTACGGGTTGCTACATAATAGCAAGATGATAAATTACAACAACACTACTAAGACCATACCGACCAAAGAAATACCGATAAACTGACTCTACAACATACAACTACTACACTAGGACCAAACATGAACAATCAACAGATGACGATCTAACATACTAAGTTACATGCTCGAACCTCGAACACATCGAACACATTATCATTAGGTTGACGATTTACATAGTATTTATGTTTTGCTTAGAATTCTTGTACTTAGAGCTAGCATCTCTTGAATTATCAAAATAAAAATTTCGTACAACCTAAGATATAAGATCCTCGAAACAAATTATTCCAAATATAGTCCTCATGTCCTTAAACCCTATTTCTAAGATATATGATACCAATCTCTCAACATATTCATTTATTGACATCCATAAAATAATTTTAAAACATTAACATTCAATTAAGACTACCATGATTGAAGAGTGAGAACATATAAAGAAAAGGAAAAAGTAGAAGACAAAATAAGATATGAGTAAGTGTGAGAGTTGGAGAAGAAGATGGGTTCCCAACCATTCATTCTCTGGCATAGACTCACAAGAAGATGGTTAATGGCCACACAGACACACGAGAAATCAGATCAAATTTAATTCTTTCCCATACACAAAAAACACGGCATCTTTCACTTGTACGCCTGCTTACCTTTACTTCCTAGTATTTCAAAAAAAACACAATAATTTGGACATGTACTCTTACTCTCATCATTACACTCTTGACATTTGATGTGATATGACATTTCACATTTTGAACTTTTTCTTCTCTATACATAAACTATGTTTACACTATTAAAAACATGCAAGTTGTATTAAAAAATTATATTTTACAACATCTTTTACATTTGTTAAGGAAAAAAATAAATAAATAAAAATCCATATTTAACCACTATGTATATTTTCTCTCTCACACATACTCAGCGTTAGGGATGATCACGGTATTTTGAAAGGCAAACATATCTTATATAGATATAATAGCAACGTGGTAAATTATAACAACACTAATAAGACCATACCAACCAAAGAAATACTGACAAACCGACTCTACAACATACTACTACTACATTAGGACCAAACATGAACAATCAACAGATGACGATCTAACATACTAAGTTACATACTCGACCCTCGAACACATCAAACACATTATCATTAGGTTGACGATTAACATAGTATTTATGTTTTGCTTAGAGTTCTTGTACTTATAGCTAGCATCTCTTGAATTATCCAAATAAAAATTCCGTACAACCTAAGATATAAGATCATCGAAACAAATTATTCCAAATATAGTCCTCATGTCCTTAAACCCTATTTCTAATATATATGATACCAATCTCTCAACATATTCATTTATTTGACATCCATAAAGTAACTTTAAAACATCAACATTCAATTAAGACTATCATGATTGAAAAGTGAGAACATATAAAGAAAAGGAAAGAGTAGAAGATAAAATAAGATATGAGAACGGGTGAGAGTTGGAAAAGAATATGGGTTCCCAACAATTCATTCTCTGCCATAGACTCACAAGAAGATCGTCACTGGTAAAAAAAGACACACATGAAATCAAATCACATTTTACTCGATTTCCATACACTAAAAACACGACACCTTTCACTTGTACGTGTGCTTAACCCTACTTCCTATTATTTAAAAAAAAACAATACTTTTGACATGTACTCTTGCTTTCATCATGACACTCTTGACATTTGATATAATATGACATTTTACCTTTTGAATTTTTGTCTCTCTATACATAAAGTATGTTTACACTATTAAAAATCATGCATATTTTAATCAAAAAATATATTTTACAACATCTTTTGCAATTTTTGAGAGGAAAAAAAACTGTTTAACCATGATGTATATTTTCTCTCTCAGAGATGCTCAGCGTTAGGGAGGAGCATGATATTTTTAAAGGCAAACATATATTATATAGATATAATAGCAAGGTGATAAATTACAACAACACTAATAAGACAATGTCGACGAAAAATTACCAACAAACGACTGTACAACATATTGCTACACTAGGACCAAACGTGAACAATCGAAGAAATGACGGACTATTATACAAAGATACTAGCAAGACCCTCGAACACATCAAACACATTATTACTAGGTTGACGATTTACATAGTATTTATGTTTTGCTTAGAATTCTTATAATAAAATATAGCATCTCTTGAATTATCCAAATAAAAACTTCGCACAACCTAAGATATAAGATCATCAAAACAAATTATTCCAAATATAGTTCTCGTGTCCTTAAACCCTATTTCTAAGATATATGATACCAAGCTCTCAACATATTCATTTATTTGACATCCTTAAAGTAACTTTAAAACATCAACATTCAATTTAGACTATCAGGATTGAAAAGTGAGAACATATAAAGAAGGAAAGAGTAGAAGACAAAAGAAGAAATGAGAAGGGGGTGATAGTTGGAGAATAAGATGAGTTCCCAACCATTCATTCTCGGCATATACTCACAAGAAGATGGTGAGTGGTCAAACTGACACACATGAAAACATATCACGTTTTATTCATTTTCATACACTAAAAACGTGGCACCTTTCAGTTGTACGCCTGCTTACCCCAACTTCCTAGTATTTCAGAAAAATACAATAATTTTGACATGTAGTCTTACTCTCATCATGACACTCTTGACATTTGATGTGATATGACATTTCACATTTTGAACTTTTTCTTCTCTATACATAAAGTATGTTTACGCTATTGAAAAACATTGAAGTTATATTCAAAAATTATATTTTGCAACAGCTTTACATTTTTTAAGGAAAATAAAACTAAAAATGAAAGTCTCTGTTTAACCACTATGCATATTTTCTCTTTCACACATACTTAGCATTACAGATGAGCACGATATTATGAATGGCAAACATATATTATATAGATATAATAGCAAGGTGATAAATTACAACAAAACTAATAAGATCAAACCGACCAACGAAATACCGACAAACCGATTCTACAACATACAACTACACTAGGACCAAACATGAACAATCAACATATCATGATCTAACATACTAAGATACATGCTCGACCGTCGAACGCATCAAATACATTATCACTAGGTTGACTATTTACATAGTATTTAAGTTCTGCTTAGAATTCTTGTACTTAGAGCTGGCATTTCTTGAATTATCCGAATAAAAATTTCGTACAACCTAAGATATAAGATCATCGAAACAAATTATTCCAAATATAGTCTTCATGTCCTTAAACCCTACTTCTAAGATATATGATACCAAGCTCTCAACATATTCATTTATTTGACGTCCATAAAGTAATTTAAAACATCAACATTCAATTTAGACTATTATGATTGAAGGGTGAGAACGTATAAAGAAAAGGAAAGAGTAGAAGAAAAAACTAGATACGAGAATGGGGTGAGAGTTGGAGAAGAAGATGGGTTCCCAACCATTCATTTTCTGGCATAGACTCACATGAAGATGGTCAATGGTCAAACTGACACACTTGAAAACATATCACGTTTTATTCAATTTCATACACTAAAAACACGACACATTTCGCATGTACGCCATCTTACCCCTGCTTCTTTGTATTTCAGAAAAAATACAATAATTTTGACATGTACTCTTACTCTCACCATGACACTCTTGACATTTGATGTGATATGAAATTTCACATTTTGAACTTTTTCTTCTTTAAACATAAAGTATGTTTACAATATTAAAAAAACGTGAAAGTTGTATTCAAAATTTTTATTTTACAACACCTTTAACATTTTTTAAGGAAAAAATTAGATAAAATAAAAATGAAAAACCATATTTGACAACTATTATATTTTCTTATTTATACATGAAGTATGTTTACACTTTTAAAAAAACATACAATTGTTTTCAAAAATTATATTTTACAACATCTTTTAAATTTTTTAAGAAAAAAAAATAGATAAATAAAAATAAAAATAAAAATCCTTATTTAACCACTATGTATATTTTTTTCTCTCACACATACTCAATGTTAAGGATGAGCACAATATTTAAAAAGGCAAACATATATTATATAGATATAATAGAAAGGTGATAAATTACAACAACACTAATAAAACCATACCGACCAAAGAAATACCGACAAACCAACTTTACAACATACTACTACACTAGGACCAAACATGAACAATCAACAGATGACGATCAAATATACAAGATACATGCTCGACCCTCAAACACATCAAACACATTATCACTAGGTACGATTTAAATAGTATTTATGTTTTGCTTAGAATTCTTGTACTTAGAGCTAGCATTTCTTGAATTATCCAAATAAAATTTCGTACAACCTAAGATATAAGATCATCGAAACAAATTATTCCAAATATAGTCCCCATGTCCTTGAACGCAACTTCTAAGATATATACCAAGCTCTCAACATATTCATTTATTTGACGTCTATAAAGTAACTATAAAATATCAACACTCAATTAAGACTATCATGATTGAAGAGTGATAAAATATAAAGAAAAGGAAAGAGTAGAAGACAAAAGAAGATATGAGAAGAGAGTGAGAGTTTGAGAAGAAGATGAGTTCCGAACCATTTATTCTCTAGGATAGACTCATAAGAAGATTGTCAATGGTCAAACTGATACACATGAAAACATATCACGTTTTATTCATTTTCATAGACTAAAAACATGACACCTTTCATTTGTACGCCTGCTTACCCCTACTTACTAGTATTTCAGAAAAAATACAATAAATTTGACATGCAGTCTTACTCTCATCATGACACTCTTGACATTTGCTGTGATATGACATTTCACATTTTGAAAATTTTCTTCTCTATACAAAAAGTATGTTTACACTATTAAAAAACATTTAAGTTGTATTAAAAAATTATATTTTACAACATCTTTTACAATTTTTTTAAGGAAAAGAATAGATAAATAAAAATAAAAATGAAAATCCCTGTTTAACCACTATGTATATTTTCTCTCTCGCACATACTCATCATTACAGATGAGCACGGTATTTTGAAAGGCAAACATATATTATATAGATATTATAGCAACGTCATAAATTACAACAAAACTAATAAGACCATACCGACAAAAGAAATACCGACAAACTAACTCTTGAACACACAACTACACTAGGACCAAATATGAACAATCAATAGATGATGATCTAACATACTAAGATACATGTTCGACCCTCGAACGCATCAAACACATTATCACTAGGTTGACGATTTACATATTATTCATGTTTTGCTTTGAATTCTTGTACTTAGGGCTAGCATCTCTTGAATTATCCAAGTAAAAAATCCGTACAACATAAGATATAAGATCATCAAAATAAGTTATTCCAAATATGGTCCTCATGTCCTTAAACCATACTTCTAAGATATATGATAACAAGCTCTCAACATATTCATTTATTTAATGTCTATAAAGTAACTTTAAAACATCAACATTCAATTAAGACTATCATAATTGAAGAGTAAGAGCATATAAAGAAAATGAAAGTTTTGAAGACAAAAGAAGATATGAGAAGGGGGTGAGAGTTTGAGAAGAAGATGGGTTCCCAACTATTCATTCTCTGGCCTAGACTCACAAGAAGATGGTCAATGGTTAAACTGACACACATGAAAACATATCACATTTTATTCATTTCCATACACCACCTTTCACTTTGTACGCCTGCTTACCCCTACTTCCTAGTAATTAAAGAAAAATATAATAATTTTAATATGTGCTCTTACTCTCATCATGGCACTCTTGACATTTGATGTGATATGACATTTCACATTTTGAACTTTTTTTTCTTTATACATAAAGTATGTTTACACTACTAAAAAAACATGCATGTTGTTTTCAAAAACTATTTTTTACAACATCATTTACATTTTTTAAGAAAAAAAAATAGATAAATAAAAATAAAAATATAAATCCATGTTTAACCACTATGTATACTTTTTCTCTCATACATACTCAGCGTTACGGATAAGCATGGTATTTTGAAGGGCAAACATAAATTATATAGATATAATAGCAATGTGATAAATTGCAACAACACTAATAAGACCATTCCGACCAAAGAAATACCGGCAAACCGACGTACTACTACACTAGGACCAAACATGAACAATCAACATATGACGATCTAACATACTAAGATACATGCTTGACCCTCGAACGTATCAAACACATTATCACTAGGATGACGATTTACATAGTATTTATGTTTTGCTTTGAATTCTTGTACTTAGAGCTAGCATCTATAGAGTTATCATGTCCTTAAACCCTACTTCTAAGATATATGATACCAAGCTCTCAACATATTCATTTATTCGATGTCCATAAAATAACTTTAAAACATCAACATTCAATTAAGACTATTGATCGCTCCCGAACCGTCAAGTTTTATCACACAAGCTGACCACTTGTGAATGGTCAACCGTAATAAACTTCAAACAGTTCAGAACCAATGCAATGAAGTCCAGGAGAGTTTAGTGTTTCCCCAGGTCGTTAAGTCCCAACGAGCTGTGCACTGAATCACCAAACGAATAGTGATCGGGAGAATTTGAACGGAAATGGGTTAGGTTATGAATAATTATACCTAAGAGAAAGTTTATAAATTACAGGGGCTTAAATGCAAATTAAAGAAAATTAAAAGATAAATTATATTAAATAAACGCTATCACTATTTTTAAAATCTGATGTTTTTGATTTTTCTTTTATAAATTTAAATTAAAAAACTACGTAACGTACAAAAGAAAATGTGAAATTGAAACAGTATTAATCCTAAAAATATAAAAATGAAATTTTTACAAACCTAATGATAAGAGAAAATTTTGAGAAAAAGAAATTTATTTTTATGACTATTTATTTAATTATTATTAATTAAAAACTATTTTTAACTATTTAATAATACCCTAAAATACAAGAAAATATGAAATAAAGCTAGAAAAATGAAATTATAACTTAGAAAAATCTAAAATAACTAAAGAGAATTTTCAAAACTAATTTTGTATTTTTCTGATTATTTTTCTATTTTCTATGAATTAAAAACTATTTAAAACTAATTAAATTGCTAAAAATTACAAATTTAACTAAGAAAAATTTGGAAAAATTACTTTTTTTGCTTTTTATATTTATCTTAACATAGGAAAAATTAAAACTTATTTTTTTGAAACTTTTTTGATTTAATTGTATTAAAAGCTAATTAAAAATACCTAAAAACTGTTTTAAATGAGGAAAAATATCAAACAGTGCTGGAAAAATATGAAAAATTCAGGAAAAGTCTAAAATAATATTCTAAGTCTATGAAAAATATAAAAACAGTAGCTTATGTGTGAGAATATGGAACTGCAGTGACAAGTGCTTATAAATAAGCACTCCAAATAAGCTAGAGGTACCAAATGAGCACCAACTTATCACAGAAGCTATAATAAGCTAAAACTACTAGAAATGAGCTAAATTCAACTAAGCTATACTACTGAAATGCAAGCTACAAAGATTTGGTGAGCAATGAGCTCAAGTGATAAAACAGATTTTACTACTAAGTTCAGCTAAAAATAGGCTACCCAATAAGCTGGAAATTGAAACCAGATATTGGACTATAAGAAGACCTGGCTAGCTACTTAAAAACCAAGAATGAGCCTGAGAGAAGCTCAAATGAGCTTTTGACAAGCTCTGCAAGAACTTGTGAAAACTGCTCTGGTGACTTATGCCCTATCACAGGGCATATGAGGGCTTATAAAACAGCTTATTTAGAGCTTAAGAAAAATTCCAAAAATTCCCCAAAAATCATTTTAAGCAACTTGACCAACTGAACTTGAGTAATCCAAAATATCACTTGAATTGATCCAATAGCGAATCAATTAAAAATCACCCAAGTTGGGTGAAAACTGACTTTTTCAATTTGACTTTCTAAGCAGTTTTGATACTTTGACTTTAATGAACTTTGAAACTAGATTTAGTGATTGAAAATGATATTTGATGATAGACTAAACCTACTGCAAGCTATATCTATGTATTATAAACCTAAATACTCACTATGACCAACTGATTCAAGCAAATTGAACACAAGGACAGATTTATGCAATTTTGACTTTGGATTTAGGGTGCAAATGACTGACCAAATTGACTCTATCACACCTAAGTAAGACTAAAGCAACTAGTTTTGACCACTGAACTAGCCTAATCTAAGTTTGCTATAAAATCAAACACACTAATAAATTACTGTTTTGCAATTTAAACTAAATTGACTACTGAGTTAGCTTATGCTAACACTTAAACTGAATCTAGTTATCCTAATTACAACTAAATAAACAGGTTTAAGCTATTTAATGACCACAGATTCAAATACAAGCACTTTATGCAAACTGAATTAGAAATGGAAATGAGATAAAAACTCACAAGTGTCCAGCTTATTTTTGCAGCTTAAACCAGAACCATAACTATACTAACTGAAGCTATTCCAACCCAAATCAAGCTCTGCAACACCCAATTCCATAACCAAATCCAAATGAGCTTTTTAGTTGACTTTTGTTGACCAAACATGAATATTGCTTGCACTTGAGTTATAAGCTTACCAAAAGCTATAATAGCTTAACAAGCTTATTTGAATTTAAAAATAAGCTACTAAAAGCTTGAATATAAGAGCTTGAAACTGAATTTTATAACAGTGGATATGAAAACATGAAACTTAAATGAAACCTTGAATTAATACTTGAAATAAGATACAATAGACTAAGTAGCTTAGGTTCAATACAAAAAAGCTTAAGATTACAATTTTAGAAACTGATTAAGACTATTTAATTAAAAACGACATACATGAATTTTAAAACTAAGACTACTCCCTCTAGCCTCTCTTCTTCTTTTTTTTATAGCGAAGTACTCCCAATGGTTCTGAGCAAATCCCACTTGTTTCACAGCCATTGGATCACTTTGCACATATTGGCCATGATAAGATTTGGCGGGGAAAATGGTTTTTGACAGTTGAGGGGGTTGAGTGCAAGGGGGAGGGAAGCATTAAATGCTTTTTGGATGTTGTTGAGGTAAAGGGGACATGGTGTGGAGAGGGTGAGCTGGAGGTGAGGCTTGGTTGAGTTGTAGAGGAAGAAGCAGAGTTGAAGGAGAGAAAAAGGAGGGAGGGGGGTGTTTGTTTGACCAGGGTTTGACTGGGAGGTAATAATAGTGGAAGGGGGTCCAAAACAGGGGGGGTCAAGGTGTTTGGCAGGGGAGGGGGTCAGGATACAAAGGGTCATGGCTGGTATTAATACATAAGGACCATAATGTATTCACCAAAACCAAGGGACCAAATCTGCCAATTTCTCAAAGTTGTTTCAAGGGTCACTTTTGCCAAGTTTCAATAGTACAAGGACCATAAAAGACATTTTCAAACTTCCAAGGACTATTTTTGCCAATTTTGAAACTTGAAGGACCAAACTTGTAAATTCTCAAAACTTATGAAATTTTTTCACCAAAGGACTAATTATGACAACTTATGATTTCAAAAGGACCTTTGGTGACTTTTCATTTTAAAATAAGTGCTCAGGGACTATTTTTGACAAATTTGAAACTTGTCGGGGACTGAAACTGCCAATTATGCAAACTTAGCTAATTTTTCATCTGATTTTAAACATTTTGCATCTGAAACATATAAAATGAAACTTTGAGATATTTTCAGTATTTTGATGCATTTCTAAGCATTTTTAAGTGTTTTGTAGTTCAGATTTAACCAAAAATGATGAGTATTTACACACTCATCAATCCCCCACACTAAACTATTGCTAGTCCCTAGCAATCTTTTGAGAAAACTTAATGGATTTGAATCTCTTTACCAAAAGCCATTACTTCTGGAGTAGCCAAATGTTTCAGTTCAAGTAAGAACTATGGTACAATGATAACCATATGATTTTGAGCAAATCACCAGCTTCCAACGGATTTGATTTGTCTTTACCAGAAGCCGTTTGCTTCTGGACTAGCCAACTCTTAGATAAATTATCAATATTATCTTTGGTGAGTCGATTACCAATTATGGTTTTCCAACTGCCTTTACCACAAGCCATAAACTTGCGGGCTAGCCAACTCTTCACTAATTAAAGATATGGTGAGGTGAACACCATACAATTTTGGGCAAATTGCAAGCCGTCAACGGATTTGAGATATCTTTACCAAGAGCCGTTTGCTCCTGGATTAGCCAATCCTTTTGTTTATTAGACATGGCGGACTGATAACCGTAAGCTGAGTAAGTGCAAAACACTTACTCCAAAAAAAAAAATTTTGGCCAAAAATGGGGGAATTGGGTGGTATAATTACATGATAAAATTCGTGAGAATTCCCCCCCACACTAGAAATGAATATTGCCCTCAATATTCAAAGTACCGGCTGTTATGCCGAAACATAGAACGTAAAAGGGAAATACTACGGCCATTATTATTTTTATTTTTATTTTTTTTTTACAACAGCGGGGGGCAACTCCCCCACACTTGGGTGGTAGAACATAGAAAGAAGTCAGAAATACGGGTGAAAACCCATATAGTGTGCTACTGTTTTTGATTCCCGAGTCACTAGCTTGACTCGATCCCCGCATTCATTGGTTCATGGGGAAAGTTTGTAGATCCGGGACAACCACAGGAGGAATGTCCTCTCCAAAATAATGCTTCAATCGATGACCATTCACTTTAAAATTTGGACCATCGGGTTGAGATAACTCAATGGTTCCATAAGGAAATACTTTAGTGATGGTGAATGGTCCAGACCAGCGGGATTTTAGTTTTCCCGAGAAAATCTTCAATCTTGAGTTGAAAAGAAGGACTCGATCACCGACGTTGAAAACGCGGTTTTTGATTTTTGAGTCATGAATCTTCTTTGTCTTTTCTTTGTAGATCAAAGAGTTCTCGTATGCTTGATCACGGAGTGCATTTAATTCATTCATTTGAACTTTCCGGTGATCACCAGCTGTCTGAATATCGAAGTTGGCATGTTTCAAGGCCCAGTATGCCTTGTGCTCAAGCTCAATCGGCAGATGACATGCCTTCCCGTACACAAGCTTGTATGGAGTACACCCGATGGGTGTTTTATAAGCTGTATGGAATGCCCAGAGTGCGTCATCTAGCTTATCCGACCAAGAGGCACGGTTTTCACCTACTGTCCTTTCCAGAATTCTTTTAATCCCTCGGTTGGAAACTTCCACTTGCCCACTTGTTTGGGGGTGGTACGCAGTAGAGAGACGGTGAGTTACACCATACTTTTGCATGACTCTATCAATCTGGTCATTGCAGAAATGCGTACCACGATCACTGATTATAGCTCGTGGAGTTCCAAACCTAGCAAAAAGAGATTTTCAGAATTTCACAACAACTCGGGCATCGTTGGTAGGCAAAGCCTTAGCTTCAACCCATTTTGACAAATAGTCAACGGCCACGAGGATGTATTTGTTTCCTCGAGATGAAGGAAATGGCCCCATAAAGTCAATGCCCCAGATGTCAAAAATCTCACACACTTGAATGGCGTTTTGCGGCATTTCATTTCTTTGTGAGATATTTCCGTGACGTTGACAAGCGTCACAGGTTTTGACAAATTCATGGGCATCCTTGTAAATTGTGGGCCAATAAAATCCGGAATCAAACACCTTCTTGGCAGTGTAGTTGGGGCTATGATGTCCCCCAGTAGGTCCAGAATGGCAAGCCTTAAGAATGTCATTGGCTTCCTGACCATACACACATCGCCTGATGACTTGATCCGCGCAAATTTTGAATAAGTAGGGGTCGTCCCAGAAGTAATGTTTTACATCTTTAAAGAATTTGTTTTTCTGTTGGGACGACATCCCTTTCACCACAAAGTTACCCGCATGGTAATTTGCAAAGTCAGCAAACCATGGGGTAGAAGAGTCTCCACGAAAAGAAACCACATTGAGTGTTTCGAGAGGAAATGTTTCGTTAATTTACTTTTTCTCGAACACATCCTGGTGAGGGTTTTCTAGACGGGACAGATGATCAGCAACCAGGTTCTCAGCTCCTTTTTTATCACGTATAATGATATCAAATTCTTGTAGGAGGAGAACCCAACGGAGCAATCTCGGCTTTGCATCTTGTTTTGCAAAGAGATATTTGAGAGCCGAGTGATCCGTATACACCACGCATTTGGTCAAGATAAGGTATGGCCGAAACTTTTCAAACGCATACACCACAGCTAATAATTCTTTTTCCGTAGTGGTGTAGTGGGTTTGAGCTTCATCCATAGTCTTACTCACGTAGTGGATAGGCTGAAAATGCTTGGTGTTTCGTTGCCCCAAGACTGCACCGATAGCAAAATCACTTGCATCGCACATGAGTTCAAAGGGTAAATCCCAGTCGGGGGCAACTAGAATGGGTGCTTCCGTAAGATTTTTCTTTAATGTTTCAAAAGCTTCGATGCACTCAGGTGAGAAGATAAAAGGAGCATCTTTTTCAAGAAGATGGGTCATAGGCCGAGCGATTTTAGAAAAATCTTGTATGAATCTACGATAAAACCCGGCATGACCTAGAAAACTCCTAATACCTTTGACGGTAGTAGGATGAGGCAATTTGGCAATAACATCAACTTTTGCTCTATCTACCTCAATCCCATTTTTGGAAATCTTATGGCCAAGGACTATGCCTTCTTTGACCATAAAGTGGCTCTTCTCCCAATTTAGACAAAGATTGGTGTCTTCACACCGTTTTAGCATTTTTTCTAAATGGGAGAGACATGTGTGAAATGAGTCCCCAATGACCGAGAAGTCATCCATAAACACCTCCATTGTTTCCCCGATCATGTCGTGGAAAATTGCCATCATACATCGTTGGAACGTGCCAGGAGCGTTACATAGGCCAAAAGGCATACGTCTGTAGGCAAAAGTTCCGTATGGGCAGGTGAATGTGGTCTTTTCTTGATCCAGCGGATCAATGGGGATCTGAAAATAACCCGAGAAACCATCAAGGAAACAATAGTACTCGTTCCCTGCTAATCTCTCAAGCATTTGGTCCATGAAGGGTAGAGGAAAATGGTCTTTACGGGTGGCTTCGTTTAACTTGCGATAGTCAATACACACACGCCATCCCGTAACCAATCGAGTTGGAATTAACTCGTTTTCTTCATTTGTGACAACAGTTATGCCACCCTTTTTTGGAACACAGTGGATGGGACTGACCCAAGGACTATCAGAGATCGGGTAAATTAAACCTGCATCAAGAAGTTTGAGAACCTCTTGTTTGATAACCTCGTGAATCTTAGGATTCACCCTTCTCTGATGTTGGACTGCTGGTTTGAAGTCATCCTCCATCAAGATTTTGTGAGTACAAAACTCAGGGTTGATACCCTTAATGTCGGAGAGTTTCCAAGCAATTGCTTGCTTGTGTGACTTCAAGACCTTTATGAGAGCAGTATTCTCCTCCTCAGTTAAGTCTTTAGCAATTATGACGGGTAATTTATCATCACCCTCCAAGAATGCATACTCGAGATGAGGAGGTAGGTCCTTAAGTTCAACCTCGGGAAATTCTTTAGTAGATGTTTGTACTGATTTGATTTCCTCAATCGTGATCTCTTTTGGAGGGAGTGAAGGTAATGGATCTTCATTTAACAATTGCTCAAGATAAAGGATATCCCCCTCCGAATCATAAACACCATCAATTCCCGGCGGAATTGATTCATCACTAGCAAGAAACTCATCGATCTCTTCCAGAAAGAAGTCACCTCCCTCAAACGGAGTGAGAGAGGGGGAAGAGTCGGCAATAATTGGTTGAGAAGATGTGGTGGAATCCCCACTCACAGAATTATGAAAATAACCAAGAAACTCTTGAGAGTACTCCTCTGAAGCAATATCAATTAAATCGATTCGATTAACCGATTCAGCATCATAATTTGAGGAGTACCTCGAAGTTTGATCAAGGTTAAAAGTGACAGCTTCATTACCCACACGTAATGTGATTTCTTGCTCAAATACATCAATGAGAGCACGGCCCGTTCTCAGGAATCCTCGTCCAACAATGAGGGGAACCCGATGATCGGCATCGAAATCAACAACCACAAAGTCAGCTGGAAAATGGAACTTTCCTACTTTCACGAATACATCCTCGGCGATGCCAAGAGGACGCGATATAGAACGATCTGCAAGCTCAAGAGTCATGCAGGTAGGAATAAGTTCTGGAAGAGAAAGCTTCTTCCATACTGAATAAGGCATCAGATTGATGCTTGCACCAAGATCGGCAAGGGCAAAGCATTCAATCATCCCTGGAAAAACACAAGGAAGAAGAAATTTTCCAAGATCTCCAAGCTTCTCGGGAAGCTTCTTTAACAGAACTGCTGAGCAGTTCTCGTTCAAAGGAGTTTTAGCCATTTCAAACAGCTTTTCCTTGTTGCTTAACATGTGTTTGAGAGTTGATGCAAACTTGGGCATCAGCATGATGGCATCCGCAAAGCTTATGTCAAAATGTAGTTCTTGGAAAATTTGAATTTTTTTTTTCATTTGATGACTGGCTTTTTCGCGGAGCTTTTGCTCATTTAAACGTGAGGGGTAAGGAATAGAAGTTTTGGATTTGGGGTTTTCAACTGGAGGTTCAAAAACAACTCCAGGTTTGGTTTTGGGTTTCGGGACAACTTGAGGATGGACATGTGCTGTACTTTGTGAGCTAGTAGGTTGCACTTGGTCCTTTGTCGCCTCAGGTTCACTTTCCACTACCTTCGGGAGAGAAGAAGAAGAGGTAGTAGGAATAGCGGGTCCATCATATGAAGCACCACTTCTGGTTGTGATCGCCTTTGCATCGCCCCTTGGATTAGCGATCGTGTTGCTAGGTAAAGTACCTGAGCCCGAGGGTCGATCATTTAAAGACTTCTTAATGTCAGAAATCTGGATAACCAACAACCTATTCATTTCCTCTTGGGATTTCATGAATTGTTTCAATAACTCATGAGATGATGGTCCAGTTGGAACAATGGCTTGATTTTATGTAGGAAAATTCTGGCCTCTATTGTTTGGATTAGGGCCTTGATTTTGGAAATTTCCTTGATTATTGCCATGAAAATACCCTGGGTTGAAATTTCCCTGACCTTGGTTTCTATTGAAATTTCCTTGGTTTTGGAAATTTTGATTTTGATTTTGAAAACCGTTATTTTGACTAAAATTACCTTGGTTTTGAAAACCTTGGTTCATTCTATTCTGATTTTGATTACGGTTTTGGTTTTGGTTGAAACCGGGTGGTCCAGGGTAGTGGTTAGGACGGTGGTTCGGGTCCATAGGAGCACGGTATTGGTTGCCTCCTGAATTGGAAATCCCGGCCACAGTGTTTGCTTCAAAAGGGTTACCATCGGTGGCCATACAGTTGTAGTAGGCATGGGGGCCACCCAAGTAACAGACTTCCACTTTCTTAACTTCAGCAGGAGGTGAAGTTTGTGGAAAAGAAACTTTCTTTTGGTTGGAGAGAACCAAAGCTTGAATTGCTTCCGTGAGTTTGTCAATTTTAGCATCGGTGCTAGATTGACTCACGGGCGATGAAGTAGAAGGACCAACACTGACTTGGGAAACAACCGGTTTGCTTCGTGTAGTGCAGACTTTAGACTTGTTTTCAATTATCGTTAAAGCTTCTTTTACAGTTTTGCTCAAGAAATTTCCTCCAGCGGAGGAATTGAGAGAATCTTGATCAGATTTACTCACTCCATTATAGAAAGTATCGAGTTGCATCAACTCGGAGAAACCATGGTGAGGACATTTGCGGAGCAACTCCTTAAAACGATCCCACGATTCACTGAAGGATTCATCAAACTTTTGTGTGAATTTGATGATTTCGTTTTTAAGACTCGTGGTTTTAGAAGGTGGATAGAACTCATTCACAAATTTCTTCACCAGATCTTCCCAAGTTTCAATTGATTTAGGGGGTTGTTTTTCAAGCCAAATCCGGGCTTGACCCTCTAGGGAAAATGGGAAGAGAAGAAGTTTAACAGCATCGGTAGGGACATTCTTGTATTTGATGGTAGATGCAATCTTGTTAAACCATCGAATATGAGCATGAGGATCATCCCTCTCAAAACCATAGAATTGACTTGAGGTTACAAGATTCAGTAACCCGGTTTTGAGTTCAAAATTTTCAGCCACAATGGCTGGAATAACAATAGCATCTCCATACCCATCGATGGGTGCCTGGAGAAGCTCGCACATAGGACGTTCTTCCGCCATGATAACGGAAGTAGTGCGAGCAGTCCGGATCTCAGATCCGACTGATGGGGCAGAACGTCTACGGACACGCCTTCTTGGAATCTTGACAAGCTCACGAAATGGGCTCACAGACCTAGAAGAGCGAGTGCGCATACACTAGAGTTAACTCTAAGGAATCTCAGAGTTAAGGAAGGGAATTATGAAAAATGGGGAAAGAAGAATCTTTTTGAGTTTTATGGTTTTGAAAAGTAGATATAACAACAAATCCAATTAAAACAATATCGAGGCAAAACGACAGTGAACTTAAACCAATAATCACAAGATGAATGGCTTCTTTGAAAAAGGTACACCACTCACAAGGACACAAAGGCAAGTTTTAATCTTTGGTTCGGGAACTTATTATGGTCGTACCCCCAGTTAGGTAGTACACTGCCTTGGTTTGCGGTGGTAATTTTTATGTTGTTATTATTAAACAAAGAAAACGACAAATCTTTTTGTATTTTTATCTTATATATATATATATATATAGAAACAAAATATTTTTTGTGTTTTATACGTTTTAAGATGTTTTTGGGTTTTTGGATTTTTTATAAGAAAATATATATAGATATAGATGGTATAAACAAGCAGTGAATATTCAAATCACTATTCTGCTAAACGTAAGATAATTAGCAAAGCTCCCCGGCAGCGGCGCCAAAATTTGATCTCTCCCGAACCGTCAAGTTTTATCACACAAGCTGACCACTTGTGAATGGTCAACCGTAATAAACTTCAAACAGTTCAGAACCAATGCAATGAAGTCCAGGAGAGTTTAGTGTTTCCCCAGGTCGTTAAGTCCCAACGAGCTGTGCACTGAATAATCAAACGAATAGTGATCGGGATAATTTGAACGGGAAATGGGTTATGATTATGAATAATTATACCTAAAGAGAAAGTTTATAAATTACAGGGGCTTAAATGCAAATTAAAGAAAATTAAAAAGATAAATTATATTAAATAAACGCTATCACTATTTTTAAAATCTGATGTTTTTGATTTTTCTTTTCTAAATTTAAATTAAAAACTACGTAACGTACAAAAGAAAATGTGAAATTGAAACAGTATTAATCCTAAAAATATAAAAATGAAATTTTTACAAACCTAATGATAAGAGAAAATTTTGAGAAAAAGAAAATTATTTTTATGACTATTTATTTAATTATTATTAATTAAAAACTATTTTTAACTATTTAATAATACCCTAAAATACAAGAAAATATGAAATAAAGCTAGAAAAATGAAATTATGACTTAAAAAAATCTAAAATAACTAAAGAGAATTTTCAAAACTAATTTTGTATTTTTCTGATTATTTTTCTATTTTCTATGAATTAAAAACTATTTAAAACTAATTAAATTGCTAAAAATTACAAATTTAACTAAGAAAAA
This sequence comes from Chrysanthemum makinoi, assembly GCA_910596185.1. Taxonomy (NCBI): domain Eukaryota; kingdom Viridiplantae; phylum Streptophyta; class Magnoliopsida; order Asterales; family Asteraceae; genus Chrysanthemum; species Chrysanthemum makinoi. Next base: position 42,722,971 of record OU343225.1, on the reverse strand, counting down.
TTTGGAAAAATTACTTTTTTTGCTTTTTATATTTATCTTAACCTAGGAAAAATGAAAACTTATTTTTTTGAAACTTTTCTGATTTAATTGTATTAAAAGCTAATTAAAAATACCTAAAAACTGTTTTAAATGAGGAAAAATATCAAACAGTGCTGGAAAAATATGAAAAATTCAGGAAAAGTCTAAAATAATATTCTAAGTCTATGAAAAATATAAAAACAGTAGCTTATGTGTGAGAATATGGAACTGCAGTGACAAGTGCTTATAAATAAGCACTCCAAATAAGCTAGAGGTACCAAATGAGCACCAACTTATCACAGAAGCTATAATAAGCTAAAACTACTAGAAATGAGCTAAATTCAACTAAGCTATACTACTGAAATGCAAGCTACAAAGATTTGGTGAGCAATGAGCTCAAGTGCTAAAACAGATTTTACCTACTAAGTTGCAGCCTAAAAATAAGCTACCCAATAAGCTGGAAATTGAAACCAGATATTGGACTCTTAAGAAGACCTTGATAGCTACTTAAAAACCAAGAATGAGCCTGAGAGAAGCTCAAATGAGCTTTTGACAAGCTCTGCAAGAACTTGTGAAAACTGCTCTGGTGACTTATGCCCTGTCACAGGGCATATGAGGGCTTATAAAACAGCTTATTTAGAGCTTAAGAAAAATTCCAAAAATTCCCCAAAAATCATTTTAAGCAACTTGACCAACTGAACTTGAGTAATCCAAAATATCACTTGAATTGATCCAATAGAGAATCAATTAAAAATCACCCAAGTTGGGTGAAAACTGACTTTTTCAATTTGACTTTCTAAGCAGTTTTGATACTTTGACTTTAATGAACTTTGAAACTAGATTTAGTGATTGAAAATAATATTTGATGATAGACTAAACCTACTGCAAGCTATATCTATGTATTATAAACCTAAATACTCACTATGACCAACTGATTCAAGCAAATCTGATCATAAGGACAGATTCTATGCAATTTTGACTTTGGTTATTTTAGGGTGCAAATGACTGACCAAATTGACTCTATCACACCTAAGTAAGACTAAAGCAACTAGTTTTGACCACTGAACTAGCCTTAATCTCAGTTTGCTATAAAATCCAAACACCACTTAAATTACTGTTTTGCAATTTAAACTAAACTGACTACTGAGTTAGCTTATGCTAACACTTAAACTGAATCTAGTTATCCTAATTACAACTAAATAAACAGGTTTAAGCTATTTAATGACCACAGATTCAAATACAAGCACTTTATGCAAACTAAATTAGAAATGGAAATGAGATAAAAACTCACAAGTGTCCAGCTTATTTTTGCAGCTTAAACCAGAACCATAACTATACTAACTGAAGCTATTCCAACCCAAATCAAGCTCTGCAACACCCAATTCCATAACCAAATCCAAATGAGCTTTTCAGTTGACTTTTGTTGACCAAACATGAATATTGCTTGCACTTGAGTTATAAGCTTACCAAAAGCTATAAATATCTTAACTAAGCTTATTTGAATTTAAAAATAAGCTACTAAAAGCTTGAATATAAGAGCTTGAAACTGAATTTTATAACAGTGGATATGAAAACATGAAACTTAAATGAAACCTTGAATTAATACTTGAAATAAGATACAATAGACTAAGTAGCTTAGGTTCAATACAAAAAAGCTTAAGATTACAATTTTAGAAACTGATTAAGACTATTTAATTAAAAACGACATACATGAATTTTAAAACTAAAGACTACTCCCTCACTTGCTTCTCTTCCTTCTTTTTTATAGCAGAAGTACTCCCACTTGGTTTCTGAGCAAATCCCACTTGTTATCACAGCCATTGGATCACTTTAGCACATATTGGCCATTGATAAGATTTTGGCGGGAAAATGGTTTTTGACAGTTGAGGGGGTTGAGTGCAAGGGGGAGGGAAGCATTAAATGCTTTTTGGATGTTGTTGAGGTAAAGGGGACATGGTGTGGAGAGGGTGAGCTGGAGGTGAGGCTTGGTTGAGTGTTGTAGAGGAAGCAGTTGAAGGAGAAGAAAAAGGAGGGAAGGGGGTGTTTGTTTGACCAGGGTTTGACTGGGAGGTAATAATAGTGGAAGGGGGTCCAAAACAGGGGGGGTCAAGGTGTTTTGGCAGGGGGTCATGGATACAAAGGGTCATGGCTTGGTATTAATACATAAGGACCATAATTGCTATTCACCAAAAACCAAGGGACCAAATCTGCCAATTTCTCAAAGTTGTTTCAAGGGTCACTTTTGCCAAGTTTCAATAGTACAAGGACCATAAAAGACATTTTCAAACTTCCAAGGACTATTTTTGCCAATTTTGAAACTTGAAGGACCAAACTTGTAAATTCTCAAAACTTATGAAATTTTTTCACCAAAGGACTAATTATGACAACTTATGATTTCAAAAGGACCTTTGGTGACTTTTCTTTTAAAATAAGTGCTCAGGGACTATTTTTGACAAGATTTGAAAGTCGGGGGACTGAAACTGCCAATTATGCAAACTTAGCTCATTTTTCATCTGATTTTAAACATTTTGCATCTGAAACATATAAAATGCAATTTTGAGATATTTTCAGTATTTTGATGCATTTCTGAGCATTTTTAAGTGTTTTGTAGTTCAGATTTGACCCAAAAATGATGAGTATTTACACACTCATCAACTATCATGATTGAAGAGTGAGAAAATATAAAGAAAAGGAAAGAGTAAAACTCAAAAGAATATATGAGAAGGGGGTGAGATTTGGAGAAGAAGATGAGTTCCCAACCATTCATTCTCTGGCATGGACTCACAAGAAGATGGTCAATGATCAAACTGACGCACATGAAAACATATCACGTTTTATTTATTTTCATACACTAAAAACATGGCACATTTCACTTGTACGACTGCTTACCCATACTTCCTAGTATTTCAGAAAAAATACAATAATTTTGGAGTTAATTACATAAATCGTCCTTGTGGTTTAGTAATAATTACGGATCTTGTCCCTGTGGTTTTTTTTAGCGGGTTTCGTCCCTGTGGTTTACAAAAGTTACGGATCTTGTCCCCCGTCTGACCCGGTCCCAAAAAAAGGACCTCCCTTGCAAATACTTTCTAACGTGAGGGGCTAACGTCATATTTTGGTTTTAACGATCGGAGTTAATTACATAAATCGTCCTTGTGGTTTGGTAAAAGTTACGAATCTTGTCCCTGTGGTTTATTATAATATTTTTTTTTAAAAACTGTTTTTTCTTTTAAAAAAATTAATTTTATTAAAAAAAAAAATTAAATTTAAAAAAAAAAAAAAATAAAAAAATAATTTTATTATAAAACGAATGAAGGCGTATAAAAAAACATTTTTATACGTATTTCTCTATTTTTACGTTTCATTTGTTTTTATACGGTTTCGTTCGTTTTTGTATGAAAATGTATGAAAACATTTTTTCATACAAAAACGAATGAAAAAATGTACGTTTTTGAATGAAAATGTATGAAAACATTTTCGTACGTTTTTGTATGAAAAAACGTACATTTTCATACAAAAACGTACATTTTCATATAAAAACGTACATTTTAAACAAAAAAAACGTACGGTTTTGTTTAAAATGTACGTTTTTGTATGAAAAACGTACATTTTAAACAAAAAAAAAAACGTACGGTTTTGTTTAAAATGTACGTTTTTGTATGAAAATGTACATTTTAAACAAAACCGTACGTTTTAAAAAAAAAAAAAAAAACGTTTTTCATACAAAAACGTACATTTTAAACAAAACCGTACGTTTTTTTTTGTTTAAAATGTACGTTTTTGTATGAAAATGTACGTTTTTTCATACAAAAACGTACGAATATGTTTTCATACATTTTCTTTCAAAAACGTACATTTTCATACAAAAACGTACATTTTAAACAAAAAAAAACGTACGGTTTTGTTTAAAATGTACGTTTTTGTATGAAAAACGTACATTTTAAACAAAAAAAACGTACGGTTTTGTTTAAAATGTACGTTTTTGTATGAAAATGTACATTTTAAACAAAACCGTACGTTTTAAAAAAAAAAAAAAAAAAAACGTTTTTCATACCAAAACGTACATTTTAAACAAAACCGTACGTTTTTTTTTGTTTAAAATGTATGTTTTTGTATGAAAATGTACGTTTTTTCATACAAAAACGTACAAAAATGTTTTCATACATTTTCATTCAAAAACGTACATTTTTTCGTTCGTTTTTGTATGAAAAAATGTTTTCATACATTTTTTCATACAAAAATGTACATTTTTGTACAAAAATGTTTTCATACATTTTCATACAAAAACGAACGAAACCGTATAAAAACAAATGAAACGTAAAAATAGAGAAATCCGTATAAAAACGTTTTTTTATACGCCTTCATTCGTTTTATAATAAAATTAATTTGTTTTTTTTTTTTTTTAAATTTAATTTTTTTTTAATAAAATTAAATTTTTAAAAGAAAAAACAGTTTTTTTAAAAAAAAAATATTATAATAAACCACAATGACAAGATTCGTAACTTTTACCAAACCACAAGGACGATTTATGTAATTAACTCCGATCGTTAAAACCAAAATATGACGTTAGCCCCTCACGTTAGAAAGTATTTGCAAGGGAGGTCCTTTTTTTGGGACCGGGTCAGACGGGGGACAAGATCCGTAACTTTTGTAAACCACAGGGACGAAACCCGCTAAAAAAAAACCACAGGGACAAGATCCGTAATTATTACTAAACCACAAGGACGATTTATGTAATTAACTCATAATTTTGACATGTACTCTTACTCTTATCATGACACTCTTGACATTTGATGTGATATAAAATATCACATTTTGAACTTTTTTTTCTCTATACATAAAGTGTGTTTACACTATTAAAAAAAACATGCAAGTTGTATTCAAAAATTATATTTTACAACATCTTTTACATTTTTTAAAGAAAAATAAATAAAAAAAAAAAATGCAAATATGTGTTTAACCACTATGTATATTTTCTCTCTCACACATACTCAGCGTTAAGAATGAGCACGGTATTTTGAAAAGCAAACATATATTATTTAGACATTATAGCAAGGTGATTACAACAACACTAATAAAACCATACCGACCATCCCGATTAGGGCTGAGGATCAAAGGTCAAAAACCGAACCGGACCGACAAAACCGACCGAACCGACAAAAACCGAGCCGAACCGACAGCCCATCGGTTCGGTTTCGGTTTCATGTTTTACGTGTTTTCGGTTTCGGTTCTGTTCGGTTCGACCCAAAACCGACAAAAACACACATAAATACACCTAAACCGAACCGAACCGACGGCCCGACACAAAACCGAACCGGACCGACGGCCCGTCGGTTCGGTTTCGGTTTAGGCTTTTCATGATTTTCGGTTTTCGGTTTTGTCGGTTCGGGTCGGTTCGGTTCGGTTCTGACCTGATGCTCAGCCCTAATCCCGATAGTGATAAATTACAACACTAGTATGTATATTTTCTTTTTAATCTATTACAACTAAAAATTCCGCGATATGTGTACTTTACTGTCTAATTTTAATGTTTTCTTTCAAAATATCAATTTTTTTGAATAGAACGGAGGACAACACATCCCGATAGTGACAATTGTCAACCAGCTAATAATTGTCACGAAAGTACATTTCATTTCACATTATATCACCAGCAATAAATACATACAAGAGACATTATTGATGGTTTATTATTCTTGCACTTTTTTAGAAGTCTAGATGTACAAATGAAGCAAGGTGTGATTATCTTTCATTGTTTCATGTTTACGAAAACCGTAGGCTAAATAATGATTATAGTTTTGAGTTAGACGTTCTATATTATAGTTTGGTTAGTTAACATTGCTCTTTAACTCATGAAAATTTATATTGGTTAGATTCTGTTATTTAGGGTGTGTTTAGTTTGCTATTCGAAATTATAATAGGTATGGTTTTGATGAGTGGATGAAATGAATTCTATCAATTACATTGTTTGTGTTTGGTATAAAGTTTAAGTTACGGGTATAAGAGCAAAAGGTGTGGTAATACAACTTTGCTCATTTGGGTCTCATAAGTTGTCACATCACCTTAACACTACCACTTTAAAATGCCCCCTCTATCATAACACAAAACAAACTCTTCATTTAGGTCCCACCCACTCCCAATTTTATAACGGGTCCTCCTATGCAGGCACCCCATGGGTAGGGGGTGGCTGATTTTTTGCCTCAGTTTCCGTGCCAATCATTGGTATCCAATCATTGGTTTCTCGATTTCCGTGCCAAGTCTTTTTACAACTTATTATTTACCACTTATAACACTTATTTTTACAAGTTTTTTTTGACAGCTTTTTGTACATGTGTTTTTTTTTTACAAGTTTTGTTTTGGTTTTATAGTTCTACAAGTTGGTTTTACAACTTATTTTTTGTTTTGGTTTTACAGTTCTACGGTTTTACAAGTTTTTTTTAGTTTTAAAAGTTTTCAAAAAATCGTAGTTGAAAAATATTTGAGGCTCAGTCCGAAGGTTGCAAAAGTGAGATTTTATCCCACTTTGCCGTACATTCGGTCCATTCGGTTTTCATCATCGCCTCGGAAAGTTTTTAGGCTCAGTCCGAAGGTTACAAACCTCATAATATTTTCAACATCAGATAACTTAGAAGCATCTAAAAAAGTTTTAGATCTAAAAAAGTTTTAGATCATAACCCACGGTATCAACAAGTGTAAACACTTATTAGATCAAAGTTTGTAGATCTAAAAACTTTAGATCTTCAATTTTTAGAGAGAGAGAGAGAGAGATAATACCACTAGGAGAGATAGAGATAGTGGCTAAGTCAGAGAATATCAACTGGCTAAGTCAGAGAAAACCATGTGCGCACATGGTTTCAACACATGGTATACACGGTCAACAAAAGAAACGCGTAAACCATTCGAGAACCACACACGTAGCACCAAATATACACACACACGTTTTTTAAAGAAAAACGCGTTTATTATACATAAAAAAAAACGTTTATTAAAAAAAAACGTTTATTATACATAAACAAACTTTTAAAGTATTTTTTACTTTTAAAGTATTTTTTACTTTAAAAGTATTTTTTACTTTTACTCTTTTATTAAAAAAAAAACGTTTATTATACATAAAAAAACTTTTTTAAAAAAACGTTTACTTTTAGAGTTATTATACATAAAGAAACTTTTTTTTATAAGTTATTATACATAAAAAAACGTTTATTAAAAAAAAACGTTTACTTTTAAAGTATTTTTTACTTTTACTCTTTTATTAAAAAAAAACGTTTATTATACATAAAAAAACTTTTTTAAAAAAACGTTTACTTTTACAAACCCACCGTAACATCTACAAACCCACGGTAACATCTACAAACCCACGGTAACAACATACCACAAAAAACGAACCCACGGTAACAACATCTACAAACCCACGGTAACAACATCTACAAACCCACGGTAACAACATACCACAAAAAACGAACCCACGGTAACAACATCTACAAACCCAAGGTAACAACATCTACAAACCCACGGTAACAACATACCACAAAAAACGAACCATCACGAATCTAAAACTTTAGATGTAGGGCGCGTCGGTGAGAAATACTGCGCGTGGCCTATCTTAAAATGATCACCTTTTCCCGATCTATCGTTTGGTATAGGAGGTGAAAATTACCGGTGGTGCGTGGCCAGAATATTGGCCGGAATATATTAAGTCGCCGGTATATGAGATGAAAGAGTTTTTGTGTGAGAGAGAGAAAGTAATTTGAGTGAGAGAGAGGTAAGTGTGTGAGTGAGAGAGAGAGAGGAGTAATATAACAACCGGTTTTATGTTTTTCCTTTTTTTTTTTTTTTTTTTTTAAGTTAAGTTAAGTTTGTAAAAAAAAAACAAAAAAAGTAAACTTTGTTTAAAAAAAAAGTAAACTTGTTAAAAAAAAAGTAAACTTTGTTTTAAAAAAAAAAGTAAACTTTGTTATAAAAAAAAAGTAAGGTTTATTAAAAAAGTTTGTTGTGTTTTTATATTGTATAGGTGTTCGGTACTGAAGTTGATTTAATTAATTGGGTTCGATCTACTGCTGAATCGATTGGGTTTGTTATTGTTATTGGAAAAAGTAAAACAGATAGGGGCTATAAGTACTCTATCGAATTTTTGTGTTCTAGACATGGGACGTCTTCACGTGAAGGTTTAGAAGATGAACTTCAACGGCAGACTAGTACCGACAAATGTAATTGCCCATTCAGATTACTAGCGAAATATATAAAACGTTTTAATGGTTGGATATTGAGGGTTAAGCGTCCGGAGCATAATCATAATTTTCCAGACTCGTTGCATGGTTTTTCACAGGCCATGCGATTAAAAGAAACTGAGTTAGTTTTTGTGAGGCAAATGACAAAACAGCGTGTAGCACCACGAATTATACTTTCTTCAATAAAAGAGATGGATCCTAATAACGTGTCTACGATTAAAACGGTGTATAATGCACAAGAAAAGATACGTCGCGACAGTCGTGGTGATTTGACTCCGATACAACTGCTTTTAGTACATTTGCGACGTAAAGGTTATACGTATTACCCTAGGATAAATGACCACACAAATGAGCTGGATGAAATATTTTTTGTTCACCCACGTCATATGCCCTGTGGACAACATATCCGGAAATCATGCTGATGGACTCCACATACAACACCTACATGTTTAAACTGCCATTCTTTACAGTTGTTGGGGTTACTCCAACAAACACAACATTCTCAATGGCGTTTAGCTTTTTGGACAAAGAAAAAAAGCCAAATTTCAAATGGGTGTTGGAATGTATTAAGTTGGTGATACAAGAACAATACTACCCGCGGGTTATCGTCACCGACAGAGACTTAGCGTTGCTTGGGGCTTGCGCAGAAGAATTCCCAAACGCTAACAGATTACTCTGCCGATGGCATATCAATCAAAATGTGGTAAAGCATTGCAGACACAGATTCGATACGTTAAAGGAGTATGAGTCCGTTAGATTGACATGGGATTCGATGATTACAGCTCCGACCGAAGAAGTGTTCAGGCATTATTATCAGCACCTACGTGGTTTATTGGTCCAAAAAATGGGTACTCGAATTGTACTTTAATAATACTTTTTTATTATTATTTAATAAATAACTACTCGGATTGTTTTCTCACTTTCGTAATTCTTTGTTTTCTCAGATGTTTTCCAGTATTTTCGTAACTGGCTGCGAGATTACGACCGCATGTTTGTATCGTACATTACCGATCAATATCGCAGCTTCGGCCAGACAACAACATGTAGAGTTGAGGGTCAACACGCGCTGTTGAAGTTATACTTGGGCACCACACAGTCCAGCTTAGACACGTTGTTGTGTTCGGTCGACAAGATTATAGCTGCGCAAGAAACTGCGATACGAGCCTCTTTGAATATAAGCAAAATCAAGAAACTGCATGCTTGTAAGAGCACTCTGTTTAACGAATTGCGGTATAATGTTTCAATGGATGCTTTAAGGCTCATACTCGCAGAAAGTAAACGGGATGTTGACCCACATGCATGTGGTCATCAGATGCGGTTAGTGTATGGTTTACCATGCTATCACCAACTGTATTGGCTTCAAGCAAACGGTATGTTCTTTAAAATTTATGCCAATCAAGTTATTCTTCCCGTCAATACCGATAATTTTAACTAGTTCCTTTTTTCGAATACAGGATTGCCAATTCCGCTTGATTTTGTTGATAATTTTTGGAGAACACTAAGCGTTCCCTGGCCTGTTGTTCGAAATACTCAAGAGCCTGATGCGCCTGAATATCCTCAAGAGCCTCAAGGGCCTGAAGAGCCTGAATATTTTTCTTGTCAAGATGACGTACAGAAATTCCAAAGTGTTTATACCAGAGCATCGTCATTTGTCAAAAAAAATATGTTAAACATGCTCAGAGGTATATACGCTCCTGAATCTGTATCAGCCCAACAACCTGCTGTCAAAAAAAATATGTTAAACATGCTCAGAGGTATATACGCTCCTGAATCACGAGGAAGTTTACAGGGAATTGTGGGGTAATTTATTTACATCTACACGTAACTCGATGAATTGGTTTAACGGTGCAGCACCCCGGCGTTATTGGATGAGTATGCCAGAAATGGGAGTGGTTATTTCTACAGCTCTTAACCGTCCTATTGTATGTATAACCAATTCACAATCTATTTTGTGTCTTCCGCTGAGAGGTTCTCCCGATTCAGCAGAAATATTGTCTCCGGTTGTGATTCTTCGTGTGGGGAACAACGATTGTGCTCACTTCGTTCTTGCGGTTCTTGATGAAGACTCACCACTCCCGTATAATCACCCACAATGGAGACATTATAGAAATGCCGAGGCCGCGCCATGGGAACATGTGTTTGCTCAACGACAGAGGATGTTTAGACATACGTAGAAAACAGTTATTGATTTATATTGTAAATGACAAAACATGTATAGACGATTACTGATTTATATTGTAAATGACACAACATGTATAGACGATTACTGATTTATAGCAAACGACTCGTCATCTTTTGTTACAGATTTCTGCTCCTGCTCCGGTTCTTCCTCATGTTTTGTTACAGGAATCGGATGACATTCAGTGGAGGGACATTCATTGTGTCAACCACACACCCGCTCGTGTTGAGAGTCCAGATTATGTGCTTTCTTCACAATCTTATGTGCCTCCCTCTCCAGCTATATCTCCAGCTGCAGATGAGGACACTTTTATACACCGTCCTCCGGTTCTTCCTCATCTTTTGATACAGCCGTCTCGCGTTGACGAGTACGAGCGAGAGATTGACGGATTGAGGAGACGCATTTCAGAGTTAGAGTCACGTGTGGGACAGATGGCAGCATCATTGGAGCGACTACGCATCGGGCGTGATTGATCTTAGTTTCTAGTTATATTGTAATTTTGTGAACCATGTATCAACTATTAATCTATAACAAGATTGGTTATTTATGTATTCGAAGCTTCTAATTTTGTGAACCATCATATTAATAATTTATGTTGTGAATAATTATACAAATTCTTTTGGCCAGATGCAACAACAAAATCCTTACTTGTGTCGTTGTCAACGTGGATTAATAATTGAAAGAACATCTCACCAGCCCAATACTTGTGGTCTGAAGTATTATGCATGTCCTTTCTCAAAGGTAAATAATTAAACGTTTGCTTATTTGCGTAAATATATCAATAACTTGTTTGTTTAGAATACATTTCTTATAATTGTTTCGTCATGTAACAGCCAGGGACTAAAGACTATGGGTGTCGATACTTCATGTGGAAGGAAATATTTCAACAAAAGTACTTTGGTGAAGCATCTTCTTCAACGCAGTGCTCAAACTGCGAAACTAAAGATACAACGATCAACATGCTATTGGCTGAAAAGACTTTGTTGCAGGCAAAAATAAAGGCGTTGGAAGCATCACTGGAACTGGCAAGTAATCCAGTTGATCACGCATGTCAGCCGAGTGGAATACTCTATGAGCTTATAGATGACATTAATAATCTTCATGTGGAGTAGACGTTGTAATATTGAAAACATTTGTTGTTTTAATTGTTTAATGTTTACATTTGTTGTTATACACTATTAAAAAACATATCGTAAAATAAATACCATATAAAAACACTACATAATTAAATACACTATACTTAAAAAAAAACACTACACAAATTAAATACACTATATACACTATACACTACACTAATTAAATACACTAAAAAACACTACACACAATTATTAAAAAAAAAAAAAAAAAAAAAAAGTCAAATCGCCGCCGACAAGGGGGGTCCACACTAAATGAGGTGCCTGCCAAGGATTTCATGGGGTGCCCACGTAGGCTCTCCCTTTTATAACACATAAACACAAACACAAAACAAACACTCTGCAAAAGACCTTGTCTTTTAGTGCTTCATTTGCTCAGCGAAAAAGAAATGGCGAGCTCAGTCGATATGGCGGCAAAAAGTGGCTAGGAAGCCACTTAGGAATGGCGAGAGAAGAATATCACCGCAACGTTGCTCTAACATTGGTTTCAGCCCACATTAGTAAAACATTTATTGTAGAAAGATTATAGAAATACGAGATTTAATACATAAAATCTGATACGCTTAAACCACCCCTCCACCCATGAATGAGGTTATGGGTTTCAAACTTACATTTTTTTTTATTACATATCCACTAACCAAACAATAACAATAGATATCAAACTCATTCCTTGATTCCGAAACTTTTATACCAAACACACTCTAGTCTAGTTTTTTTTATAACACCGTTGTTAAGTTATACTCCCTCCGTCCCAAAATATAAGTCCATTTTGACTTTTTCAAATTCTTTTTATTCCGACTTTGACCTTAATCATTTTTTTTCCGTGTTATATAATACTTGATGCAAACTACATAAATAGATTTGTGTTTTAAATGCATCTTAATTGATATACTTTTTATCAAGTATTATATAACACGAAAAAAAATAATTAAGGGCAAAGTAGGAAAGAAAAGATTTTGAAAATAATAAATAGACTTATATTTTGGGACGGATGTAGTAATTGTATAATAATCGTATTATACTAACCATATATGTAGAATAACTATAACTGGAAGAGCACCAGGTGTAGTGTCAAGCCATATGCTCATCGAGCCATATGGTCATGTTATAGCAAAAAACGTTGTCATGTCATTTTTTCACTTTATCACTCGAAATATATAACTCAACCCAAAAACAGACTTCCTCATCGCTTAAGTTATAGGATCTTTCGAGCCCTCCAGTTTGTATAATTTTTTTTGTTGGATTTAATACACATAAAATAAACATTACTCAAAAAGAAAACATTGCATTTAAACCAAATTGTATATATTTTATGACTAATAATGTAACAAGTGAAATTTAACAGCTAACAATGTAATGCTACTAAAACCAACTGTGTAGAAAAGAATCAATCCAGAGTGAATCGATTTTTAAGGGTATGTTTAGTCCAAGAGTGTGATGAACCCTTATGTTTTCAACAAGAGCACATTCTTTAGAGTATGAGAAATGCATCATATCTTTAAAGACTTGATGCATTTAATACATTTAATGGCTTGAGGCTTAAAGAGAGAGCCTTTCTCAAAGATTTGAGGTTAATCAAGTTTTTTTGTAAAAAACTATTCAAAAAACTTTTGATGTAATACATAAATACCTCTTTCAAAAAAAATTTAGAATAGCAAAAAACTTTTGTTGATTTTTGCATTGCAAATGCTTTTAGGGGCGTTTGGTTGGAGAATTTGAAATTCCGGAATTTTAATTTCTAGAAAATTTAAATTCTTGAGAATTTAAAATTCCGGAATTTAAAATACCTCCGCACGTTTGGTTGACAGAAATTTAAAAATATTTTTCATTTTTAATATAAATTTCATAAATATTCTATTTAAAAGTTTATAAAAAAAAATTTATAAAAAAATTGATAAATTTTTTTTATAAAAACTTTATAAAAAATTTATAAAAAAAGTTTATAAATAAAATTTATAAAAAAAGTTTATAAAAAATTTATAAAAAAGTTTATAAAAAATTTATAAAAAAAATTTATAAAAAATTATAAAAAAAGTTTATAAAAAATTTATAAAAAAAGTTTATTAAAAATTTATAAAAAATTAAAAAAAAAGTTTATAAAAAAAAATCATAAATATTCTATTTAAAAGTTTATAGAAAACAATAAGAAAAAAAGTTTATAAAAAAAAGAAAAAATTACACGTTTGGTCCCTATGGTTTGCCCAATATAACAACTTTAGTCCCTAAGTCACTTTTATTACACCACAAGTATCTAATTTTGAAACTATGCACGCTTTTGGTCCCTATTTTGGATGGGCGTTAGTTAAGTCCGTTAAGTATTTTGCGTTTTTAGTCCTTCGTCAATAATTTTTGCACCGTTAGTCCTTAAAGTTATTTGCATAAATCGTCCTTGTGGTTAGCCCGGTCAACGGGTCGGTCAACGCCACGTGTCACCACCTGAGTGGTGCCACGTGGCATTGGGTCGGGTCGGTCAACGGGTCGGGTCGGGTCTGTCAATGGGTCGGGTCAGGGTCAGGGTCGGGTCGCCACGTGGACCAATGAGGTGGTGCCACGTGGCATTGGTATAATATACCAAATTTTTGTCAAGTATGGGATTCGAACCCGGGCCACTTGGGTGGGAAGCCAAGCCTTACCCAACTGGGCTAAGCATAGCTTCAGTTATTATAGCCTAAATTTTATATATAACCCTTTCTAAAAGTTAGCCCAATTCAATATTATTAAAAAGTTCAATATAGTTTTTGGTCTATTAATTTACGGAGTTATATGGACCGTAAAAAAATAAATAAATATACCGTCGGACTCGTTTTTTCGTGCTCTTTCCAATGGTATGCTCGGGGATTTTTTTTGACTTCAAACGAACCTCGAAAAATGCGAAAATAATCATTTTTTCTTTGTTTTCGCATTTTTCGAGGTCCAAACCAAGTCAAAAAAAATTATCCGAGCATACCGTCGGACTCATTTTTTCGTGCTCTTTCCAATGGTATGCTCGGGGATTTTTTTTGACTTCAAACGAACCTCGAAAAATGCGAAAATCACCATTTTTTCTTTGTTTTTGCATTTTTCGAGGTCCAAACCAAGTCGAAAAAATTCACCGAGCATACCGTCGGACTCGTTTTTCCGTTCTCTTTCTAATGGTATGTTCGGGGAATTTTTTAGACTTCAAATGAACCTCGAAAAATGCGAAAACAAAGAAAAAATGATTATTTTCGCATTTTTCAAGGTTCGTTTGAAGTCAAAAAAATTCCCCGAGCATACCATTGGAAAGAGAACGAAAAAACGAGTCCGAAGGTATGCTCGGTGAATTTTTCCGATTTGGTTTGGACCTCGAAAAATGCAAAAACAAAGAAAAAATGGTGAATTTCGCATTTTTCGAGGTTCAAACTAAGTCAAAAAAATTCCCCGAGCATACCATTGGAAAGAGAACGAAAAAACGAGTCCGACGGTATGCTCGGTGAATTTTTTCGATTTGGTTTGGACCTCGGAAAATGCAAAAACAAAGAAAAAATGGTGATTTTCGCATTTTTCGAGGTTCAAACTAAGTCGAAAAAATTCCCCGAGCTTACCGTTGGAAAGAGCACGAAAAAACGAGTCCGACGGTATATTTATTTATTTTTTTACATTCCATATAACCCCTTAAATTGATAGGCCAAAAAATAAAATTGAAACTTTTTAATATTATTGGATTGGGACTTAACTTTTAGGAAGGGTTATGTATTTGATTTAGGGAAATATTATTGAAGCTATGCTTAGCCAGTTGGTAAGGCTTGGCTTCCCACCCAAGTGGCCCGGGTTCGAATCCCATACTTGACAAAAATTTGGTATATTATACCAATGCCACGTGGCACCACCTCATTGGTCCACGTGGCGACCCGACCCGACCCATTGACCGACTCGACCCGACCGTTGACCGACCCGACCCAATGCCACGTGGCACCACTCAGGTGGTGACACGTGGCGTTGACCGACCCGTTGACCGGGCTAACCACAAGGACGATTTATGCAAATAACTTTATGGACTAACGGTGCAAAAATTATTGACGAAGGACTACAACGCAAATACTTAACGGACTTAACTAACGCCCATCCAAAATAGGGACCAAAAGCGTGCATAGTTTCAAAATTAGATACTTGTGGTGTAATAAAAGTGACTTAGGGACTAAAGTTGTTATATTGGGCAAACCATAGGGACCAAACGTGTAATTTTTTCTAAAAAAAATTTCCTAAGTGAATTAAAATTTTTCACTTTTTGGAGGAATTTTAATTCTTTCCATTTTGGGAATTCATGGAATTGTAAATTACTTCATTTAAGTTACCAAACATGGTATTTGAAGAAAATTAAATTGCAAACGCCCCCAATATACCCCAATATCCCCCAACCAAACGGCCCCTTAGGGTTTAAACCAAAGCAAATCCGAATTCTACATCTCCATAGGATTTGTTTGGATAACGATTGAATGTACAATAATGTAATAATGTAGTTCAATGAACAAGTACGAAAGTACATATAAATTAAGGGACACATGTATGTAAAGAAAGCGTTGAATTCAAAACTTTAACACAGCCTCACAGGTGACAGGCCTCGCTCAGTAACATGCAATTCAGTAGCTAGCTAGGACACCTAAAGGAAACCTAATTTCTCACTCTATCATTTTATTTATTTTTGAATCACAATGCGAACCTCATTGATCTACTTATTAGATGACGTTTGACTTATAGTTTAAGAAGTTTTCATGAATATTACTTTGGTTCTTTTGTGGACTTGCAACAAAACATATACTATAATGGTTTTGTTCTATCATTTCTTATCTTGAATCTACTAATTAATTCCAATTTCTTCTTATTTGAGCTAGTTTGATATTTGTTTTTCTTTTAGAAAGATGATGTCATACTAAGGCTGGACGCAGTAATGTGAAGGGATCGACTATCTCGATCGATTCTTAATCAATCTTCTTACTGTGGGAATTCAACCATCTATCCAAATTTACACAACATGGTCGTCTACACAATCGAATAGAAATGTGGTGTTGTGTGTGTATTAAATAATATAAAAGGTATATTTGTGGGGTATGTTTTTTATAATGTAGGTCGCCTTACTGGGGCATCTAATCGTCTGAAGGTCGGTGGAGAGAGAAAGCTGACGTGACAGAGAAAATAAAAGGGATTGACTCTTCTTACTGGAGGCAGCCTAAGGTGCGCTTTAAAAGTAGCTATCACATGATACAATATACACTCTACACTTATTGTGCAACAAGTAATCTTCGCCTAAAAATCACCTACTTAAACAATCGGAATTGATTTCACACATAACTTTTTTAATTGGTATAAATCAATTCATGCATTACAGTTTTATTGTAAATAGGTATTGATTTAACTCATTACATTAGGTTGTACATTAGAGTCATGTGCACCTCACCTTCCAAACAAAATAGCTACTTCAGTTAAGGGTGTTAAATTCCAATAGTAAACTACAGTCACTAATGATACATCATAGGTGGTTGGGACTTTCAGAAGACATTGATGACATAAAAACAATGTTGTACTTCCATTGCTCAGTCACTTTATACGGCAATGAATAATAAATAAAACTAATGATTGAATGCCAAGAATCAGGACACACATGGGACATATATTGAGCTTGAACAACCATAGTTCTAGGCATGTCGACGTACATGCTACTAGTCACGGAAAGACTGATGTCTAACATGCTTTACATTATAGTTTGGATTACTAATTTTTATCTAAATTATTTTGCTTAAACTAAGTAAAATTGCTGGTACTTGGTTATGGACCAAATTAAATGGGCCAAACCTTTTGTCACTAAAAAGTGTTTGTGACTAACTTTACACTGTTAGTGACCAAATATTCTTTGGTCACTACAGGCCATTTTTCTTGTGAAATGTTCATTTAAATTCTAAACCGTTAATTGATTGTATGAAACTATAGTGCATATAAAGTTTAAATAATTTGTGAAGAATGATGTTCATTGATATCTTGAACTTGTAAAATACTGTAACTCATTTTGATGCGTTCAAGCTCAACATATGTTCCATGTGTGTCTTGATTCTTGCATTCAATCATTTAGTTTTATTTATTCATTGCCGTATAAAGTGACTGAGCAATGGAAGTACAACATTGTTTTTATGTTCTTCAATGTCTCCCAACCACCTTTTATGCATCATTAAACCGCTCGAACCAACGACCATATGGGTCAACCGAACCTAGCTACCACCCATGTCGCTTGTATTGACCATATTTTAAAACCAGTTTTTTAGTAGACTCGGCCGAGTGTCCGATTTCCTGTTAACGGGCAGTTTAACCGTTTGCTTATCAAAGCCGGCTTCCATTGATTGAACCAGTACACCGGTGCAAGTTGATCGAACCGGCCAAGTTAACCCGAGTTTTACATCACAGATATGGATCCACTCTAATATACAAACTCATTCGCCACCTCATATCAGCGGATACATACGCGCTAATATAAGAAATGGGCATAGCTACGTAGTTAATAATCCTTGAGCCAGAGATGACCAACACTATATTAGCTTTTGCATGAATTCTAAGAATATTTGGTCAGCTAGTGTCACAAACACTTTTTAGTGACAAAAGTTTGGCCCATTTAATTCTCACGAGATCCAAATTTGGCCCATTTAATTTGGTCCATAACCAAGTACACTCTTATTTTATTGATATCACAACAATCTTACATAGTTTAACCAAAAGAATTAGATAGATATAGTAATCCAAACTATAATGTAAAACATGTTAGACATCAGTCTTTCCATGTCACCCGTGACTAGTAGCATGTTCGTCGACATGCCTAGAACTACGGTTGTTCATGTGCCTAAATGCCCGTTTATATGTATTGTGTACATAGCTGATCCGTCTACTATGATCGAATGTTTAATCTTTTTAACCATGAAGAAAATGCTTTTTCTTTTCCATTTACTATTAAATCTGAATCATAGAAAGCAAAAGTAAAAGGTTGCTCAAAGATACAAAAGTTGACATGTCATATTTTTTGAGCCGCGGTTTTATTAGCAACTCTAACAAGAAACTTTAGACAAAATATATACGATTACTACGATGGAATAGTCCAAGCATGTTTAGGATCAGTAATCTAATCGATCAAGCCATGTTGAACGATTGACATATATAATGGTAATAAAAATCAAACATGACATGCATCATATGTTTACTGATCAATTGCTGTTACTGTACAGAGTAATGATACGCGACATTTGAGGTCAATATATGCAGCCTTGTGTACGTAGCCCACCCCCGAATTCGAGCTGGGTTAATTCACTAGCTATGGCTGCCTCACCTTTTAATTAATAGCTTTTAACATCTTTAATTACTAGGTTTGTTCAAGAGCATTTACAAAACGTGTTTTATTAATAAACTAAAAGTTTTGAAATTATAACAAATTGTACTTAACATAAATTCAGAGGCAGACCTAACAGGTTCTGTTAACCACATGAATTTTTGTCGCATAGTGTATTTCTGTCAAAAATCCTGATTTTTTGAATTTAATCTGGTTTCAAAATTTTGCGTTACATGTCTTGTCTTACTTCATTATTTATGTTAAACACATTTTTTGCACTTGATCATTATTTATAGTCTTGAGTCCGACACTGCTTAAATGTTACTTACGAGTCTAGATTGGTTTGTCTCAAGAAGACCACCCCCCCTCTCTTTTAACTTAATGTACGTAGCGATTAATTCATTAATCATAATTCAACAATTCAACCACATCACAAACATAGAATAATTCATTAATCATTGCATGATTTTCCAATTGCAGATGGTCTTAGGTTTATATGTATGACAACTTTTTATAATAGGAAAATTGATTAGATGTACTTAATTTTAAGAAACCATTTTATAATTACAAAATTACTAAGAACATGTACTTTATTTCACGTCGTAACCAATTCTAAACCATGTTTCGGTCACTTTAGCTAGTGTAGATGTTCACATAAAAAACAACAACCTCATCGCCAGATGATTACATAATATTTAAATTTTAGGGCTAATATAACATAATTCAAGGTAAAACAGAAGGTACATAACTGATAGATGTAACGTTCTTAGATGTTCGTACGAATCATAATTTTTATACTACTAGCTCGAAGAATATATTTGCATTTGAGTCAATATATGTTCAAAGTTATCTGTAGATCTCTCGATTGGATGTGTATGCATTCCTTCATAAGTGGTTACCACAACTCCTTCGTCTTTCGAAAGCCTTTGAACTTGCTTTTTTACGTTGCATCCTTGTTGTGTGCAACGATAATAGCTCCTATACAAAGAATTTGACATCATGTTACTAGAATACACTCTAAATTCACAAACATATAAGGAAACAGTATTCAAATGGAACAAAGTGAGACTAAAATTGTGCAAAATAAACTTGCAATTTGATCGATTGTAATGAACTTTGCCAAATTGAGAAAACAGCAACAACAAGGACTTACAAAAAGAATTAGGATCACAAATCCAATCAAACCACTTGGGTTTCAATATCTATAGTACTTGATTAAATAGTTGAACATTTTGTTACCCCTCTACTAATTAGGGTTGAAGCATTATAACAAGGGATATATTTAAGAATTTCTTCAATTTATTTATTTATTTTTTTTAACAAATCTAACCTGTCAAAATAGTTTGAAATTAACTACTTCTAAGATGATTTTTCAAAACTGCTACTCAATTCACTATCAAATGATAAGATAAAGCAAAGTCATTTAAAAGACTTGCAAACTGTTTATTTAATTCTTAAAAAAATCAAAAGTGGATGATTATTAGCTCTAACTAGGTAACTCAAACACCAAGTAAATTGGGAGAAAAAAATCCCTTTGTAGCCACGGAGGTTCATCTGCGCCGACTCTGGACTATCCAAAAAGGTGGTCGCTCTAGGATTAGTCGGCTCGCAATACCGAGTCGGAACCCGGATAACCAAAAAAAAAAAGAAAAAAAAAGAAAAGGTAACTTCATGATATGAATTATGTAAATTAATATATAGAGTACTTACCTAGGGAACTTGTTGTTAATAACCTTGCAATTTGATCTATATTAATGAACTTTATCAAATTGTGAAAACAATTTTTTTGACGAAAAAAATATTTCAAAGAGATTATATAGCAAAAAGCTAGAGAAATCAACAACAAGGAATTACAAGAAGAATTAGGATCACAAATCCAATCAAACCATTTGAGTTTCAATATCTACTTTTATATGCATCGACACGAATGGATTAACTTAAAACAGCTTTAGATTGTATATAGTACTTGATCAAATAGTTAAACATTTTGTTAGCCCTCAACAAATTAGGGTTCAAGCATAATCCTATTCTGAAGATTTATATTTAAGAATTTATTTATTTATTTATTATTTATTTTTTTTACAAAATTAACCAGACAAAATAGTTTGAAATTAACATGATTTCTCAAACTCTTACTCAATTCACTATCAAATGATAAAATAAGCAAAATCACTAAAAACACTTGCAAACTGTTTATGTAATGCTTAAAAAACCAAAAGTGGATGATTATTATCAGCTCTAACTAGCAAACTCAAAAATTATTGCTAGTTAGGGCTAATAATTTTTTTTTACCCAAAATAAATTATTACCTCTAACTAGCAAACTCAAACATCAAGTAAATTCATGATATGAATTATGTAAATTAATATATAGAGTACTTACCTAGGGAACTTGTTGTTCTTAACAGCTTTTTGACCATACTTCCTCCATCTATAACCATCATCAAGTATATCAACTTGACTCCTTGTTTGAAAAGCATACTTAGGTTTTCTTATCTTCTTCTCTCCTTTTTTTACGTTAGCCTTTCCCGATCCCATACTCGACGTATTTAGCTCGCTACTTTCTCCAGTACTAAAGCTGTTAGTACTTCTAGACACATGTAGCTCGTGGTCATCATCCGATTGTTCGTAGCTGCCGTAGTGATTAGTCTTATCTGCATGGGAACTATTGTATTGGTTCGCCATGTTTAGTGATAAATGTGAAGAAACGACGTCAGCTTGTGGTGGTGCTGAAGCTGGAGATGATGAAAAATGAAACATTGCATCTAGCTGGTTATCCATCTTGGAGAAAAGCAAGTGGAATGTGTGTGTCTTTGACGAGAAAATAACGTGAAGAATGGAAGGGTTTATAAAAGGTGGCTGTACTTAATTTATAGTAAAGCTATGTAGGGTTAGGTTTGGATCCACATGGCGGCGGTTTAGAAATTACTGTACCAAAGAAAAAAAGTTAATAAAGTTATAGCACGCTGGTAACACATAATATATATAATTAGGTGGGTATTGACGATTAACTTTTTTGATTATATGCTTTTCGTGATGAACGCAGTTAGTATATATGTCGTTAATAGGTACTCGACATTGTTTCTTATGATAATAAATGTAATAAAAGCCGTGTCATAAAATATAACATGAACATAAGAAAGATGACATAAACGACGCGAAAAATATAGAACATATGACTTTTACGCCTAATATATTAAGGTAGTTAAATGATTATTACGCTTTGGTTAAAATAAGTGATTGTAAAAAACCATATGATTGGTTTGTATCATGCCAAATAAATTCTGACCGCATTAGTTAGTATCTTTCATCATTTGTACCATTTATTTTATTAATTGTATTTTGTGTTTTATTAGTTAAATTAATTGACAAAAAATTTCATAATAAGTAAGTGTGTAAACTTAATATTTTAAGACTTTCGTTTTAGGAAGGTTTTAAATGTTTTATAATATAGTAGAGATGGGCGATCTACCTGTGTATACATTGGAAATTCGAAGCGGGAAATAATTATAATTGTGAAACTCTTATTAAGTATTTTATGTATGAAATGGATAAATATTATTTATTAGGTCAAAATTTTTACTTATATGTAGTAATTGAAGGAAAATATATATGCAAAGTATAGTATTGAAAAAAAAAGAGTGTAGGTGGATTAGTTATTTCATAGTTTTCAATTTGAGAGTTTTTAAATAAATGTGTTTTCTCTTTATATATTGTAGAGATACCTGTCTTAATTTTTTTCGTGATGGACTTGTATAACACAACACCCAAGGGAATACTCCCTTATAACACAAAGCTTGTTTTTGTGACGTTGGGTTCAAGCGCACGTTGCGGTGACAGCGGTTGCTATGGCGCGCCCCCATAAACGACGTTGGGGTCGTTGTAAAGGTCCGCATCATAGGATCATGGCGCACCCTTATGGCATGGCCACACCCGCTGCTCTTGGCAGAAAGTATAAGAAAAGAGAAAGATAAATTTTGTTTTTAAGTTTCTTTCAAAATCGAAGGAAAATAAATTTATCTATATAATGGTTTTCTATTCTCTTTTTACTTGAACAAAGTTCTTGGATGGATTAGCATCACCTCCTCGTCCCCTCGAAAATAATCATATCCTTGACCTTTTCATTTATAACTTTCATCGTCTCGAATAGTTCTTGTTGTTAAGTTGATGATAGAATTCGTATGTAAGTGAAGTATGAATATCTTGGTCATACGAAGTTGAAATTTCAAAATCAGTGGAATGACTTTATATGGTCAACAGACGTGCACATGACTATTCTTTAAAACAAACATGAGTTTGACCAATTGGCAATTGCTAGTCAAGACTACTATTTGCAAACATGCATGACTATTCTATAATATCATGATTTAAATGGTCTGACTTGTGTGTTAGTTTCATATTTGTCCAACTCTATGTTTTTTTAGTAAGGGACTGCTCTCTCTCAGTTCAACTCCCAGGAGACTTCAAGTATGGCTATCCAAAAGGATTTCAGATTAGTTTGCTCGCAATATCGAGTCGAAAACTCATATAATCCAAAAAAGAAAAAAGAAAAAGGTATGGCTCTTGCTTTAATAGTGTAAAATGATGGTGCATCGACAACATTAGTATCAACAATCTCAACGATGTATTTGATCACAATGTAAATCACTCAAGTTTAGCAACACTCATCTCAATCCTTTTTGATGCCATTGTCCATTCCGCGTTATGGATTTTTTGGCGTTTTCAGAATGAGATCACTTTCAAGACAATAAGCCTAACGAATTAAGAGTTTATCCTTAACGTCTCAAACTCTTCACTTAATTGGATTGAGTAGTTTTGTGATCCATGTAGTGTCCTAACTTGTACGAGTATCACGTAACCTTTTTTTTTCCTAGCTCCTTGTTAGGGATTTTCAAATTCAAACGCAGTTAAATAAAAAGTTGTGTACTCGATATGCAACATTATAGGGCGCGCAATCGTCTAATAGCGCGAACTTATAACGCCACAAGACACCCCACCTCGTGCCATAAGGCCTCGCACTAAACTCATCAGCTGAGTTATAAGGCTTCATGTGACAACTGGCAATTTAGGGAGTCTATTTTAGGTAACCGCATTACGTTAAACTAAACCGAGCTTTGCCTTTATCACTATTTTTATCGACCATGACTTGATTTGATATCGTTTATTCGTTTTTATGATTTATTTTATTATTGGATGAGTTATCGTGTGAGTTTTAACTCTTTTTTATAGGCACTATTCGATTCGGCACAATAAAAGCCTAAAACAAGAAATAATGTAACTTTTAGACCGTAACTCGAAAATTGGCAAATAAATAGTCAAAACTCGTGGAAAAACATAAATAAACATAATAGAAAGTCGAATGAACGTCGTGGGACACTCGTAGGACAATATATGAACTCGGGAATGGGTAAACGGGATAGTTTACGAAAAATTACGGCTTCGGCCCCTAAAACCCCATGGCCGGCCACCCCCTCCTCCCATTTTATTTATTTTGAGGTCCCTCCTTCCCAACTATAAATAACCTCCTCATACCTCATAACTCTCTTTTACTTCTCTCTCTAAAACACACACACACACCCTTCTCTCTCACTACTTTCTCTCTTTACAAACCTTAACCCTAAAATAAACCCTAGCCGCCCCTTATAAAATCCGGCCACTTCCGGCCATTTTCCGGCCAACTTCCGGCGAGTGAACATACACCTCAACCGCCATTTTGTATATCTCTCTTTCCTCTTTCCATCCATATATAAATTTCTCACAAAAGCCTACATTAACACCTCCAAATCTTACAAATAAGTTTCGTTATTTTAGGGTTTTCATTAAATCTTGTAGATCAGGTTGTAAAAAGGTAAATGGAACATGGGTCAAGCTTGTTTTGGCCATGGAAAGCCACGTTTGGGTCTTATTAGGCTCGTACATGGTTCAATTTTTAGGGCTTTTGGTTTAAACATGAGATTAAAACTAATTTACACTTAAATAAACATGTAGCTAGTGATTTGGTGTCATGTGGTGTATCATATTGTTGGGTTTTTGCATTTTAGGTCATGTCTCGTGTTCTTGATTAGGATTAGTTGATGGGTTTGATGTTTGGATGATGATTGGAGGTTGATTGATTGTGTTTGGTTGTAGTAGAAGCGTTTTGGTAGCATTTGGGAGTGTTTGTTGAGCCGTACGAGCCACCAAACCCACGTATGGGTTGTGGTTGGTGGCGTACGTGACCCTCATGGACCAAGGGTCCGGGTCGGGTTGTTGTGGTAGCTTGTTGGTTGATATTGTTGGTGTTTGGATGAGACGCGTGGAGCCGAAAAGCTTCTAGAGCTTGTTTGGTTCACGTGGTCTTAAACGTGTCCGTGTCATGACCATTAGGGTCATAACATTGGTTTAGGGTATATTTGGTTGGTTGATTGGTTGACGAGATTGAATTGGGTTGATTTGAGATTGTATTGCGCTATTATGACTTTTATTTGGACTTATTATATAAATTGTCAACTTTGAGCAACGTTGGTGTTACTTTGACTTTTTAGTCAATAGTTGACCCCGACAACGCCGTAACATGGACTTTAATATAGTATGGACTATTGATTGATTAAAAGCTGGGAAGTCATGACTCGTGCTTGTGGACTCGAAACGAATAACGATATGAAACTAATATTGAAATTGACGAAATATATATAGATGAAAATGCTAATAAACTATGAAACATAAATAATAAAAAGGCTTTTATACCAAAAATATCGATAACAAGACTTGTCTTGTTATTTACTATTTTAAATGGGAACTAACGACTAAAAATAGAAAGGTTTTCTAATTAATGAATATTTAACGTTTCGAGTGCACGTTTATCGAAATATGTCAATTATGAGTATTTAATACTAGTTTCAAGTATTTAAATTGTTTACGTTGTGTGCATGGGTTACGGATGATCTAACATTAATAGCGTCGATCCACGTGGGTAGCGGACTTATTAGGTTGACGAATCTAATAAGAGACCGCTAGGTACGTAGGATAACGTTATTAATGGGTGAATTATCCTTATGACTCGTTAGGATGCGACCGGTTTATGGGATAATAAGCGACACGAATAAATAATTGAGTTTATCGAATTGACGAATTCGATAAGGTCTACTATTTATTCCGAAACTTATTGGACTATGGAGCTTATCGCTTAGATGTCTCATTGTGTTGCATTGAGTCACATTGTGGTTGTTTGAGTGCATTCATGATATCATATTGAGTCGATACACCCACATGAGGATACCAAACGCTAGGACTAAACGGTGAAACAAGACATTTTTGGAAATAAAGAAAAGGAATACATTGGGGTAGATAACATTGATTTTGGGAAATATATATTAAAATTGGTTTACATTAATAGGTTGTGCCGAGTCGATAGTTTCTGTGCCGTGATTAGCTGTTATCTTCTGCTAGTAATTATTTGTGCGTTGCTTGCTTGAGGTGAGTTTCATAGCCCCACTTTTATCTATGTTTTTAACTAAATTGGGGTGAGAATCAAGCTATTATTTTTGGACCTTCTAAACTATTTTGATTTGCTTATATGCTTGACTGATTAGATAGATATGTGGTAGTTGTTGCCTTAGTCTAAGGTAGCAATCCTAATTGCTATAGCAGTTGCCTAGCTAAGTATAGACTTTTACCTCGACCTAGTCTAGGGTTAGCAATTGTTCCAGACTTTGCTACGACTGTGCGGGCTAGTGTCGCCAGGGGGCCCATTATGATATCAGATATGATATTTGTTTGTAATTAATGTGTATCTATCTTAGGTCTCGCATAGCAAATTAACTCCTACAGGTCCACTACCTTTTCGCTTGAATTTATACCTATGAACTCACCATTGTCAGCTGACCTTTTAACATGTTTTCTCAGGTAATTAAGTGATGTTTGGAGTACGTGTTTTGTGGAAGCTTGACAAGGAGGCATGGTTCAAGGAACATAATCAACTCTGATAATTTATGGGGTCCTATTTTTATTAATCATGTTTGGGCCTAATATTTACATTTTGGGATTATGTTTTGAATATTTAAATTTGGGATTGATTTTGAATGATAAATGACTATCTTGTTTGCTATACTTGTGTGAGATACCAATCCAATTGTAACGCCCCAAAAACTTGATTAAGTCTTCCGATGTACCGAGATTTGGGGGTGTTACAGATTTGTATCAGAGCTCAAGGTTATAGAGAACTAGGTATTTAATAAAACCTAAGCTATAACCACTTTTTAAGAAAACTGATCCTCGACCGACGCATGCCCGCCTGCCAAGCCGAAGCTTCTTATTTGATTATGGTATGAACTGCGATTTGATTTATGAGATATTATGAATTGTGAATTGTTTATTGAGATGTTATATTTTGAGGTATGATTATTGATTTTGGGTAAATGTGATTCGATTGTCGAGATATTATGGATTTGATTTGGATTACTGATATGTTATGATTTTGGGATTTTGATTGTGATTATATGATTGATTTGATTTGGGATTATATGATGCGTGGATTATGTGATAGAACAGAACTTATGTGTTTTATTTAAAGGCATATTTTGAGTAATGCGGTACCTCTATTTTATAGCTTTCATTATGTGATATATGTTTTGGTTGAGTTGATGCGCTTATTAGAACTAGTTGTTTTCGAACACTTATACCAACCCTATGCCATTGTCACAGACTAAGCCTTCACTAGCTTATGATGTGTCTGAGGATGTCCTTGCTGCTGCTAGTTCCCCAGCATTGACTCTCATGACTGTTGCGCATGGTGATCCCTATGTGATTGCCCGTCACTCTAGTTCATCATCATCATCAGATCTCCCTAGCTCATCTAGGCAGCTCACTTTGCATCAGGTCTTAGCACGAGCCCAGACTCCTAGACTTACTCATGGTACTGCCCGCATGTCCGTGCGACCACCATCATCACCTATTCACCTAGCAGCTCACTCTCTTCTGTAATCACCACCAGCATCACCATGTCTTAGAAGACCTAGATCCCCGACTGTACCACCTCAGGATTCACCTACACAGAGACTTCGACTCATGGACTCTCCCTCTAAAGATGAGGGCGAGGAGGAGCATGAGATTGAGGAGGAGTATGTAGATGAGGACGAGGATCCTCAGGAAGAGGATGATGAGGATATCCCAGATGTGAGTACTCCTCCATTGCAGAGTCCTGCGCATTCTCCATAACCAGGCTCTCCTTTACCTTTTCCTGAGCCTGATTCTCCTGGACAGCCTTTTGATTTTGGTTCACCTCCACATTCACCTGAGATAGGTAGCCCATTAGGTTCAGAGATACCATCGAAGATTGCTTCAGAGCCCGAGGAGTATGGGGAGACGGGTCTGATGTGGGAGAGGATTACATCATAGGGTATTAGGCTTAGTAGGTTGACAGATCGGTTGGTTGGAGTATCGAGAGCTAGTGTAGAGGATTTGAGAGCGGATATGGGTACTGTAGTCAGGAGGACTACGATTTTGAGAGAGGGTATGTCGGAGCTCTAGGAGCAGGTTGGGGACCTGCTG
The DNA here is from genome assembly GCA_910596185.1 of Chrysanthemum makinoi. Lineage (NCBI taxonomy): Eukaryota > Viridiplantae > Streptophyta > Magnoliopsida > Asterales > Asteraceae > Chrysanthemum > Chrysanthemum makinoi. The sequence continues at coordinate 42,694,568 of OU343225.1, read as the reverse complement.
AGAGGGTTCGCGACAGCCCGAGATGCGGACAGAGCGATATGGCGCATGATAGGTGAGTTGGAGAGAGAGGTCGTGGATCTGAAGAGTGATCGCGACGCTCGGCGTGTTGAGATTTCATCCTTGTGGAGAGAGGTTGACGATGATAGGAGATCTGTTAGTGGTATTCGTGATCGTGGCTAGATTGTGTTAGATTCATGGCATTATACCATCTTGAAACTGAGTAGTTTCTAGTTCGAGATGTAGATCTATCCTAGTTATTTTATTAGTATCGTTGTTAGGATCGTTTTTGATTTCTCTGTATCCTTTCATGTATTCCACTTTGGAACCTATGAGTAATGGTTACGTGCATCCTTTAGTTAGGATTCTGTCTCTAATTGTTTTGTTATGGTATAACATTATCCTTGTTGACCTTGATTATGTATTCGAGCGTTATTTGGTGATCCTTGGAGCCCAACTCGGTCTTTTAGAGCGTGAATTGTGAACTTATGAAACTATTATTCTTGCCTTCAGAATGATGGCACCAAGACGAAACCCGCCTAGGACTAACCGAGCAACCCCTACTGTTGTGGTTGCCCCTATCCGCCGAGGTCGTCGTTCGACCCCGACCACTCCACCTGTTAAGAACCTGAACACTGATAACCCAGCTGTAGAGAACCCAAATGTGAACGACCGTGCTGAGAATGGTCCTGTTGCACAAAACCCTCCGCCTTTGAACCCAACCCACATCGACCAGCTTGTGACGCAACGTGTAGCTGAACTGCTAGCTGAGTCTAATCTCTCTAACACCTCTGGAGGAACCCTTCAGCTTAATCGAGCTCGAGGTTGTACCTATAAAGAGTTCTGATTCTGTGGTCCCATCGAGTTCGGAGGAACCGAAGGAGTGGTTTACCTAACTAGGTGGATGGAGAAAACTGAGTCTGTGTTTACCGTTAGCAACTGTGAAGAGGATTGTAAGGTTAAGTATGTAACATTTACCTTGAAGGACGAAGCGTTGACCTGGTGGAACAACTATCACAGATCCGTATGGAGTGATGTAGCTTATAGTATGACTTGGACCCAGTTTAAGGCTCTCTTGACCAAGACTTACTGTCCTAAGAATGAAGTTAAGAAGCTAGAGATTGAGTTCTGGAACCATAAGGTTAAGGGTACCGACATGATGACTTACAATCGTCGTTTCCAAGAGTTGTTGTTGCTTTGCCCTGATATGGTTCGCACTGAAGCCCTTAAGATTGAGAGGTATATCGATGGATTGCCTTTAGCTACCAGGAATGATGTCATCGCTGCGAATCCAGTTAACTTGCATGAGGCAATTATTGTGGCTCAGCGTTTGATGGACTCTTATGTATTAGAAGTAGGAGACAAGGGAAAGAATGATAAGAGTGATAAGAGGAAGAGAAATGAAGTTGTTAAAGGGAATGGCAACAAACGGCAAGAGACAGCCAGGGTGTTCGCCATAAGTAATGGAGAGAAGAAGGGTTATGAAGGTAGCAAGCCCTTGTGTGGTCGTTGCAATCGACACCACCATGGACCGTGCTTAATTGTGTGTAGGAATTGCTCTAAGGTAAGACACATGGCCAAAGACTGTAGGTCCCGTCCACTTGCTGCGGCTTAAACTGCACAAGGAGCGGACTGGAATGCCACTGTTACCTGTTTTAGATGTAGAAAGAAAGGGCACTACAAGAATGAGTGCCGAGAGCCGTGGATGAAAGGAAACCCCGATAATGGAGGAGGATTTATTAACCGAGGTGTGGGAAGTAATGGCTTAAACCATGTGAAGCGTGAGGTTGTGGAGAATCAGGGAAATCAGAGTGCTAGGAATAAGCAGAGAGACATGGGAACAACGCGTGTGTATGCTATTGGGAAGGAAGCTGGTGAGGACCTTAACGTGGTTACGGGTACGTTCCTTCTCAATAACCGCTATGCTTCCATACTGTTTGATACTGGTGCCGATATGAGTTTCGTATCCACCACCTTTATGCCATTACTAGGAATTTCCCAAACACCTCTAGGGTTCAGTTACGATATGGAATTAGCTAATGGGAATATGGAGAAGATAGACACCCTAGTCCGCGGTTGTACCTTAAGTTTCCTAGACCACCCGTTTAGCATAGACCTATTTCCAGTTACCTTGGGAAGTTTTGACATCATCATCGGAATGGATTGGTTGTCGAAGAATGGTGTACACATCATATGCGATGAGAAAATCGTGCGTGTACCGTATGGCGGAAAAGTTCTGAGCATACAAGGAGATCGGAGCGACTGTGGAAGTCCTTCCCGGTTGAGCATCATCTCTTGTATTAAGTCCCGGAAGTACATCGATAGAGGAGGGTGTCTTTTGTTGGCTCGAATTTCTGAAAATAAAAGCGAGGAGAAGAGTGAAAGACACCTTAATGATGTACCTGTCGTTAGAGAATTTCCAGATGTGTTTCCCGACAATTTTCCAGGGATTCCACCTGTCCGACAAGTGGAATTCCGAATTGAGTTGATACCCGGTGTTGCACCCGTAGCCCGGGCACCCTATCGACTTGCTCCAAGAGAATTGGAGGAACTGTCTGAATAGTTGGCAGAATTGTCAGAGAAGGGATTCATTCGACCAAGTTCGTCACCATGAGGAGCACCGGTGTTGTTTGTGAAGAAGAAGGATGGATCGTTTCGGATGTGTATTGATTATAGGGAGTTGAATAAGTTTACGGTGAAGAACCAATACCCGTTACCTAGAATAGATGACCTATTTGATCAACTCCAAGGAGCTAGTGTCTTTTCCAAGATCGACTTACGATCTGGTTATCACCAGCTGTTGGATCGATATACTTTAATCAAACTATCTTAACTAGCTTGTTAAGGTTTAATAACCTCGGATAAATCCTAAGTTATTAACAAAGAAACACTAAGCAATCTTTATTAAGTACGCGGAATTTACTTAACAAAGCTAAGAAGAATAACCTTTTATTATAAACTCTAAATCTGCTTATTATACAGATACTCTAATACAACTCTAAGATAATCGAACTTTTCTCTAAAACACTAAATAACTTATGAATTCGTAAACTCTAAAACTCATAGACTCATAAGCAATCATACGTCTAATGCCAATATAGGAGTCCTTTTATAGGCTCAAGGATATCCTAGTCGGTTTACAATTGATAGCCTTGTACGACAAGTAATCTAAACATAGAATACAATATTTTCCATAAACGAATAACAATTCTTTAGTTCTTTGCAGTACTTTGACTTTTAGGTGCAGTACTTTGACTTTGTCTTTAGCAGTACTTTGACTCTTTGACTTTTCCCAGTACTTTGCAGCTTACAGTATTTTCATATCTTCATACTTTCATGTCTTCAGCACTTTCATATCCCAACAATCCTCCCCTAACTTGAATTCTACTTGCTTGACTTCAAGTTTCCTTGTGAATGTATCTTTAACAGCTTCATCTTTAAGATCAGATTGTTTCTTAATCTTTTCAATATATCTCTGTAGTGTCTGTGCTTGTCAAAGTATCTCTTAGAATTGTTCTTTCTCGCAAACATCCGGCAAGCTCCATCTTTTCAGCAACACAGCAACATATGACTATTTGTACATTAGTTCAGTTTAAGTTGCATACTATTCTCATCACTTCCAGGTGTGTTAACTCCTGTGAGAGGTGAATCATTGAAAATTTAATGGTTTTAGATCTCTTTACCAAAGCCATTATCTTTGGAGTAGCCAAATGTTTTGGTGTGTAAGACCATGGTACATTGATAACCATATGATTTTTAGCAAATCATCAGCTATCAACAGATTTGATTTGTCTTTACCAAAAGCTGTACCCTTCTGGACTAGTTAGTTCTTCTATCTAATGGTGAACTAATTACCAATAATGGTTTTCCACTGCCTTTACCACAAGCCATTTTCTTGTGGGCTAGCCAACTCTTCACATTACTGATATGGTGAGTTGATTACCATCCAACTTATTAGCAAGTTGTCAACTAAAAAACGGATTTGATATATCTTTACCCGAGCCGTTTGCTCATGGATTAGTCAATCCTTTTGTAACCATGGTGGATTGATAACCTATTGATGTTATCATCAAAAAACCATTTATTGAACCTTTATTTCAAAATATTTATTAATTAGCAAAAGGTTTCTTCTAAAATTCATTTAACTGGTTTATTTTTGCAACAGTACTTTGATGAAAATACTTTATGCGATCAGCAGTACTTTGAATAAAAGTACTGATATATCAAAAAGTATTTTATTCAAATAAAATTCATACCAGTTATTAATCATCTTCAATAATAGTAGTCCAGTTGATAAATAAGTTGATAACCATGCAAGCAGTTTCATTATCCTCTTCTACTTTCAATCCATGCTCTAACATTCTTCTCATGAGCTCAACTGTGAGAGGGTATCTTCTTTCTGCAAACATGTGTATCATCGTTCCATTTTCCAGCTCTAAAACATGAACTCCAGACTCTTCAAAGAATCTCCTGCAAACAATTTCCCACTTTCTTGATTCTTCCAAACATCATCGTGCTCTCTTCTTCAGTTTCCCATGCGATTTATGAGATCACCATGTAAAACTAAACCAATCCCTTCTAATGGATTTTGTTCAAAGTAAGCTTTCACCACATGATATAAATAGAATAGATCTACTCTATCTATAATATGCAGTAAGTCCCATAGCCTTTTGAAAATTTTGAAGCTTTCATCTTCTTTATGAAAAATCATGTAATCTCCTTCCTTGGATTTCACAACTTCAAAAACACTAATCTTTGATCTGTTCATCTTCATGTCATTATCTTCTTTTGAATAATCAAAATCTACTATTCTGAGATAATTCCTTAATTCATCACTAGTCTCAGATCTTAATTCAACTTTTTCTTTCTTTAAGAACTGATCATCTGTAACTTCAGTTTTCCTTTTTCTTTTCAAACTCTTCTTTCTTTTAGCTTCAGTCCAGGTAGCTTCTTCTCTAAAATCTTTGATGTCTGCAACATTCTTCTTATAATCCTCCTAGCGAGCATCATATAATCTTTTCATCTCAAAATAATTAAACTTCTGCAATCCTTTATACCCTTGACTTTTCAGATAAGCCATCATAGCATTTCTGTCTTTAGCTTTATTAAGTCTTCTTTGCATAAATCTAACAGAACAGTGATTGTAATGGTTCAGCAGCTTCCGCATCTAATTCATCTTGTACCTTTTGACGCCTCTATTCTGAGCTTCTTGAGCTTCCTGATCTTTTCTATCTTTAGCATTTAACTCTTCTTGAAACTTTCTAGCAGCAGCTTCATTCCTAGCAACTTTAATTGCTCTAATCTCTGCCAAAGTAAGTTTCTTTTTCTTAGTTTCAACCAGAACACCTTTCCCTTTATCCTTAGGATCAATTGTAGGTTGAGAAGTTCTTTGTTGTTCTTCTTCTTGTACATCTCTAATAGTAACACCACCTCTAGATTGTGATAAATCTCCTAAAATTATAGCAATGAATTCATCATCACTTGCAGAATAAATAGGTTTGAATGTAACTTCCTCCTCTTCTTGTATAACAGTTGTAGAAGGACCAGCTTCTTCTTCAAAATTCAATACTCTTGGTGTTATTACCTCTTGCCTAGAAGTATCTTGAAAAGCAACACTTTGATGTTCAGTACCTTGATCATCAGTACCTTGATGTTCAGTACCTTGATCATCAGTACCTTGAACTTGAACTTGTTCTTGTTGTTCCTCAGTATCTGAAATAATCTTTTCTTCAGTACCTTCCGGTTCTTTCTTCTTTGTAACATCTTCTTTCAAATTTTCTTTTTCTAAATTCCTCCCCAATTGGACAGAAGATTGTTGATGAACCTGTTGGCGTTTGTGTTTCCTAGACTGCTTTTGCGCATTCTTTTTGTTTTTGACCCATACACGAAATTCTTGAACTAATGGCCACACAAAAGTCTTAAGCCTTCGAAACTTCATTTTTAATTTCTTTATCTGTTTGGCTTGAACCTTAGTAGTCTTTTTTTTAACTTTACCAGCTCCCTTGTCAAAACATAGTTATCCAATGTGATATCATCAGGAGGGATAGTATGTGAAGCCTCTCCTTGAATAGGTGAATGTTCCTCTGATTGAGAAGTAGGAACAGATCCTTGTGGAGATGGAGAAGGTGATCTTAAAACTTCTTCTTGCACCTCAGGGCTTGACAAAACAGTACCCTGTAGAGATGCAGTACCTTCCTGTGATGCAGTACTTGCAGATGCAGTACCTTCATGCGAAGCAGTATCTGCAGGTGCAGTTCCTTTAGATGCAGTACTTTCACTAGCTGCATCAGCTTCATCATCTGCTCTAACAGCCTGAACAACATCCATCATGGAAGTTGTTAAAGGAGTATCTTGACCTAAAACACTCCTTTTTGCCATAAAAGTAAAAAGCTTGGATTGTTGAACAATAACAGGCAATAAAGCTGTAGGTTTTGGCACATCAGAAAGTTGTTTGTTTAAGAAAACATGTATAAACCGTGGGTACATTAGCCAAGTAGACCCATGTGAGATATGCGAGAGCATCCCATCCAGTATTAGCCTTGAGAAGTTAAAAACTCGATCCGTAGCTAACCCAACCATAGCAGATGCTATATTGGACCCGAACTGCTCCCAAGAAGTACTCTTAGCACTTATGCAATGTAGCAACTCATGAACCAAAAATTTCCATTGAGGACAAAACAACTGTTTTCTGAATGTTTGTTCCATTAAAGAACCTTCATAACCAATATGCCCAAAAGTTTCCCAAATCAATTCCTTGGCAAAACGAATAGCACCATCATTATCATTAAACAACAAATCTTCTCTAATAGATGCTTCATAATCTTCACATGCGTCCAACAACTGACCCTAATATAAAATTCTTCATTCTCCATGTTTTCTCTTGCAGTAGCCCAAAATACTTGAATCCAAGGCTCAATAATATCCGGCTCCACTAAAAGAGCATAACTAATTTTCGACCCAGTTAAAAAATCAATAATATCGTGAAACGCCGCATTATCTTCAGTCTTGTCTAAATTTGCTACCATATTGTGCTTTGAAACAGTGGGTCGATTCGCCATTGGTGATTATGTAAGCACAAATTGAAATTGAATAAGAATGAGAGAAAGATGGAAACGATGCTAATGTAATAATATGAGAGGGAAAATCGGAAAGTAGTTATTTATAGGAGAGATTTGAAAAATCACTGCCCAAAATAAAATAACCGTTAGCATTAATTACCCCTCAATATAACCGTTGGAACAGTACTTTAATACGACAAACAGTACTTTCCACGTATGCAGTACTTTCCTAAAGCAGTACTTACCAAGCAGTACTTTCAGGAAAAACAGTACTTTGCCAAATTCTTCCATAGAAACTAAGTATATACAAACATCCTCTCCTCAAGCAATACACAGGACTATACTAACACCTTATAGTCCTCCCCTCAAACATAGCTTAGTAGTTAATCATGCCAATACTCACCACCAAGTGATTGAATCTTGAAACATCCAAGCCTTTGGTGAGTAATCAGCTACGTTTGTCATCTGTGTGAACTTTAACAACATTAATGAGTCTGTGCTCATAACAATCTCTGATAAAGTGATGCCTAATCTGAATATGCTTGGTCTTGGAATGATAAAATGGATTCTTCACAATACAAATGGTACTCTCATTATCAATATTGATAGGAGTATTTTTGAAATTGAACCCATAGTCCAAGAGTTGATTCTGCATCCACAAAACTTGTCCACAACAGCTTGCAGCAGCTACATATTTAGCTTCAGTAGATGATGTTGCTGCAATTGTCTGCTTCTTGCATTGCCAGGAGACTAACCTTCTTCCAAGATATTGACATCCTCCAGTGGTGGATCTTCTATCATGAACAGCATCAGGTCTAATATGAACTCCATGAACCACATATTGTAAATCTTCTCCACTGTGCACAGGTTGATTTTCTTCTCTAACAGGTACATAGTTCATAGATGGAGTTAAAAACTCAAAGATCAAACATCCAATCAGGACCTTTACCTTTCTCATTGTCTTGATCTTCTAAAAACTCAACATGAAGACAATCTTGAACCTTCTTAGTAACTTTGTTGTATACTCTAAAGCCCTTACTTTAGTGCAATAACCCATAAGTATCCTTCTTCTGACTTGCCATCAAACTTCCCCAGATTATCAATAGTGTTTAAAATAGAGGGGCATCCAAAAGGTTTCATAAAGCGAATGTTGGGTTTAGTGCCCATCGCATTCATAGGTGTCTTCATCTGTGTTTTAGTGACTGAGACTCTGTTAAGTACATAACAAGCAGTACTTACAGCTTCTGCCCAGAACTTAATAGGTAGGTGAGAATCTGCTAACATTGTTCTTGCTGCTTCAATCAAAGTACTATTCTTCCTTTCTCGCAACACCATTCGTTGTGGTGTTCTTGCAATACTAAACTCCCTTTTTATGCCTTTGTTTGCACAAAATTCATCCATAAGTTTGTTCTTGAATTCAGTCCCATTGTCACATCTAATACCTCTAACCTTGAGTCTCAATTGGTTTTCAAGAGCAATAACCAGTGTCTGGATAGCATCAAAAGTATCATCTTTAAAACCCAAGAAAAATACCCAACTGAATCTACTACAATCATCTGTTACAACTAAGCAGTACTTTTTCTTGTTTAAACTTGCCACAGAAACAGGTCCAAACAAATCCATGTGTAACAGCTCCAAAGGTTCTCTAATTGTTCTCTCCTCAAGCTTCTTGCAGGAAGCTTTGTGTTGTTTACCCTTCTTGCATGCCAAGCATGATTGATCATTCTTGTAAGTCTTTGAAGGTAAACCTCTAACTAGATTGCCTTTCACCAGTTTGTTGATATTCTTGAAGTTAACATGACCCAATCTTCTATGCCATTGATGTGCCTCTTCAGATGTTGCTTTAGCCACCAAACATGTGGCTCTTTCATAGGAATGTAGACTCTTCATGTCTAAACTATACACATCATTTGTCCTTGGTACTCTAAGAACTACTAATTCATCATCAACAAGCTTAAAGTCAGAGGAAAGGATAAGACATTCGTTTCCTGAATAACACATGATGCTTTTTATCACAGATTTGGGATACTGACAATAGATTGAACTTTAACTCCTTTACATATCTAACATTCTCAAAATCTATAAGCCCTGCTTTGATAGTCCCTTTACCAATAATCTTTCCTCCATTGGGATCATTCCCAAATGCAACTCTTCCTCCACTAATCTTCCTAAAATCAGACAAGATCTCTTTGTCTCCTGTCATACTTCCAGAGCAACCACTATCCACAATAAGATGATCTTTAAGCTCCTCCTCTGGGTTGCCCTGCACATAAAGAAAAGAGTTAGAAACTTTTAGGAACCCAAGCCATTATTGACTTGTGTTCCCCTTGTGGAGTTACAAACTTAAATTCTTTGAGTATGTAATTACCACTATCTTTCAAATGATGATCCAGAATTATCTTTTGATCTTTAGCATGCGGTTTTTCAAAACTTTTCGGTTTTTCAACACAAATCTCTTTTTCTGTCATCCACAAAACATCTGATTCACTTTTGGTTGAAAGTATTGTCTCCCTCTGCAGTCCTTTCCCCTCTTAACCCATTCTGTTTTAACACTTGGTTCCTCTGATCTAAATCTCCTATGTGAATTTTAATACCTTCTAGGTTGATAGTGAGATCTCCTAGAATTTCTATACCGAGTATTGTGATCATACCTTGTTTTTGTCTGAGCAGTACTTTGAGAAAGTATCGGGCCAGAGTTAACAAGTACTTTGGAAAGTACTGTGAGATACTGAAGGTTTTGAAAAAGGTTTTCTCTGGTGTGGGTATCTATGATCCGATGAGAAATTTCTGTGATTGACCCTATTTGAATTATTCCAAACTGGTTTGTACTCTAGGTTTTCTGATTGGCGTCTTGTTCTTTGAAATTTTCTAAGGTATTTTGAGTGATGTTCGCAATCCTTAATTAGATGAGTAGGACTAAAACACAGAAAACACAGTTTCTGACCCATACTGTCAAAGTGACATCTTCTATGTCTATGCCCAAACTGATTTTGCCTTCTTGGTGAGTGATTAAACTTGTTTTGACCAAAATTATCCCAAAAAGATTTAGCAGTACTGTTTTGAAAAGGTTTTGAAGAAGGTACTGCTTGTGGAGCAGTACTTTGATTTAAAGGTACTGCTTGATTTTGAACATCATTTTCAACAGATTCTTTGGGTTTTTCAGACCTAGATTGAGCAACTAGCTTTTTCCTAAACTTTAGACTGTCTACTCCAAACGAGAAACATCCGCCTAAGGGGTTGATGAATGCCAGTGGGATGTGGAACAACATGATAATCATTAGCTTTCTTATATTCAGGAGGTGAGTCACTTATTGAATCATCATTACTAGATGTATCTACATAATTAATGAGTTCTTCATCACTAGTGGTTATATCCTCATACTCACCTTCATCCTGATTACTAGATTGGTTTTCTTCTATCTTACTAAGATCCATTCCAAAACCTAATCCAGTTTTAAGGTAGGCTCTTTTCTGTTTTTGAACATAAGAAACATGTGACAGACCAGCTTCACCCCAAGCAGCAAACTTAGCTAACATATCATCTCTTTCCTTAGTTAATTTCTCAATTTCAGCAATTTTACAGTTTAATTTCCATTTACTAAGTTTTAACTGTAACCTGTTGTGCATATTTTTCAGCCCAAGCTACTTCATTAGTTTCATGTGCTAAAATTTTGGCTTCCATAGATTCTAAGGTTATTTGATAACCTACTACTTCAGACCTAGCCTTAACACAATTATCTCTCTCAATCACATAACCGCTAAGTAATTTATGATAAAAATCATAGCAATTTGAGCATACCTCAGAGATAGGAGATTGATTTTGGTGAAGTAGCCACCAATGCTAGTTGAACAGATCATCTTCACTTTCCTTGTCACATCAAATCCTCCAAAGCCCATCAATCCAAACACATTTCAGGTTCTTCAGCAAAAACGCTCTCCAACCAATGCTTCTACTGAATCTTCTTCATTTCTTCCACTTGCTACCATGCAATAAGTTCTTGGTTCATCATCAAACTCTTCACTCGGTCAACTTCATAACCTCTTGAGCAACCAAAGCCTTTGTTTCAATAATGGGAATTTCCTTAAGCTCAAGTTTTGGCTTTTCGAGATGTCTGTTTGCTTGATACTTAGCAAACACGCACTCCTTGCAAAGTGACGGTCTTTTGACAATTGAAACATTCAATTTTAGATTTGTCAAAAGTTATGCCTTTTTTTGGTTTGAAATCAATGCTTTTGCCTGTCTTCTTCATGTACTTTTTGATTCTTGCATTGATCATAGCAACTTGCCACCCGATATCAATTTCTTCAAGTGCATCTTCTTCAATCTGTGCTAGATCTTCTTTATAAGTGACAAGGTAATAGCTTGTTGTGCAAAGAAAGAGCACATAACTTCATCTGAGGCCATAGTGGTAGTTGGTGGGGCTGATTGAACATATGAGGGGTGTATAGATAGCGATACTTTGAGAAACAGTACTTTGAGGAGGCGGTACTTTTGGAAGTCTTCTTTTAGATGATAGAAAAGCATCTTGTGAGACTTAGAACTTGTTTGACCACTCATCTCATGCTCATACACCTTAAGTTGATGATATAGATCATCAAAGTCCATGACATCAAAACCTTGTTGTCCTCTGATCATTGTAGCAATCACATGCCATGAAGATGGCAAACTTCTTAGAAACTTTAAATTAGCATCTTCAACCGATACTTCTACGCCTTGTATAGCTCCAACATGTTGAGAAGATTCGGAAACCTATCATATCTGACATCAAGACTCTCTCTTTTCTGGCTGAAAGTTTCAAGCTGTTGCTTTAGCAAATTTCGTGCATCTTTTAGAGGCTTCATTCCCTAAATCTGGTCTTGAGCGACCCGGAGAGTGCTTAGCATCTTTAGCATCATGAAATTTGAGAAGATGACCATCTGGAATGGCGGATAAGAGAATGTTGAGTGCCTTCTCTTGATTCCTTAAGGTTCTTTGCGGTAATCTTTGGTTTAGGTGCCTTTGGTTGTCCAGGAATATCAATGGGGTTACGCTACAACTTCATTCCCATTCACAATAACATTCCAAGAGCATGGTCTGTAATGGCAATGTCTTGCCTCATCTTCATGCACGAGAGATCATATTCTCCTTCTTGATTATTGGAATTACGGTGAGGTGATTGAGGGTGGTGGAGCAGCCGGTCGACATCTTGAATATTGTTGAAGTAGGGTTTCTTCCTAGTCAGAGTTCCACACAAGCTCACGATACCACTTGTTGGATCGATATACTTTAATCAAACTATCTAAACTAGCTTGTTAAGGTTTAATAACCTCGGATAAATCCTAAGTTATTAACAAAGAAACACTAAGCAATCTTTATTAAATGTGCGGAATTTACTTAACTAAGCTAAGAAGAATAACCTTTTATTATAAACTCTAAATCTGCTTATTATACATATACTCTAATACAACTCTAAGATAATCGAACTTTTCTCTAAAACACTAAATAACTTATGAATTCGTAAACTCTAAAACTCATAGACTCATAAGCAATCATACGTCTAATGCCAATATAGGAGTCCTTTTATAGGCTCAAGGATATCCTAGTCGGTTTACAATTGATAGCCTTGTACGACAAGTAATCTAAACATAGAATACAATACTTTCCATAAACGAATAACAATTCTTTAGTTCTTTGCAGTACTTTGACTTTTAGGTGCTGTACTTTGACTTTGTCTTTAGCAGTACTTTGACTCTTTGACTTTTCCGAGTACTTTCTTGACTTCTGTATTTTCATATCTTGATAAGGGTGAGCAAAGCGGACCGGCGGACGGCGGCGGGCCAGGCGAGCCGGCCGTTGGAAACCGCGGACCGGCGGACCGATATTGGTCGGTCAGCGGTCGGCTTTTTGGCAAAGTGGTCCTCGGTCGGTCGGTCCGGACCAAAGCGGCAATTTGGCCTAGTTGGACGGACCGACCACATTGGTCGGTCTCCGGTCTGGCACCGCCGAACTTCGGTTTTGGTCGGTCGGTCTTAGCGCGGTCGGTCCGATTTTCGACCCGTGCACACCCGTAATCTTCAGTACTTTCATGTCTTCAGCACTTTCATATCCCAACACCAGCTTAGAGTTCGAGAGGAGGATATCCCTAAGACGGCGTTTAGGACTCGTTATGGGCACTATGAATTCCAAGTGATGTCGTTTGGTTTGACCAACGCGCCAACGGTTTTCATGGATCTCATGAATCGAGTATGTAAACCATATTGTTGGGTTTTAGGTTCCTTGCATCAAGAATTACTTTAAGTACTGGAACCACAGACATGCTTGATAGAACCCGCAGTTGAGAAAGAGTGTAACCACGGATGAAGATAACCCATGCTAGTAGTAATGTGTAACCACGGATGATATATTGTAACTACTGCTAGTGTTTTGTATAGTCGGTTAGTTTATTGTATTAGATAAATATTGAAAAGATATTTATCTTGTAGGTTACGTATTGTATAATGTATAGGACTCCTTGGCTTATAAAAGGAGGTCCTAGGTTAGATTAGTAGGACGTAAGTCTTATATCTAAAGTCGATACACTTCAAGGTTGCAAAACCCTAATACTATAAGAGTATTGGTATTAATAAATAATATTGAGGTGTTGAATGTTAACTATTCTTCTTCTTAAGGTTAAGTGTTAAATTCCGCATAATACTTAATAAGTTGTTATTCTAAGTCGGTTTCTATATTAGATCGTTTGCTCAACTGGGATCAACAAGTGGTATCAGAGCTTGTGATCTAAGAAACGTAATCAAGAAGAAGTCTGTTAAGCTCTATTCTAAGATAAGATGTGCGTGAAACTCACATGGTGACGCTTCAAGGTACCCATGCTCAAGCATGGTGAGTATCAAATCTGGAGAATGCGAATGAGGCAATACATTAGCATGATTGACTATGCTCTCATGGGATGTTGTTGAAAAGGGAGACACTTTCTTAGAAGAGGGTAAGGATGGCAAAGAGATATCTATTGTTAGTGAACCTGATAAAGCTAAAAGGAAAATGGAGATCAAAGCTCACAATATTCTCTCCATGGGAATACCCAATGATTATGCTTTGGATTTTGAACAATATGAATGCTAAAGAGTTCTTGGATGCTCTTGAGACAAGGTTTCTTTGGCAATGAAGCTACTAAGAAGTCTAGGATGAATATGCTCAAGCATCAATTTGAAACCTTCCTTTGCTCTCAGTGGAGAAAAGATTGATGGCACATACAATAGACTAAAAACTTATCACCAAGCAAGTCTGTAGATTATAAGGTTCTTCAAGAAGATATTAATTTGAAGTTCATTAGGAGTCTATCGATGCAATGGGCTATTCATACAATTGTGTGGAGGAATAAGGAGGATTTTCCTAAGATGACTCTGGATAATCTCTTTAACAACTTGAAGGTTTATGAGTCTGAGAATAACTTTGCTAATGCCTCTTCTACTAATCAAAACATTGCTTTTGTATCCACTAATCACAAGAGCCCACAAGATGTATCCACTACCGCCTATGGTATATCCGGGCTATTGCAAACAATACCCTTGTTAGTGATAATGTCGATGATGGTGCAATTTGTGCCTTTTCGGCTGATTTAACTACGGTGTTGTTCTTAATCAAGACTTAGATCAAATTGATCGATGATCTTGAAGATTAATCTTCAATGGCAAATGGCAATGTTGACTCTACAAGCAAGGAAGTTTTAGAAGGGCTGGAGACGGGTTAAGTATGATGGTCAAAGGAGATTTGGATTGACAAGAGCAAGATGGAGTGCTTTAATTGCAAGAAGAAGGGTCACTTTGCTAGGGAATGTCGAGCTCCTAAGAGAATTGAAGGCACTAAGATACGAGAAGAGCTGCTTCTTGACTTTGGTTGCTCAAGATGGGCTTGGAGATTATGATGGGTGATCAAATTGAAGAAGGTCCAAATGCAACTTTTCTTGCTAGTGAAGCTTCAAAAGAGCATAACTTTGCTCTTATAGCCTATGCTTCATCTTACGGTTCAGATTACGAGGTATCTAATGATTCTAAATCATCTACTTGTTCTTTTAAATCATGTTATGATAACTTAGAATCTCAAAAAGCTATCACTGAGAGTATGAGGAAAGAAGTAGAAAGATTGACTCTAGATAACTTAGGTTATAGAGTTGGTCTAGAGGGTGTGGAAGAGAAGCTAAAATTCTGTATCAAATGTGAGTTTGAGTATGTAGAAAAGATCAATATACTAGGTGTTGAAATTGATCTTAAAGATAGAGAGATTAAAATGCTTAAAGAGAAACTTGAACTAGCAGAGAGTGAAAAACAAAAGGCTCTAGATGAAAAAGAAAAACATGTTGTTAGGGTAGCTAAAACACAATTTGCGATACGGTTCATCAATCTATAGAGAGTCATCTAATGAAAAGGGTTCAGGATAGGATACAACAATAACCACCACTCTTATGCAACATGCACCACACGCTAAAGAACTGTCATTTAGTAGTGAATTCAGCTTTAACAAACCCGTAGAAGGATTAAGTAAACACGAAACACCTAAGATAAGTTACGATAAGTCATCGATGCTCCCAAATTGAAGATTGGGAATCGGTTCGAGGAAAGATAGTATTGAATCAACTAAGTCTACGAGATAGAAAAAGTTAAGAATGTTGATTCTCGACAAGTCAACCTTGTACCTAGATTTGGAGCTAAAATTACCAAGAAAGTAGTAGTAGAGTGGATACCTAGGGAGCAGATGAAACTATATACACCTAGGGGTAATCAAAGAAGCTTAAATGGTCTAATTTCTATGATTAGGTGATGAGTTTCAATGTGTTAAAAAGTCTTGTTTTATATGTGGTAGTTTTGAGCACTTACAGAGAGAATTGTAATAAAAGCAGGACCACAAATTTGGAATCATTGGAGGAGGGTAAATCACCAAAACTTTTCAAAGAAAACAAACCCTCATCCTAACAAAAACATGATTCCTAAAGCAGTGTTAATGAGGAATGGGAATACAAAATCAATTGTCACTGCTTCTTCTAAATGGGTTCCAACCCTTTGCTAAGCAAAGTGTAAACACGGCTAAGCAAAATCAAACCATTGATAAGCCAAAAATCACCACAGATAACAAAGAAGTTTTAAAAATTCCAAAGGTGATAAGCGATACAGTGGTTGGGAATCATTTTATCTTTGTTAAGGCCTCACTAGTTGGCAATGGAAACCTAAGACCAAGGTTTTACATCATGTCAACTGTGCATCAATGGACCTAAAGAAATTTGATTATATTGATGCAGCGGTAGACCCAAGTCATATATGGCTTGGGTCCACAAAAGGAACTAACTTGTTTAATTTCATGTGCGGGGCAATCTACAAGATGAGCTAAAAGACAAAGGAGTTTTTGATAGTGGTTGCTCTGGGCACATGACTTGGGATGGGAGCAACATGGAAGATTTTGAAGCTTTTGATGGAGGCTATGTGGCTTTTGGCAATGATCCAAAGGGAGGAAAGATACTTGGAAGAGGCACAATCAGAGCAGGAAATTTGGACTTTGAAAAAGTCTACTTGGTGAGGACTTAAGTACAATTTATTAGTGTTTCTCAAATGTGTGATAAGAAAAAGCTGGGTACTTTTGGGTGAAACTGAGTGTGTGGTGTTATCTCGAGTTTAAGATGCACGATGAGAAGTTTATACAACTTAGGGTACCTAGGAAGGAAAATATATATTGTTTTGATCTTAAAGATGTAATTCCTAATAGGTCCTTAACTTGTTTATTTGCTAAAGCATCCGTGGATGAGTCTAAGTTATGGCATAGAAGATTAGGTCACCTCAATTACAAAACAATCAATAAAGTGGTTAAAGGGAACTTAGTGAGAGGGTTACCTTCTAAGGTTTTGAGTGTAAGGAACGTGTGTGGCTTGTCGAGAAAGGAAAAACAACATAGAGCTTCTTGTAAGTCCAAAGCGTAAACACCATTTCACAACCTTGTTTATGCTTCATATGGACTTATTTGGACCTACTTTTGTCAAGTTTGAACCATAAGCGATTATTGCCTAGTTATCACGATGATTATAGTAGATTTTCTTGGGTTTACTTTTTGGTACGCTAAGAGTGAAACTAGTGAAGTTCTCAAGCGTTTCATTATTAAGATAGAAAATCTAGTGAATCATAAAGTCAAGATAATCAGATGTGATAATGGGCGAGTTTAAGAATCTTTGTGATGAATCAGTTTTGTGTAGATAAAGGTATAGAAAGACAGTTTAGTGTTGCTAGAACACCACAACAAAATGGTGTAGGTGAAAGGAAAAATAGAACACTAATTGAGGCGCTAGGACTATGTTTTGCAGATCTAAGTTACCAACTACCTTTGGGTTTTGAAATTTGTAGGCCTTTGCATGTTATGTGAGAATAGGAGTAAGGTAGTAAAGCCTCATAACAAGACCCCATGAGTCATTTATGATAGGAAGCCAATGATTGCATTTCTAAAACCTTTTGGATGTCCCTTTACTATCTTGAATACTATAGACTACCTAGGCAAGTTTCAAGAAAAGTCGATGATGGATACTTTTTAGGCTATTCATCTAATAGTAAAGCCTTTAGAGTATACAATAGGAGGACTAGAATTGTTGAAGAGAATTTACATGTTCAATTCAGTGAAAAGACTCCCAGTGTTGAGACCAAAGGACGGGGCGTTTTAACATTGATATGCAACCAAATCTATGAATTATGAGCCTATCATTGCAGGAACTTCCACTAATGTTGATGCTGGTACTCAAAAGAATTCTGGTGAAGAAGCAATTTCTAAGGAAGCTGATTCTCCTTAGGAGTTCTATTTGTTTGAAAAGTGGAAAGCTAGTTCTGTCTCACCCATCATTAATAAGCAAGGTCCTCTTGATGATGATGTTTTGAATACTGGAGGCAATAGTGCTCATCATCAAGATAAGGATGAGTTATTGCAAGATAATCGGTGTTGGTAGAGAAATTGAAAAGAAGAAAAGCGGTCTGCAAACACGGATAAGCCAAACATAAGCACGGATAGAGTTAATACAACCACTGCTAAGCCAACAACTACTACCCTTTGTCATTACAAGTGAAATCGGTACGTAAGTATGATAGTAGTACTTTCTTTGGACCACATGAAAAGCCATTACATCTTTGAGGAGTATCCACATGATCCGATATGCACTTTGATTGAAATTGATACTCCTACCGATGATGAAGACATGGATGATTTCTTCAATGCTGATTTAACTAATTTGGAACATGTCATTCATGAAAGTTCTGTTACCTCCACAAGGATACACAAGATTCATCCCAAGGAACAAATACTTAGAAATTTGAATACTCGGTTCAAACAAGCAAGGTTAAGAATACAGAACCCTTTCCTGAACATGGGTTCTTTGCAAGATCTCTTCACAAAAGAAACAGTCATAAAGATTTGCAAAATTGCGCTTGTTTTACGTCTCAAAAGGCCAAAGAGAGTTGAAGAAGCATTATCTGAAGAAGGATGGGTAGAATCAATGCAAGAGGAGCTTCTTCAGTTCAAACTACAAGAGGTTTGGACATTGGTAGACCTTCCTAATGGTAAGAGGGCAATTGGGACAAAATGGGTGTTGAAACAAAGGGATGAAAGAGGTATTGTTGTGAGGAACAAGTCAAGGTTGGTTGCTCAAGGATACACAAGCGAAGGCTTGGATTATGATGAAGTGTTTGCTCAGTTGCAAGAATTGAGGCTATTAGATTGTTTTTAGCTTATGCTTCATTCAAGAATTTTGTTGTGTATCGGATGGATGTTAAAAGTGCATTTTTGTATGGCACAATTGATGAGGAGGTTTATGTTTATTAACCTCCTGGTTTTGATCCCGATCATCTTGACAAGGTCTACGGAGGTGAGGAAGGCTATGTATGGTTTGCATCAAGCTCCTAGGGCATGGTATGAGTGCCCACTTATTTGATGGACAATGGGTTTAAAGAGGGGACGATTGATAAAAATTTGTTCATAAGGAAGCACAAAGATGATTTTTTGGTTAGGGTTTATGTAGATGACATCATCTTTGGCTCAACCAATAAAGAGCTATGCAAAGATTTTGAGAAGCCTATGCATGATAAGTTTCAGATGAGTTCTATGGGAGAACTCACTTTCTTGGGACTACGGGTTCAACAAAGGGTGATGGTATCTTCATTAGTCAAGACAAGTATGTAGCAGATGTTTTGAAGAAGTTTGGGTTTGAGGATGTGAAAAGTGCTAGTACACCAATGGAGACTCGAAACCCTTGCTACGATGATGGAAGTACGAGTTGATCGAGTTGTACAGGTCTATGATTGGATCTTTGATGTATCTCACTGCATCTAGGCGGATATAATGTACTTAGTATGTGTGTGTGCAAGATTTCAAGTCACACCTAATTCATCACACATGAATGCTATTAAGAGAATTTTTAGGTATCTTAAGGGTCATCCTAAATTGGGCCTTTGGTACTCAAAGGATTCTCCTTTTGATTTGGTGGCCTACACGGATAGTGACTATCTTTGGTGCTAGTTTGGATAGGAAGTCTACAAGCGGAGGATGTCGATTTTGGGAAGCGAGACTTATTTCATGGCGGTGTAAAAGCAAACTATTGTGGCAAATTCTACAAGCTGAATTTGAATATGTGGCTGCTGCTAGTTCTTTGTGGTCAAGTTCTATGGATTGAGAATCAATTCTTTGGACTTTGGGTACAATTTTATGCATACTAAGATTTACATTGATAATAACAGTATGCATCATTAAAAATTCTGTTTTACATTCTAGAACTAAACATATTGAGATAAGACATCATTTTATTAGAGATTGTAATGAGAAAAGGTTGATTCAAATGGTAAAAATCCATCTTGATTTCAATGTTGCTGATCTTCTCACCAAAGCTTTTGATGTGGGGAGGTTTCAATATCTTGTTGTTAGTATTGGAATGATTAATCTCTAAATTCTCAAATTGTTTTGTACCGGTTTGTATATGTCTTGCTGCTTGTTATTATGTCATCTTAGTTTTGCTATTTTTGTTTCTAACCTCGATAGTTTGTTTCTAACCCTCATAGTTTGGTTCAAACCATTAGTTGTTGTTTTTTTCACTAACCATTTTGCGATTACTAGAATGATCATTATAGAAGTAAAAGAAATAGTGATGCAAAGTGTTCATTCATTCATTTGAGAAGCGACTACGACTACGAGTACAATCAACATCAAATGCAACTACAAGAAACGAGCTATTCATGATCTACTAATCCTAATCTAGTTCATATCATCTATTCCAACATCTAACGGTATTTGGATATGCATGATCGCATCTTTCACACTAGATCTTTGGATATGCGTTAGTGAAGCTTGCATAACCACCATTCCTTCTATCTCAATGGTCGGAGATGCATGACTATTATGACGAGGATGCTAAGGATCAAAATGGAAAGGATGGATTGATGAAAACTTTGATGATGACGATGGATGAAGCGGTAGATATCATATATCAATTTTCCACGCTGTGTGAAGACCGCACCATTTTACTATCGAACCACCTCTGTTTTTGGAAGTGGTGGGTTTCTTGTTGCTGGTTTGGGATGAGATGAAGGT
Organism: Chrysanthemum makinoi; assembly: GCA_910596185.1. Classification (NCBI taxonomy): domain Eukaryota; kingdom Viridiplantae; phylum Streptophyta; class Magnoliopsida; order Asterales; family Asteraceae; genus Chrysanthemum; species Chrysanthemum makinoi. The sequence continues at coordinate 42,673,937 of OU343225.1, read as the reverse complement.
TGGGAGTAAGAAGATCTCTTCTTTGAGGAATCATCGAGAGTCCTCGATGCATTACTTGGATTCACCACACTATCATCTTCGGATGATGGAAGAAATGGAGATTTTCGGTCTTGTTTCTTGTGGAGGTAGAAGCGCAATGGGTTACCTTCTTCACTTGATGATGAAGATGACGATGAGGATGAGGAGGATGTTAGATTGACTATTTCTGGTTTATTCCAACTAGGGTTCCACATTGTGATTGTAGTGGATTGGAGATTTTGAAGAACTTAGGGTTTTGATATTGATTGGTGTGTGCGTTATGAAAGATTTGGGTTCTTTTTATAAGTGGGGTTTAGGGTTATGGAAGTAAATACAGGCGAGGTTTAATGTGGTTGAGGTTAATGAGTTTTTGGGAGTTGGACTAATATTAGTTCTAGAAGTTGACCATATTGACTTACTTGTTCAAACCACGGATAGGTCTTTTGGTACCACTTTTAGCTCTTCCTAACCACTGACAACAATAACCTTTTACTCTGTGTTGGTTTTGTGTTTTTGTTCTATCGATATGAAGGTTTTTGGTGCATAAGGAGCTGATTTACTTGCTATATCTCTTGGTCATTTGGAAGAAGTGATCTCATGTATCTGCTGATAGTCTGTTGTAACCACGGATAGTATTATGAAACCGCGGATAGCATGGAGTCTTGTTTTGGATAGTACAGGGGCTGTTTGGTAACATTGGCAAATCTATATCACTCTCCCCAAATCACGGATGGATCATTTATTTGATTCTCAAACCACTTTCAATTGGCGCTCAACCTTAACCCTAATCACTTTCTTTGCATAATTCACCAACTCACATCATTATTTTCTTTAATCAAAATGGCAATATTCCACTTCACATAACCTAGTTGCTATTCTCACCAAGAATGCTCGTTGGAAGGGTTTCATCAAATGATTGATTTCTTAGTTCACAGTCCATTCATTATGCTTTAAGCTGTTACACCCACTATTCTTAAAGCCTATATACATCGGTTAGGAAGAATGCTACACTTGCAATGGTTGATGGTGTGGAGATGTTTCGGATTCGAGGTGGATGAGCATGTTATTTCATTCTTGAGGATATCATTAGAGGTTTTGCGGCTTGATGATCTTGATGGGGTTGACAATCTTTCAGATGTTGAGATTGTTCTTTGGTTTAGAGAGATTAGGGTATACACATAGAGGTGAAAAGGTACAATTTTTTAAGAGCTTCTTTTCACAACAATGGAAGTTTTTGATTCACACCTTGTTGATGTGTATGAGTAACAAGACCACAGGTTTTAATGAATTTCCTTCAAAAATTTACTCGCTATTATTTGTTTATCTGAGAGAAGGAAGTTTAATTGGTCTAGGATGATTTATGAGGGGTTAGTACAAAACATTAGGAAGAAGGGTAAATACTATTTGTATCCTAGGTTTGTTCAACTGATTGTAGCACATCAAATTGTTAATCCTATTGAACATTCTAGAGAGTATGAAGTACATCATATGCTTCCTAAGGTTTTTGCATATATGAGGAATCAGCCTGAGAATGTACAAATTAGAGATGTTCCTTTATTTCCTCACATGCTTATTTTGCCTACTGCTCCTGATTTTGATGAAGGTCTTGAAACTCAACTGATTGTCACTGAAAGTCCACCTCCAACCACGATACATCTCAAATCACTCATAGTACACCTATTGTATGGACTAGGAAAAGAAGGGCACTAAGCTTCCTCAGGCTAGTGCTAGTGGTGTTGCTCATGAGGCTTGTCACGGTGATGAAGGTGACATGATTGGAAGGGCTTCCCTCTTGATACATGCTTAGATCTTGATGGGATAGTGGAAACATTAATAAGACCCAACCATTGGCAACTCCTAATTTGGAGAGTTCCTTGGAACTAAACACAGGTGGAGGAATCCCTAGCCACTTGGCTATCAGAGTGCATAGATGTTGAGGCTGGTGCGATGCTATGTTTTCTATATCCAAAGATTCACCTCTCGGGCGGTTAACACAGCTTCGAAGTGATGAGGATAGGTTGGAACACGAACATGAATTGGCGGCCGAGTTTGTACATACGACTTTTCAATGAACCACCTCTCGGACCAGTTCACACGGTCGAAGTGGGAGGATATTCTTGAACGCTTAAATGAATTGACGGCCAAATGTACCAAGATGGAGGAGACGATCTCTAATCTCAAGGAATTGGTTGGGTTTCATGAAAAGGATATCGCTTGAAGCCTGAGTTTTGGTTTTGGAGAAGATAAAAAGGCCGGGCTTCTTTGCTTTGAAGCTAAGGAAGAAGACGTTGAACTCCCTCCGACTACGCATGGAGGATGTATCCAAGCAGGGAGGAGTGAAGGCAAGAATTCAGAGGAGGATGATCATGTATCTATGGAAGAAGATGTTGATAGTGGAGATCAAACATTTGTGGTATCTGATAAAGATGGGAATGATGCAGTTCTTGAAAATGTGAAGAATGTTGTAGAAGATGTATCGAACACAAACACGGATGGTATGTATGCGACCACGGTTGTACTTCTAACCTCTGACCGTGACGCTTGTAAGTGGAACGTAAGGGTGAGCAACGGACCGGCGGACGGACCGACCGAAGGACCGACCGGACGACGCGACCGAGACGGACCGACCACATTGGTCCGTCCGCGGTCTCCGCTTTTGGCAAATTGTCCTCGGTCGGTCGGTCGGACAAAACCGCAATTGCTTGTTGGACCGGCCACCAAGGACCGACCGGACGACGACCGAACGGACCGACAACATTGGTCCGGTCTCGGTCTTGGCTTCGCCGAACTTCGGTTTTGGTCGGTCGGTCTTGGCGGTCCGTCCGTTTTCCGACGTGCACACCCACCGACATAGCAACTATAAACACTACAACTATACCCGGCAATCATACCCACGCTATATAACCACTTCCAATGTTGTAACAACTCTCTCTATATTACCATCTAAGCCTAAAGAAATAGAGAAAGAAGCTGCAAGTACATTGATTAATCTGAGCAAAACATCATCTATTTCTACACCCATCATTGCACTTGCTTTATCTGTTCAAACTACGCAACTAAACCCAAATCAGGAGGAAAAACTTTAGTTATTGGTGAACCGAAGAAGAAGGTGATTCAATCTGATGGAAAGGGTAAAGGTATTGCGATTACGAGTTGAAGTTTAAAACTAGAGCAGAACAAAAACTGATGACGAGTTTGTAAAGAATATGGTTCTTTGAAGAAAAAGCTTTAGAAGCGAAGAAGAGGAAGCTAGTCAGAGAATGCTAGCTATTTGGTATGAATCTCAAAACTTTCTTCAAGCTTCTCAACAAATTCTTGATGAGTTTACTGCACAAGAATGGACACTGCTGGATGATGAGGAGAAAGCTAGATTGATGAATGAATGGGCAAGGAAGGTTAGCAAAACAAAGAAACAGGTTATAAGAAAGAAACCTCCTACTATGGCTCAGATGAGGAATGTATTGATGAAAATTATTAAGAATTCAGGCATTTATGTTTCTGATAATCTTAGTAAATGTTCATATGAAAGAATTTTGGAAATCTATGAGAGATGTATGAGGATTAATGTAGATGATTTCTGTCAATGAATTAGAAGGAAGAAGAGTGGATAAAGGAGCATGATGAGTGGATGCTAAGTAAAAAGAAGAAAATCGAGATTCAAGAAACATCTGATTCTAAAAGATTAAAAGAAGCTGTAGATGTTAATCAAATTGTTTCTTATGAGTTTAAGCTTAATGATGAAAGTGAAGGAGTTTGGAAAATTCAAAGACTCAACAATGAAGTTTATGAGTATAATAAAATTTCACAAATGCTTCATATATTTGAAAGGGATGATTTGATGGATCTCTGGAGACTTTACAAGAACAAGTTTGGTGAAATGCATCCAATGATAATCATGAGAGACTGGTTTATTATAATTTGAAGATTTTATTTGAACCAACTCATGATGAACCTGAATGGAAAGGACTCTCTATGGTAATGGTTGTAACAAGATGGTTTTATATCAAACTTGTGGAGTTCATGTTTTAACTATTTATGGAAAAATTATTCACATGCTTGTAGAAGGTGAATATCCTCAGTTGAATAAGTATCCGAAAATTGTTGAGATGTTGAAACACGGTATTATCAAGATGTTTGTTACCCTATGATGGTCAAGCCTATGATTTGTTGAAGAAATATGAGACAATTCTTAAATCTCATAAGTGTTTGGCTACATCCTCCATTTAGATGTTTTGAGCTTAAAGGAAACTTGAGAATTGAATGTATCAAGTTTAGGGGAGGATTGTTGGGTTTTAGGTTCCTTGAATCAAGAATTACTTTAAAATCTGGAACCACGGACGGGCTTGATAGAACCACGGACAGAAGAGTGTAACCACGGATGAAGATAACCGCTGCTAGTAGTAATGTGTAACCACGGATGATATATTGTAACTTCTGCTAGTGTTTTGTATAGTCGGTTAGTTTATTGTTTTAGATAAATATGGAAAAGATATCTATCTTGTAGGTTACGTATTGTATAATGTATAGGACTCCTTGGCTTATAAAAGGAGGTCCTAGGTTAGATTAGTAGGACGTAAGTCTTATATCTAAAGTCGATACACTTCAAGGTTGCAAAACCCTAATACTGTAAGAGTATTCGTATTAATAAATAATATTGAGGTGTTGAATATTAACTGTTCTTCTTCTTAAGGTTAAGTGTTAAATTCCGCATAATACTTAATAAGTTGTTATTCTAAGTCAGTTTCTATATTAGATCGTTTGCTCAACTGGGATCAACACATATCTAGATAAGTTTATGATAGTATTCATAGACAACATCTTGATCTACTCCAGGAGTAGAGAGGAGCACGAAGAGCATTTGAGGCTCATTTTAGAATTGTTGCGAGAAGAAGGTCGTATGCCAAGTTCTCTAAGTGTGAATTATGGATTCGTCCATGCAATTCTTAGGTCCGTGATAGATAGTTGAGGTTCATGTTGACCCAACCAAGATTGAGGCCATTAAGGAATGGGACCCCTAGGAACCCATCGGATGTCCGATTTCTAGGTTTAGTAGGCTATTACGGAGGTTCATTGAGGATTCTCCAAAATAGCTAAGTTCGATAAACCGACAGAGGGCGTTAAGTATGAATGGGGAGAAAAGGAAGAAGAAGCATTTCAACTTTTGAAGGAGAAGTTGTGTAGTGTGCCCATCCTAGCTTTGCCTGAAGGAAGCGAAGACTTTGTCATGTACTGCGACGCTTCGCATAAAGGCTTAGGTGCTATTTTGATGCAACGGGATAAGGTGATAGCTTATGCCTCCCAACAACTTAAGAAGCATGAGAAAAACTACACCACCCATGATCTTGAGTTAGGTGTTGTAGTGTTTGCTCTTAGAATGTGGAGACATTATCTGTATGGAACCAAGTGTGTTGTGTTTACTGACCATAAGAGCTTGAAGCATATCTTAGATCAGAAGGAGTTGAATATGAGACGGCGTCGTTGGTTAGAGTTGCTCGATGATTATGACCGTGAGATTCGTTATCATCCTAGTAAGGCCAATGTTGTTTAATGCACTTAGTCATAAGGAGAACATTCCACCATTACTCGTTCGATCCCTAGGAATGACCATTAGCTCTACCATCTCAAATCTTAGCCGCCCAGGCTGCGGCATTGACTGAAGAGAACCGTCCTTATGAGAATCTGCATGGAATGGTAGAAAGTGAAAACGGCTTCTTGAAGCGTTCGACGAACCTTATGCTTCAAAGACAGAAGGTGGATACCATTTCATGGTGGAATCCGTGAGTTGATTATGCACGAGTCGCATAAATCAAAATAATCTATTCATCGGGCCGATAAGATGTATCGGACTTGAAGAAACTCTCTGGTGGCCTAACATGAAAGAGCCATAGCTCGGTATGTCGGTTGGTGCTTGACTTGTTCTAAAGTAAAGGCGAACACCGAAAACCCTCGGGACTTAGTTCAACCCGAACTCCCGGAATGGAAATGGGAGTGAATAACCATGGACTTTATCACCAAATTACCAAACGACTAGCGGCAATGACGCTATTTGGGTAATCGTAGATCGTTTAACTAAATCTGCTCACTTCTTAGCCATTAGCGAGGTCGATAGTCTCGACAAGCTCGCTTCGGTACACATTAAGGAGATAGTATCGTCATGGAGTACGGTATTTATCATTTCGTCGAGATAGCCGTTTTATATCCACTTTTGGAGATCCTTACAGTCGACCTTAGGAACAAACACGGATATGAGCACGCATATCATCCTCAAACCGATGGTCGAGGCGAGAACCATTCGGACCTTAGAGGATATGCTTAGAGCCTGTGTCATTGATTTTGGCAAAGGCTGGGAGAGACATCTCCCTTTGGACGAATTCTCCTACAACAATAGTTATCATTCTAGCATTAAGGCCGCTCCATTTGAGGCACTGTATGGCCGAAAATGTCGTTTTCCTCTTTGTTGGGCTGAAGTTGGCGAGAGTCAATACCGGTCTCGAACTCGTCCTAGAAACCACTGAGAAGATAGTTCAGATTCTTAACCGTTTGCAAACCACTCGTGCTAGACAAAAGAGTTGTGCCGATAGAAGACGTAAACCTTTAGAATTTCAGGTTGGAGATCATGTTATGTTAAAGATTTCTCCTTGGAAAGGAGTGATTCTTTTTGGAAAGCGTGGAAAACTCAATCCCCGATATATTGGTCCCTTTCTAATCCTGGAAAGAATCGGACCAGTAGCTTACCGCCTTGAGCTACCATGGAATTGGCGGTGTACAATGTCTTTCATGTTAGTAATCTTAAGAAGTGTCTTTCGGAGGAAAACTTAGTTGTGCCTTTAAGAGATATCCGTATTGATGAGAAATTTAATTTCGCTGAGGAATCGATTGAGATCATGGATCGTGAGATTAAACGGCTGAAGCATAGCCGTATTCCAATTATCAAAGTTCGTTGGAACTCCCGACATGGACCGGAGTTCACTTGGGAACGTGAGGATGTATTACCCTAAACTCTTCATGACATCAAGCAACTCGGAGTGAAACCCGGGACGGGTTTCTTCTGAGGCTGGGAGGCTGTGACAACTGGCAATTTAAGGAGTCTATTTTAGGTAACCGCATTACGTTAAACTAAACCGAGCTTTTTCCTTTATCACTATTTTTATCGACCATGACTTGATTTGATATCGTTTTTTGGTTTTTATGATTTATTTTATTATTGGATGAGTTATCGTGTGAGTTTTAACTCTTTTTGATAGGCACTATTCGATTCGGCACAATAAAAGCCTAAAACAAGAAATAACGTAACTTTTAGACCGTAACTCGAAAATTGGCAAATAAATAGTCAAAACTCGTGAAAAAACATAAATAAACATAATAGAAAGTCGAATTAACGTCGTGGGACACTCGTAGGACAATATATGAACTCGGGAATGGGTAAATGGGATAGTTTACGAAAAATTCGACTTGCCCCTCTAAAACCCCATGGCGCCACCCCTCCTCCCATTTTATTTATTTTGAGGTCCCTCCTTCCCAACTATAAATAACCCCCTCATACCTCATAACTCTCTTTTACTTCTCTCTCTAAAACACACACACACCATTCTCTCTCACGACTTTCTCTCTCTACAAACGCTAACCCTAAAATAAACCCTAGCCTCCCCTTATAAAATCCGTCCACTTCCGGCCATTTTTCGGCCAACTTCCGGCGAGTGAACATACACCTCGACCACCATTTTGCAGATCTCTCTTTCCTCTTTCCATCCATATATAAATTTCTCACAAAAGTCTACATTAACACCTCCAAATCTTATAAATAAGATTCGTGATTCTAGGGTGTTCATTAAATCTTGTAGATCGGGTTGTAAAAAGGTAAATGGAACATGGGTCAAGCTTGTTTTGGCCATAGAAAGCCACGTATGGGTCATATATGACTCGTACATGGTTTGATTTTTAGGACTTTTGGTTTAAACATGGGATTAAAACTAATTTACACTTAAATAAACATGTAGCTAGTGATTTGGTATCATGTGGTGTATCATATTGTTGGGTTTTTGCATTTTAGGTCATGTCTCATGTTCTTGATTTGGATTAGTTGATGGGTCTGATGTTTGGATGATCATTGGAGGTTGATTGATTGTGTTTGGTTGTAGTAGAAGCCTTTTGGTAGCATTTGGGAGTGTTTGTTGAGGCGTACGAGCCACCAAACCCACGTATGGGTTGTGGTTGGTGGCGGACGTGACCCTCATGGACCAAGGGTCCAGGTCGGGTTGTTGTGGTAGCTTGTTGGTTGATATTGTTGGTGTTTGGATGAGACGCGTGGAGCCGAAAAGCTTCTAGAGCTTGTTTGGTTCACGTGGTCTTAATCGTGTCCGTGTCATGACCATTAGGGTCATAACATTGGTTTCGGGTATATTTGGTTGGTTGATTGGTTGATGAGATTGAATTGCGCTATTATGACTTTTATTTGGACTTATTATATAAATTGTCAACTTTGAGCAACGTCGGTGTTACTTTGACTTTTTAGTCAATAGTTGACCCCGACAACGCCGTAACATGGACTTTAGTATAGTATGGACTATTGATTGATTAAAAGCAGAGAAGTCATGACTCATGCTTGTGGACTCGAAACGAATAACGATATGAAACTAATATTGAAATTGATGAAATATATATATATGAGAATGCTAATAAACTATGAAACATAAATAATAAAAAGGCTTTTATACCAAAAATATCGATAACAAGACTTGTCTTGTTATTTACTATTTTAAATGGGAACTAACGACTAAAAATGGAAAGGTTTTCTAATTAATGAATACTCCCTCCGTCCCACATTAATTGTCCTATTTTGACTTTTGCAGTATTTCTTTGTCAACTTTGACCTTAAGTATTTTTGTTTGTATTATATAATATTTGATGAAAATTATATCAAAGAAAAATACATTTAAAACTTAATCCATTCATATATTTTGCATCAAGTATTATATAACACAAAAAGATATAGTTAAAGTCAAAGTTAGAAAAGAAAGACTTTGAAAAGTCAAATAGGACAATTAATATGGGACGGAGGGAGTATTTAACGTTTCGAGTGCACGTTTATCGAAATATGCCAATTATGAGCATTTAATACTAGTTTCAAGTATTTAAATTGTTTATGTTGTGTGCATGGGTTACGGATGACCTAACAGCGGACTTATTAGGTTGACGAATCTAATAAGAGACCGCTAGGTACGTAGGATAACGTTATTAATGGGTGAATTATCCTTATGAATCGTTAGGATGCGACCGGTTTATGGGATAATAAGCGACACAAATAAATAATTGAGTTTATCGAATTGACGAATTCGATAAGGTCTACCATTTATTCAGAAACTTATTGGACTATGGAGCTTATCGCTTAGATGTCTCATTGTGTTGCATTGAGTCACATAGTGGTTGTTTGAGTGCATTCATAATATCATATTGAGTCGATACACCCACACGAGGATACCAAATGCTAGGACTAAACGGTGAAACAAGACATTTTTGGAAATAAAGAAAAGGAATACATTGGGGTAGATAACGTTGATTTTGGGAAATATATATTAAAATTGGTTTACATTAATAGGTTGTGCCAAGTAGATAATTGTTGTGCCGTGATTAGCTGTTATCTTCTGCTAGTGATTATTTGTGCGTTGCTTGCTTGAGGTGAGTTTCATAGCCCCACTTTTATCTATGTTTTTAACTAAATTGGGGTGAGAATCATGCAATTATTTTTGGACCTTCTAAACTATTTTGATTTGCTTGCTTGACTGATTAGATAGATATGTGGTAGTTGTTTCCTTAGTCTAGGGTAGCAATCCTAATTGCTATACCACTTGCCTAGCTAAGTATAGACTTCTTCCTCGACCTAGTCCAGGTTTAGCAATCGTTCTAGACTTTGCTACGACTGTGCTGGCTAGTGTCGCCAGGGGCCCATTATGATATCGGATATGATATTTGTTTTTGATTAATGTGTATCTATCTTAGGTCTCGCATAGCAAATTAACTCTTACAGGTCCACTACCTTTTTACTTGAATTTATACCTATGAACTCACCAGTGTTAGCTGACCTTTTAGCATGTTTTCTCAGGTAATTAAGTGATGTTTGGAGTACGTGTTATGTGAAAGCTTTGCAAGGAGGCATGGTTCAAGGATCATAATCAACTATGATAATTTATGGGGACCTATTTTTATTAATCATGTTTGGGCCTAATATTTACATTTTGGGATTAATGTTTTGAATATTTAAATTTGGGATTGGTTTTGAATAATAAATGGATATCTTGTTTGATATACTTGTGTGAGATACCAATCCAATTGTAACGCCCCGAAACTTGATTAAGTCTTCCGCTGTACCGAGATTTGGGGGTGTTACACTTTATTTATTTATTCGTTTTGAATTTGTTGAAGTGTAGACTAGGAGGTGTCCTATAACTTGAGTGATGAAAGGATGATGTTTTGAGGTGAAGTTATATGTTACTCTATTCGTCTCAAAATATAAATTTATTTTGACTTTTTGAATCCAACTTTGACGTTATTTTGTATGTGCTATATAATACTTGATGCAAAATATATAAATACATTGTGTTTTAAATGTATTTTCGTTGGTATAGTTTTTATCAACTATTATATACTGTAATACAAACAAACATATTTAAGAGCAAAGTTGGATTCAAAAAGTTAAAATGAACTTAAATTTTAAAACGGAGAGAGTATGAGTTAAATTGTGAATCAGAAGAAAAGTGCTGAAATTGGAGCACTTTTTGGTATGAAACAAGTTCTTTAGCTCATGAATCATGATACCTAATGCTTTCACCATTACAAAATTTGTAAAGGGCTATATTTTATTTCAAATCAAGTACTCTTTTTGTAAAGTTAATCATCTTGCAACGGGATCCAAGAAAGATATGATCTTGTTTGAAAGCTTTTAACTTTTGTTAACAAGCATGAAGCATGTAGTTTCATATAAGACTTAATGGGTTTGGGTTCAATGAATGCAATGACTAATTTACAGCCGAAAGTTTTCCAATTTCATTTTCATGCATATCGCGTTTACTAAAACTACAAAAGCACTTATCATGTATGAATTTAACTTTAAAGGCTTGATGCTTTTGCTTGATCATATTTGTAAAAGTGCTTATTTATTTAACTTAGAATGTGACACGTGACAAAAGCAAATAAGTGTGTAAAACATACTTTTTTGATTGTTTTCACATATGATCTATATTAAAACGTGAATATATAAGATAAGTTAAAGACCTATATATATTAGAAAGATGATCATTGAGGAGTAATTTATCTTATGTTTTAGGATTCTGAACATCGACCCCTAGTGGCTGAAAAGGAAGTGAGAATTTTCATGGTCAATTTGCTACAAAAACGTGTCTGCTACTTCTTCAATTTCTTTATAAGTTTACTCATGTACCGTTGAATAATTATTTCGTCTAAACATAGTAATAACTCTTACTAGTATTATTTTGTTTTATTAGTATCGAATTTTTGGTCTGAAATATGTTTTAGCTAGATTAATTAAGTGTAATAACGAGCCTCCAAAACTGCATTTATAAATGTCAAATCAGTATTACATCAGCTTTTTCTTTCTACATCCAACTTCACCACCAATTTAGTGTAATAAGACAACCAACTTGATCACTCAAATATACCTCACATAAACAAAATAACAACTCACACAACTCACTTGGACCAACACAAAACTCTCCCACGACTCGGTCTTGCAGTCGACGGAGTCCTCTCATTTTTCTCTTGAAGACGCGTCTAACGGGGTGACTCTAATAACAAAGACGCGTCTTGGGTGCCGAAGACCGAGTCATCGTTTCCATGTTATGGTGGTCTAATAGGGCGAGCGTAAATGAATGGTTGGTGGTTTGGTCAAGACACGCTTTAGCAAGTTAGCCTCCATTTCAACGAGATTTCTAGAAGGATTTTGTTTTCATAATATACCTTACTGATACGATATTGTTTTAAGACTAAAATTCATGCTTCTTTTAGGATTCTTTCTAGTACATAAAAATTTATTGAAGTTTGCATTAAATTAAAGTGCATGTATATTTAAGCTCATGATTTTTTTATATGTTTGGCACACATGATTATTTAGAGAATATACTTAGTTTAAAATAAAAAAGGAAAAAAAAAAAGAAAAAAAGAAAAAGAAAAAAACTACTTAAAATATTTTTTTTCTTTGATAGATATAACTTATAAGAAATTTATGTAGCTTATAAGAGATATGTATTCAAACTCGTGAATTTTTTGTATGTATGGCACACGAGATTATTGGGAGAATATGCTTAGTTAAAAATAAAAAAGGAAAAAAATAAAAATAAATAACTACTTGAAGTATAATCTTTGTTTGATAGAAATAACTTATAAGAGATTTATGTAGCTTATAAAAATGATTTCTTTTTATAAGCTCCCTCTCTATCTCTCTATCTAGAGCTCTATCTTCAATTCCATCAACAATTATTTTTGTCAAACATATCTTAGGTTGTAAAAAAACATGTTACTATGAATATTTATTGTGTCGGGGCATAACTAAATACGATACTTGGATCATAACTTACGGGTTACATACAAGGGTTTAGGATATTAGTTAACAAGGGTTTAGGTTATAAGTTAACAAGGTGGTTCTACTATTCCGGGTCAAGGAGGGTTTACTAAACCTGTTGTGGGTAAGCAATTTCAATATCAACCCAAAAAGACCCCTCCTGATCCTAAGAAAGTGGAAGTTACTAAGAAGAATGATTCTGATGTGGCTAGTTCAAGTGGAACAAAGATCTCTACATCTAATCGGTTTGATGCTCTTAATATGGAATCTACGGATGCTTTTGGTATTCCTTCTAATGACACCAACAAGGATGAGGATTCTGGTCGTACAATGGAAGTTAATGAAGAAGAGTCTATTAAGACAGTGTTTGCATCACAAGAACCCCTTATGAGTGATTTGAAAGAGATGGAGTCGGGTGTGGCTCCTAAAACTAGTTATTCTTGTATTCCGCCATCCTCTTCTTCTAAGAGAGTTAACACATTTTCTAAAGTGGGAGATATCGTGGTGTCTGCGATTCGAAGATGAGGTGGTTGCTAACCCATTTGATGAGTGCTCGCTAATCTATTTGGTGGTGGCCAAGAGTTTGAAGATGAGTATGATGACTATCTTGAGGTTTGATCTTTGGGAATTTGAATGCTTTTAATGCCATGTATGGCACCAAGCTTCAAGGACCTAGGAAGTAGTTTTATTTCGTTATGTTCTATGTTATCATTTGAGTAGTGGTTTGTTTTCTTGTTTAGAAAATAGGTAGTATCTTGTTATGTAAACTTTATGCCTATGTAACGGGCTGAGATATGAGATCTCACTCATATCCATTGTACTTAAACGTTATTTTTGGTTAATATATTTACCAGGGTGCAAGATTACTCCCCTTTACCCAAAAAAAAAAGAAGAGATCTAGTGAGAAGATAAACTAAAATAAGAAGAATGAGAAAAAATTTGAGTAACACATTTCAAATGAGGAGGAGAAATTCAATGGGAGATGCATCTATTTCTTTATGTGCATCTGAAATGTGCGGCTGTGGTTTCTTCTCACCCTTCTCATTTTAATTTTACTTCTCATTTGATCATTACTCATAAGTTAGCAACTAACTTTCTCCATTGTCCTGTTTTGGCGTAAACTTCATAAAATATAAGTAAATGCAACAAACCTTCATAAATATTTTAAAATGCATATTTTGATGTGTTAACATACAAAAATATCTAACCTATGTCTATATTTTCATCATGACAATACATTAAAATATGCATACTCAACTGAAGTTTGTTACATTTACATATATTTTTTTGAAGTTTATTAACTAAAACAAGAAAATAGAGAAAATCCGTTGCTTATTTATAGTCAGAAATAATATTTAAAATAATCTTTTCTTAAAAGGCGTATATAATAAGTAAAATGCATGAAATCACTTAAATTAACATTTCCTTAAATATTAGAATTATAAAGATCCCAGTTTCATTAAAAACCCTAATCGTTCGATTAGGGTTTTCTTTCTCTAATTGTTGGTGCTGCATGCTGGCTTTCTTTTCGTGTTATTTGCTATGGGGTTTCATTTTGTTTGTGGGTTTCGAGAGATGGATAAGGATAAGGGTTCGAAGTCTGATGTTAGGAATCAACCACCTAATCAACCATGTTCGGGTAATACTTCATTTGCGGATATGTTTAAGGATACGCCTAAGAAGATTGTAAAGATTTTAGAGATGATGAATGAGCAATGTGTGGCAGGTGCTAATGTTTCTATTCCTTTCGAAGCAGTCGATGAGGTAAGGTCTAGATTCACTAATACTTTGTATGGTTATTTCATTGGTAAGAGACTCGCTTTCCTGATTGTTGAAAATTATGTAAGAAATACATGGGCAACGTTTGGTTTACAAAGGGTTATGCTCAATAATGGTTTTTTTATGTTCCAATTTGAAACAAAAGATGGTATGGAAAGGGTGTTGGAAGAAGGTCCATGGTTGATACGATTGGTGCCTATCTTTTTGAATATTTGGACTCCGAACACTAAACTTACAAAACATGATATAACTTTAGCTCCAGTTTGGGTTAAACTCCATAATATTCCAGTTGTTGCGTATTCTGAGGTTGGTCTTAGTTTGATAACAACACAAATTGGTCGTCCTATCATGCTTGATTCCTACACGAGTACGATGTGCCTTAAGTCGTGGGGTCGTAATTCTTATGCTAGGGCCCTTGTGGAAGTGCCATCAAAGGAAGCCTTATTTGACTCTCTTGTGGTTGCTATTCCCTACCCTAATGGGTCCGGTCATTCATTGGAAAAAATTGATATTGAATATGAGTGGAAGCCGCCAAGATGTGAGACTTGTAAAGTAATTGATCACAATGATGACGGATGTCCTAAAAGAGTGAAACCGGTTGTGAAAGATAAATTGTTAGTTGATGAAGAGGGTTTCGTGGAAGCTTATAAGAAGAAAGGAAAAGGTAAGCTTCAGGGTACTAATCGTCAGGTTGATGGGATTCGTTTTCAAAAGCCTAAAGTTTCGTATTACTATAGGCCGGTTACTAAGCCAAAGAATGGAGGAGCATCGGCGTCGAATATAGGTTCTCCAACGGTTAATGTAGGTTCTACTTCTTGTAAAGAACATACTACTGATCCTACTAGTAGTACGACTCCATCCCAGGATGACCAAGGTATGAATAATAATTGGGTGGATGATATCAACCGTGTTGATTTGAAGAACAGTTTTGATGTGCTTACGGAACAAGATGCTGTTATGGAACCTGTGATTGGCAATACGGGTACTCCTGATGTTATCTCTAGCTCTTCCAAAACTGTGTGTCTATCCCCTATGAAGAACACTCCTATTGTTGACAAAATTGGGAAGCTTGAAAAGCTTATTATTGATGGGAAAGCTACCCTTGTGGATAATGATGGTAAACCTCTTAAAAAGGCTATTTCTTCAACTAAGGTGGGTAGTAACCCATTCTCTAAGGTGGGCAATGTCATAGTTTCTGACAGCGATGATGATGAAGTTTTTGATGATCACATTGGGACGTTGTATTCTGAAAGTGGAGGTAAGGAGCATAGTCTTTATAAGCAATGGAAAGCGGATACGGGTGATGGCAACAATTATGATGATGATGATGATGATTTTGGCCTCTCTCCTGCTCAGTTAAAGGCTGCTGGAATTCAAGATTTTTGTCTTAACTAAGTTGCTTTATAGTTTGCGACTTTGCGTAAATTGTATCTTTTATGTTGGTTTTTGGTATGGAGGTCTAGTTGGTTGTAGCTAGTTGTCGTTTATGGCATGTCATAAATGTTTTGTGGTTGTGTCAAGCGTTTGCTTGCGGTTAATATAATGCATCTACACCAGCACATTCCATTGTACTAAAACGTTTTTTTGGAGTAATATATTTTACCGGGTGGAATGCTCTTTACCAAAAAAAAAAAAAAAAAAGTTTCATTAAAAAAACATGACCAAAAAACTAGGCCAAAAACGATTGCTTTACCCAAACAAAGCATATAAATATATTCAGCGTTGCCAAATGATATTGAAAAGATAAAGTGCAAACTCTAGCATAGTAAATGATTTGATATATCTTTACTTTCTAAAAGGTGCATAAATTTCCTTTTAAAATTTAAATAATATGCACATGATACAAACACAAACTATATTTTATCAAATTCGAATATTAACTTAACTAAATTTATCAAATGCCAATATTAATACAAAATCCAAACAATATAACAAATATACATTCCAAAAGCTCATTTTCTGTTAGAAAAACTCATAACACTCATCATAAAAGAGTTATCCCCGTCCTTGTCTGACTGCCACACATCTCCCTTCCTTATCTTATTAGTCACTACCACAACACCCTCCCCTCACTCAAAGATACATGCTTCCCACATATATATTAAAAGAAAACAAAAAAGATAAAAGGATACATGCACCCGGTCGTATTTGGTATTTGTTTATCTTTGACGAAACATCTATTTTGTTATTTTGTTATTTTGTTATGATGATAATACTTGTCGAGTGAAAAAAAAATACTATTATACAACGATCGACTTTTTCTATTATTAAAAAGTGATGTTTAATTATGTCTTATGTCTATCATCAATCAGAGACGGAACTAAGACATAAAATGACCGGATGCATTTAAAATAAAGTAAAGAATTAAGGTTACAAACACATTTTTTAAGGATCCGCGCATTTAAGAAAAATCGACATTTGTATTAACAAAATTAACATTACGACACAGAAATTCATAGACGTCCTAGACCTCTCGGGACCCAACCTGGTTCCGTCAATGTCATCAACAACTAACGAGGTCTCATCACTGTTACTTCCTTTATCACCAATCATCATTGTCTTCTTTCTTATGGTTGTCGCTGCTTTGCATGGACTGATGGACATGCAGCAACATCATACTAGTATAGCCACTAAACATGCATGCATGGCCCCGATACAATTCTACCTAGTGGACAGTACTATATCGAGGCCTCGAGGGGGATGGAAGAGCTCATGAGGGGCTACTAATTCACCATAATTAGCTGGTTAATATATCATAAATACTCTTAGCTAGCTTAATATATAGAGCCTAACACCTATTCGAGCCACTAATTAATCTTTTTCCCCACCCATATATGTATCGAATTGATTCTA
Organism: Chrysanthemum makinoi; assembly: GCA_910596185.1. Classification (NCBI taxonomy): domain Eukaryota; kingdom Viridiplantae; phylum Streptophyta; class Magnoliopsida; order Asterales; family Asteraceae; genus Chrysanthemum; species Chrysanthemum makinoi. The sequence goes on along the minus strand of OU343225.1, from coordinate 42,656,716 downwards.
ATGGCCAATAAACTTGCATTTTTGACTTTTACATTAGGTGGTAGTTTACGCAATATTTGAAGTAACCATACAAATCAAAGTTGGAAACACAGATTGTCAAACTTTGATCGTCCTCTACTGAGACGTTCAAAAGTTTTGAAGTCACTGAAGGCGTTTAATTCTTTTACGTGTGTGTTTTGAGTGAGTTCTTGAATTATGTTCAATGGATTTAAATCACGAAGTCTCGTACACTCATGGTGTCAAAGATCATTGTTGGGATTTTAGAACAAGTTAACCAGTAACCTCTACGAGTATGCAGTGGATATTGGATCTAGTTATCGCAATTATGTTAAGCACGTAATTAATAAACAATTAATTAATACAATAATTAATTAATAAAAGGATAAAAGAAAACATAACATTGCTTGGCAATTGGACTTTAGTAACGAACAAGTAAACCAAACAAAATTGCTCAACAAGCCATGATCCAACCCAAACCCATGCTCCCTTATTGCCCGATCGGTGTGGATCAACAAGGCCCAAGGCACCACCCAATTCGACCCATATCATAAGCTAATAACAGCCCACGGGTCAAATATGTGATCGGGTAAAACTAATGTTAAACGGGTATGTTGTATATTCAAGTATAATTACGTTCTACACGTATACTCGTGTTTATCGCTTGTTCCCCCATCGGCTCACACACTATTAGTCGTTTTGTCGTGTTTGAAAGCTCCCACAAACCAACAGCTCCCACTTGGGAGTTGGTGTGTCGAATGGCACACAAAACTAACGACGGAAACGCCTAGCAAATGCTCTCACTCACTTTTTAACTAAAAGTGTCTGAGAGAATAGTTTCGTAAAAGTTTCTCGTAGCATGGTCATTCAATGTCTTCTTGTCAGTAGTCATCCTTTGTTATAGATACCGTTAAACCATGGATAATGGATCTCAAATCATTCCATATAGTTTAACAATTTAGAATCTCGTTATAGATTTTAATTCAGATATACCAAATGTAATCAAGAATCATCTTGCATTACCCTTTGGGTCTGGCCAGACAATTATATGATTAAATTTGGAGAGGCGCCATGGTATCTTTCCGCACATATCAAGTGGAGTAACAAATCCTTTATTGACTACAAGTGTTGTGGATGCTGCTTCACATCACTCCAAATATAGCTTTTATAACTACCTTGTTCAGATAGCGTTTTGCGATATAGTTACAAAAATGATATCCACACATAACATAACTTACTTGCATCTCAAGTCTAAGGACGAAGATAACAAACCATTTTCAATATTTTACTTATGACAAGGATCCAAAAGTAAATGTTTGAAAGTTGGGGAATCCAATATGCATCTCTAGAGAATACATATGAGTTTGGCGGGAACAATCCGAATTCTCGTTAGATTTATAACCAACACTCACATTTGCCTTATCATAACAATATTCCCATATTGTTAACCGACAATGGACATATTTAGAATGATAAATCATTTCATGGATTAAACATGCAAATATGGAATAATAGATTATATGAATATAATAACAAATACCTCGTATCTTTATTAATCAGAAAATAATAACTGTCTTACAACTTCAAATTATCCAAATACTAATTAACACACAGTTTACATGAGACTACTAGCATGTACCAAACCTATATCTCTAGTCAGTTTAGAATGCTTAGGGAATTCCAAAGCTTTCGTAAATGGATCAGCTAGATTGTCATATGTGTGAACTTTTAATATCTTCACATCATCCATTTCAATGGTCTCTCGAAGATAATGAACTTTAGCGTGATAATATCTAGCACCTTTAGTGATTCCGCTTTCATTAGCTATAGTAATGGCTCCAGTATTATCATACGCATATTTATGGGTTCTTCAATTGTGGGAACAATGTTCAACCCTTGAATTTATGAATCCATACAGACCTCTTTTGATGCATCACAAAATATACTACAAACTTCGATTAGATGAAGTAGCAAAGATACTTTGCTTTGTGCTTTTCAATCAACAAAGACCTCCATTTAAAACAAATACATATCCAGTCTGAGATTTTAAGTCATCAGCATCTGTTAGATATCCAAAGATCAGTATAGCAAGAAACCCTAAGCTCTTGTTCATCTTTCCCTCCATAAATCAAAAACATATCCTTAGTATTGCGTAAATACTTAAGAATATTTTTCACGACAGTCGGTGTAGTTCACTTGGATTCTGTTGAAATCGGCTTGTCACATTATGTGCGAATGCAACATCAGGACGACTACATCTCACAGCATACATAATAGAACCTATAGCCAAAGCATAAGGAACTCTTTGCATGCGCTCTTTTTGAGCAGGTGTTTCAGCACCTTGTGACTTACTAAATTTAGGCTTCTCTTGCATTGGAATCACGCCACGTTTGGAGTTCTCCATACAAAATCTTTTCAAGATTTTCTCAATGTAAGCACTTTGACTCAAACCAATTAATCGTCTAGATATGTCTCTATAAATCTTGATTCCAAGAATATATGCAGCTTCTCCTAAATCTTTCATGGCGAAACATCTTCCAAGTCAGGATTTTACATCTTGTAACATTGGAATATTGTTTCCCATAAGTAACATGTCATCAACATATAGAATTAGAAAAGTGACATAACTCCCACTAGCTTTCTGATATACACATGGCTCATCTTGATTTTGAGAAAATCCAAATTTCTTGATCTCGTCATCAAAACGTTTATTCTATTGCCTCGATGCTTGCTTAAGTCCATAAATAGAATGCTTGAGCTTGCATACACGGTTAGGATATTTTGGATCAACAAAACCCTCAGGTTTCTCTATATAGACCTCTTCATAAAGATGTCCGTTGAGGAAGGCGGTTTTGACGTCCATTTGCCATATCTCAAAGTCATAGTATGCAGCTATGGCTATGAGAATCCTTATAGCTCTAATGTCCGCTACTGAGGGAGAAAGGTTTCTTCATAATCAATCCCGTAGGTTTGAGTGAAGCCCTTTGCTACGAGACGAGCTTTAAAGATGTATACCTTACCATCCATGTCAGTCTTGTTCTTGAAGAGCCACTTGCGCCAACCTGTCTTGCGCTTAGGAGGAAGCTCAACTAAGACCCCAGACATCATTGTCTTTCATGGATTGCATTTCCACATTCATTGCATCAAGCCATTTTTTGGATTCAGGATCCAAAGAATGCAACTTTATAGTTATTGGGCTCACCAAGATCCCCTAACTCATGTTCCTCAGCGTCAATGTATAAACACATACGGTCGGAGCACGCGGCGTGTCCTATTGGACTTTCGAATGGGAACAATATCACTTTGAGGTTCTTCAATTTTTTGATCCTCTTCATCGTGATGAATGCTAGTGTCTAAAGAAAGATTTGTATCTTCTTCTTGAAGTAATTCAAGATCATCTAAACTCCCACTTGCTTTAAGATCCATAAGATTACTCTTAAAGAACTCAGCATTTCGAGCAACAAAAACTTTGTTCTCAGATGGAAGACAGAAAGAATATCCCATAGTTTTCTTAGGGTATCCTACGAAGATACACTTAAAATCTCTAGGTTCAAGTTTGTCAGGTTTGGTAAGTGTATCACGCTTAGCAAGTGCCTCACAACCCCAGACTTTTAAGTAAGACATCTTAGGGGCTTGCCCATGCCATACTTCGTATGGTGTCTTTTCAACCTTCTTAGTTTGAACCATATTGAGAATGCGCTTTGGGACCGAAGGGCATAATCCCAAAAAGGACTTTGGAAGAGTAGTTTTTTTCATCATAGAACGCACCATGTCAAGCATGGTTTGATTTCTCCTCTCAGATACACCATTTTGTTGTGGAGTATAAGGAGGAGTTCGATGGGCAATAATCCCATGCTCCTTCAGATGATCCAAAAACTCTTGACTCATATATTCACCACCACGATCAGAACGTAGTGATTTTATGGTCTTCCCGAGTTGATTTTCTACTTCCTTTGGAAACACTTTAAACGTTTCAAACACTTCATGTTTATGTTTCAGCAAGTAAACATAACCATACCAACTATAGTCGTCAGTGAAAGTCACGAAATAATTTGCACCTTGTCTAGATGTGATTCTTAATGGGCCACATACATCTGAGTGTATAAGTCCAAGTAAATCTTTAGCCCTTTCCACTTGATGTGAATAAGGTTTTATAGCCATCTTACCAGACATACAAGAAACACACTTTTCAAGAGACTTAATGTCAGATGAGTTGAGAAGTCCATCGTGTTGCAACTTCTCCATGCGTCTCTTGCTAATGTGTCCAAGACGACCATGCCACAAGAGAGCAGAGTCCAAGTTTGACTTGGCTCTTTTATTGCTTACAGCAAACATAGAACTTTCATTTGTATTCGAACAAGACATATCAATTTCATAAACACCATCGCGAGGAATAGCAGTAAAATAAACAACGTTATTCTTAGAAACTGAAATATAATTATTCGATTCAAAACGGTTAATAAGACCATCGTCATACAAACGAGAAAATGAAATAATCCCCCTAGTAATAGAGAGAGCATAATGACAATCATTCAAAACAATAACTAATCCAATAGGGAGAGATAAATGATAAATTCCAATAGGTTCAACTTCTGCCCATTGACCATTGCCTACGCATGGACTTAAAGCTCGGCTTCACTTCCCTTGCCAGATCATGAGTATTATTACAGATGTGAGTACCACGGCCCGTGTCATATACTAAGGATGATTTAGGGAAATAGTAGAGTTCTATAGTGAAAATACTGAAGAACTAGCGCAAGAGGCTTTTTCTTCTTTTCATTAACTCCGAGATACTAGGGACAATTCCTCTCCAATGTCTGTCTCACCACACCGGGTGACAGTAGCGCCCTTTGCCGGATTATCCTTATTGGGTGGTGGAGGAATCTTGGCTTTGGATTTAGAAGAAGAAGCATTGTATGGCTTATACTCGGAGCATAACCAAACTTGTTGCTTCCATTTCCACGATTCCCTTAGCGACCTTAAACGATTTATTCTTCTTTTGGTTTTTCTCGCTTACCACCGCGCATTACATAATGTAGTTCGGTGCGGCATCTTTCTTTGGGAACGTCTCGCTCATGTTGCTTAAGCATATGCAGTTCATTCGATCTTCCCATGCCGTGCATATTAAAGTTCGCACAAACGAGATGTACTCTTTAGAAAGACCAATTAAGATCGACCGACTCCATAGTTCGGAGTAACGGGGTGACCAAGACGTTCCAAATTGTCAATGTAGCTCTTCATCTTGAGAACATATGAGCTAACCGATTGACCCTCTTCTGCTTCGCTGATGGAATTCCGCGTGCGGTTATAAAGCTCTTGTTCCGCTTGTTGTGAGAACATAGACTTCAACTCTGGCATGTCATAAGCACCAAGATGAGTTAGATTTCGTTGGATCTCTAACTCCATGGTCATGAGCATGAAGGCAGCTATGTCCTTTGAACCTTTTACCCAAGCAAGTATGGTGCAAGAGCTTCAAGCGGACAGATGGCCGGGAGTAGCAACTTTGCGTACGGGGATGCTCAAGATAAGTTTCCTTATCTTGGTGATAGTATAATCTGTGGCGATACCAATCAATGAAGTTAGGTCCAGTGAGTTTTTGTTTCTCAAAGAAACTCTTGAGTACCGACGTTTCCTCTAGCGAAGTAGTCATCTACAATTGAAAAGTTCAAATAATTAGTATTTTTGATAATACATTCTTAAAAGAATTAACTACCCAATTAATTACTAATAAGACTAAGATCCATCTCAAAACCCATTTAATTACCATAGGTTCGACCGGTGTATAAAAAATAGGACAAGAGGTAGCGGCGGCGTTAATTGCATAATGCAACTCTTAGACTTTATGAGACCTGTTAAGGCATTAGTATCAAGTAATAATGTCAAAAGCATGTTTAGTTCTCATCTTATGACTCGGGTTCAAGGTCGACCAAGCTAACTTCGAGATAAGTCGACCAAGTATGAACGTGTAAAAATAACCATAGGTCCACCGGAGAAATAATTACCATGGGTTGGAAGGCCCTTAGGTCGACAAGAGAAGTCAATCCAAATGCGCGTGTTCATAGTTGGATGGCATAGACTTAAAATTAACAAATAGGTATGCACATATAAATGTGGTAAAAGTCGTGTACAAAAAAGCATGCAAAACAACTTTGTAACACTAATTTTAAAAACTTTTGGTAATGACATTGTAGTGATCATCATGGTTCACGATAGCTCCAATCTAACGCTTGAGGCGGAGGACCGTGTAGCGGTGAAGCATAACGTTAGATATCCTTTCGGTTCGACTATAAGCACCTCTTTGAACCTCCTTTTGAGTTTGTTCTAGTGGGTGAGCCGTACATCCCAAGTTTCCATAGCGTATAGTTTTTAAATTCTTGAAAACGTGTTTCATATATTAGGTCACTTTATTTTACAAAAACAGTTTTCCACGAATCAAATAGCAGGTCACAATGAGCATGGTATTTAGGCTTGTAAATAAAGACCAATATTAATGATATGGTTACGATATGTATTATTTCATATTGCATACAATTAGGTGTCAAAACAAGTAATAATGCACATACAAGAATCACAAACATACAAGCATAAACATCAATATAAATAACCACATATTGTTCCTAGTTCTCTTGCGAGTCTTCCCAAGCAGGAATAAGACCGTCGTGAGGATATAATACATAGATCGCCCCATACATCACTTATAAAAGCAATTGAGTGGGTCTTGTGGCCGAAAAACACATAAAATAGCATGGCAATCTCAATTATCAAGTAATTACGCAATTTTATGAATTTAATAACCAATATGTAATTCTAATTATCATAATAATTCTAATTAACAATTAACTAAATCTAATTAACATTTAATTCTAATTAGCAAGTAATTCTAATTAACATGTAATTCTAATTAACATAATTAATTCTAATTAACAAATTAATTCTAATTATCAATATAATTTTAATTTGTGTGTAACAAGTTATTATTTATTAAAAATTGACAAGTATTGCATGTAATTGTCAAAATAAAATAAAACAAATAACTAAATTAGGTTTCATGCAGCCTTTTAAACATGTTTATTAATAAGAAACGTGTAACCCATAATCACAAAAACGAGTTGACTCGTGATGCTACTATTGGGATTTTAGAACAAGTTAACCAGTAACCTCTACGAGTACGCAGCAGATATTGGGTATAGTTATCGCAATTATGTTAAGCACGTAATTAATAAACAATTAATCAATACAATAATTAATTAATAAAAGGATAAAAGAAAACCTAACATTGCTTGGCAATTGGACTTTAGTAACGAACAAGTAAACCAAACGAAACCCAAAGTATCTAAATTAGATACCTCAATGAGTATCACACCCCGATAATGAATACGTTCGATTAACGGCTAGTCGAAAACGTAAATAATAAAACTAATCAAACACTTGACCCTTGAATATATCACTAACAGAATACCCAAGTAACCTGCTTGTTACCATAGATGACCACCAAAATAAAACATTGCTTGCTTTGCTATTCCACCGATATGGACAAAGAAGTCGATGTAATCTATTGTCCGAGAATAATCACTGACGGAAAAGACAATTCACCTTCTTGTTGCTGCTATTTGTGTCGACAAGGAGACCAGGAAACAAGAGCAAACCAATAAAACTAAACACTTGATTCGAATACAAGTTTAGAATTCAACCAAACTTTAAAACCCTTAATCGACTTGTAGGAACAAACGACCAAGAGCAAGGAGCAGGAGAACTAATCGGTTTTAGGGATTTAGGGAGATGTTATTATGCGTGAGTTTGGCTAGGGGTTGTGTTTGCTTATATACTAATCAAACCGACTCCTAGTTGGAGTACAATGCTTGCTCAACAAGCCATGATCCAACCCAAACCCATGCTCCCTTATTGCCCGATTGGTGTGGATCAACAAGGCTCAAGGCACACCCAATTAACCCATATCGAGCTAATACTTCACCTGGGTCAAATATGTGATCGGGTCAAACTAATGTTAAACGGGTATGTTGTATATTCAAGTATAATTACGTTCTACACGTATACTCGTGTTTATCGCTTGTGCCCCCATCGGCTCACACACTATTAGTCGTTTTGTCGTGTTTGAAAACTCCCACAAACCAACAATCACGACTGATGCATGTTGTCAATGGTAAGCACTAGTGTTACTTGTCGAAAATGAATTAGTTTAAAATAAAAGACTTATACCAACGAACCTGAGGTGACCTCTTCTTGTTGAGGGTAATTGACCTAATAATACTGTACCAATTTTGAATATGTAAATAAATATATTAATGAAAATGGTTTAAGATGTGAAAAAGAAATGTATTTTTCATTAACACGTATGCCTACAAATATGTTAACAACAAGATTGATGTATGTGTCAAAATCAAAAGTTAAGATTAGAAGTGAGAAAATATGCATATGATGTAGGAATATACTAATCATAACAAATTATAAAAGCAAGTAAACATCATCAAAGCATGCAGCGGAAGTAAATAGTAATAATACATGTAAGTAATTAACCGAACAAGAAAGTGCGTACCTTTTAGCAATTCAAGTAAACCAAACGATGTTTGAACAAGAACAAAACCCAAAACCCTAACTTTAGGGTTTATATAATTCGACCCACACAGATGACCACAAGGAATTCACAAACAAATCGTTTGTTCTTAGTTCTTGTCTGTACGTATAATAGCGATTTGATGTGAAAAGCTAGGTTCTTGAATCACAAATAAAACCAAACACTTGTTTCTTGAGCTTGGAAGAATCGATCCCTTGAGGAGGGGGGTTGTACCGATCGCCAAGAAAAGAGGGAGGAGAAGAGAAGAGAAATTAGGCTATTGGTGATCCAAGATTAAGTTGTGAATGAATACATTGATTTGTATTTATAGGTAACTTAACTTGATGACCAAGTTTGAGTGGGAATGGGTTTGGGAACCCATAACCGATCGGCCTAACCCATGGGAGGGGTTCTAGATCTTTCCCGACTTCTATTTCAATTCTAGTCCCTTTAGTTTATATTTAATAACGACCGTAACCAAACCTCGTTAAATATTTAACTATCGTTATGTTTTATTTCGTGACAAATAATTAATAATAACATTTTATATATTAATTATTAACATCAACTCTCATACGTAATGTGTGCAATCCCGAAGTCTCGAGTTCGAATCCAAACATACTAATATTTAAATATCCATAAAACCTTTCAGCCCCCACTTGGATATTACTAAATATAGTAATGACATTGGTTTAGTCTAGCCTAACACGCAAATGCCCCCAGATCGAATCGAGTATGGTTTCTAGGAAAAACCATTTAATGATTCATCATTTTTACTTATCCTTTTGTTACTAATACTACATTAACTATGAATATGGATCAAGTCATTTCATAAGTTAATATTTTGTTTCTCATTGTATTCGATTGAACAAGATTACCAAATCATCGAACGTATTCCGATAGATCTTGGGTATGGCCATACAAACATCTTGTCAACCCTACGAGGGGCCCAAATATAGTATTATGCTTTGAAACAAATTCAAAGGAACAAATTCTCTTGACTACAAACATAACTCATGAACTTTGTAACACTTATGAAAATAGCCCTTATAACTACCAGATTCGGATAACGTTAGACTATCTTACACAAATGCACTACATTCATATCGCTTATCCGGTATCTCAAGTTTGAGGATAAACACTTCATGATATACTTAATGACAAAGATCCATAAAGTATCATCATGTAAAGTTGAGATGAGTCCTATATTCAATTCATTGAATATCATGTGAATCTGGTATGTCCCACGCATCAATATACTTTAAAAGTATATTCTACCAAAACTCATATTTGTCTTAATTCAATGACATTCCCACATCATTGATCGACAACGGACTATTTAGAATAACATAAGTTATTCACGGATTAAATATGCAAATATATGATATAATATTAAGAAAATAAAAAATAAACATAAACAACTATTTTATTTCATTAAAGTAATATTTGTTCATAACATCCTTTATCCAAATGCTAATCACAGATCTGGATGAAACTACTAGCTAAACGAAGTCATATCCCATCACATGGTCGTGTAAAAGTTTTCCTTTTGGCAAAGGCTTCAGAAAGGGATCACTAGATTATCATCGTATGAACTTTGAGTAGATTGATTTCACCTATTTCACTTGTTCTCTAACATAGTGATATCAACGAGGAAAATGTCGCGCCCTTCATGACTGTGCTCATTCGCAAATGTTATTGCAGCAGAGTTGTCACAATACACATTTAAAGGTAATTCGATTGAGGCATTACTCGAGTCCGAAATGAATTTCCTAATCCAAACACTTCCATCGCGCCGCAGCGCGACTATGTACTCACCAGAATGGACATCGCAACCGTTGTTTGCTTCTTGCTCTTCCAGTCAACTGCTCCTCCATTAATGACAAAGACATAACCCGTCCGAGACTTCAGATCATCTTTATCGTTTGGAATGATGCATCGAAACTCAGTAACATCAAGTTCATCCGATTTCATCCATACACTAGAAACATTTCTTTAGTAGCCCTTAGATACTTAAGAATGTTCTTAATAACTTGCGCTGTTTCACACACGGGTTCTGTTGATACCGACCGGTGATATTACGCAAACGCCACATCGGGCCTTGTACATCTCACATCATACATGATAGATCCTACAAACAAGCATAAGGAACTTTCTTCATGTGTGCCACCTCTTCGTGTGTTGACGCGCATAGTTTATTACTTAAGCCATGTTCAACTTGCATCGGCAAATATCCCTTCTTGGAATCTTGCATATTGAATCTCTTCAATATTTTATCAATGTAAGCACTTTGGCTTAGTCCATTAACCTTTGATCTATCTCGTAGATCTTGATTCCCGAATAAATCGCTTCCTAAATCCTTCATAGAAAAGCACTTTCCAAGATAAGACTTTACATCTAGCAAACTTGGAATGTCTTTTCCCATGATCAATATGTCATCGACATACAAGATAAGGAAAATAACATTACTCCCACTAGCTTTGTGATACACACATGGCTCATCAAGATTTTGAGTGAAACCAAATTTCTTGATTTCTTCATCAAACTTCTTGTTCCATTGTCTTGATGCTTGCTTCAACCCATAAATGGATCTTTGAAGTTTGCATACACGTTTCGGAAACTTTGGATTCACAAACCCTTCAGGCTGCGCCATATAGATGTCCTCATCTAGGCGCCGCTTTAAGAAGGCGCTTTTGACATCCATTTGCCATATCTCATAGTCATAGTAAGCAGCTATGGCTATAAGAATCCTAATAGCTCTAATGTCCGGGAGAAAATGTCTCCTCGTAGTCTATCCCAAAGGTTTGAGTATACCCTTGAGCTACAAGACGAGCTTTATAGGTGTGTGCATTGCCATCCATGTCAGTCTTTATCTTATAGAGCCACTTACTTCCAACTACCTTAGCATTTGGAGGTAAGTCAACCTCTATCCAAACTTCGTTATCTTTCATGGATTGCATTTCCCCATTCATCGCAACTCGCCATTTTTCTTTCGTAGGGACTCATCATGGCAGCTTTATAGTTAGCGAGTTCACCAAGATCCCTAACATATTTTCCTCGGCTTCTACGTTGAGACATAGACACTCAGTGCACGCGTAGCCTGCGGATCTACGAATGGGAACCAATTCAACTTCGGTGGAATGCCCGGACTTTCGTGTTCTACTTGAGGTTGGCTAGTGTTTTCAGAAGGTGTTGTATCTTCTTGATCATATTCCGATCATAAACTCTCCCACTGAATTCATGAGATATGAGATCTCTTTCAAGGAATTCTCCATACCTAGCAACAATTACTTTGTTTTCAGGTGGAAAGTAAAAGTAGTAGCCTATAGTTTCTTTGGGTATCCTACGAAGATACACTTAACATATCTTTGTTGCAGCTTATCAGCAGAGTCACGTTTAACAAACGCCTCACAACCCCAGACCTTTAAGTAAGACAAGTTGGGAGCTTTCCCATACCACACTTCATAAGGAGTCTTATCAACCTTGTTAGTTGGAACCATATTCAATATGCGAACATCAGTTTTTAAAGCATAATCCCAAAAGGATAAGGGAAGAGTTGTAAGATTAAACATTGATCGCACCATGTCTAACAATGTACGATTCCTTCTCTCAGATACACCATTTTGTTGTGGATTATATGGAGATGTGAGTTCGGACGATACCACACTCAGATAGATAATCTTTAAACTCTTGGCTTAAATATTCACCATCTCTATCGGATCGAAGAGCTTTAATCTTCTTTTCTAGTTGCGTTCTACTTCACTCTTAAAAACCTTAAATGTTTCAAAGACTTCATGTTTATGTTTAAGTAAATAAACATAACCATAACGACTGAAATCATCAGTAAAGGTTAAGAAGTGGCTAGCACCCTTTCTTGACACATGTCTTAGTGGTCCACATACGCCAAGATGTATCACACCAAGAAGATCGAAGCCCTTTCTAAACTATTTGTAAAGGTTTCATGGTCATCTTCCCGAGATATGAAAGATTCGCATTTATCAAATGATTCATCATTGATGTCTTGCAAAAGCCCATCGTGTTGTAGTTGTTGCATGCGTTTCTTGCCTATATGAGCAAGTTTACAATGCCAAAGAAATGAAGAATCCAAATCACCTTTGATTCTTTTATTATTGATGCTAAAACGTAATTATTTTTATTAACCAAATTATCATGCAAATCAATTTCAAACACACCATTTTTGGAATAACATTAAAGTAAAAACACCATTTAAAGAAACCAAATTCCATAATCAAGAAATGTATGAACTAAAACCAATATCTTTTAACAAGGAAATGAAACGACACCCTAACAATGGAAGGTGTGTAATGACAATCGTTCAATGACAGTACTAAACCCGAAGGTAAAACTAAATCAAACGTGCCTATAGCTTCAACGACTGCATGTGCTCCATTACCCATCGCGGTATTTTCGTCCATAGGAAAGCTTCCTTGCTCCTCTAAGTCCTCGCAGTGTATTACAAATGTGAATACCACATCCAAAGATCATATACCTAGGAATTTATTTTATGAGGAAAAGCAAATAATTCTATCATCAAAAGAGTACTCGGAAGTCTGGCCACGATTGCTATTTTTATACCTCTTATTCGCTAGAACTCATCAAGGTAGAGTGGACAGTTCCTCTTCCATGTCCTACCTCGTGCGGTGATGACAAGCCATATCCTTCTTCAGATTCTCACGCTTTTTGGGAGGGTACTTCTTGGGTTCTTCGATAAGTGATAACTTGTTTTCCCTTATCAACTTTACCCTTATCTTTCTCTTTCTTGTTCGCTAGTCGGGTGGGCTTAGAAATCCTACCCTTCGGATGGTCGAACCGCAGTGTAGGGGCCTTCTTGGGAAAACCTTTTTCGTAATCAATGAGCATTGCATGTACCTCATTGACTGCCTTCCCGTGCAATGCATATTGTAATTGCGCATGAAACCATCAAACTCCTTATTAAGGGATCTGTTGATAAGGCCAATTTGTATGTCATTGGGGTAGACATAGTTAAGTCGTAGCCAGTCGGTCCATGTAACTCATCATTTCGAGCAAGCATGAAACTACATGGTTTCCTTCTCTTTGCTTGCAACTATGAAGAGCATCTATTAGATCATACTGACTCTCGTACCACAGCTTTTCAAACAACCTTTGCAATTCTTCAAGCATGAGATTAGGGAAGTAATTCTCAAACCGCTTTTGCAAGTTTGAGTTCATACTCGAGCATAATGCAAAGGCGACCTCATTATACTTGTCATACTCAGATTGCCATGCAGCTCGTTCTTCAGCAGTAGCATCAGTGCAGGTTCTGAAAGGACAAGTAGTCAAATAATCTAGTCTTTTGGCAACCCACAAGACAATTCTGAAAGTTGCCATACCAATCATTGAAATTCGCGCTACCGGTCAATTTCTCTCGATCAAACATAGATTTGAACGACGAGGCTAGTGCAATAGATTCAGCTTGAGCCATTTCTACTGAAAATAAAAGTTCAAAAGTTAGTACTTTCGATAAGTAAACATTCAAGAAAATAAAATACCCTTTGGTCAATATTCATATTAACCATAGTATTTTCCTTGAATTTTGGATCCCCATTATCATAGTTTCACCACATCAGTTGATCTGCTAGTGGTGAAAGTATAGAATAGGTAATTGTTGAAAAAACAATAATTGACAAACAAGTTTTCAATTCCAAAAGTTATGGGATTTACAATTTTGCCAAAACAATTAATGCAAAACGTAAGCATGTTTTATCTCATCTTATGCCTTAAGTCATAGGTCTCACTAACTAACTTAATTAAGTTGTCTAATTTAGAAACTGCAAATCATTAAGATGAGGTCTCACACAACAAAATAATTCACCTTGTTATTGTAATCTAGATCAAGGTCTCACATAACTAAATTACAACTTCAAGTGTTTCATATCATTAGATGGCATAAACTTAAATTTAAAGGGTACAATTTTTGACGTGTAATTAAAACTTATGTATAAAGAGCGCATACAACTTTATAGCATAAAATTTTCGAAAAATTTACATAAGATTTTAATTGCTAAGATTGAATTCTACAAAGTTTTAATCGATGCGTTGAGAAACTTACAATTTTGCACTAAGATGCTTCGTACATTGAATGGTTATACTAGGTAGCTCCAACCGAACTCACAGGCGGAGGACCAAGTAAAGCCAAAAGCATAACCTTAGACATCCATTCAGCGACATGCGCACTTCTTAATTAACCCATTTATAGTTTGTTCTAGTGGGTGAGCCGTTCTAACCATTTAGTACAATCGCATCAATCGATTAAAAGTTCAAGAATAATACTTAGATAACAAATCATTTACCATTATTTAGTCCATTTAATTTTTCAATTCAAAAAACCCTTTTTGCTTACTAACATGTCAAACAATATATAAACAAAAAAACACTTTAATAAAAAATTAAACATACTCAAATAATATAAACATATAACTAAACAATTTAACATATGTAAAAAAAACAATTAGCCACATGCATAATTATTTCAAAAAACTCTAATAAACAATTCTAGTCGTAAATAAATGCTTACATTAACTAGGGCTTTCACCTACAAGCTAGATGAGCCACATGCATCGACAAGTCGATTGCGTAAGCCAAAGTTAATAATATACCAATTAGCACGTAACGAATTTTTATTAGTTATAATTGAGGTCTTCCCCAATTCAATAATTATCAAATAAATAAAACATGTGTGTATCACTAAATAATTTATTACAAACAATGCTCCATGGCAAAACATGCATGTTCCACCATGGATTCCGCATAACAATTATCACCCAAGATACGCATATTACATGACACATAACAATTATTCATTAATTAACCACATAAAATTAGCATGCAACCTAGGGTTTCTACAAGTTTTTCAAAATTAAAACCTAATTAAATAATAAAAGGGTAATCGACCCTATAATTAAAAAATTAGGGTTTCGAATTCAAAACCCTAGAAACCATAAAAAGCATGCATATAATCATAAAGATTCAATTTTATGTGTTTCGGTAATTAATTATATCATATTAACGGCTCGTGATGCCACTGTTGGAATATACTAATCATAACAAATTATAAAAGCAAGTAAACATCATCAAAGCATGCAGCGGAAGTAAATAGTAATAATACATGTAAGTAATTAACCGAACAAGAAAGTGCGTACCTTTTAGCAATTCAAGTAAACCAAACGATGTTTGAACAAGAACAAAACCCAAAACCCTAACTTTAGGGTTTATACAATTCGACTCACACAAGATCGACCACCAAGGAATTCACAAACACAAATGCGTTTGTTCTTCATTCTTGTACACACGTACTAATAGCAATTTGATGTGAAAAGCTATGTTCTTGAATCACAAATAAAACCAAACACTTGTTTCTTGAGCTTGGAAGAATCGATCCCTTGAGGAGGGGGGTTGTACCGATCGGCCAAGCAAAAGAGGGAGGAGAAGAGAAGAGAAATTAGGTTATTGGTGATCCAAGATTAAGTTGTGAATGAATACATTGATTTGTATTTATAGGTAACTTAACTTGATGACCAAGTTTGAGTGGGAATGGGTTTGGGAACCCATAACCGATCGGCCTAACCCATGGGAGGGGTTCTAGATCTTTCCCGACTTCTAATTTCAATTCTAGTCCCTTTAGTTTATATTTAACGACCGTTAACCAAACCTCGTTAAATATTTAACTATCGTTATGTTTTATTTCGTGACTAATAATTAATAATAACATTTTATATATTAATTATTAACATCAACTCTCATACGTAATGCGTGCAATCCCGAAGTCTCGAGTTCGAATCCGGACATACTAATATTTAAATATCCATAAAACCTTTCATATGATGTGTCAAATAATAAATGGATTAAGCATAAAGTTAGTACATGATATATATCTCCTTGTCACTACTCAATTATAACATCGTTTCATGTGACAATACTTCAAAAGGTGTTGCAATATGCATGCTATATGAGCAAGCATGAAGTAGCATACCCCAAGACGTGACACGTATCACTGTTTTTTTTCGTGGCACGTCCTCAAAATGTGCATATAAAAACACATTTTGACATTTTATAACATTTGGTGAAACGTTTTTTTAGCTCACGTTATTAAGGAAATTACATTATTATTTCATATCACTACTACTTATAATGCACAAATGAATCTTTCTCTTATTAAATTTTCAGACTTTCAGACTTGCAACTAATTAAGCATGATGTACAACACTTGAAAGCACATAATTTTCAGACTTACAAGCAAATAAGCATAGTGTACAACACTATAATGCACATGAGGTGAGATCAATACAAAACACATCTAATCTAAAGAACAAATCAAAAGATCTCAACCATTCATCTTTTTTTCATCCAATGGATGAGATTAAAGCAAAAATTAACAAAGGAAGGGTAAAAATGTAATTTTATAAAAACTCACTTTCCACCCTTTTTTAAAAAACAACATATCTTACAAACGGTAAATATTCAAGGTACAAAAAATATACCATCGCGACGAGAAAAAAATCATCTTTCTATTGATATGCACTTTTATATACTTTCGACGAACTTTTTTTTCAAAATTTTCGTTCAGAAAAATCCCACGGGATTCGTAAAAAAAACCCACGGAATTCGTAAAAAAATCCCACGGGATTCGTAAAAAAATCCCACGGGATTCGTAAAAAGACGATTTTTTTCCAAAATTTCCGTCCAGAAAAATACCACGAGATTCGTAAAAATATCCCACGGGATTCGTAAGAAAATCCCACGGGATCCGTAAAAAAATCTCACGGGATTCGTAAAAAGACGAACTTTTTTTTTTCAAAATTTCCGTCCAGAAAAATACCAAGAGATTCGTAAAAATATCCCACGGGATTCGTAAGAAAATCCCACGGGATTCGTAAAAAAATCTCACGGGATTCGTAAAAAGACGAACTTTTTCTTTTCCAAATTTCCGTCCAGAAAAATCCCACGGGATTCGTAAAAAGACGAACTCTTTTTTTTTTTTTTTTTTTTTTTTTTTTTTTTTAAATATTCGTCCAGAAAAATCCCATGGGATTCGTAAAAAAATCCCACAGGATTCGTAAAAAATTCACTTGTGATTTGTATAAATCCCATGGGATTCTGTATGAAACACAAAGGATTCGTAATGTATAGTGTCCTTTAAATGAGTAAACTAAAGATTTGACCACAAGTTGACAGATGATATTTTCGCTAAATATTATAGCAACTTCCAAAAACTTGATCCATATTTCAAAAAGAGCCGAAATAATGTTGTTTGAAAATTTAAATAATTTGCTTGAGCAAAGAAGCAATATATAGAATAAAATATTCAAACTAAATATTTGACCATATTATCACTAGTTCTCTTTCAGACCCAAATTTATTTACTTTACTCTTACACCACTTCCTTATCTTCTGTTTCTCTCTCTTCTGTATCATCTTCTTGGTTAAATAAACAAGCCAACATCATCACGAATTCTACTCTATTTTTTCTTTCTATCTTCTGTATCATCTTCTTGGGGTGTCCTAACCTTTTATACATTTTTACATTTAGTAATGGCTTTTTATACATTTTTTAATCATTCACTTAAAGTTCGCTATTAAATGAAAGTTAATAAGCATCAACTTACAAAATGACATGTAAGTTCACATCATCCCAGTGCTTCACTGTCAAGCACTTGTGTCAAAGTTAAATTCATCATACTAAAAGAAAAAAAAAATCCAAAGCCTCATTTCGTATAATGGTACATCACAAGCATCATCTTTTGTTTAAGTATAATGGAGTACATATAGAACATAAAAAACAACCCTCATTTCGTTTCATTTCATCATTCTTTAAATCAACCCCATCTTCGGCATCTCCATTGTGTTTATCAGATTTTTGTGAGATTTGATCAAGTGTTTTTTTTTTTTTTGTGAGATCTAGATTATGTTTTTGGTGAGAGAGAGAAAAAGAAAAATGAGTGACTGAGAGTTAATAAAAAGAGAGTTGACAAATGTACCCCTATATTTAATTAAATGGTATAAATGAAAGATAGATCCAACGGTTAAATTAAATTGAGATGAAGGGCTAGGATGGGCCGGTTTGTTCTTTTTTTTTTACCCGTTCCTTGTTGAACTTTTCTCTAATGGACATATTAAAAAAACACCGCATTAATACTATTAAAGTGGTCAATTAATACACTATTTAATTCACCCCTACATAAAAATAAACAACAATTTAATCACAATGTACAATTTAATCATACATAAATAAAAAATTGTTGCAGAGGCTCCACAAATTTTTCCGGCGACCACAATTTTTTCGACAGCGACACAAATTTTTCCGGCAACCACACAATTTTTTCCGGCAGCGACACAAATTTTTCCGACCCTTTTTAGTCACGTATCCCTTGATGATGAGGATGCTCCTCATGATATGTGAAAAAAAAAAGATGGGTTTCTTTTTTTGAGATACTAGATCCACCGCCCCCATGGGTACTACGGTTTTTTTTTTCTCTCTCTCTTTTAAGAGCTTCGGGTACCTTGCGTTTTCTGCTGGCGCCGTCGGGAAAACGCGACCGGACAACGCCACAACCACACCACCACTCGCGTTTTCGGGTGTGGCGCCATCACCACCAGCCCAAATGGTCCCGAAAAACGCAACCGGAAGGCGCGAGGTGGGAACCGTAGTGTTTTCCAGTTTTTTTTCGCGTTTTCCTCTTTTTTTTCTTTTTTTTCCTTGGAGATACAAGGATGATTCCTGGTTGTTTTATATTAAGTTAAAATAATGGATGTAGAAGTGTAGTATGTTGCATAAGGACATAAGGTAGATGAGATTTGGAAGAAATAAGGTAGGTGAGTGACTCTGCATCATTTTTGAAAGAAAAAAGGTTGGTGGCTAAGATGATGAAAAGTGAGGCGTGTGTTTTGTGGTATAAGAAATAGGGCAATAGTTATTAGCTCTTAAGATTATTAGTGGGCCAAGTATAGTTTAAAAAAGTTTGGGTTGATATTTGATATAGTGAATAATGGGCTGATTGATACAAAGAAATTATTTTGGTGTGTACTATTTTTTTAATTAAATTTTAATATTAGTAAAATGTGTTAGTTTATTTAAATCAAATAAAATATATGGGGTCAACGGGTTCGAGCCCGAACGGGCACGGGCTATACGAAATTCTTGATATCCGTAAATTTATTGTCAAAAAGAACATAATAAACTAAAATACATGATTTACCATAAAATTTATTTCAGGGTACCCGCCGCCGCAACGCGCGGGTACCCTGATAGTGTTAATTATCAGTAAATGGATCAGGAAGAAATCATCAGCCATGTCCTTGTTTTAGGGCTTCAATGGGCTCAAATTTAACATCCTCAGCCCATATAAATATATAAAAAATAATAAATACGATTGGAAGTCTCAAACCACATTCTTCAGATTCTATGGCGCAACTAAAACTGACAATTTGTTTGGTGAATTATAGCTATGGTGAGTCCAACTATATATCAAAATCTTTTTGATCATTGCACATATTTCTTTTAACAATTTCAGTGTGTATCCAATTATGTAGAACTAGTAATTGTCTTCCAAGTTTTATCATTTGAAATTGTAAAATAATGTATTCATTTGAAGTGTCTATTACCCTTACAAATGTTTGGTTGTATCATCTCAAAAATCTTGTTCATGTGTTTATGGTTAAAAGTCCAAATTGCTGTATACTAATTAAGTTAGAGTGGAAATAAGTCGATAACTCTTGGTTTGTGGCATTAGTGAGTTTCATGCTACATTCGGGGGCTTAGTTTTTGCTTACTCTTGTAATGGGCATATTGTTGTAATTGTAGGTAAAAAAAAACCAATGTTTGTAAATCATTCTAGGTGGAATCAAAGGCGCAAACATTAGACTCGATTACAAGGACCCAATGTCAGCAATCTTTTATTTTTAATCTAGAAAGCTTATTGACAACAAAAAAGAAAAAAATAACCAAAGCTGTCACTATTGTTCACGGTCAATCACAGAAGGTCAATTTTCTTGTTTAGATTTCTTCTTGACACGCTTTTGACCTATTATGAGAGTTCGATATTCTTAATAGGTTGTCATGTTTCTGTACTTGTCCCATTGAAGCGTTCAATAATTAGCGTTACAGGTGTTGGACATGTGAAGAACATGTTTTGATACTTGCTGCCTTGCTTAGTATCTAAGAAGCATTAAATATACCAAACCGTGACAGTCACTTCTATAGTAGTTCCATCATAAACAGATAATTAGCGTTGTACAAGTTTTCAGATGCATGTTTCCGAGTCTGGTGTGCTAAACTTCTTTTTAATCTTCCTAGAGTTATTGTCCTGACTGGAAAGTATCGCATTTTGTGATTTTTAAATAAATAATTGCTAATATACTGGTATTATATTGCTACAGGAACCTTTCCACCCTTACATATTACTTTAGAGATATCGCATACATTACATAATTAGAAGATGCACAAGCTGATATGACACAATACTCTTAGAGTTGTCTCTATGTACGTAAACCATCAAATGTCACCACCACCATTTCACCTCTAAAAGATGCATGTTTAATTCACGTTTTCCCTCTTCGTAACCACTCTTGTGTCGAAAAAAAGGAAAAATGGCGTGGCTTTGGTGGTTGTCATCTGCTAATTTATTTCAACTAGCTAACTACTAATAAATGAATTTCTTCCATCTCATTTTTTCAATGTGCCTCCAACCCAATTTTAACCAAGTTCGCCATCCATCGTCATTTCTTCTCTTTTACAGCTCCAATATTAAGTCTATACAGAAAATTGCAGTAATGAGTTGGATATAAATATAATAGAGATATAAAGTTTTTAGATAGAATCCAAAATTTGAGGCACAATTAACGCGCACCATATTTTGGTGCTTTTAGGAACTCTATACACGGTATAGGCTATTGTGTTTGTGTTATAAGAGGCTTCATAAACTATGTGAAATCTATGCGTTTTTTCAAGATAAGGTTCACAGCTAAAGGGACAGAGTAACGGTCATGTAGCTATAGAGTACGTTTTCATCACAGCCAATACTTAACATCTGACTCTAAACCTGGCCCTAAACCTAATATAACAGTAGTGGCAAAGAACAATAGAAAAAAAGACATCAGGAAATACTTCATGACTATTACCAATTTTTTGTTGCTAGTATATTCCACATGCATTATTTTATTTACCCATATCTTGTATTAGTTATCCTCCTATAACTGTGTTAGTTACCGTAGGCAGCTTTTAAAGATTCTATCTAATAAATTTACAAATTTCTCATATAATATATATCCAATCAGGGGTGGTTATAAGAGCCTGTAGTGTATATATTGCTGATTTAAATTTTGTGTTAAGCTTCAGTTTTAACATTAATCCCAGTTAGATGAAATACCAATATGATTCGATTTTAATATCATGTACGTAATAAAGTTATGCGTTAGATGTTATATATGATTTTTCATACTTACAATCTGCATCTGATTTGATCCAGCATTCTCTTTTCCAGTTGGTATCACCCCCACCACATGTAAGACGGGTTACCTTGTTCTTGGTGCGTTTTGCACTCATTTCAGAAACTTCCCTAGAATGGCCAGTTGTGAAATCTTTGGGTAACATATGTTTTCTGTTTCTATACCCTTCCTCGTCAGGGAAGTTGCCATTTGTCACATATTTCCCCAAGGTCTGAGATTTTTGTGAAATAGCTGAGGTTTCAGGATAAAGCCTCTGGAGCATGCAGAGGATCTGCATATATATATGTTTCATATTAGGATACTAAAATTAAATTAATACTTGTATTAACTGATTTGACGTCAGTTATAGGGTGCCCATATGTCTAGAAAACTGGATTAAATAAGATGTTACCATAATCAGTAAAGAAAATTCTATGCTACGATAAAATAGATATACCTTGTGCAGTTTTTCATCAGTTATAGCAGAATCAACGCTTTCTACAGAAGCTGATGTAGAGCGCTTAGAGGAAGGGTGACTCATTTTTCGTTTAAGTATTTTCCCCACAAAATGAACAGGAGATTTAACAGTTTTCTTTTCATTCTGTTTTCCTATGTTATGTTTTGCTTCAACTTTTTCCTCTCCCATTTTTGTTTTCTCAAAGAGCTCCAAAAGTGTTGTTCTGTGTTCCGTTAATATACTTGTTTTTGGTACCCGAACTTCTGAACCAGATGAGCAATGCTGACGTGGATTGGCGATTGCTTTCATTTCTTTCTTTGCAGCCTCTGCTAGAAGCTTACTAACACGTGTAGTGGTTCTCCGATGTATGCTTTTCCTTGCACATGTGATAAGAACGTTCTCTAACTTCTCGTTGACGAGCTTCAGTTCATCTTGTGTCGTTCTTATTTCGTTTTTCATCACATTCTCAACATACGTGATAAAGTTTGGTGTTGCTAGATCTGTGATGATAACATCTTTTTCAAGAGCCTTAATTTTCTGGAATCCAAGAAAGAGTTCAGACCGATGCTCACCATCAGCACTTGCTGCATAGAGTAGTAAGACACATTAATCATTTGATTTTGATTCCCTTGATAAAAAAATAATCATAACATATATGTTGTAAAAATGTTGATAACATGGCATGACTTACTTGAAGTAAGGTCTTTTAGGTACTCACTGTCAGTCTGCTTAAACTTGTAATGCATTCCTCCTAAACACTGAAATAAGATATGCAATTAAGAGTAAGTGGAGGTAGACGTATAATTATGTAAATTTTTACAGAAAAAATAAAGTATACCTTCATGGTTTTGGGCAGAAAGCTTAGCATGTGATTAATTAGGTATGGAGAAAGAAAGATGATGAAGATTGTTTATGTGAATTGATGAGTTTTTTTGCCAATTTATAGATTCTTTTGATGGTTAAATTGATATTTGGATAGATATTTGTGTAAATATCTAGTATATCTGCTGGACCTGCAAGTTGATGATTGTAGTTTTGCTTGCCATGTGCTATTATGTCTCTTAGGTTAATAATTTTTCGACGTGATCGGTAATTTTGTCTGAAAATGCAGCATGTTCTCTGTACATATAACCTCACTAAATGCTCATACATCAAGTCATGAGCAGCGTTTCAAGTTGCATTTATTTGTTGATATTACTTCTCATATGTGGTAACATATATGGTAACAGACTGCCTTTGTTAATTGTTAACATATCACATTTTTTGCTGTACTATCTTCTAAGTACAGTTTTCATATTTTCTAGGAATCATAGTTGCTGGAAAATTTAGTGCACTTGTGGGATTAGTTCACACCTGGTAATGGGTCATGAGGTACGGAGTGTACACCCATAAAGTCCCTGAACACCCTGACTCTAATAGTGGTTTGTATTGCTAGTGCTTAGTTAGCACTGATAGGTAGTGTTTCCACTGCTAGTGCTTAGTTAGCACTGATAGGCAGTGTTTCCACTGCTAGTGCTAAGTTAGTGCTGATTGACATATTCAAGTGGCAGTTACAACTGCATAATGACCACGTTTAATTGGTCATGTAACCACTAACGGCTATAATGGGGATAATTATGAGGCGATTAATTATCATAATTCCATTTGACTAGCTAAGAGTATTTTCCTATAAATAGGAAATCTGATCATGCATGAGAAGTACACACAGAAAACGATTAACACTTCTAAGCAAAAGGGTTATTGAATTGTGCCTAATTCTATAACTACATTTAGTCTTATCCCAAGTAGATATTCGTGTAACCCAGGCATTAGGGTCGAATAGTTTACTTTGGAAAGTGATCACACGATTCCAAGTGATATCCGGTAACCACCTAGTGGTATTGTTGCTACCTTGATTATCTTACCCTATTCTGGGAACTAACCACCAACAATCAAAGTAAACTATTTGTGATAATCAATGGCTGCTGCTGCAATGAAATACATGGCTTCAAACTTTGCCAAGCTTGATAAGTTTGAAGGGGTGAACTTCAGGAGATGGCAGAAGAAGATGCACTTCTTACTGTCAAGCATGAGTGTGGTTTATGTGCTAACCACTCCTATTCCTGATGATGGGGATGATGCTAAAGTGGAGCAGTCGAGGAGGAGGAGCAAATGGGAGAATGATGACTACATTTGCAGAGGTCTAATCCTCAATGGTATGTCTGATTCTCTGTTTGATATTTATCAGAACTTTGAATCTTCCAAAGTACTGTGGGATTCCTTGGATGCCAAATAAATGGTGAGGATGCATCAAGTAAGAAGTTCCTTGTAAGTAATTTCACAAATTACAAAATGACTGATTCAAGACACGTTATGGAACAATACAATGAACTTCTTGGTATACTTGGAAGGTTTACACAACACAATATGCACATGGATGAGGCTATTCAAGTCTCTTGTGTCATTGATAAACTTCCCCCTTCATGGAAAGATTTCAAGCATACCTTGAAACATAAAAAGGAGGAGTTAACTCTGGTTGAGTTGGGCAGTCATCTGCGCATTGAGGAATCTATCAAGGTGCAGGATAATGACAAGCCAAAGAGTAGCAATGCTACTGGTGCATCTGTTGTCAATATGGTAGAGCATAACAACTCCACCAGGTACAATGACAACAAAGGCAAACGCAAATATCATGACAACACAAGGGCAGATCCTAACAAGAAGGCAACACCTACTTGTTGGAAATGTGGCAAAACTTGTCACATTAAAAGGGATTGCAAAGGTGTTAAGGTTTGTGGTAAAGTCAATGGATCAGGCACTAATGGTTCAGGGAGTGGTGGTTCTTCCAACTCACTGAAAGGTCAGAATATGGTTAATAAGTCTTTTCAGATTTATTATGTTACATATGTATCTGAATCTCATTATGTGCAGGATGATGATGTTGCGTGGTGGGTTGACTCTAGTGCAACAGTTCATGTGTGTAAAGATAGAAGCTGGTTTAAGACTTATAAGTCACTGAATGATGGTTCTATTCTTCACATTAGAAATGAGTCAACAGCCTTGGTGCATGGTCGTGGTTGTGTAGATCTTAATTTTAGTTCTGGAAAGATTGTAACTTTGTTTAATGTTATTCATGTTCCTAATATCAGGAAGAACTTGGTTTCAAGTAGTATTTTGAATAATCATGGATATAAACAAGTTATTGAGTCTGATAAATTTTTTCTTTCTAAGCATGGTGTTTTCATTGGTTTTGGTTATTTGTGTAATCAAATGTTCAGGCTTAATATTGCCACTGATAGTGTTAATTCAGCCTTTGTGACCACCAACGACCTGACTGACTCTAGCCTTTGGCATGCTAGACTTGGCCATGTACACTATAAAAGAATGCAAGATATGTCTAAGGATGGGTTAATCCCAGCTTTTGACATGGATACTGAAAAGTGTAAAACTTGCATGTTGACCAAGATAACCAAGAAACCTTTTCAGGGTGTTAGTCGTGAGAATAAGCTCTTGGAGCTTACACACAGTGACCTGTGTGATTTGTATGCCACTCCTTCTTTGGGGAATAAGAAGTACTTTGTGACATTTATTGATGATGCTTCAAGGTTTTGTTATGTCTATCTGTTACATACCAAGGATGGAGTATTAGATAAATTCAAAGTGTTTAAAATTGAAGTTGAATTACAACTTGGGTCCCTGATCAAAAGATTAAGGACTGATAGGGAGGTGAGTACATGGATACTCTGTATTTTCAGTCTGTTGGTATAATCCATGAAACGACCGCCCCTTATACTCCTCAGCAAAATGGTATTTCTGAAAGGAAAAACAGGGTGCTGAAGGAGACGGTTAATTCCTTGTTGTCCTATTCAGGATTGATTCAAGGGTTCTGGGGTGAAGCTATGTTAACAGATTGCTATTTATTAAATAGGGTTCTAAACAAAAGGAACAAGATTACTCCTTATGAACTCTGGACTAAAAGGAAACCCAACCTGAACTATCTCAGGGTTTGGGGCTGTAGGGCTGTTGTAAGACTCCCTGATCCAAAGATGAAAACTTTGGGTGAAAGAGGCATTGATTGCATCTTTGTTGGATATGCTGAGCATTCCAAGGCTTTTAGGTTCTATGTTATTGAACCTAATGAATATGTTTCAATTAACTCCATAATTGAATAAAGGGATGCAATGTTTGATGAGAATAGATTCTCATCAGTCCCTAGACCAAGTCAGAGGATTCCTAATTGAACTCATGACACTGGTGTATCAGATGTCCCTGATGAAGAACCATCAGAGGTCCCTGATGAGGTTGTGGTTTAACAACCTGAACCTATGCTCAGAAAGAGCAAAAGGGTCAGGACTCCAAAGTCATTTGGACCTGAGTTTCAATTATACTTAATTGAAGGAACTAGAGATAAGGTCTCTGACCAATAATCCTATTGCTTCATTGTTGAGGATGATCCCAAGACATTTGAAGAAGCAATGAAGTCCCAGGATATTTCTTTCTGGAAAGAAGCAATCAATGATGAGATGGATTCCATCATGGGCAACAACACTTGGGTGTTGGTTGATCTACCACCTGGTTGCAAACCTTTGGGTTGCAAATGGATTTTCAAAAAGAAAATAAAGGTAGATGGAACTATTGAAAAGTTCAAGGCTAGACTAGTCATTCAGGGCTTTAAACAAAAGTCAGGAATAGACTATTTTGATACTTATGCCCCTGTGGCTCGTAGCTGATTGCTTTGGCATCAATTCACAATCTGATTATTCATCAGATGGATGTGAAGACAGCTTTCTTGAATGGTGAATTGGATGAGGAGGTTTATATGAACCAACCTCAGGGCTTCATCTTGCCTGGCAATGAAAACAAGGTGTGTAAACTGATTAAGTCACTTTATGGACTAAAGCAGGCACCTAAGCAATGGCATCAAAATTTTGATAAAGTGGTTTTGTCTAGTGGTTATGTTCTTAACCAAGCTGACAAATGTGTATATAGCAAATTTGATGAACCTGGTAAAGGAGTCATCATATGTCTATATGTTGATGATATGTTGATCTTTGGCACTGACCAAAATCAGGTTGACCTGACATAGGAATTTTTGTCATCAAGGTTCTCAATGAAGGACATGGGGAAGGCTGATGTTATCCTTGGTATAAGGATTAAACATGAAAGTAAAAGAATTTCTATCTCTCAGTCTCATTATATTGAGAAGGTGTTGAGGAAATTCAGTTACTTTGATTGTACTCCTATGAGTACACCTATGGATACTTGTGAGAAGTTGATGCCTAATAAAGGCAAGGCTGTATCTCAACTTGAATATTCTAGGGTAATTGGCTGCATGATGTATGCCATGACTTGTACAAGACCTGATATTGGTTTTGTAGTGGGAAAATTGAGAAGGTATACTAGTAATCCTAGTGCTCATCACTGGCAAGCAGTTCAGAGGGTACTGAAGTATTTGAAGAGAACTATGGATTATAGTCTCTCATATACTGGTTACCCATTAGTGTTGGAAGGATACACGATACAAGTTGGATCAGTAACATGAAGAGAATTCGTCTACCGTGGCTGGGTATTCCTACTTGGTGGAGGTGCAATTTCTTGGGCATCCAAGAAGCAAACTTGCATCACCAGTTCAACAATGGAATCTGAATTTGTGGCTTTAGTAGCTGCGGTAAAGAAGCTGAATGGTTGAAAAACTTGCTTCTTGAGATTCCATTGTGGCCTAAACCTATAGCACCTATTTCTATCCGTTGTGATAGTGCAGCTACATTGGCTAAGGCTTATAGCCCGATGTACAATGGTAAGTCTAGACACTTAGGTGTCAGACATAGCATGATTCGTGAGCTTAACATGAATGGGGTGGTATCTATAGAGTTTGTTAGATCTCAACAAAATTTAGCTGATCACATGACTAAGGCTCTGGCTAGAGACTTGGTTATAAAGTCTGCTAAAGGGATGGGTTTAATCCAACTCAGTCACTGAATGCTAGGACACCCAACTCCCTCCTAAGGAAACTTGGGAGCTGAGTTCAATGTGGAAAGCTGAACATTTAGTGGACTGGAGCACATGTTTTATTTTACATCCCAAGGTTGTACTCAGAACCTCCTGAAAGGAGGATGAAGTCTTTACTTCTTAATGGTTAATTTCTTTGAAAAAGTGCTTGGCAGGAGCATGAATAAAGAGGAATTTGGATATGGTCACATGGCTTGTATAGTGTCAGGAGCTGTTAAGTGTTTGAAAACTTGTGTGTATTTTATCTTCAGGTATTCAAATGGGTTGAAGGGTTCAATTCTTAGAACACCCCGATTCTCGAATATTTGAACGTGTAATATACTAAGATGGAAATTCAATCATCAGGATATTTTCGTTTATGCACATGTTTTGTTTAATGTTTGTTTTTTCATGCAAAGGAAGTGAACTAAATTTGGAGAGGATTGTTGGAAAATTTAGTGCACTTGTGGGATTAGTTCACACCTGGTAATGGGTCAGGAGGTACGGAGTGTACACCCATAAGGTCCCTGAACACCCTGACTCTAATAATGGTTTGTATTGGTAGTGCTTAGTTAGCAGCGATAGGCGATGTTTCCACTGCTAGTGCTTAGTTAGCAGCGATAGGCGTGTTTCCACCTGCTAGTGCTAAGTTAGTGTTGATAGGCGGTGTTTCCACTGCTAGTACTATGTAAGCACTGCTAGTGTTATGAAAGTACTGCTAGTACTGAAATCAACTTGTAACAGGCATTGACCTATTCAAGTGGCAGTTACAACTGCATAATGACCACGTTTAATTGGTCATGTAACCACTAACGGCTATAATGGGGATAATTATGAGGCGATTAATTCTCATAATTCCATTTGACTAGCTAAGAGTATTTTCCTATAAATAGGAAATCTGATCATGCAGGAGAAGTACACACAGAAAACGATTAACACTTCTAAGCAAAAGGGTTATTGAATTGTGCCTAATTCTATAACTACATTTGGTCTTATACCAAGTAGATATTCGTGTAACCCAGGCATTAAGGTCGAATAGTTTACTTTGGAAAGTGATCACACGATTCCATGTGATATCCGGTAACCACCTAGTGGTATTGTTGCTACCTTGATTATCTTAACCTATTCTGGGAACTAACCACCAACAATAGTATCATTTAATTTTCAA
The DNA here is from genome assembly GCA_910596185.1 of Chrysanthemum makinoi. Lineage (NCBI taxonomy): Eukaryota > Viridiplantae > Streptophyta > Magnoliopsida > Asterales > Asteraceae > Chrysanthemum > Chrysanthemum makinoi. The sequence goes on along the minus strand of OU343225.1, from coordinate 42,627,094 downwards.
AGTCAACTTTAAAAATAATACATCTTTATAAGTTATAATTCCAGCTCTAGTATCCTTGTCTATTAAACTTTGTTAACTGACACAGGACAAATATAACCTGTTTTCTCTATTAATTATCCCCCTTCTTGCAAAAACATGTCACTTAACTTTTTGAGCTTATAAGAAGGTCTCTTTAGTTCAATTTGTAGACTTATTTCACACAATCTAGAGTTATATATATCTGGAGGATAAGTAGGAGCCATGCAACAATTTGCAATTGTGGAAGATATGGTCCAAGTGAAACATTATCTAAATCATCTATGTGCGACTATGTTTTAGGAATTCTAACCATAGTAAAATAATTCGCTAGAAAGGCCACGAATTGCGATCCAGTTCGTGCGTTCCCAATTTGGTTACGATTCGGTTGGGAACAGGGAAATTAGCGATCCGAATCTCAAATCCTTTCAATCATGAAATTGTTACTTTTTTTTAACTTTAATACAAAAACTATAGTATGTACTGGTTATGACTTACGAAAATTTTGTAAGTATCAAACTATTTTTCAATTTTGGAAGTTAGGATTTCTTTTATAATCCTTAGGAATATATTAATTATTTGGTACATCGTACCGGAGCGATCCCGAATGAACCTACCCCCCATCGAACCGAATTTTAGGCACCTAGCGAACCGCGATCCCGATCCTCGATCGCGTACTGAAACGATCCACGTTCCATGTGACTATGATTCTAACATTTCTTCTCGTACACCGAAATGGAAGACATTAATTTTGGTAGGGATATAAACAACAATCCTTTTTGTGTGTGCCTTGTGTTGGATCGTAAACTTGATTTAGTCCAATAAAAATTGGACTATTCATAAAAGCCCGAGCCCATATTGAAGAAGCTTCTGGAATGTCTTAGAATGATTATAGAAAATATCCATATGAAATATCTAGAATGGTATTAAAAATATCTAGTTAAACTTATCTAGATTGGATAGGAATTATGAAGATAATGTAAGAAGTATCCATGAAAAAATCTTGTATCTAGAACCTTCCATGAACTAGTATACATATGTGATGGATGTAAGTATTTGTAATCAAGCAAAGCTTAAATAATCTAATATATTGTAAACTTTCTCTTAAGTGTTCCTCTCTTCATAAGCCTAAAATGCCATAGTGTTTCCAACAAATTGGTATGAAAGCTAGAAGATCGAGATGTCAGGCATGATGAACTTGTTCCAGTTTTATCGTCATACTAAAGAAAACTATGGTAGTTCATGCATTCGAATGAAGGCGTTACTAGGTTCACATGATGTGTGGGAGATAGTCGAAAAAGGTGTTGAGAAAGTTGATGATGAAAGTTCCTCGAGTGCCACCCAAAGGGGGAATTGCTAAAAGCAAGAAAGAATGATCAAAGTGCTTTTATACTAATCTATCAATTTCTTAATGATGCGATGTTTGAGAAAGTTGAAAATGCAACCACTTCTAAGGAAGCGTGTGAATTCCTTCAAAATTCTTTCAAAGGAATTGATAAGGTAAAAAAGGTACGCCTTCAAACTCTTAGAGGAAAGTTTGAAAAACTTCAAATGGAGGAATCTGAAACCATTTCGGATTATCTCACTCGTGTCTTGACTATTTCAAATGAAATGAAGATAAATGGTGAAAGCTTGAGTGACGGTGATAGAAAAGATTCTTCGCTCTTTGCCACCAAGTTTTGATTACATTGTCGTGGCCATAGAAGAGTCAAAAGTCATCGACTCTATGACCGTTGATCAACTCATGAGATCTTTACAAGCCTATGAATAGAAGTTGAACAAAAGAAGTGGGAAATAACCCTTTGAGCAAGCTTTATACTCAAAGGTCTCTTTCAAAGAAAGAGAAAAGAGCTTTCTTCATAGAAAGGAGCAACGATGAGAACGCAAAGGTGGTTTCCAAGGCTGAGGAAGATCAAGAGAAGATGTCAATAAAAAAGATGAGAACCAATGGTCTCCATATAGAAAAGGTCGTGGGAGAGGTTTTCAATCTTAAAGAGGAGGTAAGCCCCATATACAATGTTACAATTGTCGCAAATATGGTCATTATGCCAACAAGTGTACTAGCTCAATTCAAGTGGAAGAAAAGGCTAATCTTGCCGTAGTTAAAGACAATGACGAGCTTACTTTGATAATGCAAGACACGATGAACAAGAGGAGAGGATAAAGCCATGATATATAGATTCTGCTACGAGTAACCATATGACGGGTGAAGAAGACTTTTTGTGAAGATGGAGAAAAGTAAAGGTAATGTCACCGGTGAAAGGAAATTGTAAAATACTAATACGAGCTAAAGATGCTAGTTGCCAATATATTTCGGACATATATAATGTGCTCATCCTTAAAATTAACACTTTAAGCATGACAACTATTAGAGAAAAATCTATGATATTCACTTCAAAGATCGTAGTGCTACAATAAGAAATCACGAAGCAAAGCTCATTGCAAAAGTGCCTATGACTAAAAATCAAATGTTCCTTCTAAACATTCAACATGACGAAGTTAAGTGCTTAAAGAGTTGTTTGAAAGATCATTCGTAGCTTTGGTACATGAGGTACGAGGCACTTAAACTTTGGTGACTTAAAGTTATTATCTTCTAAGGGAATGGTGGAAGGGTTTGATCTAATTAATCATCCCAATCAAGTGTGTGTAGGATGACTTCTTGGGAAGCATGCTACGAGTTCGTTCATGAAAAAAAGCGACAATAAGAGCTAAGAAGCCTCTACAACTAATTCAAACGTATTTTTGTGGTCCAATTGCTCCGCCCTCTCATGGTAAAAATATTTACTTTATGCTCTTTATTGATGACGTTTCAAGAAGGACTTGGGTATATTTTCTAGAGGAAAAAATCTCAAGCGAATGGATGTGAAGTCGGCATTTCTAAATAGACTTCTCGAAGAAGAAATTTATGTGGAGCAACCGGAAGGAAATGTTGCCAAGGGGTAAGAAGGTAAAGTGTTAAAGTTAAAGAAGGCCTTATATGGTCTAAAGTAGGCACCACATGCTTGGAATATTTAATGACATGGTGTTCCAAAATGCCTAAGTGAATATGCACTTTACGTGAAATTTGCAAATGAAGTATACTGCTCGTGTGCTTGAACGTGGATAATTTGATCTTTACAAGAAATTTTAAAATTATGATAGATGAACTCAAGAAATCAATGACAAGAGAGTTCGAGATGACAGACATCAGACTAATGTCTTATTATCTTGGCATTCAAGTGAAGCAAATGGACAAATGAATCTTCGTATGTCAAGAAGGATATGCCAAGGAGATATTAAAGAGGTTTGGCATGGATAAATGAAATCCCTATGGCACCCCATAGAACCTAAGGCAAAGTCGTCTAAGCATGACGGAAGAGAAGCGATAGACTCATCTTTATACAAGAGTCTCGTTGGAAGTTTGTGCTATTTGACCTGTACAAGACCCAACATACTCTTTGCGCTTGTATTAATTAGTCGTTTCTTGGAAGACCCCATGACAAAAAATTTGGAGATTGTGAAGAGGATCTTCCGTTATATCATAGATACCATAGACTATGGTATGTTTTATTCAACAAATGAAGACTTCAAGCTAGGTGGATAAAGACGATAGAAGAAGTACAACATGATTTCTATTCTTCCCGGGTAACAATGCTTTTACATGGTCTTTAAAGTTACCTTGTCCGTTGTGAAGCGGAGTACATAGCTGCAACATCTTGTGTATGTCACGCAATTTGGTTCAGAGGTATGCTAAAGGAGCTACACATGGAGCAAGAAGATGCGACTGAGATCTATGTGGATAACAAGTCGGCAATTGACATTGCAAAATATTTGTTCTACCATGATCGAAGTAAGCATATGAGCACTTGTTATCACTTTATTCAAGACTGCATTACAAGAAAGGATATCTGAGTGATACATACGAGGTCCAAAAACCAAGTTGCAGATATCTTAACCAAACCGCTCAACGAGCGAGATTTCTCAAGACAAAAGATGATGGTTGGAGTCGGAAAATCAAGGGCGTATTAGATCGTAAACTTGATTTAGTCTAATTAAGATTGGGCTATCCGTAAAAGCCCGAGCCCATATAGAAGAAGCTTTTGGAATGTCGCAGAATGATCATAGAAAATATCCATATGAAATATTTAGAATGGTATTAGAAATATCAAGTTAAATTTATCTAGATTGGATATGAATTATCAAGATAATTTAAGAAGTATCCATGGAAAAATCTTGTATCTAGAACTTTCCATAGACTAATATGCATATGTGATGTGTAAGCATTTGTAATCAAGCAAAGCTTAAGTAATTTAATACATTGTAAACTTTCTCTTATGTGTTCCTCTTTTCATAAGCCTAAAAGGCCATAGTGTTTCCAACACCTTGTACTCTTTGATAAAATGACTCACTTGTGATTTGTGTATCTTCTTTATTGGGCTAATTACTTAAAAAGGCATCAAACTTGACATTTTTTACCGTTGTATGTAGCCATGTTTTTTTTCCTAATGTGACACTAAACATTCGAATTTCGTACATTGTGTGTACCCAGTGACGGCCGTTAGTACATAACTTGGCATCGTTAGTCCTTTATACTAACGGCCGTTAGTAAATAAGTTAAAATGCCGTTGTCTCGCGTCAACTTGGCATCGTTAATCCTATATACTAACGGCCGTTAGTAAATAACTTTAAATTTTGTTTTGGTACGTTTTCGGTCTTTTTCTTTTTACGTTTTCATCTGTTTTTTTTACGTTTTCGCCCGTTTTTCTAACGTTTTCGACCGTTTTTTTACGTTTTCGTTGTTTATTTTACGTTTTCGTCAGTTTTTTTACGTTTCGGCTGTTCTTTTATGTTTGCATCCTTTTTTACGATTTCGTCTGTTTTTTTATGCTTTCGACCGTCTTTTTACGTTTTCGCCTTTTTTTTTAACGTTTTCGTCCGTTTTTTACATTTTTGCTCGTTTTCTTAACGTTATCGTTTGTTTTTTAACGTTTTCCTCTGGGTTTTTTTTTCCACCCGTTTCTTTACGTTATCATCTGTTTTTTTACGTTTTCGTCTGTTTTTTCACGTTTTCGTCTGGTTTTCTACGTTTTCGTCTGTTTTTTTATGTTCTCGTCCTTTTTTTTACGTTTTCGTCTGTTTTTTTCCTTTTCGTCCTTTTATTTTTATGTTTTCGTCTGTTTTTAATATTTTCGACCATTTTTTTACGTTTTTATACGTTTTGTCCGTTATCGTCTATTTTTTACGTTTTCGTCCCTCTTTTTCATTTTCATCCGTTTTTTTTAACATTAACGTCTATTTTTTCATGTTTCCCTCTGTTTTCTTACGTTTTCGTCCCTTTTTTGCGTAAAAAAGGGTAGAAAACGCAAAATAAACAGACAAAAACGTAATAAATAGACGATAACGTAATAAAACAGACGAACACGTAAAAAAGTAGACAAAAGTGTTAAAAAAGATGAAAACGTAAAAAAAATAAGAAAACCTAAAAAAACATACAAAATCGTAAAAAAAAGACCAAAACGTAAAAACACAGACGATAATGTAAATAACGGATATAAACGTAAAAAACCGGACGAAAAAGTAAAAAAAGGCGATAAGGTAAAATATTGGGTGAAAACATAAAAAAACGGACGAAAACGTAAAAAACGGTCGGAAACATAAAAAACAGATGAAAACGTAAAAAAATAGATTGAAACGTAAAAAACAGACGGTAAAGTAAAAAAACGGGCGAAAACGTAAAAAACCGGATGAAAACGTAAAAACAGACGAAAACGTAAAAAAGGGCGAAAAGGTAAAAAAAACAGACGATAACTTAAAAAAATGGACAAAAACGTAAGAAAACAGAGGAAAACGTAAAAAACAGACAAAAACGTAAAAAAACGATCGAAAACGTAAAAAAACAAACGAAAACGTAAAAAGATAGACGAAAACGTAAAAAATTGACGAAAACGTAAAAAAACAAACGAAAACGTAAAGAGATAGACGAATACGTAAAAAACGGACGAAAACGTAAAATGACAGACAAAAACGTAAAATTAAGTTAAAAAACGTACCAAAACATAATAAAATGAAAATTTAAGTTATTTGCTAATGGTCGTTAGTATATAGGATTAACGATGCCAAGTTGACGCGAGAAAACGGATTTTCTAAGTTATTTACTAACGGACTTTAGTATAAAGGACTAACGATGCCAAGTTATTTACTAACGGTCGTCACTGGGTACACACAATGTACGAAATTCGAATGTTTAGAGTCACATTAGGAAAAAAAAAAAAAAAAAAAAAAAAAAAAAAAAAAAAACATGAATACATACAACGGTAAAAAGTGTCAAGTTTGATGTCTTTTTAAATAATTAACCCTCCTTTATTTGAGATACTAGCTTCATAGCCCGCCCGAATGGGCGGGCTAGCTTCATTATAATACGTGTTGAATTCTAAATGTATGTGAAGCAATCGTGTTGTTTGAATACTAAAAAGATAATGATGTTTTTTGTTAATACAAAACTATGTTGCGTATTAAATACAAACTAAAACTTCTTTGTAAACTACGTTTGTTGTGGAGTTTGAGTAGTTGTTATTCCATCCAAGCTTCAAAGCTATCGATTTAAGATTCCAGTTCCGAAACCTAAACAATAATAAGATACAGATATGTTAGCTAACTCTAGAATATGACCTTATCTTAACCGTACATACTACTGTTCTAATAAAACACCGAACACATGGCAACTCAAATCTAATACTTAGAAACAAAAACAGTAGAGCATTAATAGGCGTACCAGCTGCAAGTATTGTAAATCCATCATCTTATTGTTAAATTGACGTTCATTCTCTTTAAAACTCATTAATAGGTGTACCAGCTGCTAGGTTATCGCGCAAGTTTTGAGATGCTACTAATTCAACCTCCAACTTAAAACTCACATCTGTAACATGTGGTATTCTTCTTTGGCTTTTTCATATATTAGGTTACGTATAAAGAGTTAAACGAAAAGTTAAATATAAAAAAAACTAATGTTATGTTTGCAGGTTATAGAAAGTTGTCGTTTAAATGGCAGGCCAATCTTGCAGTTGTTATAAATTTAAATATTCATCATGATATCTTTAAATAATCATTGAAATAAAGAAATGTTTAACTACACATTTATCTTGTATATGCTTGTTCACCAAAGACCACTTTTAAACAAAAAGGGCCTCACCTCTATTAACATAGTACATATGGTTGAAAGGGTAAATGCACCACAACCAATAGGGAGATCAGTTGTCCTTTTGAGGTTTGAGTACTTTGGTGATTTGATATACGAGAAAATAAAACAGAATGAGCTACATTATCAAGCATACAAAAGCATAAGTGAGTTTTGAGGTTTAAGTACTTTGGTAATTTGAGGTATAATCATATAAGTGTGTTGGCGAAATTCTTTACTTCCAATTCATCGAACAAAACTACACATATGAGCTCCATCCAGATGTGCAAACTACACAAACACATGGTGTATTTGAAATAGCAATTGTATTTATATTCGAGTCTCATCTCATTATCAAAAAGATGATTTATGAAATGCTATCAAAAAGATGTATTATATTCGGCCTATTTTAAATCAATCTAAAGTTATCTACTTTAAGTTATTACCTAGCCCACCAAACCACCGATTATCACTTTGAAGTTGCAAGCACATAAATATCGGAGCTCCTCACCATGGTAGTTCATCACAATTGAATTTGCCTTCTTCATGCCAAACAACTCCAGAACCAATTCCTTTACGAATCTGCCAATAGTTAAGAAATACTATAAAATAAACTCAGGATTTTACATATAACATACAATTGTAGAATCAAGTGAAACGCAATTGGATAAAAAATATTTACCAAAGAAAGTGGCCACTTTGTTTGCCATTGTGGCATCAGGTACCTGTTGCCTTGGTCTCTTGAGTTCAAGAAAATTGATTAGTCAAAAGAAGTCTGCTCTTTTCTATAATCAACTGAAGTTTCTTCCTGAATCTGAATGCAAATAAACAAATGATGCGTGTATGAGTAATAACTTTTATCAATCAACACTATGATAAGTAACTATCTTTAGCAAATTGCACTATTTCAGGCAATCGTATGGATTCTGTTAAACATAGTTTAGGATTCTCATTGTTGATCTATATAGCATTGTTGACAGTCTATATCACATATAATCTTAGATGCAACATCCACTTTAATTTATTAGGAATTAGGATAGCTAAATGTATACATGTTGACAATCTATATCACATAAGGAGTTTCTTACTTATTGTCACATAGGTTGCGGGTTCGCGTAGGTATTTTTTTGCCTCTGTGTATATACAACCCATAGCAATGCTACATTATCAGATTTCATAAAATAAGTTAAATTGTTACCACATATAGCACACTATGTGAAAAGATATGATATACTTATATTCAGCCTATGGGTTTGAATCCACCTTTTAAGTCCATTCTTAATGAGGAGTTCTTGACAAGAACAATAACAGTGACTCAAAGAATTTTTTGCTGCAGTATGATACTTTACAGCAAAATGTTACGGACAGTGAAGAACTTGGAGTTATATATTGTATATAAATTTTTAACAAAAAATAAAATATAGTGTGAGCTGACTACCGTATTTTATGTTTGGATAGGTAACATTGTAAATTTGCCTTCTATTGACCTTATTTACAGTAACTTTCTTTTTAGGTGGATACACATTGCTATATCAATTCACAGATGATATATAAAGATATAAATATCCCTTTACGCATAAAGTTAAATAGCTTCAATTGGAACTCTATATGTAGATAAACACTAAACAATGTGCATATGAGGTAATGAAGTATCATGCTCAAGATGAAACCATTTATATCAGCAAAGCTTACCTTGAAGGAAGTTCATATGCATTTGTAACTTTTGCCATCCCTGTTCTGCAGCTACCTGTCAGGCAAAAAAAAGTTGCATGAGATATTTCGGTTACATAAATTATTCGTAAAGGATTTCAGCAATATACGTATACTGAGTTTTTTTAAGTCTTTGACATACCTAATAACAAATAAGATACTTTTCGCTTCAAACTATAACTATAAATAGAAAGTTTGTGTTACCAATGTCGCACATTCTTCAGCAAGACCAGGCCCAGCCGCAACACAACATGCAAACCAGGACTACAATGCGCTTCATCCAAGTTCTGTAATGAATAAAATCGACACTATTATACAGTTAACCATAGCTATAATTTATATTTTATCGAATTAGAATCATATTTATTTACACATAATCTAAAACGAAGTTTAATTGTTGGGCTTGCATATTATATTGTTACAGTACCACCACAGTTCCATGTAACCAACTTGATTAGCATTTCGACACAACCAAATAAGAATGCCCTCTTTGATGGTATTCCAGATCATGCGAAATTAACCACAACACAACTTTTATAAAAGTTTCAATTTAAAAGGTACATTTGCCATAACACTGATCAAATAAATAAAAGAACACACACCTCACGAAGTCTTTTAGAAAAATTTAGTATTAAGAAGTTGCTGGACTAATCAAATAAATAAAAGAACACACACCTCACAAAGTCTTTTAGCAAAATTTAGTTGTGCAGTGTCTAATATACAACTCACTTTGCTTATTTCATTGCCTAACATATAATTCATCCCATAAACATGCAATAAATGGTTTCGTAAGCAGTAATTCTAGATTGAATGATAGTCTTAAAAAAAACAGATATGTAATTAGAACCAATATAATTAGACTATAAAATCACCAAAATGCTTACACTATGGCAAAAATGAGGTACCTTTATCTATGAAATTTCATCGAACACCTTCCATGTGACCTTCAATTCTTCAAATTACATAACTGGTGAACCACACAAAGTGAACCAAAAGTATAAAAATCTATCGTAATCATATTTTAAAAACATCACTGCTACAAACATTGTCACTACAGAAGAACACCTAATTTCCCAAGCACATTATTAATCTCAACATACCCCAAAATGAAAATAATACTATTACCTTATTCAAAAATTTAAAATCAAAGCAACTCTTGATGATCGAATTAAGGTGTACCTGAATATACCTTTGCAACTTTCACATTGATGAAACATTCTTGGCCAAGCATGTACCGGTCTTTGTAACTGTTGATGCTTCCTGCGAATTTATAAAATTTAACATTGAGTTAATATATTTTACAAATAAAAGTAACAATCCAAATCCATAAATGTGTACAAAACTAATCTCAACCGAGCATACACAAAAACTGATCGGCTAAAACAATCTAATTCAATCGGACAAAAAAATTAAAATAATAACTACCTTAACATAGGTTAATTAAAAAGATACCTTCGATCCGTGGATGATAGTACCAGGTTTTTGTGCATGTTTTTTTGAATCCCATTAATTAGGGTTAAATTTAGGGTTTTGATTTTAGTTTGATGATCGTGGTTTAATTTGATGAGCGTGAGTTGTTTGTGATTGAGAGAGAAGATTGAAACAATATCCATAAATGTAGGTTATTTGAATTTGGGTCAAAATGTAGGTTTTTGTGATTTTGGGGTTTTAGGAAATGCGTGATTTGGGGAGGCGGTTAACACACTTTTGACTGATATTAATTAGAGGCCGAGTGAGAAGGGTAGGTGGTAATGGTTTTGGTTGAATATCAATTAGGGAATGCCATTTTGTATCACAACTTGTTGTATGCTCCAGTGGTTTGTGCGTTTGGGTTTGAATGTAACAACCCAAGTTCGATTCCTGGTTCCATCAGAATATTTTTTTATTAAGTAACCGGATAAATGTGCCATGGTGGCATTTCCACCTCATCATAGAGGCGCCATGTCACAATAAAAATGCCTAGTAAGCATTATACATGTGTCATGCTTAGTCCCATATATATATATAGATTTAGAACCATGCATCAATTGATGAGTCAAAATAGGATACTTTTTAGTTTTAACCATTTTAGTTAACGTTAAGTGGGTGACTGCTCATAACTTAGTATCCGATTCTGTCAATGGCAGATGATTTTCGTAGGTCCTTATAATGCAGTTCATGTTCCTTATATAGTTTCTATATCCACAACTCATGTTACAAGGCTTATCTCATGATAATTTATTCCAATATTTTAAGATGTATTTTTCTTGGTTATCTATGTAATATCAGTAACTTATTCAATTTTCCAAAATTTAGGTATGTAGCGCGTCATACGACAAATTAAAAGGGATGATAGATATGCTTAGGTTGAGTTAATTTACCCCATTATTGGTTCAGATCTTGTTGTTATAAATTGGTGAATCAATTTGCTAAGATATATAGTATATATGATCTGTCGCGAGGAAGGTGCTTATATTATAGTAAATGGTGGTATATTGAAAAATGCTTTATAGTGAGGGGAGATATTAAGGGTGCGTTTAGTTGGGGGAAAACATCATGTTTTACACAAAATGTTTAGATCACGTTCAAATTATCATTTTCCAACAAAATGTTTTGCAAAACACAAAATCCTCTATTCCTAATCTAACAAGGAAAATTAGAAAACAAATTTTAGTTGTTTTCCTTGTTTTCCTTTGTAACCCCCAACCCTCCCTCCCCTTCTTCAAAATAGAAAATACAAATATCAACTAAACGCATTTTCTATATTTTCAAGTGTTTTGTGGAGATAAATTTCTCATCCAAATTTTTACAAAACTAGAGATAGAAAACAAGGGAATTTTTTCTCCAACTAAACGCACCCTAATCGATTCCACATTTAAATTTCACCAGGCATTGTGCTTGGTGTTAAGATCTTGAAGGTCATATAGGTTCAAATACCTTATCCTCATTACCTTGTAAAATAATTCCTTGAAAAACCGACGTGTGTCCATTTCAACTTGTCACATGCCTCATGTGCATTACACATTGTGCTGAAGGATCCAGGAAATGGAAAAGATCTAAATAAAGGGAAAAAGTGTATTATGTGGACCTTGGATATGGAAAAAGGTCGACTTAGATCTTTTGGACTTGTTCTTTTCAAGCATGTTACGATTTCTTTTCATGTCCTTCCTTTGTACTACTACCTCCGTCTCAAATTATAAGTCCAGTTTGACTTTTTGACTCAAACTTTGACCTTAAATATTTTTGTTTGTATTATATAATACTTGATGCAAAATATATGAATGGATTGTGTTTTAAATGTATTTTCATTTGGTATAATTTTCATCAAGTGTTATATAATACAAACGAAAATATTTAAGGTCAAAGTTCGAGTCAAAAAGTCAAACTGGACTTAAATTTTGAGACGGAGGGAGTATATTAATATTATCAATAAAATCAGATGTTGTCAATTGACCTGTTTGTTGTTTTCTCTCCGATATTGATATATGGATAACAACCATCTACCACTATAATATTGCATGTCTGCTAGCATATAACTCTTGTAGGCTTTGAAGAATCACTGGCCCAAATTTTTGACATATGTATTTAGAAACAGTACTACCAAACATCCTTAAACGCGGATTTGACATATAGCTTATTGATTCACGATTCAACTTCATGACACTGAACATGATTTGTGTATTCACCCCTGCATATAAACAGATATTCCGTCGTATTATTTTACATTTTCTTTACGGATATGATATGAATTTCGCTATATCATACTTGAAATTTTACAGATGCATTTAGGTGTGACTTCAGTTTTTCACTGTTAATCTTGTTCGCTAAATCTTTGTGCTGGTTTTCTCTTTGAATATCATAAGGGTCAATTTTATTTTCTTACTACTAAACTTTAAAACATATTTAGATAGCTCAAATAGTCAAACGCATGCAATATTATTCTGAAAACGCTGCATCTCAACAAGTTAGCTTAATGAAACTCAACATTGAGTTAATTGTTACATCAAGGTTTTCATTTTCTATGCCGTGGTTTTTAACATTATAGTCAAACTTTAATTGCTCAACTACATCTAATTGAATTACTCTACACATTTTAGGGTTACAAGTACTGTTTCCGAGAGATATTTGCTTCACTGCACGCTAGCTATTTACTCCAAATTCATATCACATTCATTATCCATATGATTTTACCTAAAATCTTACAAGTTAACATCAATCGTTTTAATTCAAGTCATTGGTAATATTAACAGGATTGTGTACGTGTGTTTGATGATATACATCACTAAATTAGAAACACTAGGCTTGTTTTTTTATTAGAAATGCTACACTGCCTTTAGAGCTTGTGACTCGGTATCAGAGATCTTGGGTATTGGATGACAATTTCTAAAAATAAGTTTATAAAAAATGATGGGATGCAAACAAGTCAGGTTAAAGGCATCACGGATTTGAGCTTTTGGACTCGGTATATGGTTTATTCTCAAGTTGCTTAGTTTCGGATGCTACAATAGATGTCATATCAGAAATTAGTTGCACATATGTGTTTGTCGGCGATGATTGCAACCTGCACGACAACTGTTGCATTGGATAATGTATGTGTAGGCGCCACCCACGTACTCAGCTTTTTTCATTAAGACCATTGATATTTTGAAAATCCTTTCTAGGTCACTCAAGTATGTATATAATATTTTTACACCAACTTTCGACCAAAAACTTGTTGGATATATGATGAAAATGCCTAAAACAATTCTGAAAAGACAAAATAATATGTGATGAGCTTTTAACGTGTAATTGGTTACACCTGATGTATATTCAATGGCATTTTCATCATATCTAACCTTTTCAGCAGAAACATTACATTAGAGGAGGTTATTGCATTGGTAACTAGTGCAAATGAACTAACAACCTCGTATTGACCCATGAACCCTTATGGATCAGAAATGTAGACAGTTCTAATCTAACTTGGATCCCTGCATTACACAACCTTCTGATTTATTGAAATTATATGGTCGACTTAGACAATTTACGTATATCGTATACCAGGATATGGTAATATAAGAAATCCGAATGACTGACTATGATTATGAAACATAAAGAGATTATAAAAGCGGTCAAAAACCATTAGAACAGTATTAGAACTGATAACGATAAAGTTATCTATTTTAGCTAAGAAACTTAAAAATGATGAGGCTTTCATTGTTATCTTGACGATCTTGAAGTTGTCCTATGAACCTTTTATTATGTAAAAGATAATGCCCATGTTATCATATATGCCCATCCACAGCTAATACGGGTTTCAGATATTTGATGTTTGTTAACTGTCCTTAGTATGACAAATGTGTTTCTAGAGGAGAATCAGATCTGGTAATAAAAGGGATCAGTGGCCCCCACAAAATTATTCAATTTTGCCAAGAACTATTATTACTGGCCGGGCTCTTAAAAAGTTTAAAAGTGCATCTTTACATCTAGTTTTTTTCTCTAATTTTCTATAAAACCGAAGCACTTAAAGTTCGGTCTTTGTCTGTTAACCAACACTAATCTGTTCGGTGGCAACTTGTGTTGAGTTCTTATAGTGCAAGAAGATTTTTAGGGACACGGCCTTTGTAATCCGATTATCTAAACATGTGATTCTTTAGAAAGCCTAGTCTTCAAGATTTTGTTTGTCATTTCGAGAAGCTTGTATTTGGCAAATTTCCAAACTTCCGTTCTTTTATAATTGCAAAAATATTGGAAGCGAAACATCCTTATTTCTTGATTACCACTACACCAAACACTTTATTAAACTTTGGTGCCTCCTTTACATATATGTATTTTATTTATCCGTCTCACTAGAAAACAAAAAAGAGAATATGTTCTTGTCTTAACAACGATTGTATTTTTAATATGAGTACTCCGTTCTTGAATATACAATAGATATAATGCTACATGTAAACAAAATTGAAATCTTACTAAAGAAAATATGGTTGATATTGGATTAAGAATATTCCAAAAGCTTGTAAACTAGCTCAATCCCTTTAAAGTATTAATTTGTATTCTCTAATGACCAAATAATCTAAACACTCTCTTTCTGTCCAACAATAAGTCAAGTGATGAGCGGTGAAGGGAAGGTGGTTCGTGTAATTGTGTTACAGAGGGTTCTGGCTTTATAACTACTTGGATCATTAAGCTCTAACTAGCTCGTGGCTACTCTGTCCATCCTTCCATCCTCTCTGTCTTTCTCTCTCAGTTAGTTTCTATTTTTCTCTTTTTATAATGTACTTTATGATTTTACTTACCATGGAGCTGAGCCTTGATATATGTGAAGGAGGACATAGCTTGTACTAAAATGATTTTAGCTTGTTTATCGTAAGTTTAATCACCAGTAATGGATGCAAAAAAATAAAGGGGATAGGGTTGCGCGATAGAATTCTACAATTCTTAAGTCAAAAAAATTTAAGTGAATGAGCTTAAGTGGTTTAGCTCTATACAAACGCTCTAAAAGCTTATTTCATACTGGTACTGCAATAAGCTGCATAATTAAGCTTACCCAAACATGCCCTTAATACTTGTTCTGTTCCATACAATTATGTTGCACATGATCCATAGATGAGAGAACACTTACTTGCTCTTGACGGAGCTTAGGAAAGAATGTCTTTCTTTGAAGCTAACTTGCTCTTGATGGTCTTCTGATTCTGCAGTTAAGGACTGTGAGTGTGTCTTTCATTCTGTTTCTCCTGTTCTTTATATATAACAGTGATATTTTGTACGGAATATTAGTTTATTATTCATTTATTTATTAATTTTCTTTTCTGATTGTTATGTATGCTAAGAATATAGGTAAGATGCTATTCTTTTAAATCTGAGTTCACATTTATCAAACGCTAAACTTCATAAGTTAAAAAGTTGCTGGACATTCTGACCTCATGTTCTTGCTATAGCTAGGGCTCTACACATGGGCCGATAAGAATGGCATTTGGCCCATATAAATGTTCCACTGCTCAAAAGTTCCAAAATCACGCGGCAAAATTGAGGGTAATTGTTTCGTCAAAATAGGTGGTCATACCAATCTTTAAATGTTAATAATCACTTATCTGTGCAACGATCAGTAGCGTGTTTAATAAATGTATACAGCTGTATTGTGTAATGTGTATATAATGCAAAATATGTGTCATACATCTGTTTATGCTACTTTGTGTTATATGATTTCCTCGATGAACAACTTTGGAGTGGTTTCCAAATTAACATAGATGTAAGCTGCATTAATTTTGTATGAATGTTAATATAATAAATTAATAACCATGATCTGTGAGAGTGAAATGGTATTTAGCCTAGCAGAAATGCTTGGGAATCGCTGAATTCTTTGTGAGAGTGTCATCCTGACTTAAAATTATCGAACTTCGTGAGCTATGAATCAAGCATTACTAAATGTAGCGAATCTGAGATGCCTTTAATGACATATCAGGTTCATGTTCACAGGTTCCATAATTGGTTTCCAGGATCGAATATAATAACAAGATTAACAAGCATGATTCATTGATAATCACAACCTAATAAAGATTATGTTGTATGTATTGAATTGATCAAATTGAATGAACAACTGATAATTGTTTTACGGATTTCTAACCTATATATATACTTTGAAACGGTGCCAAGAACAAGAGGCATACCGGTTCCATTAAAGTAATCGACATATCTATTTTCTAAACGTTATAACCTTATAAACGGTTATATTGTTTTGATTTTGACCCAGCCCATACACAATTAACACTAAACTACCCTTAACTTTGATTTCTATAACATTAGAGTTCTAACACTAAAATGGAGTATTAGATTTTTCAAACCAAACAGATAAGATGTCAAAGATATATAGCACCTTCATTGAGTAATTATAAGAGACCATCTACAGACTATACTACTTCACAAACTGATGATGACACGATACTAGAACAATTGTACTTATGTAAACCATGCCACCGAACGCCTTAATCACAATTTTACCCTCTAAAAAAATGCAAGTGTAATTCATATTTTCTCCCTGTTGAATCACACACTTCCGCTGAAAATGGGAAATAGTGTGTCGAATGGTGCTTTTGGTGGTTATCATCTGCTTAAATTATTTCAACAAGCTCACTAACTACCAGCAGGTGAATATTTTCGATCTCAATAGTCACATGTGCATTAAACCATATGTTGACCAACTGCATCATCCATACCACATTGTTTGCCTTCTATAGCTCCAATATCAGGTCTACACAAAAAATTAAACAGTAAGGAGTCACATGTATAATAGAGATTTAATGGTTCAAGATAGACTCCAAAATACGAAACATCATTAACGTGGACCATATTGGCACTCGAAGATGCAGTTTAAACACAAGGCATATGTTATTCAAATTTATATTTACTTTAAAAGGGGTTGGCATATAGAATGCTTGTGGAACTTGGGGGTAACAGCTAAGAGATAAAGTAACCGTCATGCAGTGCTCTAGTAGTCTAGAAGGTATCTCTATGACATCCATTATTAGTAACTAGTGTTTGTTACATATTATTTATCGGCTGCTCATATATATCTAATAATCCTCTCAATAGTTAGTTACTAAAGTCAACAATCCATATATTTCTATATTCTAGTTACCAATGTGATTTTGAATTAGTTACTCATGCCTTAGATGTTACATTTTCGTATACTTACATTCTGCATCTGATTTGATCCAGCATTCTCTTTTCCAGTTGGTATCACCCCCACCGGAAATGGGATCGGACACCTTGCTCTTTGTGTGATTTGCGCACATTTTAGTTATAGTACTATAAGGAAATATTACGATATCTTCTGATAGCATATGACTTCCGTTTCTATACTCCTCCCCATCTGTAAAGCTGCTGTTAGTGTCATTTTTCCATAGGTTTTGAGTTTTTTGTAAAAGGGCTGAGGCTTGAGGGTAAACTCTGTGGAGCATGTGTAGGATCTGTAAATGTTTCAATAAGATTAGGACACCGAACTGAAATTTGCACTTGCTTTACTTATTCTAGAGAAGTGAATCAAACATAAGGTATGAGTTGTATGAATAGAAACTACAGAAGTACCTTGTGCAGTTTTTCATTAGCTAACGCCGAATTGACGGATCCTATCGAAGCTGATGTAGAACGCTTAGAGGAATGGTGGA
Organism: Chrysanthemum makinoi; assembly: GCA_910596185.1. Classification (NCBI taxonomy): domain Eukaryota; kingdom Viridiplantae; phylum Streptophyta; class Magnoliopsida; order Asterales; family Asteraceae; genus Chrysanthemum; species Chrysanthemum makinoi. The sequence goes on along the minus strand of OU343225.1, from coordinate 42,609,097 downwards.
CGGTTCTTTCTTTTGGTATCTTTTTCAGTAATGGGACAGAAGGTTTATCAGTTTTCTTTTCTATTCTTATGCTACTTATAGATTCAGCTTTTTCCGCTGTCATGTTGGTTTTCTGGAACAGCTCCTGCAGTGATTCTCTCTGCTCCTTCATGATAGTTGTCTTTGGCCCTCCAACTTTTGAACTGAAGACGTCATGCTGAAGTGGATTAACGATTGCTTTTTTTCCATTCTCTATGGCCTCTTCCAGAATCTTGCTACCATGTGTAGTTGTACTCGCATGTCTGAAATTTCTGGCACAGGTCAAGAGCACCTTCTCCACATATGTGGCAAAGTTTGGTGTTGCTAGATCACTGATAAGTGGATCTTTTTCAAGAGCCCTGATCTTTTGGAATCCATTAAAAAGTTGCACACCATCAGCACTTTCTGCATCTATGCATGAAAATGTGTTTTGGAGCTGGTTGTCTCTTTGGGCATTGCTATGTGGAGTGACAGAATAGCATAACTTAGCATAGCGTAGTAGGTTGTTGGATGATGGGAATTCTGTACGACACATCAATCAGATGATTATGAGTAAAAATCTAAGAAATACGTTTGCAAGAAAGGCGGAAAAGATGCAAAATTTACCTGGAGCAAATTGTTTCTGATACTCAGTGTTAGTCTGCTTAAACTTGTTATGCATTCGTCCTATAAACTGTAATGGGACAGGCTAGCATGATGTATAGTTGAGGTACTAATATACTTATAAATTTATATAGAAATAGAAGCACACCTTCATTGTTTTGGGCAGAAGGCTTGACGCGTAATCACTTCTTTAATATGAAGAGAAGTTTATAACACTTTTTATGTGAGCTGATGAGTTCTTTCTGACTATTTATAGATACTCAGAAAGTCTGATTCTTGCCATATATTTGTGTGAATATAAAATATCTACAATAGTGTTTGGACCTACAAGCTGATGCATGTAATTTTGCTTGCTATGCCATGTGCTATAATGCTCTCTATGGTAATCATATATTCACTGGAATATCACACCTTAGTCATGAGTTGTATTTCAGTATGCATCTATATGTTAATTTTCAGTTTTTCGATACTAGACTGTTTTGTATTTAACGTACCACATTTTTGCACTTGGTGTAATTTTTGCCTGGGTCATAATATATTAGTAGCCCTATAGCTCTGTCATTTACTATGTCTAGTTTTCGTCCGTAAAGCTTTGTTTTAATTTCGTGAATCCTGTAAATAGTTCCGGCATAGCGATGGTGTAGGAAAGAATCAGTCACAGTATATCAGTAGAAGCATAATGGTTGCTACAGGAGGATAGGTCCTAGTAGTGCATTTTCTACCTGAAAGGAAGCTTGCCGTATCTTTTCTTGTTTCAGGTATCCAATTGACAAGTCAAGAATTTATATATAGATTAAGAGGTTTACTGTTAAGTTTATGGTTTTGACCTGCAGCAGATCTTATTTCATTGGCTAAGAAAAGGTAAATAACTTAATTCAACTTACAAATTTGTAGGTGTAACTGACAATATTGTTGGTTTTATGGACAATAAATTAATAGACGTGTGTTAGGATCGAACTCGAGACCACGGGATTGCACACTTTACGTATGAGAATTAAAGTTAATAATTAAATATAATAGTTATATTTATTTATTAATTAAATGAAATAATTATAACGGACGTTAAGTAATTAGTTGTAATGGACTAACGGTTGTTAAATGTAATTGGAAAGGACTAGAATGCAAATCAATATTTGGAAGGTTTCGGAATACCTTGTGGGATACTCCATCCGATCGGCCACAAGGAAACCCAACCCATCTCCAACTCAACTTGTTCTCCAAGTTTTGCTAAGTATATATACAAGGCTAGGGGTCTTGTGTTTTGCATCTCTTGTACTCATAACCTAAAACCAAAAGGTGTTTGTTTGTTTTTGTGTTTGAAACCGATCGTACAACCCTTATGGGTGTCGATCATCATCTTTTCCAAAACATAATTATTTTGTTTAATTAAAACTAGCATTACTTTAATTCGTTAATAGTACATGTGTACAAGAACGTGGTACAATCACACTATTGATTGTATCTTGGATTGAATTACAAAACGGTAAGGGGTAATTCACATAATCCTATAAACCCTAATTAGGGTTCATCCTTATTGCTAGTTTGTGGATTTGATTCTTGTTCGGCTAGAATCAAGAAAGGTACGCATACTTTATTCTTTAGTTAATTAATTATTCATTATATGTTCCTATACGCTTCCGCACTTACTTTGATGTTTATTGTTTATATTTATGATTAGTCATGTTATATAATTCCAACAGTGGCATCACGAGTCATTGGTTTTAATGAGTAATTAATTACTAAACACGTAAAAAACGGATATTGTATTGTGTTTGATATGATTTATTCTAGGGTTTTGGTTATGATTATATAAACCCTAATTTTAGGGTTAGGGCTTTTGCCCTAATTTGGTTTTAAAAATCTATTATGGATCGAAATTTTTTTTATGGGTGGAAACCCTAAAATTTTTTAATCGATTTCCTTAAATTTTTATTAGGGTTTATATTAATTGTTATGTTATCTATATCGAAATCTAGATTTAATATATTTGTTACGTGATAAATTCATGAATAAAGTGTTATGTGACATGGAATTGTATGCGATCTTGTGACAGCGTGAATAATTGTTATGTTATATCCATGATGATACATGCATGTTCGTCATGGATGGTTGCTTGAATATTTAATTGTTAAGATTGGTTATGCGATATTAATTGTTAAGTTTTATACACATGTATATTTATGATAAATCTTGAATTGGGGAAAACTCCAATTATATACATTAATTAATCAATTATGTGCAATTTGGTATATAATTAATTATGGGTTTTACTTGTCGATTCGTCGATGTATGTGGCTCACTTTCAATTGGGAGAGTGAAAGCCCTAATTAATATATACATTAATTTAACCTAGATATTGATTATTAATAGGGTTTTATTGAATAAGTTGCATGTGGCTACTTGTTTACACGGATAAATTGTTTATTATGTGCGCATTGTTTTTTAGTAGTTTATTTTTTATTTGTTACTTGTTTGTTTATTATGTTAGACAGTTTTAAGCAAAGGGTAATTTTGAATAGAAAAATAATACGGACTAAACAATGGCGAAATTTGATTTGTTTTGGAAGATTTAAGTTTTCAATAGTTTAATTGATTGGTGACTTTGGTACCAATGGTCTGAACGGCTCACCCACTAGAATAAACTATAAAGGGGTTGATGAGTGTCTAAATACTCATCATTTTTGTACTATCTATACTGCAAAAACATCTGAAAACACTCAAAAATGCTTCAAAATGATAAAAATATTACAAATAAGTGTTTTATGTGTTTTAAATGCAAAAACATCAAAATCTGGTGAAAAACGTATCAAGTTTGCATAATTGGCAGTTTTAGTCCCCCAAGTTTCAAAAGTTGTCAAAACTAGTCCCTGGTAATTCAAAGACTTGTAAAAATATCATTCAAGGTCCCTGAAATATTCTAAGTTGTCAAAAATAGTCCTTGAATGAATCTTTGGGCAAATGGCAGAAAAGGTCCCTCAAGTTTGAAAAATGTCAATAATGGTCCTTGGTTAATTTAAAAAGTGAAAATTATCAAATATTATCCTTGTACTATTCATAAATGACAAAATTGGTCCTTATGGTTAACTTTTGGAAAATTACATGTTTGGTCCCTCAAGTTACAAACTTGACAGTTTTGGTCCTTGGAAGTTTAAAATGGAAAATAAATACATGTATGGTCCTTGGTTTATCATATATTGCAGGTTTAGCTCTTGTGATAAGTTTGGATAAGTTGCAAGTTCAGTCCTTCATTTTCACTAAATTACATAAATGGTCCTTGTGATAACATAACCAAACGGACCCTTTTATTACTAAATACCAAATCCAATATCCAACCCAGCCCAGTCCAAAGCCCAAACCCGAAATTTAAAATAAAACCGCGTACACTGTACATCTCTCTCCCTCACCACTGCAAACCCAATACCAGTGGTTTCACCACCACTTTCCACCTCACCTTATCCCCCCAGCTGTCTATCCACACCCCTCCACCTCCACAACATCTCAAAACCAATTAATACCCTATTCTGCTTTACTCAACCCCAACAGTCCACAAGACTTTTTGGCGCCAAAAATAAGAATCAACTGCTGTGATCACTTTGACCTATCCAATGGTGGGAAATGATCAGAGGAGAGAGGGGAAGATTTTGGATGTCCATAAAAGGGAAAAGAAGCAAGGAAGAAGAAGGAAGTAGAGTAGTTTAGTTTAGATTATGTCGTTTTAATTAGTTTTCAAATTCTAGTGTAATTTTAAGCTTCCAAGTATTGTTGTTATCAATTTCAGTGTAATAAAAACCTTATTTCAGTTTCAATTTCAGTTATTGTACACAAATTCAGTTTATGCTATTTCATTGTCTAAATTTTCAAAATAAGCAAATGTTGTTAATAGGTGTTGTTATTGTTTCTTAAGCTTGTATAAGCTCTTGACAAGGCTTATAAGCTCTTAAAAACTTTAAATTTCCAGTTTTAATCAACAAGTCAAAAATACAAGAAAATTACTTAAAATTAGTTAAAAATAAAAATCTATGGGGAATGATCAAGAAACTGGTGCAGAGCTGGTCTTTGGATTGCTTATTGGTATAGAGCTTCTTGGGAAGCTATAGGTGTGATCTCAGACCTTGGTTCTCAGTCCTGTGCATAAGATCATGTTGTAAGCAATTTCCTTATAACTTGCATATTCTAGTATAAGTACTTAAATCCTGTTAATATTGGCCTAACCTTGTTTAAATATAGTAATTATAAGTTAATAAATAGATTTTTCAGTTTAAGAGTTAGTTTTAGTACAATAAGCTTCAAAACAGTCCTATGAAGGAGTGTTTGGATTTACTGATTAGATTGGTGTTCCAGTTATAATTGATGTTGTTTGTTGTTGTTAACTAGGGGTGGAAACGAGCCGAGCCGAGCTCGAGCTCGTTAAGGCTCGAGCTCGGCTCGTTTATATATATAAAGCTCGAGCTCGGGCTCGAGCTCGTTTCGAGCCTTATACTTTGAGCTCGAGCTCGGCTCGTGAAAATTTTCACAAGCTCGAGCTCGGCTCGGGCTCGACTAATTTTTTGATGTTTTGAGCTCGGCTCGCTAATTACATAAAGCTCGAGCTCGTTTACTACTTTTAAGCTCGTTTATACGTATAGACGATATATACACGCATATAATTCTAGGGCTCGTTTAGGCTCGCGAGCCTAATCGAGCTTTTTGTACAGAGCTCGGGCTCGAGCTCGATTATTAAATGAGCCCAAAATTAGGCTCGAGCTCGGGCTCGAGCTCGTTTAAGCTCGGCTCGTTCGAGCTTTTTACCGATCCGATCCCGAGCTTTTCACGAGCGGCTCGGCTCGTTTACACCCCTATTGTTAACTGCTATACTAGTATCTAAGAACTCAGTCAAACCATAAAATATTGTCCTTGTTTTATAAAAAGTCAAAATAGCTTCTAATATCAATTTGCCAGTTAACTGTTAGAAATTAGAGTGTGAAATTCATCATATCAGCTTAAAACTTAGTACTCTAGCTTAATTTAATCTTATATTAGCTTAATTTATCATAATCATTAAGTAGAATCAATTATAAGTTCATAATAGTCAAACTGCTTCATAAGTTAAAAAGTCAAATTTTACTTTGGTCAGTTTTTGAATAAACTTTAGAATTTTATTGTGTGTTTAATACTAAGATTTAGCCCATCAGCTTTTGGGATAGTAAAATTTAGCTGCTTAACTAAATTAGAAAAATAATAGTTCATCTTTGCTTAGCTTATTCAGTGCTTATTTTCTAGCTTCTTTAGACTCCCTTGTCAAAAATCATGCCCTGTGCACACACTCAGCATAAACGAGTGTGCACAGTATCTTGGCTTTTGCACAAGCTTCATTCAAGCTTGTGAGGAGCTGATTTTTGGTCCAAGTATAGTAGGCTAGGTGATCTTTAGGTCCCTATATCTGTTTTTCCCTTTAGCTTATTAGGATTGCTTATGCACTAGCTTAAAGTAGCCACCATAAATACTGTTTTGCTTAAATAATCTCATAAGCTCAAATCTAGTTTAAGCTTATTTAGTAATCAAGAGTACTGTTAATTAGTTAATTTAGACTTAATTTAGCATTACCTAGCTTCTGTGTTCATTTGATACTCATTTGTGGACTTTGGCTTATTTTGAAAGTGCTTATTCATAAGCAGTTTCACTGCAGCCTCATATTCTCACACATAAGCATATATTTTTATATTTTTCATAGGTTTAGAATAATATTTTAGTATTTTCCTGAATTTTTTATATTTTTCCAGCACTGTTTGCTATTTTTCTTATTTTAAACTAGTTTTTAAGTCTTTTTAAATAGCTTTTAATACAAATAAATCAGAAAAGTTTCAAAAAAATAAGTTTTCAATTTTCCTAGGTTAAGATAAATATAAAAAGTAAAAAAAATATTTTTCCAGATTTTTCTTAGTTTAATTTGTAATTTTTAGCAATTTAATTAGTTTTAAATAGTTTTTAATTCATAGAAAATAGAAAAATAATCAGAAAAATACAAAATTAGTTTTGAAAATTCTCTTTAGTTATTTTAGATTTTTCCAAGTCATAATTTCATTTTTCTAGCTTTATTTCATATTTTCTTATATTTTAGGGTATTATTAAATAGTTAAAAATAGTTTTTAATTAATAATAATTAAATAAATAGTTTTAAAAATAATTTTCTTTTTCTAATAATTTTTTTTTATTAGGAATGTAAAAATATCATTTTCATATTTTTAGGCATTTTATTTCTTAAAACTCACGTTTTATTTTGTACATTTACGTAATTTTATTTAAACGTACGTTTTAGGTTTTAAACGTTCATCGATTGTAAAAATAGTGATAGCGTTTATTTAATATATTTTAGCTTTTTAATTTTCTTTAATTTGCATTTAAGTCGCTGTAATTTATAAACTTTTTCTTTAGGTATAAATAACTCAAAATCCTTACTGATCACTATCCTTAGTGATCATTCTATCTCTGATTGTGTTTAAGCACCATTGAGTCTCCGTGGGACTTAACGACCCGGGGAAACACTAAACTCTCCTGATCTTCATTGCATTGCCTCCTGAGCTGTTTGAAGTTTGTTACGGTTGGCCATTCACAAGTGGTCAGCTCGAGTGATAAAACTTGACGGTCCGGGACCGATCAAATTTTGGCGCCGCTGCCGGGGAGGCTGTAAGCGTGTTTTAAGCAGTTTTCAGACCCGTACTTGCACATATACCACTTTTTGTAAACAGTTTTTTGTAAAGTCAATCATAAATCAAAAAGTTCATTAACACTTTTCCTAAAGTGTTAACAACACCAAAAATATTTTCATTCTTTGTTTTTATAAAATGTTTTTCAAAAATGCCAAAAATATTCCTCTTTACCCTTTTACCCTTTTTGATTCTTTATCCTTTTACCCTCTATCCATTTGATTCTAACTTCTTCTATTCTCATGGAATCTCTCGACTACGACGAATTCTGGAACGAAGTTGAAAAACTTCATACTTTATCACAAATATCAAGAATTCGTGTTGTTCGTGATGATCCATTAATTCTGCGTAGGGAAATGGAACGAGAAACCAGGGTGACAAAGGACCAGGTACTTCCTTCTGATAATGGAGGTGCTAAATACGCCCAACCTACGGTTATCCAAAGATCTAACCCCTCGATTGCTCCTAAGCCGTCTAAAATTGATCCTACACTTTCACGATTTACGGTTAGAAGCAATCATGCAGAATTTAGACCGGTGACTAGCAAGAATGACTTGCCAAATCTTCACGTTTCTCAAGAACCAGAACCAGAGATCATAACGGAAGTGGTGGAAATTGCTAGCTCTCAGAGCACACCACTTGTCCCACCTCTGGATTTTTCAAAATGTTCTTCGAGTCTTAATAGTCATTCGGATCACCATGTTGGTTTTGTTGATTCTGTGAATGAACCGATTCCTTCTCATAACTCTCAAATAGAATCGTTTATTCCTTGTGTCGGTTGTGGTGAGCCTCTTTTTGGTTCACCATGTCGCTGGTGTACGTGTGTACAGTGTGGTAATGATATTCGGAACGGGAGTTGTTTGTTTTGTGGTTCGAGGAATTCATTTGATTATGATCCTAATCCGAACTCATTTAACGAACCCTCAAACTTTTCCAATTACCCACCACAGCCCGACTTATCTTCATATAATCAACATCACTGCTGTGAATTTTGTAGAGGTCCTCACCAAGGATTTGAGTGTCAATCCAGAAACACGTTTGTCTATGAACAATTTTCGGTGATGCTCGGAACTTTGGTTATGACCAATATCCATATGATTCACCAATCCGGCTCAACAGTTTTATGTTGTGAGAACTGTGGAGGTCCCCATTTCAGCTCTGATTGTCAAACAGGGAATCCATTTCCTTGTAACAATTACGACTATCCATATCACGACCAACCTCCACAGTGCCTAATGAATCAAACTCCTCAGCAAACCCAACAAGACACTTATCTAGAGCTTCTGGAGTCAGTAAAAAGAACTGAGGAGTTGAGTAAAACAACATTTCAAAATGTTCCCAGTTTTTCTTGTGTATATTGTGGGGGTCCTCATGATGATTATCAATGTCAACCTTCCGGTTTTGACAAATCTCCACTCCCACAATGTCCCGTCATTCAAAATTCACATGAGAAATCCATGAAAGAATTGCTAGCTGAAGAGCAGGTTGCTAAAATAAATTCCCAAATTGCCTTTGAAAAATCTATTAGGGAATCAATTGCAAAAGAAAAAAGCACCAGATCTAGCTCTCAATTTCGTTTTATTCTCGATGACAGTGATGATGAGGATGCACTTGGTATCCTACAATTTTATAAAGATTCATCAAGTTCATCAGTTGATATCCCAGCAGTTGAGATTCATTCTCAAACAACTGCTATCACACCGAAGCTCCCACTCACTCTCTGAACATGGGGGATGAGCATCTTGACACTGTTCCCGAAAAGGAATCGGACGAATTCATAAAGTCTAGTGTTGAGGACCTTGTCCCAATCCTGAGAGAGTCACAGGGAATTTCTGATCATATGTGTGATTTTCTTTCCCTCTTGAGTGTTCAAAAGATCATTTTGAGACTTTCTCCGATTTTAGCGATGATTGTAAATCTTATAGAGATATTGAGAATGTTGAGGCATCACTTTCACATTTTGATGTTGATCCTCTTCTTGAGGAGTTCACCGATGAACTCACTCACATCATTCCACTTTCATCGGAAAGTGATGATGATCTCTTTGATTTCAAAGCCAACCTAGGAGAAATTGAAAGTCTCCTTTGTAATGATAGTTCACTCACTTCTCACCCTAACAGTCCAATAGAGAATGTTAATCACTTTGTTCCTGAAGAGTTCAAAACAACTCTCTAATCCTCTATTTGAATTCGACTCTGAATTCACTTTAATTTATGAGAATCCACTCTTTGATACTCAAATTGAGGATAGTGATGAGTCTACAGTGGAACAAGAGTTCACAGACTTACATTACGTGAATGATTCTCTTTACGAGGAGTTCTCCTTTGAACTCACTCATATCATATCTCCACCTGAGTATGATAACTTCCACTTTGATCTAGACAAAAATGATCTTTGTGTTCCGGAGGGAAATGTTCTCAACCATGAGAACTTGCTTGATATCAAAATCCCATCCCTCCCACCCAGAATATGTATTGATCAAATGAGCTTAAATGATGAGATTCATGATCCAGAAATCATGAATTCTCCTTCTGATGATAATGAGTTAGTCATGATGTTTATCATGACTTTCTTTCTCTTCTTCACTTATCCCGTGGCTTCTCCTGTTCTTCACTCCTTCGGGAATGAGGACACTATTTTTGATCCCGGCATTTTCATTTATTATTTCTGAGCCGGATCTGTGTATATCTCATCGGTGTGGAACTTTCACGTACTTCAATGTTTATACAAACATCTTAAATGAAAGTCCGATGGAGATTGTCTCTTCCACTTACTTTCCCCATGAACCAATGAATGCGGGGATCGAGTCAAGCTAGTGACTCGGGAATCAAAAACAGTAGCACACACAATATGGGTTTTCACCCATATTTCTGATTTCTTTCTACTTTCTACCACCCTAGTGTGGGGGAGTTTCCCCACGCTATTGTATATAAGTTTTCTTTAAAAAAAACATATTGTGTATATATCAAAAATAAAATAATGGCCGTAGTATTTCCCTTTTTCGTTCTTTGTTTCGGCATAACCGCCGGTACTTTGAATATTGAGGGCAATATTCATTTCTAGTGTGGGGGGGGGGGGGAATTCTCACGAATTTTATCATGTAATTATCCACCCAATTCCCCCGTTTTTGGCCAAATTTTTTTTTTGAGTAAGTGTTTTTCACTTACTCAGCAAATGGTAATCAGTCCACCATGTCTAACCCACATAAGGATTGGCTAATCCAGGAGCAAACGGCTCTTGGTAAAGATATCTCAAATCCGTTTATGGCTTGCAATTTGCCCAAAATTGTATGGTATTCAACTCACCATATCTTTAATTAGTGAAGAGTTGGCTAGTCCAGAGCAAACGGCTTCTGGTAAAGACAAATCAAAACCGTTTAAAGCTGGTGATTTGCTCAAAATCATTTGGTTATCATTGTGCCAAGGTTCTTACTTGAACTTAAACAATTGGCTACTCTAGAAGTAATGGCTTTTGGTAAAGAGTTGAAATCCATTAATTTTTCTTAAAACATTGCTAGGGACTAGCAATATCTTAGTGTGGGGGATTGATGAGTGTCTAAATACTCATCTTTTTTGTACCATCTAGACGCAAAACATCCGAAAACACTCAAATGCTTCAAAATGATAAAAATATTACAAATAAGTGTTTTATGTGTTTTAAATGCAAAAACATCAAAATCTGGTGAAAAACGTATCAAGTTTGCATAATTGGCAGGTTTAGTCCCCCAAGTTTCAAAAGTTGTCAAAACTAGTCCCTGGTAATTCAAAGACTTGTAAAAATATCATTCAAGGTCCCTGAAATATTCTAAGTTGTCAAAAATAGTCCTTGAATGAATCTTTGGGCAAATGGCAGAAAAGGTCCCTCAAGTTTGAAAAATGTCAATAATGGTCCTTGGTTAATTTAAAAAGTGAAAATTATCAAATATTATCCTTGTACTATTCATAAATGACAAAATTGGTCCTTATGGTTAACTTTTGGAAAATTACATGTTTGGTCCCTCAAGTTACAAACTTGACAGTTTTGGTCCTTGGAAGTTTAAAATGGAAAATAAATACATGTATGGTCCTTGGTTTATCATATATTGCAGGTTTAGCTCTTGTGATAAGTTTGGATAAGTTGCAAGTTCAGTCCTTCATTTTCACTAAATTACATAAATGGTCCTTGTGATAACATAACCAAACGGACCCTTTTATTACTAAATACCAAATCCAATATCCAACCCAGCCCAGTCCAAAGCCCAAACCCGAAATTTAAAATAAAACCGCATTACCTGTACATCTCTCCCTCACCACTGCAAACCCAATACTAGTGGTTTCACCACCACTTTCCACCTCACTTATCCCCCCAGTGTCTATCCACCCCTCCACCTCCACAACATCCCAAAACCAATTAATACCCCTTTTACTGCTTTACTCAACCCCAACAAATCCACAAGAATTTTGGCCAAAAAGAAGAATCAACTGCTGTGATCACTTTGACCTATCCAATGGTGGGAAATGATCAGAGGAGAGAGGGGAAGCTTTTGGATGTCCATAAAAGGGAAAAGAAGCAAGGAAGAAGAAGGCAGTAGAGTAGTTTAGTTTAGATTATGTCGTTTTAATTAGTTTTCAAATTCTAGTGTAATTTTAAGCTTCCAAGTATTGTTGTTATCAATTTCAGTGTAATAAAAACCTTATTTCAGTTTCAATTTCAGTTATTGTACACAAATTCAGTTTATGCTATTTCATTGTCTAAATTTTCAAAATAAGCAAATGTTGTTAATAGGTGTTGTTATTGTTTCTTAAGCTTGTATAAGCTCTTGACAAGGCTTATAAGCTCTTAAAAACTTTAAATTTCCAGTTTTAATCAACAAGTCAAAAATACAAGAAAATTACTTAAAATTAGTTAAAAATAAAAATCTATGGGGAATGATCAAGAAACGGTGCAGGGGTCTTTGGATTGCTTATTGGTATAGAGCTTCTTGGGAAGCTATAGGTGTGATCTCAGACCTTGGTTCTCAGTCCTGTGCATGAGATCATGTTGTAAGCAATTTCCTTATAACTTGCATATTCTAGTATAAGTACTTAAATCCTGTTAATATTGGCCTAACCTTGTTTAAATATAGTAATTATAAGTTAATAAATAGATTTATCAGTTTAAGAGTTAGTTTTAGTACAATAAGCTTCAAAACAGTCCTATGAAGGAGTGTTTGGATTTACTGATTAGATTGGTGTTCCAGTTATAATTGATGTTGTTTGTTGTTGTTAACTAGGGGTGGAAACGAGCCGAGCCGAGCTCGAGCTCGTTAAGGCTCGAGCTCGGCTCGTTTATATATATAAAGCTCGAGCTCGGGCTCGAGCTCGTTTCGAACCTTATACTTTGAGCTCGAGCTCGGCTCGTGAAAATTTTCAAGCTTCGAGCTCGGCTCGGCTCGACTAATTTTGATGTTTTGAGCTCGGCTCGCTAATTACATAAAGCTCGAGCTCGTTTACTACTTTTAAGCTCGTTTATACGTATAGACGATATATACACGCATATAATTCTAGGGCTCGTTTAGGCTCGCGAGCCTACTCGAGCTTTTTGTACAGAGCTCGGGCTCGAGCCCGATTATTAAATGAGCCCAAAATTAGGCTCGAGCTCGGGCTCGAGCTCGTTTAAGCTCGGCTCGTTCGAGCTTTTTAAAACCGATCCGATCCCGAGCTTTTCACGAGCGGCTCGGCTCGTTACACCCCTATTGTTAAGCGCTATATACTAGTATCTAAGAACTCAGTCAAACCATAAAATATTGTCCTTGTTTTATAAAAAGTCAAAATAGCTTCTAATATCAATTTGCCAGTTAACTGTTAGAAATTAGAGTGTGAAATTCATCATATCAGCTTAAAACTTAGTACTCTAGCTTAATTTAATCTTATATTAGCTTAATTTATCATAATCATTAAGTAGAATCAATTATAAGTTCATAATAGTCAAACTGCTTCATAAGTTAAAAAGTCAAATTTTACTTTGGTCAGTTTTTGAATAAACTTTAGAATTTTATTGTGTGTTTAATACTAAGATTTAGCCCATCAGCTTTTGGGATAGTAAAATTTAGCTGCTTAACTAAATTAGAAAAATAATAGTTCATCTTTGCTTAGCTTATTCAGTGCTTATTTTCTAGCTTCTTTTGACCCCCTTGTCAAAAAGCATGCCCTATGCACACACTCAGCATAAACGAGTGTGCACAGTGTATCTTGCACTTTGCACAAGCTTCATTCAAGCTTGTGAGGAGCTGATTTTTGGTCCAAGTATAGTAGGCTAGGTGATCTTTAGGTCCCTATATCTGTTTTTCCCTTTAGCTTATTAGGATTGCTTATGCACTAGCTTAAAGTAGCCACCATAAATACTGTTTTGCTTAAATAATCTCATAAGTTCAAATCTAGTTTAAGCTTATTTAGTAATCAAGAGTACTGTTAATTAGTTAATTTAGACTTAATTTAGCATTACCTAGCTTCTGTGTTCATTTGATACTCATTTGTGAACTTTGGCTTATTTTGAAAGTGCTTATTCATAAGCAGTTTCACTGAAGCCTCATATTCTCACACATAAGCATATATTTTTATATTTTTCATAGGTTTAGAATAATATTTTAGTATTTTCTTGAATTTTTCATATTTTTCCAGCACTGTTTGCTATTTTTCTTATTTTAAACTAGTTTTTAAGTCTTTTTAAATAGCTTTTAATACAAATAAATCAGAAAAAGTTTAAAAAAATAAGTTTTCAATTTTCCTAGGTTAAGATAAATATAAAAAGTAAAAAAAATATTTTTCCATATTTTTCTTAGTTTAATTTGTAATTTTTAGCAATTTAATTAGTTTTAAATAGTTTTTAATTCATATAAAATAGAAAAATAATCAGAAAAATACAAAATTAGTTTTGAAAATTCTCTTTAGTTATTTTAGATTTTTCCAAGTCATAATTTCATTTTTCTAGCTTTATTTCATATTTTATTATATTTTAGGGTATTATTAAATAGTTAAAAATAGTTTTTAATTAATAATAATTAAATAAATAGTTTTAAAAATAATTTTCTTTTTCTAATAATTTTTTTATTATTAGGATTGTAAAAATATCATTTTCATATTTGTAGGCATTTTATTTCTTAAAACTCACGTTTTATTTTGTACATTTACGTAATTTTATTTAAACGTACGTTTTAGGTTTTAAACGTTCATCGATTGTAAAAATAGTGATAGCGTTTATTTAATATATTTTAGCTTTTTAATTTTCTTTAATTTGCATTTAAGTCGCTGTAATTTATAAACTTTTTCTTTAGGTATAAATAACTCAAAATCCTTACTGATCACTATCCTTAGTGATCATTCTATCTCTGATTGTGTTTAAGCACCATTGAGTCTCCGTGGGACTTAACGACCCGAGGAAACACTAAACTCTCCTGATCTTCATTGCATTGCCTCCTGAGCTGTTTGAAGTTTGTTACGGTTGGCCATTCACAAGTGGTCAGCTCGAGTGATAAAACTTGACGGTTCGGGACCGATCAGGGGTTAATAAAGAAGTGCGCACAGTCACACTGAAAGGATGTCTAAGGTTATGCTTTGCGCTTACCTGGTCCTCTGCCCTCTGTAAATTCGAATGGAGCTACTTAGTAAGCCATAAAATGTACAAACTCATCTTAAGGGCGAATTAGTTTTAATTCCATGCGCCACTTCGGTGGTAATTATTCGAAACACTAAGTGTTTACACTTATGCAAAAGTACGGTATAATAGATGATAATTAACACTAAATTCCTTGATTGGTGAACCCAATACCTCAATCAAAACTTTGATAATTTGATCTTTATGAATTGGTAATAAAAAGTTTTTTATTAAAATTATGCTACAAGATGAATGCATGACATCTTTGTACATATTTGATTTGACCACATAAAATCAAAACTAGTACCCTTTTAAAATTAAGTCATATGCCATCTAATTAAAGGGACACTTGAAGTTGCAATTTACGTCATGACAGTACTTGGCGGGATTGTAATGGAGAGGTAAATCTCTATGTAAAGTCAGACCTTACATGGACATATTTGCAGTTCTTTAAGTTAGACACTTAAGTTGAGTAGGAAGTGAGACCTGGACTCAAGGCATAAGATGGGATGAAATATTTTTATATTTGCAATAGCGTTGGAAAATATAAATCCCATAATGATCTAGGAATTGGAAATTGTTTTGCCAATTATTGTTCTAAACGATTACCCTATTATGTGCTTTCGTTACTAGCAGATCAACTGATGTAATGGAACAACGATAATTTGGATCCTAGTTTTCGAGAAAATTCTATGGTTATATGAATATTACCTTGGGTATTTTATTTTCTTGAAAAGTTTAATTATCGAAAATACTAAAATTGAATTTTTCTAATTCTTTAAATGTATTAATGCAACATTAAACCGTAAACGAAGGTTATTCATGTATTGGTAAATTGATCTACACCTGTAAGGGTTTTTGGTAGAGTCAACCTTACTAAAAGAATAAACCTAGTCCTCTTTTCATAAGAAAGAGTGAGATTCAATCATATTCCTTTTCATGAATGAAGAAAGGTATGATAGGACAATTAGAATTGTCTAAATTCTAAATACATAACTCGTAAGCATATTTTAATAGTTAAGAAAATTGCATATGTTCTGAGTTATTAAATTGGAAGCTAGACTAATTACTGTATAATTGGTAAAATACAAACTAGCATATTTTATCTAGTTGTTTTGTTTTGACCATTTAAAAGTACTACTTACAATTGTTGGAATAATAGAACTATTAAGAAAGAAATTGCATGCCCAATTTTTCAAGTTAATAGCATTGATGGATAAATTCATCATCTACATAGTAGAATACATTCTTTTAAGTACATAAGTAATTGTTATGTATGGACTTTCTCAAAGGTGTAGGGAAGTAAATAGAACGCTATTTTCTTTCACTGGTTAATGCAATACTTACAATGTTGTCAAATCCAGTGGGAGTATTTTGTTCTTATTACTAAATAAGGAATTAATGTAATGATCTCTTATTCAGTGGGAGTTACAAGCTTTGTCATCTTGATAGTAACCTAGATTATCTCTAGAATGTCTTAAGATAATTACTTTCCACTTATAGACACTTACGTTTTCAAAGATAGTCATGTACGTTTCCTTATTAGACAATGAAGTGGTTCTACATCTACTAGTTATGCTAATATCAATGACACAATCATATTAGTCACATAAACAAACATATGTCGTGTTGTTTATCTGCTACATGATGTTGTTCCATGCACAAGTGGGAGAAATCTATATTGTGTGCAAGGTACAACATATAGGTATATGATTTAAAGGATTCTCTTGACTGCAAGGTAAGAGACTAATGTTCTAATATAACTTGTACATATCTAATTCAAGAAACATTTGGTGTTGAAATTTACGTCATGTGAGAACTTGGCGAGATTGCAACAACAAAGTAAATCTCTATGTGAAGTCAGACCTTGCATGGACATATTTGCAGTTTCTAAATTAGACAAGTATTTAGAACATGTGTCAAGATGATAGATATAAGACTACTTCAAAAAATTAGATATTTATGTATTACTAGAATGACATAAATAAATGAAGTAATCTAATACTACTTCAATTTGTATATTTATGAATTTTTGAAATGGCATAAATAAATGAATAAAATAATGTAGTCCTACATTATTGTGAAGTAAATAAATTAACTTGAAATTACTATTGAAACCAAGAGTTGTGTTCATAATTACTTTAGTTAAACATGTTTATGATTCATGGTAAAGACATAAACATAAAGTCTTTAAGACTTATAATAAAGTAAGACGTTAACTTGTTTGTTTTTTTAATTAAGACATATACAAGAAGTCATTGAGTTGATCAATGATTTATAACGAATAATGGGATTATAACAATTTATGTTTTCTTGATGAGACATGGATATGAAGTGACTTGGTTAAAAGTACTTATGTTATAAAGCATGCAATTGGCTTGGAAAGTCTATTATACCATTAAGTTGACTTAGTTGGTAAATAGGTAAGTCAAAAGAAATATGTTTATCTTATATATTGTTAGATTGTCTTACAATATTAATTCTAATGAATACCACAAGTTGATTGTATGTTCAGTTAGGAGAATCAAAGTATATTTGATTTGTTTGATTCAAGATAACCATAACTTCTTTCTTAAAAAGTAACAAGGTTAGAAAATTGAGTATGGATTGAATATACTCAATATGACTCCAACCTAGAAGATTGTTAAAACACTATTTCATTATGGAATGTGATGAATCACATTAAGTTTTAAAATTGAAGATTCTGAATTTGTTAAACTACTTATGAATAGGTTATTAACAAAGTAAAATCAGGAATTATCAATATGTATTTGTAATGTCCCAAAAAGAGAACAATGTAGTTTTGCTCTAACTGCTAAGTATATATAGATAGTCTATATATCACAAAAAGCAAGTGAGAGTTTTTTGAAAGATAAAATTACAAGATACATAATCTTCTAAAACACACTAGTATATATCATGATGAGGTTAGACATGTAAATGATAGACCTCATGATGATGGAATTTTCATTCATAGATCTGCAAGGATATCTCAGATATTTGACTTATATGCTGAGAAATATGAGTTACAGGATTATAGTAAACCTTATAATCATTATGATGGATTACCAAATATTGAATTGGGTAAATTACTCATACTATGAATGTTAAAGATGCTGTCCATAAAGATAATCAATTTTGGAAATTTGGTTTATCTTAATAGTTAGACTAGAGAATGGAAATGAGTTTCTTCAAAGAGATGAAAAACCCTAGTGGTTTGAATTTCTATGTAGAAATCATATGGACAAAAATTGTACACATATTTAATGCTTATTTTATGACAAGATTATTAATCATACTTAAGCAATTAATTGTGATTGAATATTCTTTTCTAGACACATTAAATATATAAAGATAATAATGGTCATACTTGTTTTCATTAATATGAAATATGACAATGGAATATCAAAACTCTTTCTTGAAAAATTACTTGAGCGAGGACGGTAAGTAATTGAAAGGTTTTTTGAATTCATATAATCTTTGGTAGTGTACGAAGTGCAATAATTCATGAATGGATAAATGCATGCATCTATGAAATTATTCTTATGATTAATTATTAAATCCTAGTTTTGATTTATAATTGAAATAAGATAAATTTTAAGTATTCCTGAAAGCTAGTGGGAGTATTATGTTAATGTTTTAAATCTTATATGTTGTAACATTCCTTGTAAGCTAAATTTTAAGTCTTAGATTGGAATGAAACTTCATTTGTAAGATTTAAGAATTAAAACATACAACCTTAGAATATATGTTTATTATTAATAAACATGTGAAAATGATTCTAATAAAACATGATATATCATTTGGGAAATGGATAAATATCTTTTGACTAGATAGAACGTGAATGAAGTCTAAGTTTGACCTGTAGATTCATCATGTACATCATGTTGTGTATTAAAAATTGTTGTATCATTCTTGAATAAGAAATGATTTGACAACATTGATATCTAACTAAAAGTTATTAGATAACTTGTGTAATGAATATTCTAATAGAATTACATCCTCAGCCTGGAATTGCTCTTAGATTCTATGAATGAACAATATGTCAATTGTCATCAGCTTTAAACTTGAAAGTTAGGAAAGCATCAAACATTACACAATAAGATATTAAAGTTTACGGAGTTTTAATGAGCACATTGTTGTTTGTATACAATGATGTTGGTTTAATTGAGATGACACTCAATACTAGTCATGGTAGGATTTCATCCTTGTTAATGGCCATAAGAACTAGTTGTGCTACTAAGAGCGCGGTTGCATTATACATTAAAAGAATAAGAATACTTTAAACTTTAAAATGTTTGAAAGTTTAAATTGTCATAAATTGGTGATAGAGGATGTCACACACTTTATGAATTATTATGTGGATTGGTGAATGCACACATACAAGGACTTCATTAATTGAATTCTTGAAATAAGTATTATCAAAATTACGGTAGATCTAGTTGGTTGATTTATGCCTTGTCAACAAGTATGATTGTCATTACTTGAAGCATAATTCATCAACTGGAATTTTCATGCTTTGATCTATTTGGTATTTGGATAAGGGATGTTAAACAATTGTTATAATAAATCAAATACTTGGTATGTTTGATTTTATAATATATTGTATCATATATTTGCATGTTTAATCCGTGAATAAATTTATTTATTCTAAATCGTCCATTGTCAATTAATGATATGGGAGTATCATTAAACTAAGACAAATCTGAGAGATATGGTAGAATATACTTGAAAGTATATTGATGAGAATGCATACCAATTTTGGATGATATTCAATGAATTGAATATAGGACTTATCCCAACTACATAATTTACTTTGTGGATATTGTTATAAGTAAATTATGAATAGTTGTCCTCAGACTTGAGATACCAGATAAGTGTCATGAATGTAGTGCATTTCTGTGGGGCAACTTAACGCTATACGTAACTGGTAGTCATAAGGGTTGTTTTCAGAAGTGTTGCAAAGTTCATGGGTTATTCTCGTAGTCAAAATAGAATTTGTTCCTTCAAATTTATTTGGAGTTTAATACTTTTGGGCCCCTCGTAGGGTTGACAAGATGTTTGCATGGCCATGCCCAAAGTTCTCCCCTGAATATGTTCAGAAGATTTGGTAATCTTGCTCAATCACTAATAACGAGAAACAGAATGGTTGAATAAAGAATGACTTAATTCCATATCTTTATTAAATATGGTATTATAAACAAAAGGATAATAATAATGAGAAATCATTAAAAGGTTTTCCAAGAGCCTTGCTCGAGTTGTACTAGAGGCATCGAAGTGTTGCTAGACGCTAACCGATGTGATCACTCTATTAAGATATGTCCAAGTGGGAGTTGTTGGTTTTATGGACAATAAATTAATAGACGTGTGTTAGGATCGAATTCGAGACCACGGGATTGCACACTTTACGTATGAGAATTAAAGTTAATAATTAAATATAATAGTTATATTTATTTATTAATTAAATGAAATAATTATAACGGACGTTAAGTAATTAGTTGTAATGGACTAACGGTTGTTAAATGTAATTGGAAAGGACTAGAATGCAAATCAATATTTGGAAGGTTTCAGAATACCTTGTGGGATACTCCATCCGATCGGCCACAAGGAAACCCAACCCATCTCCAACTCAACTTGTTCTCCAAGTTTTGCTAAGTATATATACAAGGCTAGGGGTCTTGTGTTTTGCATCTCTTGTACTAATAACCTAAAACCAAAATGTGTTTGTGTGTTTTTGTGTTTGAAACCAATCGTACAACCCTTATGGGTGTCGATCATCATCCTTTCCAAAACATAATTATTTTGTTTAATTAAAACTAGCATTACTTTAATTCGTTAATAGTACGTGTGTACAAGAACGGGGTACAATCACACTATTGATTGTATCTTGGATTGAATTACAAAACGGTAAGGGGTAATTCACATAATCCTATAAACCCTAATTAGGGTTCATCCTTATTGCTAGTTTGTGGATTTGATTCTTGTTCGGCTAGAATCAAGAAAGGTACGCATACTTTATTCTTTAGTTAATTAATTATTCATTATATGTTCCTATACGCTTCCGCACTTAATTTGATGTTTATTGTTTATATTTATGATTAGTCATGTTATATAATTCCAACAAATATATCTTGCTAATCCATCTTCTGAACAATAAGCTGAGTGAGTAAACTCTTATTATAGATGAGCCATTCCAAGAATTTCACCTAAGTTTTAGTTCGGAGGAAAATTTTGTGTTCCAACAGAGTCATTCCTCATAGGCTGGTGTGGCTGCTGAAGAAGCGGTTTATTTTATCTTGTCTTTGTAGCATATTAGTTAATAAATGCTTGTATGGGTTTAGATTATATTTTTGACAGAAAGAGTAAAATGAAATTAGAGAATAAATATCTATATCTCTTATGTCTCATGCTTTCTCCCTGCCTCATGCGCCTTACACGTTGTGCTTAAAAGGTCTTAAAAAAGAAATAATTTGATAAAAGGCAATTCTCAAAAGAAAAGGAAAACAAAAAAGCATATCAAGCGGCACTTGAATGTGGCAAAGGTCTTTATGGATATTTTGGACATGTTGCTTTCACACACTTTATATGTGCTTTATTAAGTCTTTTCATTGTGTAATATATTCAATAAATGTAGATCTTGTTAAATTCCGTGTGTGTTCTTTTATCAGTGAAATATATATGTGCGAAACTATAATCTACCACCATAACTTTGATTTGAATGCTGGCCTGCATACGGCTCTTGTTGGCTTTGTAGCATCATGGGGATAACTTTTCTTCGGCATTTTTTAATAGGAGCAACACCAAATAGCCTTATAGCCGCAGGATTAGACATATGAGTTCTTCTTAACTTATAAAACACTTAAACATGATTATGACTTCAGTTTTCCACGGTTATCACTCATCATATTCGTCGGTTGCTTAACATTGTAGCCACACTTCAGTGTTCCACTATATCAAAATATCTAATTGTTGAAATTATATAACATGACTAATCATAAATATAAACAATAAACATAATGTACACATGCAGAAGCGTATAGGAAAGATTAACGAATAATTAATTAACATAAATAAGAATATGCGTACCTTTCTTGATTCTAGCCGAACAATAATCAAATCCACAAAACTAGCAATTGGATGAACCCTAATTAGGGTTTGAGTGCTAGTCGTCTTAATAAAGTCGAATAGTGTAAATCACCAAAATCCAAAATAGGATTTCTCTACGATTATGTACGCGCGTATTGTTAACGATTTAATTAGAATGCTAGTTCAAGTCACGAGTAAAGCTCAAAATATACAAGTTTAGCTTTAATAAAATAAATCGGGTCGCACCCTTTTATTTTATATATCTGTCGAACATGAATCCAAGAAGAAAGATAAAGGATTAATAACATGCACATGATCATGCATGGCATTGTATATAATATTATAAGCCTTTGGATCATCAGTACAATAAAAGAAGAAAAGACTAAAATCATGGAATCACATGGCATGTCATACATGCGGTAATAGCATGCATAGCATGCATTAGATAATCAGATAAAATCTAATGCTGATTTACGATACATATATCTAAAGTAAGGGTTGTGTGTCGTGTGTTTTTCTCTCTTTCCTAATGAGAACAAAAGGGTGTATTTATATAGCATTAAACCTTATCCAACAAGTCATTGCTAGTACCTCTTTAAGTTTGAAAACTCGACATTCAACCCCCTCCTTTTTCTTGTTCGACCATATAAATATTTCGTGACTTAATATAATTAAATCTCATACGCAACGGGCGTGCAATCCCATAGGTCTCGAGTTCGATCCTAACTCACGACTACTAATTTATATCCATAAAACCAACATCTTCCACTTGGATATATCTTAATAGTGTAATCACATCGGTTAGTGTCTAGCAACACTTCGATGCCTCTAGCACGACTCGAGTAAGGTCTCCTGGAAAAAACCTTTTAATGATTTCTCATTATTATTATTCTTTTGTTTCTAATACCACGTTAAATAAATATATTGATTTAAGTCATTCTTTATTCAACCATTCTGTTTCTCGTTGTAAGTGATTGAGCAAGATTACCAAATCTTCTGAACATATTCAGGGGAGATCTTTGGGCCCAGCAGTATTAAACTCCAAAATAAATTTGAAGGAACAAATTATATCTTGACTACAAGAATAACCCATGAACTTTGCAACACTTCAGGAAACAACTTATGACTACCGTTCACGTTATAGCGTTAAGTTGTTCCACGTAGTGCACTACATTCATGACACGTATCTGGTATCTCAAGTCTGAGGATAACTATTCATAATTTACTTAACAATAATATCCATAAAGTAGATTATGTAGTTGGGATAAGTCCTATATTCAATTCATTGAATATCATCTGACGTTGGTATGCTTTCTCATCAATATAATTTTAAGTATATTCTACCAAATCACTCAGATTTGTCTTAATTTAACGATACTCCCATATCATTAATTGACAACGGACGATTTAGAATAAATAAATTTATTCACGGATTAAACATGCAAATATAGGATACAATATATTATAAAATCAAACATATCAAGTATTTGATTTATTATAATAATTGTTTAACATCCTTTATCCAAATACTAAATAGATCAATGAATGAAAATTCTAGTTGATGAATTATGCCTCAAGTAATGACAATCATACTTGTTGACAAGGCATAAATTAACAAACTTGATCTATCGTAATTTTGAGAATACTTATTTCAAGAATTCAATTAGTAAAATCCTTGTATGTGTGCATTCACCAATTCACATAATAATTCATAAAGTGTGTGACATCCTCTATCACCAATTTATGACAATTTAAAATTTCAACAATTTTAAAGTTTAAAGTATTCTTATTCTTTTAATGTATAATGCAACTGTGCTTTTAGTAGCACAACTAGTTCACATGGCCAATAACAATGATGAAATCCTACCATGACTAGTATTGAGTATCATCTCAATTAAACCAGCATCATTGTAAACAACAATATGCTCATTAAAACTACGTAAACTTTAATATGTTATTGTGTAATGTTTGATGTCTTCTAAACTTTCAAGTTTGTAGCGGATGACAATTTGCACAACAATTGATATATTGTTCATCCATATAATCTAGGAGCAATTCCAGGCTGAGGATGTAATTCTATTAGAATATTCATTACACAAATAACTTTTAGTTAGATATCAATGTTGTCAAATCACTTCTTATTCAAGAATGATACAACAATTTTAATACATAACATGATGTACATGATGAATCTACAGGTCAAACTTAGATTTAATTCATGTTCAATCTTGCCAAAAGATATTTATCTATTTCCCAAATGATATATCATGTTTTATTAGAATCATTTATTTTACTGCACATGTTTATTAATAATAAACATATATTTCAAGGTTATATGTTTTAATTCTTAAATCCTACAAGTGAAGTTTCATTCCAATCTAAGACTTAACATTTAGCTTATAAGGAATGTTACTTCATATATGTTTTACAACATATAAGATTTAAAACCTTAACATAATACTCCCACTAGCTTTCAGGAATACTTAAAAATTATCTTATTTCAATTATAAATCAAAAGTAGGATTTAATAATTAAACATAAGAATAATTTTATAGATGCATGCATTTATCCATTCATGAATTATTGCACTTCGTACACTTCCAAAGATTATATGAATTAAAAAAACCTTTCGATTACTTACCGTCTCGCTCAAGTAATTTCTCAAGAAAGAGTTTTGATATTCCATTGTCATATTTCATATTAATAAAAACAAGTATGCCAATTATCATCTTTATATATTTAATGTGTCTAGAAAAGAATATTCAATCATAATTAATTGCTTAAGTGTGATCAATAATCTTGTCATAAGACATGCATTAAATATGTGTACAATATTGTCCATATGATTTCTACATAGAAATTCAAACCACTAGAGTTTTTCATCTCTTTTAAAAAACTTATCTTCATTCCCTAGTCTAACTATTAAGATAAATTAAATTTCTAAAATTGATTATCTTTATGGACAGCATCTTTAACATTCATAGTATGAGTAATTTACCCAATTCAATATTTGGTAATCCATCATAATAGTTATCAGGTTTACTATAATCCTGTAACTCATGTTCTTCTCAGCATATAAATTAAATATCTGAGATATCCTTACAGATCTATGAATGAAAATTCCATCATTTTAAGGTTAACATTTCATATCTAGCCTCATCATGATATTTACTAGTGTATTTAAGATGATTATGTATCTTGTAATTTTATCTTTCAAGATAAAAAAATTCTCACTTGCCTTTTGTAATATATATAGACTATCTATATATACTTAGCAATTAGAGCAAAACTACATTGTTCTCTTTTTGGGATATTACAAATACACATTGATAATTCCTGACTTTAGTTTGTTAATAACCAATTCATAAGTAGTTTAACAAATTCAGAATCTTCAATTTTAAAACTTAATGTGATTCATCACATTCCATAATGAAATGGTGTTTTATTAATCTTCTAGGTAAGAGTCATATAAAGTATATTCAATCCATACTCAATTTTCTATCCTTGTTACTTTTTAAGAAAGAAGTTATTGTTATCTTGAATCAAACAAATCAAATAGAGTTTCATTCTCCTAACTGAACATACCATCAACTTGTAGTGTTCATTAGAATTAATATTGTAAGACAATCTAAAAATATATAAGATAAACATATTCCTTTTGGCTTACCTATTTACCAACTATGTCAACTTAATGGTATAATAGACTTTCCAAGCCAATTGCATGCTTTATAACACAAGTACTTTTTAACCAAGTCACTGCATATCCATGTCTTATCAAGAAAACATAAATTATTATAATCCCATTATACGTTATAAATCATTGATCAGCTCAATGACTTCTTGTATATGTCTTAATTAAAAACATAACAAGTTAACGTCTTACTTTATTATAAGTCTAAAAGACTTTATGTTTATGTCTCTACAATGAATCATAAACATGTTTAACTAAAGTAATTATGAACACAACTCTTGATATCAATAGTAATTTCAAGTTAATTTATTTTACTTCACAATAATGTAGGACTACATTATTTTTCATTTATGTCATTCCAAAATACATAAATAAACAAATTGAAGTAGTATTAGATTACTTCATTTATTTATGTCATTCTAGTAATACATAAATATTTAATTTGAAGTAGTCTTATATATCATTTTGACACATGTTCTCAATACTTGTCTAATTTAAAAACTGCAAATATGTCCATGCAAGGTCTGACTTCACATGAAGATTTACTTTGTTGTTGCAATCTCGCCAAGTTCTGACATGACGTAAATTGCAACACCAAGTGTTTCTTGAATTAGATATGTACAAGTTATATTAGAATGTTAGTCTCTTACCTTGCAGTTAAGAGAATCCATTAAATCATATACCTATATGTTGTACCTTGCACACAATATAGATTTCTCCCACTTGTGCATGTAACAACATCATGTAGCGTATAAACAAAGACGATATATGTTTGTTTATGTGATCAATATGATTGTGTCATTGATATTAGCATAACTAGTAGATGTAGAACCACTTCATTGTCTAATAAGAAAACGTACATGACTATCCTTGAAAACATAAGTTTCTACAAGTGGAAAGTAATTATCTTAAGACATTCTAGAGATAATCTGAGTTACTACCAAGATGACAAAGCTTGTAACTCCCACTGAATTAGAGATCATTACATTAATTCCTTATTCAGTAATAAGAACACAATGGATTTGACAACATTGTAAGTGTTTCATTAACCAGTGAAAGAAAATAGTGTTCTATTTACTTCCATACACTTTTGAGAAAGTCCATACATAACAATTACTTATGTACTAAAAGAGTGTATTCTACTATGTAGATGATGAACTATCCATCAATGCTATTAACTTGAAAAATTGGGCATGCAATTTCTTTCTTAATAGTTCTACTATTCCAACAATTGTAAGTAGTACTTTTAAATGGTCAAAACAAAACAACTAGATAAAATATGCTAGTTTGTCTTTTACCAATTATACAATAATTAGTCTAGCTTCTAATTTAATAACTCAGAAAATATGCAATTTTCTTAACCATTAAAATTTGCTTACGAGTTATGTATTTAGAATTTAGGCAATTCTAATTGTCCTATCATACATTTCTTCATTCATGAAAAGGAATAGGATTAAATCTCACTCTTTCTTATGAAAAGATGACTAGGTTTATTCTTTTAGTAAGGTTGACTCTACCAAAAACCCTTACAGGTGTAGATCAATTTACCAATACAAGAATAACCTTCGTTACGGTTTAATGTTGCATTAATACATTTAAAGAATTAGCAAAATTCAATTTTATTATTTTCGATAATTAAACTTTTCAAGAAAATAAAATACCCAAGGTAATATTCATATAACCATAGAATTTTCTCGAAAACTAGGATCCAAATTATCATAGGTTCATTACATCAGTTGATCCGCTAGTAACTAAATCATATAATAAGGTAATCATTCGAACAATAATTGGCAAACAATTTCCAATTCCTATATCATTATGGGATTTATATTTTCCAACGCTATTGCAAATATAAACATGTTTCATCCCATCTTATGCCTTGAGTCCAGGTCTCACTTCCTACTCAACTTAAGTGTCTAACTTAAAGAACTGCAAATATGTTCATGTAAGGTCTGACTTTACATAAAGATTTACCTCTCCATCGCAATCTCGCCAAGTACTATCATCACGTAAATTGCAACTTCAAGTGTCCCTTTAATTAGATGGCATATTACTTAATTTATAAAGGGTACTAGTTTTGATTTTATGTGGTCAAATCAAATATGTACAAAGATGTCATGCATTCATCTTTTAGCATAAATTTAATAAAAAACTTTTTATTACCAATTCATAAAGATCAAATTATCAAAGTTTTGATTGAGGTATTCGGTTCACCAATCAAGGAATTTAGCATTAATTATCGTCCATTATACCGTACTTTTGCATAAGTGTAAACACTTAGTGTTTCGGGTAATTACCACCAAAGTGGCGCATGGAATTAAAACTAATTCGCCCTTAAGATGATTTTGTACGCATAGCCTACTTGGTAACTCCAATTTGACTCGCAAGAAAGCGGAGAGTTTGGTCAACGCTGAAGCAATAACCTCCCTCTTTAGGGTCACAATTTAATGCGCTCCCCTCCTAGCACTTTTCACACAGTCCGACAAATTGGGTGAGCCGTTCTCACTTTTTGTTCCAAAATCATCAGTCAATTAAACTATTGAAAACTTAACTCTTCAAAAACAAATCAAATTTCACAATTGTTTAGTCCGTATTATTTTTCTATTCAAAATTACCCTTTGCTTAAAACTGTCTAACATAATAAACAAACAAGTAAACCAATAAAAAATAAACAACTAAAAACAATGCGCACATAATTAACAATTAATACGTGTAAACAAGTAGCCACATGCAACTTATTCGATAAACCCTATTAATAATCAATGTCTAGGTTAATTAATGTATATATTAATTAGGGCTTTCACACTCTCAATTGAAAGTGAGCCACATACATCGACGAATCGATTGCGTAAACCCCAATTAAAAATATACAAAATTGCACATAATTGATTTATTAATATATATAATTGGAGTCTTCCCCAATTCAAGATTTATCAAAAATAAACATGTGATAAAGATATCTTAACAATTAAACAATAATTCAAGCAACTATCCATGACAAACATGCATGTGTCATCATGGATTATCATAACAATTATTCAAATAGCCACAAGATCGCATATAATAATTCAATGACACATAACATATTATTCATGAATTAATCACGTAACACATATATTAATTCTAGGTTTTGATAAGGTTAACATAACAATTAAAACCCTAAAACTTTTTTAATGAATCGACTAAAAAAAATGGGGTACGCCCCATATATAAAAAAATCGACCCACAAAAAAAATAAAGCAAACCCTAGATTAATCATATGAAACAACATACAAGTATTCGTTTTTTACGCGTTTAGTAATTAATTACTCATTAAAACCAATGACTCGTGATGCCACTGTTGGAATTATATAACATGACTAATCATAAATATAAACAATAAACATCAAGTACACATGCGGAAGCGTATATGAAAGATTAACGAATAATTAATTAACATAAACAAGAATATGCGTACCTTTCTTGATTATAGCCGAACAAGAATCAAATCCACAAAACTAGCAATTGGATGAACCCTAATTAGGGTTTGAGTGCTAGTCGACTTAATAAAATCGAATAGTGTAAATCACCAAAATCCAAAATAGGATTTCTCTACGATTATGTATGCGCGTATTGTTAACGATTTAATTAAAATTATAGTTCAAGTCACGAGTAAAGCTCAAAATATACAAGTTTAGCTTTAATAAAATAAATCGGGTCGTACCCTTTTATTTTATATATCTGTCGAACATGAATCCACGAAGAAAGATAATGGATTAATAACATGCACATGATCATGCATGGCATTGTATATAATATTATAAGCTTTTGGATCATCAGTACAATAAAAGAAGAAAAGGACTAAAATCATGGAATCACATGGCATGTCATACATGCGGTAATAGCATGCATAGCATGCATTAAATAATCAGATAAAATATAATGTTGATTTACGATACATATATCTAAAGTAAGGGTTGTGTGTCGTGTGTTTTTCTCTCTTTCCGAATGAGAACAAAAGGGTGTATTTATATAACATTAAACCTTGTCCAACAAGTCATTGATAGTATCTCTTTAAGTTTGAAAACTCGACAGTCAACCCCCTCCTTTTTCTTGTTCGACCATATAAATATTTCGTGACTTAATATAATTAAATCTCATACGCAACACGTGCAATCCCATAGGTCTCGAGTTCGATCTTAACTCACGACTACTAATTTATATCCATAAAACCAACACTAATCAAATATTAAAGTTTAAATAATTGTGTACATTTTAGGGACAAGGATACTGTTGTTCAGAGGCTAATGCTTGGCCGCAAGCTGTGTGGACACTAGCAGAGAAGGTAAACTTCTGAGCACTTAGTTATTTAACATTATTGTGTGTCCATCGGTGACTATTCTGGACGCACTATATGATTCTATTTTAGTCTCGATGATTGTTAAACATATGTGTTTCTCAATGAGAATTGATCCTAAAACACTACATAAAACTGTTCTGTGGCTTTTAATTATATCTCTTAACAATCCCAAGGAATCAAGCATGATTATTGCTGCCACCATGCAAACTGTAGCTTGACAAATAGTCGTTTTTTGAAAGTTTTCTCAAAACTGGTAAACTCATGTTGTGAAACCTTATGCATCAGAAGTTTAGGCCTATATAATGTATCACATACCCGGCCCATTATTGGTCCTCTAGTTAATAATTTAGAACATTGTTTACTATACTGTTAGGTAATATACGAAATATGATTATGAAACAAAAGGAGAACTTAAAACTAGTCAAGAACTATCAGAACAGTAGCACAGAAATATATTGATGAAAGATTAGTGCTGATGTTTTGGTTTAGTATCTGCATCGACATTTCGTCTTTACAGCCTATTTAAGTAAATCAATATTTGGTTGTTGAGAATCAGATATTTTTGTTTAGCATCTACGTAGACCGTCTATTTGTAGGA
Organism: Chrysanthemum makinoi; assembly: GCA_910596185.1. Classification (NCBI taxonomy): domain Eukaryota; kingdom Viridiplantae; phylum Streptophyta; class Magnoliopsida; order Asterales; family Asteraceae; genus Chrysanthemum; species Chrysanthemum makinoi. The sequence goes on along the minus strand of OU343225.1, from coordinate 42,578,468 downwards.
CACATGTGCTTCTAAATGCGTAAGAATTGAATCCCGGACCACCACATGACATATACGTTAAAATGCTTTCATGGTCCCTAGTAAAATTATATAATTATACGATTATTGCCGGCCCATAAAACGACTAGAACTTTCGAATGAGCTACTTTATAAACAGTTGTTTCCTAAAGTATCACTAAAAACCAAACACTAGAGATTTGGCTCTTTCCTGATAATCAACACTAATGAATCACTATCAGTACAATTTTGATGACGAACCCTTATGAATTATAATTGTGGACATTATATGATGTATCCTCCATGACTCAACCTTATGTTGATAACAATATTTGTGGCTGGTTAAACGCTATGTATATTGCAAGTAACGAAGCAGAGCTTGGCCTAGGGAATTCAGATATTATTAGTTTAATGCCAACTACGTGGACCGTTCCTTCTTAACTATGACCAAATATATGGACTCTTCTTGCTAAATATTCTGTGTTGCTCAAGTCTTCTGACTTCACTGGTTTATCAAAGTATCAGTTTGATTTGGGTTGCTAATATTAAGGTGATGTATGTGGGTAACTATGGTTTCGACCTTTTGACCTATTGATCTACGGGGTTTGACCCCATCATGTTGGGAAATTCGTTTTTGGGAGTTAATACTTATAGTAGTAAAGTTAGTACTGATAGCATTGTCTGATAAGTATTAACTAGTTAGTACTGATAGTGAAAATATTAGTACTGATAGTATTAAGTTTGTACTGTTCTAAGTAAGGAATGTCGTGTATGGTTTGTAACAACATATCTTATATTCCAATAGAAGATATGATATACTTAGTGCATAGTTATCTCTGTAAGGGATCTCCTTAGTGTATAAAAGGAGATCCTAGCTAGGTTAAACACACATCTCATATTCTAGCCGTCTTAAGAAGAGCTTCAAGGTTGTAAACCCTAGTACTAGGAGAGTACTCGTATTATTGCTTACTAATATTGAAGCTGTTGGTGTAAACCCTTAGTGTATAAAAGGAGATCCTAGCTAGGTTAAACACACATCTCATATTCTAAGCCGTCTTAAGAAGAGCTTCAAGGTTGTAAACCCTAGTACTAGGAGAGTACTCGTATTATTGCTTACTAATATTGAAGCTGTTGGTGTTACATTGTGTTTACTTTAATCTTCTAAGTGCATTCAAGTAGATTCCGCATACTTGTGTGCATTTACAACAAAGTTTCTCACTGTTGTTTTAGAACCATCCAAGGCAACTAACACGTTTGCAAGCTAAGTGTTCTAGATCCAAGGTTTGGGACTTCACAAGTGGTATCAGAGCTTGTGTCCTGAAGCTTTGTTTTTAGAAGATCATGTGTGACAAATCTGAAGAAATGGATTTTGACAAATCCAATGCCGTTAACAGAGTTCCTAAGTTGTAGCCAAATGAATATGAACTCTGGAGAATGCGCATAGAGCAGTACTTCTTGGTACTTGATTTCAAGCTGTGGAACATTGTACTCTATGGAAACTCTTACAAAACCACTGTCACTGAAGAAGTTAATGGTAAGACAGTTGTTAAAGAAAAAGGTGATCCTATCACCAATGAAGAAATGGCTCTAAGAGGCAATGATCTCAAGGTCAGAAGTCTCTTACTCATGGCAATACCTGATGATCATCAACTCACCTTCAACAAACACAAAGATGCTCAGAGTTTGTTCAAAGCCATTGAAACCAAATTTGGTGGAGATTCTGTCATCAAGAAAACTCAGAACACTCTTTTGAAGCAAGAATTTGAAAACTTCACTGCTGGTGCAACTGAATCTATTGACTTAGTTTATAATAGGCTTCAAAAACTTGTTAGTCAATTGGCAGTATTGGATGTGGAGCTCTCCAAGGAAGATGTCAACCTCAGGTTTGTTAGAAGTCTTCCATCACCAAAATGGGACACTCATGTCATTGTTTGGAAGAACAAGCCAGATTTTGAAACCATGGAGTTGGACAATCTGCTCCATAGCTTTAAGGTGATTGAACAAGACATGAAAAGAAAAGCAGCTACATCTTCCAGTTCAGGGTCACAAAACATAACCTTTGTGGCTCACCCTGTCACTAGCAATGATGTGGATAGTTTTGATGTTAGTACTCCTAGTACTAATGTTAATACTGATGGCTCTGTAGCCACTGCAGCAGGCATTAATGAAGGTACAATTTATGCCTTTATAGCTAAACAGAGAGGATCCCAGATCACTCATGATGATCTGAGACAAATCCATGAAGATGACATGGAAGAAATGGACATCAAATGGAACATTGCCCTAATCAGTATGAGGGCAAAAAGGTTCATGAAGAAAACTGGAAGGCAGATTAAGATCAATGATGGAGATGTTGCTGGGTTTGACAAGGGAAAGGTTGAATGCTACAACTATGGCAAGCTTGAGCATTTTGCCAGGGAATGCAGAAGTCCTAGGAGCAAAGGGAGAAACAGTGATGCTGACATCTCCTCTTCAAAAGCAATGGTGGCTGTGGATGGTGCTGGATATGATTGGAGCTTCATGGCTGATGAAGATGAAAGTCCAATCAACATGGCTTTGGTATCTGAGGTACTTAATTGTTCAGATACATGTATTCCATTAAACAAATATTTAGAGCTAAAAACCATGTTTGATAATGTGTCTGAAGAACTTGCTAAAACCAGTTACAACTTAGCAAATCATAAAAGAGGCTTAGCAGTTCTAGAAAAACAAATTGTGCACTATAAAGAAAATGAGTCAAAGTTTACTGAAACAACTGCTGTGCTTAATAGGGAAATCTCTTTTAAAGACATCACCATAAATGTGTTAAAAGAAGAATTAGAGAAAGTCACCACAATTAAAGATAATATAGAGTTAAGTGTTGAGCAACTTAAAGACTCACAACATTATAACTCTGAGAGAGTTGATAGATACCTGGAGAAAGCATTAATTGGCAAAGCCAAATCAGGTATGGGGTATAAAACTACACCACCACCATTCAAAGGTATCCCTTCACCTCCTGGCATAGACCTTGCCCACACTGGCTTAGCAGAGTTTCAGGAACCCACATTTGTAAGAGGCCCTACAATCAAAAGTACTTTTCCTGAAAAGACTGATGAAGTGTTTGAAAGTGCTAGTGACACCTCCTTACCTGAGGTGCCTGTATCTGAAAATAAAAAGGCTAAGTGTAGAGTCTAGTGAACCAAAGCAAGAACATGCCACTAAACCAGTAAGATCATTTGACAAACCTGTTAGAAAGCCAATAAAATATGCTGAGATGTATAGAAACAGGTCATCTAGTCCTAGAGGTAACAAGAGAAACTGGAACCAGTTAAAATCTGAGCAACTAGAAGATGAATTTGTCGTGTATAATAAATCTTGCTTCGTGTGTGGTAGTTTCTCTCATCTGCAGGCTAATTGCAGACACCCTATGAGACCCCAACCCATCATGACCCCTAGAGCAGTTCTTTTCAAAACTGGCATAAAACCTTTGAATAATGCAAGGCCAGTTAATACTGCTAGACCACAACCCAGAGTATTTGGTGAAAGACCTAAAAGAAACTTTTCTAAATCATCATCTACTTCACCTAGGTCCTTTAAATCAGCATAAACCTTTAATTCTTATGATGAACAAATCAAGTTTTACAAGAAAAAGATAATACTTATGAGCCAAGACTTAATACTGATAGGCCAAATGTTAATACTTTTAAGCCTAAAATGAAACATGTTGGCTCTAAAGTGAATGCTACAAAGGGAAACAAGGGCAATGCTGTTAAGCCCTCAGCTTGTTGGGTGAGAAAGACCACTCAACCCAACAGTGCATCAGTTACTCTTAAGAAATATGATTACATTGATGCACGAGGCAGATCCAAGTCAGTAATGGCTTGGGTTCCCAAACGGAACTAATTTCCTTTATTTTATGTGCAGGGACATTCCAACAATAATGATGATCTTGGCTATTCAGACAGTGGGTGTTCCAGGCACATGACTGGAAATCTATCCTATCTTTCAGACTTCACTGATTTGAATGGAGGATATGTTTCTTTTGGAGGTGGAATATGAGGAAGAATTACTGGTAAAGGCACAATCAAGACTGGTAATTTGGACTTTGAAAATGTGTACTATGTGAAAGAACTCAAATACAATCTGTTCAGTGTGTCACAAATGTGTGACAAGAGGAATTTTGTTCTATTCACAGATACTGATTGCTTGATTTTATCTCCTAACTTTAAGTTACCTAGTGATGATTAGGTTCTACTTAAGTTTCCTAGGAAAAGCAATTTGTACAGTGTCAATATGAAGAACATAGTGCCCAAAGACAATCTTACATGTTTAGTTGCTACAGCTTCTTTGGATGAATCTATGTTATGGCATAGAAGGCTAGGTCATGTGAACTTTAAGGTAATAAATCTTTTAGCTAAAAATAACCTTGTAAGAGGTTTACCTTTAAAAAGATTTGAAAATAAACAGACCTGTAGTGCCTGCCTCAAAGGGAAGCAGCATAGAGCCTCTTGTAAGCCCAAAGTTTTTAACTCTATCACCCAACCACTTCATATACTGCACATGGACTTATTTGGACCCACTAATGTTAGCAGCCTAAATTTTAAGAAGTATTGTTTGGTTGTGACTGATGATTTTAGCAGATTTACATGGGTTTTCTTCTTGAACACTAAGGATGAGACCAGTGAAATCCTTAAGTCTTACATAGCTGCAGTAGAGAACCTAGCTGATAAGAAGGTTAAAATCATTAGGTTTGATAATGGGACAGAGTTTAAAAACCAAGTGATGAATGATTTCTGTCAACTTAAGGGTATTAAAAGAGAATACAGTGTAGCTAGAACTCCTCAGCAAAATAGGGTTGCTGAAAGGAGAAATAGGACATTGATTGAGGCTGCTAGGACTATGTTAGCATATTCCAAGTTACCCACAATATTTTGGGTTGAGGCAGTTAATATTGCTTGTTATGTTCAGAACAGGGTACTGATTGTAAAGCCTCATGGCAAGACTCCCTATGAGCTGTTTTTAGGTAGAAAGCCCACACTAGACTTTCTTAAACCTTTTGGGTGTCATGTCTCTATTCTCAATACCATTGACCACTTAGGTAAGTTTGATGGAAAATCTGATAGTGGATATCTGGTTAGCTACTCATTGAATAGTAAAGCCTTTAGGGTTTATAATTCTAGAACCAGAAAGATAGAGGAGAATCTGCACATAGAGTTTCTTGAGGACAAACCTAGTGTAGAGGGGCAAGGACCAACATGGCTTTTTGATATTGATATGCTAACAGAATCTATGAACTATGTACCTGTTTCTGTGGATTCTAACACGATTGCAGGAGAAAAGCAAGGTCCAGATACAGATTCTAATGATGATGATGACTGCATTCTATTGCCCATTTGGAATGACAACTCAGGTGGAAGCACTTCTTCAGGGGAGGCAAACAAAGCTGATGATCAGCCTCCAAAGACCTATGACTCTAATGCTGAAAGAGATGCAACCAATACAGATGAAATAGTGATTGAACTCAAGTGTTCAAGTACAACCGTAGGTTAATCTGATAAGCCACAAGTTAGTACCGATGAGCCAGATTTTCAATACTGATGGTCCTCGACTATTCCATCAGTTATACAGAGGTTCCGATCCTTTGGTGAAGCTGATGAGATTGATATGACAAATATAGCTTCATCTTATGCTGTTCCTGCTATACCACACAGAAGAATCAATCAAGATCATCCCTTGGAGAATGTCATTGGAGATGTTAATGCTGAAAGAACTACAAGATCTAAATTTCAGCATAGTGAGACAGGATTCTTCAGTGCCATCTATGAAGAAAGATATCATGGTGCCTCACAGACATGTCTCTTTGCCTGTTTTGTTTCCTAAGCAGAACCAAAGAAAGTCTACAAAGCTCTTGAAGATTAGTCCTGGGTAGAAGCAATGCAGGAAGAACTTCTCCAGTTTAAACTTCAAGATGTATGGGTTCTGGTGGATCTTCCTGATGGCAAGAGAGCTATTGGCACTAAATGGGTTTTCAGAAACAAGAAGGATGAAAGGGGTGTAGTAATAAGGAACAAGGCTAGGCTGGTAGCTCAGGGGTACACACAGTAGGAAGGGATTGATTATGAAGAGGTCTTTGCCCAAAGTGGCAAGGATTGAGGCTATCGACTTTCCCGCCTATGCATCATATAAAGACTTCACAGTATACCAGATGGATGTGAAGAGTGCTTTCCTCTATGGGAAGATTGAGGAGGAGGTGTATGTCTGTCAACCTCCTGGGTTTGAAGATCCAACCTTTCTAGAAAAAGTGTACATAGTTCAGAAGGCACTCTATGGTCTGCATCAGGCCCCAAGAGCTTGGTATGAAACTTTAGCCAAGTATCTTTTGGGCAATAGCTTCAGAAGAGGGAAGATTGATCAGACTCTATTCATCAAGAATGTGAAGTCTGATATTCTGTTGGTACAGATATATGTAGATGACATTATTTTTGGTTCAACCAAGCAGGATCTATGCAGAGAGTTTGAGAAGTTGATGAATGACAGGTTTCAGATGAGTTCTATGGGAGAACTCACCTTCTTTCTTGGGCTACAGGTCAAGCAAAAGATAGATGGCATATTTATTAGTCAGGATAAGTATGTCAAGGAGATTTTGGTGAAGTTTGGCTATGAAAATACAAAGATTGCAAGCACTCCTATGGAGCACAATAAGCCACTACTTCCAGATGCTGATGGTGAAGAAGTTGATCAGCATCTCTATAGGCCCATGATTGGATCATTGATGTATTTGACTGCCTCCAGACCAGATATTATGTTTGCAGTGTGTGCATGCGCAAGATTTCAAGTCTCTCCAAAGCTTTCTCACTTGCATGCAGTTAAAAGAATTTTAGATATCTGAAAGGCCATGCTCAACTTGGTCTTTGGTATCCTAAGGACTCTCCCTTTGATCTGGTAGCTTACTCTGACAGTGATTATGTTGGGGCAAGTCTTGATAGGAAGTCAACCACAGGAGGATGTCAGTTTCTTGGTGATATGTTGATTTCATGGCAAACTCTACAACTGAGGCTGAGTATGTAGGTGCTACAAGTTGTTGTGGTCAAGTTCTCTGGATTCAGAATCAGATGCTTGATTATGGGTATAATTTCATGGGCACTGTCATTTATATTGATAACAACAATACTATATGCATTATCAAAAATCCAATTTTTCATTCTAAAACTAAGCATATAGAGATAAGACATCATTTTATAAGAGACTGTAATGAAAAGAAACTTATTCATGTTGATAGGATTGATATACGAGTTTAATGTTGCAGATCTTTTAACCAAAGCTTTTGATTTGGGAAGGTTTAAGTACTTGGTCACAAGTATTGGAATGCTTCATCCATAATATGTCTTATCTCTTTCTATTTTGTAAAGTTTTGTAAACTGGTGGTTAGTACTGATTATTATCCAGTTAATACTGATTGTGTTAAGTTAATACGGATTGAAAATGTCTTGGATTGTGTTTTATTGGTTTTGGACTAACTTTTCAGGTATAACACAAGCAGTATGGATATGGTTTGGTGACTAGGTGTTACAGCACATGTGGTTTCCTTATGCTCATTCTAAAGCCACCACATGATGGACCTTGCTGTAACAATGGAATGTGTGATGCCAAAGCATTTTGTGGCATCTTATGCTTAAAATGAACATGAATTGATGGTTTTAGTTGGTCAGATCATTCTGCACTAACCCACTCTTTGCCATTCTATCTGTTTACAAATAGTGTGACTAGCCTAAGGGCATCTGGCTTAGAGAACAGCGAGTAACCATGAATCCAACACTTGTGTTAGAGGCAACACCTGCCACGAGCTGGAAACCCTGTCAGGAAGGCCCTTTTAATGGGACTATCCATCACAGGCAGTGCTATGCACTGAAATCATTGGTTTTCACCAAACTAGAGGCCATGTGAGGCCGACCTTGATTAAGTGTTTGTCACCACACTTAATCTCTTCAAAATTGGGGTTTCAGTATTATAATTTCCAAAATATAAGATAATACTGATGGGTAAAAGTTAATACTGATGGTTATAAGTTAGTACTGATAAGCATAGTTAGTACTGATGAACTAGCCGTTAGTACTCATTCCAAAAGTCTGTTATGCAATGATTACTTTTGCAGGTAGAGTTGTTACTGTCTTTTTCCTTATAAAAGAGTTTCCTAATTGGTTTCTCTTCACTTATTACCATAAATATTTATAAGGCGGTTCCACCAAAATTCTCGAAATCTCTATAAATTGCATAACTTTCCAATTGCTTTCACCACAATTCAATAAAGGCTTTTGCGACTCAATCCTACCTTACTAACCCTTACTCTAATCATTCATGGCTCCTCTTGATTTTGTCGACAAGCATAACATGGTGGCATGCTTGGAATTTTCAGAAGGTCATGATGAATTTGCTGAGATAGTAGCCTTTCTAAACCGAAGCAGCATCAGGTTTGCTTTACTTTTAAACCCTACTATCTTATGTACCCCTGTCAGAAAGTTTTGGCAAACTGCAATTGCCTCAACAACTGAGGAAGGGGTACAACAGTTAATTGATACAGTGGATGGCACTAGAATTGTTATTACTGAAGCATCTCTAAGAGAACATCTTCATCTTAGAGATGTTGAAGGTATTACCACTTTTCCAGTCACTGAAATTTTTGAACAACTCTCATTGATGGGGTATAGACATGATGATACTTTCAATTTTCACAAAAGTCAGTTTTCCCCACAAAGGAGATTTCTAATCCATACCCTCCTACACTGCTTGAGTCACAAAAGGACTGGCTGCGATGCTTTCCCCACAAATATAGCCACAGCCTTGATTTTCCGTGCAATAGGCAGGGTGTTTAATTTTTCCAACTATATTTTTGAGGGTATGCTTAAAAATGCAGTCAGCAAAACTAAGTTTCTGATGTATCTCAGGTTTATACAAGTATTTTTGGATCTTCAGAAACAAAACCTACAACCTCACACAAATATTTATCCTTCAAAACTACTCACAGCCAAAGTGTTTTCCAATATGTCAAGGGTTGTGGTAGGCTATAATGGGGTTGTAGTGCCTTTATTTGCTAACATGCTTATTGCAGAGGGTGAAGGATCATCAAGCACAGGTGGCTCCCAACACACACCCACAGATCCTGAACAATCTTCCAATCAACCACACTCATCAACAAGTAGGCACTCCAGACAAGAGAGTGGGAATGCTCAGACCCATTCTCCTCCTATCATTGAAGCAGATGAGCCTATCTCAGGTGAAGGAGGAGATAGAGTGGTGAGGGCTGCCACTACTCAACCAGGCTTAGAAGCTGGTGAGGATAGTGGTAACATTAATAAGACCCAATCCATGCCAACACCTAGTGAGCATTCCTCACAGGGTGGACCCAGGCACAGGCTAAAAAGCGGGGGGGGGTGTATCTGCTCAGGCTAGGCCTGGGAGTGCATCTCAAATGCCCAGTGACCCATCTTGTTGGGAATTATATGTTTGAGTTGATAAAGACAAAAAGAATGAAACAAGAGGGACTTAATATGACAAGAAGGAAACCTACTAAAAGATGGAAGGGCTTGCTTGCAATGGAAGTTTTATTATTTAGTCCTTATTCTCTAGTATATAAAGAGGACATAGGTGTAGGTTTTTAAATAAGTCTTCCAATATGTAGTCGACTAAAAGGTGTGTGTTTAGCCTAGACGTTAGGGAAGAACGTCTAGGGATTTAGATTAGTGTGTCCTAGGCGTATGTTCATGTAAACGCCTAGGTTATTAGTTTAGTTAGTAGACGTGTTCCTATAAACGTCTTGTATTAGTTAGAGTTAGTGATTGAAAACCTTGTTCAATAACAAAGTATTGTTTTGATTATTCCGCTGCTTATTATCTTTGTTATTGATCTCTAGCTAAGCTCATAAACGATCTTATCAATTGGTATCAGAGACAGGTTTAAAATCAGATGAAAGGATGAGACATTCTGTGTCAGTGAATAACACAGGATGCTTTTTATCACAAATTTGAGAGACTGACAACAGGTTGAACTTAAGCTCCTTCACATATCTGACATTCTCAAAATCGATTCTTCCAGCTTTAATTGTTCCTTTCCCAGTAATCCTTCCTCCATTGGGATCATTCCCAAATGCAACTTTTCCTCCACTAATCTTCCTAAAATCAGACAGGATCTCTTGTACGTGTAATACCAACCAGTATTAGCTTTCAAGGCAAATAGATATAAATCATGATGGCAAAGAACCCGTGACCCACATCCAATATATGATCGAATATAATAAGACAAAGATTCTTGTAGCAAATGAATTAATACATCACGTTGGATATGAATATTGATCCATCACGTGGACCACTCTCGTCCTTCGTCTGATCACAACAGTGTTATCACTCAAATATGTAGGCCCCATCAATTCATTGAATAATACCATATACCAGTAATAATACCTCAAACGAAAATAAGCGTCCCATGCTCAATAAATGACCGACCATATCACGACAAACGTATACCTCAATATTCACCAATCAACCAACCGGCCAATTAAATAGAACCGATACAGTACGAGGTTACCATGTTTTATCTTTGTTGCCAAGATCGATTCCCAAAAAAAAATAACGATTACCAGAATAAATCCAAACTTCGACAACACAAACCTTGTAATCCCTATATCAAGAATTAGAGGTATGACTTAAAGTACTATAAAAGGACTCCTAGATTGGCATTAGAGGTATGACTTACGATTTCAGAATTAGAGTCTTAGAGAAAAGTTCGATTATCTTAGAGTTGTATTAGAGTATCTGCATAATAAGCAGATTTAGAGTTTATAATAAAAGGTTATTCTTCTTAGCTTTGTTAAGTAAATTCCGCGTACTTGATAAAGATTGCTCAGTGTTTCTTTGTTAATAACTTAGGATTTATCCAAGGTTATTAAACCTTAACAAGCTAGTTAAGATAGTTTGATTAAAGTATATCGATCCAACAAGTGGTATCAGAGCTTGTGTGGAAACTCTGACTAGGAAGAAATCCTACTACAACAATATTCAAGATGTCGACCGCCGACGCATCAACTCCTATCACAGAGGTATGTTCTAAGTGTCATGATTTTTATCATAAATTACTTAGCAGTTATGTGATTGAGAGATAATTGTGTTAAGGCTAGTGAGGTAGCAGTTATCAAATAACCTTAGAATCTATGGAAGCCAAAATCTTAGCACATGAAACAAATGAAGTAGCTTGGGTTTGAAAAATATACAACAGATTATCAGTTAAAGCTTAGTGAATGGAAATTAAACTGTAAAATTGGTGAAATTGAGAAATTAACTAAGGAAAGAGATGATTTGTTAGCTAAGTTTGCCGCTTGGGGTGAAGCTGGTCTGTCACATGTTTCTTATGTTCAAAAACAGCAAAGAGCTTATCTTAAAACTGGATTAGGTTTTGGTATGGATTTTAGTAAGATAGAAGAAAACCAATCTAGTAATCGGGATGAAGGTGAGTATGAGGATATAACCACTAGTGATGAAGAACTCATTAATTATGTAGATACATCTAGTAATGATGGTTCATTAAGTGACTCACCTCCTGAATATAAGAAAGCTAATGATTATCATGTCGTTCCACATCCTAATGGCATTCATCAACCCCTTAGGCCCGATGTTTCGCTTTGGAATAGACAGTCTAGAGTTTAGGAAAAAGCTAGTTGCTAAATCTAGGTCCGAAACACCCAAAGAAACTGTTGAAAACGGTGTTCAAAATCAAGCAGTACCTTTAAATCAAAGTATCGCTCACAAGCAGAGACTTCTTCAAAACCTTTTCAAAACAAGATCGCTAAACCTTTTTGGGATAATTTTGGTCAAAACAGGTTTAATCACTCACCAAGAAGGCAAAATAATTTTGGGCATAGACATAGGAGATGTCACTTTGACAAGATGGGTCGAAACAGTGTTTTGTGTGTTTCACCCTACTCATCTAATTAAGGATTGTGAACGTCACTCAAAATACCTTAGAAAATTTCCAAAGAACAGACGCCAACCGAAACCTAGAGAGTACAAACCAGTTGGACTAATTCAAATAGGGTTAATCACGAAACTTCACATCGATCATAGATACCCACAAAGAGAAGACCTTCAAGATCTCACAAGACTTTCCAAAGTATCTGTTAACTCTGCCCAAGACTTTCACAAAGTACGCTCGAGACAAAACAAGGTAATCGATCACAATACTTGGTATAGAAATTCTAGGCAATCTCACTATCAACCTAGAAGGTATTCCAATTCACATAGGAGATTTAGATCAGAGGAACCAAGTGTTAAAAAGAATGGGTTAAAAGGGAAAGTACTGCAGAGGAGGAGACAGACTTTCAACCAAAAGTGAATCGATGTTTTGTGCTACAAGAAAAAGAGATTTGTGTTGAAAAACCAGAAAGTTTTGAAAATCCACATGTTTTGAATAACAAGATAATCCTGGATCATGCTTTAGAAAACAAGTGGAGATTATGTACTCAAAGAATGAGTATGTCACTCACAAGGGGAGCACAAGTCAGAATGGCTTGGGTTCCTCAAAGCAACTAACTTTTTTCATCTTATTAGACAGGCAACCCGTAGAGGAGCTTAAAGATCATTTTTGATAGTGGTTGTTCTGTGAGCATGACAAGAGACAAGGAGTTTCTGTCAGGTGTTTTGGAGTATATTTAGCTACTAAGCTATATTTAATGGGAGGACTATAAGGTGTTAGTATAGTCCTATGTATTGCTTGAGGGGAGGATGCTTGTTTATACTTAGTTTATATGAAGGAATTTGGCAAAGTACTGCTTGGAAAAGTACTGCTTATGTGGAAAGTACTGCTTTGTTTATCGTATTAAAGTCTTCCAACGGTAATATTGATGGGTAATTGATAATAACGATAACTTTGTTATTATAGGCGTGATTTTTCAAATCCTACCTATAAATAACTACTTTCCGATTTTCCCTCCCATATTATCACTTTACATCTTTTCCATACTTATCTCTCGATCACCATCTCTTTATTCTTCAATAAAATCTTTATTGTGCTCACTCATTCAAAATGGCGAATCGTTTAACTGTTTCAAAGCACAATATGGTGGCTAATTTGGACAAGACCGAATATGGCTTTTATGATATTGTTGATTATCTTACCGGGTCGCCTATTAGTTATGCTCTTTTAGTTGAACCGGATGTTATTGAACCATGGATTCAAGAATTTTGGGCTAATGCTAGAGATAACATGGAGGAGGATGAATATTATATTAGATCTACAGTTGCTGGATGGACTATCAAGATTACGAAGCCCTATTCGAGAAGATTTATTATTTGGAGATGAAGATGGGGCTATTCGATTTGACAAGCAACCGATTTGGGATACTTTTAGGAATCTTGGTTATGAAGGATCTTTAACAGAACAAACATTCAAGAAAGCATTATTTTGTCCTCAATGGAAGTTTTGATTCATGTCTTGCTTCATTGCATAAGTTCTAAAAGTACTTCTTGGGAGCAATTTGGGTCTAATATAGCATCTGCAGTGGTTGGACTAGCTATTGACAGAGTGTTTAATTTTTCAAAGCTTATTTTGGATGGGATGCTATCACATATATCCTCTGGGTCAAAATGGCTAATGTACCCAAGATTTGTACAGGTTTTCTTAAACAAGCAATTGGTGATGTTCCAAAACCTGCCGCTTTGTTACCATTATTGTGCAACAAGCCAAAATCTTTACATTTATGGCTAGGCGAAGTGCTCTATTCAGAGGTGGAGATATTCCATTAACTTCTACAATGATGGAAGTTGTTCAAGCCGTACGTAATGAAGTCGAGAGGATGAAGAAAGTGAAGCTCCGACTTGGTACCGCTTCACAAAGTGCTGCCTCTCAAAGTTCTGTTTCTCCAAGATCCGCTTCACAAAGTGCCGCCACAAGGTACCGTGATCCGAAAGTCTGATTCCATTGAAGGTAATGCATCTTTAAAGGGTACCGCTTCTCCAAGCCCGAGGTTCAAGCAGAGATTGAAAGAACACCTACTCCATCTCCACAACATTCTTTCCTGTTTCGTAAGAACATTCACATCTTCAAGGTGATGATCATACTATACCTCGTGAAGGATTGACTTTGGATAATTATGCTTTGACAAGGGAGCTTGTTAGGTTGAACAAGACTGTTGAGTTTCAAGCTAAAGCGCTTAGGAAATTGAAGCGTAAGTATATCTGGTTGAGGAATTTTATTAAACCATATATTCAAGGTTTCAACTTATGGGTTAAAGAGGAAAACAAACGTCGTAAACAACTTCGAAAGGAATTAAAACGAAAGAAGGTTCCTAAATCATCTTCTGTCAACTTGGGGAGGAATTTAGAAAAGGAAAATTTGAAAGAAGATGTTGCGAATAAGAAAGAATCTGTAAGTAACGTAGAAAAGATTATTTCAGATTCGAGGAAGTGCAAGTTCAAAGTATGATATTCAAAGTCTGAACATCAAGGTACCGATGTTCAAGGTACCGATGTTCAAGGTCTTGAACATCAAAGTAATGTTTTTCATGATACATCTAGTCAAGAAGTAATTACACCAAGGGTATTGAATTTTGAAGAAGATGCTGGTCCTTCTACAATTGTTATAGAAGAAGAGGAGGAAGCTACATTCAAACCCATTTACTCCGCAAGTGATGATGAATTAATTGCTACAATATTAGATTTGTCACAACCAAGAGGAGGAGTTACTATTAGAGATGTACAAGAAGAAGAACAACCAAGAACTTCTCAACCTTCAATTGATCCAAAAGATAAAGGGAAAGGTATTCTGGTTGAAACAAAGAAAAAGAAACTCACTTTGGCCGAACTTAGAGCAATTGAAGTTGCTAGGAATGAAGCTGCAGCTAGAAAAGTTCAAGAAGAATTAGATGCTCAAGATAGAAAAGAACAGGAAGCTCAAGAAGCTCAATAGAAAAGCACTCAAAAGGTGCAAGATACATTAGATGCTAAAGCTACTGAACCTTACGTCCCTACACACTGTTAGATATATGCCAAGAAGACCTAATTTAGCTAAGGATAGGAATGCTATGATGGCTTATTTAAAAGGTCAAGGATATAAGGGTTTGCGTAGTTAAACTATGTTGATATGAAAAGACTTTATGATGCTGAAACAGCAACTTATAAGAAGAGTGTTGCTGATATTAAAGACTTTAGAGAAGAAGCTCATTGGACTGAATCTGAGAGGAAGAAGAGCTTAAAGAGAAAAAGAAAAACTGAAGTTACAGATGTTCAGTTTTCAAAGAAAGAAAAGGTTGAATTAAGATCTGAGACTAGAGATGAATTGAAGAATTATCTCAGAGTGGTAGATTTTGATTATACAAAGGAAGATGATAACATGAAGACGAACAGATCAAAGATCGCTGTTTTAAAGTTGTGAAATCCAAGAATGGAGATTATATGATTTTTCATAAAGAAGATGAAAGCTTCAAAGTTTTCAAAAGGCTATGGATTTATGCATATTATAGATAGAGTAGACCTATTCTACTTATATCATGTTGTGAAGGCTTACTTTGAAAATAATCCATTGGAAGGGATTGGTTTGATTTTACATGGTGATCTTATAACTTTATGGGAAATCTAAGAAGAGAGCATCGATGATATCTAGAAGAATCAAGAAAGCGGGAAATAGTTTCTGGAGATTCTTTGAAGAATCTAGAGTTCATGTTTTGGAACTAGAAAATGGAACAATGATACACATGTTTGCAGAAAGAAGATATCCTCTCACAGTTGATCTCATGAGAAGAATGCTAGAGCATGGATTGGAAGTGGAAGAGGATAATGAAACTGCTTGCATGGTTATCAACTTGTTTATAACCTGGACTACCATTGCTGAGAATGATCAATAACTGGTATGAATTTTATTTGAATAAATACTTTTTGATATATCAATACTTTTATTCAAAGTACTGCTGATCAGACAATACTTTCATCAAAGTAACTTGTTCTTGCGAACTAAACCAGTTAAATAAATTTTAGAAGAAACCTTGTTGCTAAGTAATAAATATTTTGAAATAAAGGTTTAATAAATGGTTTTTGTGATGATAACATCAATAGGTTATCAATCCACCATGGTAACAAAAGGATTGACTAATCCATGAGCAAACGGCTTTGGTAAAGATATATCAAATCCGTTTTTAGTTGACAACTTGCTAATAAGTTGGATGGTATTCAACTCACCATATCAGTAATGTGAAGAGTTGGCTAGCCCACAAGAAAATGGCTTGTGGTAAAGGCCGTGGAAAAACCATTATTGGTAATTAGTTCACCATTAGATAAAAGAACTAACTAGTCCGAAGGGTACTTTTGGTAAAGACAAATCAAATCTGTTGATAGCTGGTGGTTTGCTAAAATCATATGGTTATCAATGTACCATGGTCTTACACACCAAAACATTTGGCTACTCCAGAGATAATGGCTTTGGTAAAGAGTTCTAAATCCATTAATTTTTTCAATGATTCACTTGAAAGTGATGAGAATAGTATGCAACTTAAACTGAATCACTGTACAAATTATCATATGTTCTGTGTTGTGAAAAGATGGAGCTTTGGATGTCCAGTAAAGAGAATAATTCTAAGAGATACTTTGACAAGAACAGATGTTACAGAGATAAAAGCTTAAAGACTAAGAAACAATCCATCTTTAAAAGATGAAGTCGTTAAAGATATATTCACAAAGGAACTTGAAGTCAAGCAAGTAGAATTCAAGTTAGGGGAGGATGGTTGGGATATGAAAGTCTTTGAAGATATCAAAGTACTAAAGATATCAAAGTAATCGTAAGTTGCAAAGTCTGGAAGAAGTTAAAGACTCAAAAATCTGTTAAAGACAAAGTCAAAGTACTGCAATATGAAGTCAAAGTACTGCAAGAACAAAAGAACTGGTATATTCGTTTATGGAAAGAATTGTATTCTATGTTTAGATTACTTGTCATACAAGGTTATCAATTGTAAACCGACTAGGATATCCTTGAGCCTATAAAAGGACTCCTAGATTGGCATTAGAGGTATGACTTACGATTTCAGAATTAGAGTCTTAGAGAAAAGTTCGATTATCTTAGAGTTGTATTAGAGTATCTGCATAATAAGCAGATTTAGAGTTTATAATAAAAGGTTATTCTTCTTAGCTTTGCTAAGTAAATTCCGCGTACTTGATAAAGATTGCTCAGTGTTTCTTTGTTAATAACTTAGGATTTATCCAAGGTTATTAAACCTTAACAAGCTAGTTAAGATAGTTTGATTAAAGTATATCGATCCAACAAGTGGTATCAGAGCCAGGTTTTGAAGTACTGCTGCTGCTCATCGACTTAAAGTACTGCTTGGATGCAAGGTACTGTTGCTCGTATTAATTTTCAAGGTACTGCAGATTTTGTTTGCAGGTACTGCAGTTTATTTCAAAGTACTGCAGATTTTGATGAAAGTACTGCTCCTTCCCAAAGTACTGCTCATGGTTTATTACGAGAAGATTTTTAATTTAAGGGGAAGTCGAGCATGATATTTGGTTCACACACACAGGAAGAAATTTATGTTCTTAAAAGGATTTTAAAAAGGCTCGTTATGGAGATTTATTGAAGAATTGATTACAAAGAGGATTATTTATCACTTATTTGAAGGTGAAGTGGAATTGCTTGGTTTGTGTTCTTATCATCTAGCTTGTTGAATCTAGCAATATGTGATTTTTCTTATGATGCTCTATGCACACATTGTCTATCACTTGAAGGAGTTACATTGTAGTGCTCAGTGTCTCATACTAGTTGAGGATTCTTGTCAAGGGATTGCGGTCTACTTATATTTTGTCCGTATAAGTATGGAGTTCCGTGGATAGTACAGATTTAAGACACAAGTTTGAGAAATTTTACTTCTTCATCAAGTTCGTTATATTTGCTTTTCTTCACAAGTGATCATTACATAAAGCCTACAGATTTTGAAGAATCATTGATGTACATGCATTACTCAAGGGGAAGTGTTTGATTCTTATTACTATTGATTAGTATTACTACTGATGGTTTAGATTTCTACTGTTTCAAGTTCATTTTTAGTTGCGGAAAACTTCATGGAAGGTAATTTGAGACATTGGAAGGATGAATTGGATGTGTAGTATTGGTTCGTGGTGGTCAAGATCATTATTTGCATATGTTCCCTATTTGGATAATAACAAAAAGGGGAAGAGATGTTTGAGTGGCATGGCATGGATTAAAGGGAAGACAAAGGAAGACATACTTGTTTCATTCATGGTGAGATCCATGATCTCAATTTCTCTACTTCGTCTAGGAAGTTCGTTCAAGAATGGTTTTGTCATTATCAACTAGGGGAAGATTGTTGGGAATTATATGTTTGAGTTGATAAAGACAAAAAGAATGAAACAAGAGGGACTTAATATGACAAGAAGGAAACCTACTAAAAGATGGAAGGGCTTGCTTGCAATGGAAGTTTTATTATTTAGTCCTTATTCTCTAGTATATAAAGAGGACATAGGTGTAGGTTTTTAAATAAGTCTTCCAATATGTAGTCGACTAAAAGGTGTGTGTTTAGCCTAGACGTTAGGGAAGAACGTCTAGGGATTTAGATTAGTGTGTCATAGGCGTATGTTCATGTAAACGCCTAGGTTATTAGTTTAGTTAGTAGACGTGTTCCTATAAACGTCTTGTATTAGTTAGAGTTAGTGATTGAAAACCTTGTTCAATAACAAAGTATTGTTTTGATTATTCCGCTGCTTATTATCTTTGTTATTGATCTCTAGCTAAGCTCATAAACGATCTTATCACATCTCTCTCAGCAGGTAACACAACTGGAAGTGGTGAGGGCAGCTTGACACTTAATGAAATGACGGATTTGTATATGTTTCTATGCAGAAAAGTTAACACACTGGAGATTGCACTGGATGAACATAAGAAAGCTGCTGCAAAGGTTCATACCAGGATGCTCTTAAAGATGAAAAGGCTAGCACATCAGGTCCAACTTCTTTCCAAGCCTACTACAGAAGTATCTCCAGTTACCACATCACTCAAAAGGAAGGCCAAGATCAGAGTCTCTAGCACCTCAACAGAGAATTCTTCCAAACAGGGGAGGAGTTCTGACATTCAGAGTAGAAGAGAATTTGATCAGTGGCAAGGTGTTCCAACTTTTCAGAGCCCTTTCCTTGATGAAGAAGAAGAAGTTCAGATCACCACACATGCAGAAGAAGTGCTTAGTACTCCTACATGCACTATCAGTACTATCCCAGTTAGTACTTATAGTGTTGTAGTTAGTACTGATAGCACTATGGTTAGTACTCATGGTGTTCTGCCATCAGTATTAAGCCCAATCTCTCAAGTAGCTGCTGAACTACAACAAGCCACAACAACAGAGGCCACAATCATCACTACCACTCCACTCCAAGAAAGTGATGAAGAATATAGAGAGAAACATACAGTCTTGGGACTTCAGAGCTTGAAGAAACCAGTCCCTATCTCTCCAACCTACAAGAAGCCTCCTGTTTTATATCTGAGAAAGAAAACCAAATCAGCAGTAACAAAGCCCAAAGAAAAAGGAGTCACTATCAGAGAAGGAAGTGCTCCACCATCACCAACTTCCTCAGCTCCAAAAATAGATCCTAAAGATAAGGGCAAAGGGATTCTGGAAGAAGAACCAAATAATAAGAAGTTGTCCAGGGCTGAGATTGAAAGGTTAAATGAAGAAGCTGCAAGAAAGCTTGCAGCTGAATGGGATGAGCAAGAATTGCAGAAAGAGGCTGAAGAGAAAGAAAAGAAAAAGATGGATAAATTAGATGAAGATTGGCAAACATGGGATGATATGATAGCCAAGGTAGAAGCAACTCAGGAGGTACAAAAGAAGCTGCAACAAGATAAAACTACAAGTGTTAATGAAGCAACTCAGTTATTCAGTGAGATCTTAGCCAGAAGACAGAGTCAATTTAGACAGCAAAGGGAAATTGAAAAAGCCTCAAGACGTCCAAACAAGAGTCAACAAAAGATGTATCTTTGCAAATACATTAAATATCAAGGTGAAGACAAGAGAACCTTGAAGCAGCTCAATCAACTGGCATGGGAAACTCTTCAAAAGCTTACTGATACTGTTCAAAGAAGGATATTGAACTTCAGGCCTATGCAAGCTGATGATACAGTTGAAAGATCACAACCAGTTGGAAGCTACAAAAGACCATCAGAAGAAGGAGCTTCTTCAACTGCACCCAAAAGATTGAAAGCATCTGAAGAACAAGGTGGACTAACTGAAGACGATCTCAACCAGATGATGCTGATTGAAGCCCTAAAAGATGCACTATATTCAGAGCCTATCAATACCAGATACCCAATCATCAATTGGGATATCTATACTGAAGATGGAAAAAGATACTAGAGGATACACAGAGCTGGTGGAAGAACAAGTGCTTACTTGTATCTTGTGGATCTGTTTGCATCTATTGACAGGGAGGATCTACTCAAGTTGTGGGAGTTAGTCAAAGAAAGGTTCAAGAACAGAGATCCAGACAATGATAAAGATCTGGAATTACTTTATGAGCTTCAAAATATATTTAAACCTGATCCAGCTGGAGAACAATGGAAGTATCAACCTGGAGATGAAGCACTAACTTGGACATTGATTGATTCATGTGGACTGCACTTGGTCACAACATGCAATGGAACAGATATCTACATGCTCGTTGAAAGAACCTATACACTTGCATTAGGGACTCTCCTTAAAATGCTGGCAACTGGGCTAAGGATGGGTAATGCAGTAGACATGGCTAAGGAGTTGCTGATAAAGATTTTTGATTAGGCTGGAAGACCTAGCAGAAAGTGAGTTATGAAGAATCCTCAAAGACTGAAGAAAACTTGTGATTCTGAAACCCAATCACAAGTTTAGGGGAGGATTGTTGGGAAATTCGTTTTTGGGAGTTAATACTTATAGTAGTAAAGTTAGTACTTATAGCATTGTCTGATAAGTATTAACTAGTTAGTACTGATAGTGAAAATATTAGTATGCGATAGTATTAAGTTTGTCTTTGTTCTAAGTAAGGAATGTCGTGTATGGTTTGTAACAGCATATCTTCTATTCCATTAGAAGATATGATATACTTAGTGCATAGTTATCTCTGTAAGGGATCTCCTTAGTGTATAAAAGGAGATCCTAGCTAGGTTAAACACACATCTCATATTCTAGCCGTCTTAAGAAGAGCTTCAAGGTTGTAAACCCTAGTACTAGGAGAGTACTCGTATTATTGCTTAATAATATTGAAGCTGTTGGTGTTACATTGTGTTTACTTTAATCTTCTAAGTGCATTCAAGTAGATTCCGCATACTTGTGTGCATCTACAACAAAGTTTCTCATTGTTGTTTTGGAACCATCCAAGGTAACTAACACTTTTGCAAGCTAAGTGATCTAGATCCAAGGTTTGGGACTTCACACATCACCACACAAACTCAAACTGGTAAAGCCCTTCGCTTTTTCAGAAAAGTTTGTGTCGCCGGCTACTTTAGAGTAGCGGAAACTGAAATATGAGACATTTCACATTTTAGTGATCATAATTACAAAATTTTACCACTAGGTCACTCCCGAATGATTTAATGGAATGTGACATATATATAGTTTCATACCAAACTTAAAACCCTAAAAACGAAAACTCTCTTGGCGATTTCCGAATACCTAAATTTCCAATCAGTTAATCCAAATTCATCCTATTCATATTAGTGGGTCGGTGAGTTTCTTTCAATTTTGGTATTCGTTTCTCATTGGTTTGTCAACGATTGCATGATATCTTTATTTACTGATATCTAATCGATCTACCAACTATCGTGGGTCGATGTGCTTAGATTTATTATACTTATTTGTGCGTTCGGTTACACATTACGTTAATATTGCATGCTATGCATGCAACATTATAATGGTGGACTAGAGGCTGCGTTTCAACGTTTATGAAACCCTAACCTTGCGTTAGGGTTTTACCTTTGCTTATTTTGGTTTTTGTTGCTTCTTTTGAATTGTTCTTGGTGAATACAACTGTTTTGCTGTGGGTTGTGGGGTTTTGAGAGATGGAAAAAGAAATTTTCAATAAGATTAGTGCTTCCAAGGTTTCGAAAGATGTGGGTAATTCTGCTGCTAATGATTTGAATGATACTAATTCTATGAATAAGAGATCTTATGCTAGTTTGGCCGATCAAACTAGCTCCATGAATGAAGATCTTGCGCAAAGTGTGGTTGAGCCGAATTATGGTCTTGAACCGGTCGTTTTGGAAGCGTGTAAGACCTGTGAAGAGGCTATGCGCGGTGTTGAAGTTACGAATGCGGAGAATGCGGACAATGGTACAAATGTTGTTATAATTAGTCTCCCAAAGTTCATAACCAAACCCAACCAACGGGTGCCCCGAGTGTGAAGCCAGTTTCATATGTGGTTGCTACGTCAATTGATTCTACGAAGCGAAAGTCTAATTTTCGTAGGTTGGAATATAGTAAAAAGTCTAATGTGGTGGATCTCTCCATTCCTATGAAAGTCGTTGAGGAGGTAAACTCTAAATTTGAGAATACCATAAATACAATCATCAACTATGTTTTAGATATTTCAAAAAAAAATCAAATGTGTTTTAGCATTCATAAGCATTTTTATTATTTCGTTTAAGCAATTTAACAAACAATGGTTATTTTCTTGGTAAACGTATTGTTTTTCCGGTTGTTGTTTATTATGTTCGTAATACGTGGGCCAAGTATGGTATTCAAAAGGTTATGATGAATGCTAAGGGGTTCTTTTTCTTTATGTTTTTCACTCGTAAAGGTGTTGATGATGTTCTTGAAAACGGACCGTGGATGATTAGGAATGTGCCAATTATTCTTAAAACTTGGACGTTGAATACTAATCTGCTTAAAGATGATTTGACTAATATTTCGGTATGGGTTAAATTCCATGATGTGCCCCTTGCTGTGTTTTCTGATAATGGTCTCAGCCTCCTAGCCACATTGATTGGTAAGCCAAAAATGTTAGATTCTTACACTAATCAAATGTGCTTGGAATCATGGGGTCGAAGTAGTTTTGCTAGGTGCTTGATTGAAGTTAAGGTGGATTAGGTTCTTAGGGAGAGCATCACTGTCGAGATACCATTATCTGATGGGACAGGTTCTACTATTGAAAAGATTCGGGTTGAATACAAATGGAAACCGCCTCCGTGTAATACGTGTAAGCTTTTTGGTCATACGCTGCTTGATTGTTCTAAATTTGTTCCACCTCCTACTCAGCTTAAACAGAGTGTTAATGATGGTTTTCATACTGTCAATAACAAGAATAAGGGTAGGAATGGTGGTCCAAGTCTTCAAGGTAAGGGAGGTTTTACTAAACCTGGTGTGGGTCCTAAGTTTAGGTATCAACCTAAAGCACCTCCTCCTGAACCCAAGAAGGTGGATAATACAAAGAAGAATGCCACTGATGTGGCTAGTACGAGTGGGACGAAGATTGCTACATCTAATCCTTTTGTTGCACTTAATACGATCGATACTAATGAATGTGGCACTCCTAATGATGTAGTGGATTCTGGTAGTACTATGGAAGCAAAGGAGGTTGGGTCTCTTAAAACCGGTAATGTATCACTAGAACCGCTTGTGAGTGATTCAATGGAAGCTAATGAGGTTGGTCCTACCCCTATTGTTGAGAAAATTGGGGAGTTTGAAAAGCTTCTTATTGATGGGAAAACTACTCTTGTTGATGATGATAGTAATCCTATTAACAAAGGTTGATTATCCAGGTAATAAAAAGGATTTTCCGTCTACTTCTTCTACTAAGATGGTTGACCCATTCTCTAAGGTTGGAGAGATTGTTAACTCCGATAGTGATGAAGAGGAGGTTGTGAACACTTTTGATGAGTCAATGAATCTATTTACTGGTGGTCATGATCGTGAAGATGATTATGATGACTATGCGGATCAGGTTTACGATCTTCCAGAGAATTTGGATGCTTATTATGACACGTATGGTATCAAGCTCCAAGGCCTTGGTAGGAAGTAATTTTGTTTCCATAGGCTTCTAATGTTATCTTTTGAGTAGTAGTTTATTTTCTTGTATAGAGACTAGGAAGTTTCTTGTTATGTAAGCTTTCCGCCTATGTAACGGGTGATTCACGCATAACCTTTGTACTTAAACGTTTTTTGAAGTAATATATTTACCGGGTCTTTGACCTTTTACTTAAAAAAAAACTGAAAAGTAAAAGTAGTCAATAATTCACATTTCCTGCCAAGTTTATGTGCTAGCGGACTATTTATTTTGTACTTTAATTATATTATTGATCTATGAATACTCTACCAGACTACCAATTTGCATGCAATGTTGTTCAGTAAACTTTGTAATTCCTGTTAGATAATTCACTCACCATATTGGTCATATTGCATATAAATAAACAAACTCTTGCTGGACGTCTTTGTGTAAGTAGTCTATTCACCTTCGGGTAAAAGTGTGATGACTGCATACATCAAATATACCTTCCTCGAACCCTCGGCGGGATTGGGTATACTTGTAGTTGCGGTAGTAAATATTGCATGTAAATAAGTAGAATGCCATTATAATTTATTAAAATAAAGAAGTAATTGAAGAAGCAGAAGACAAAAGAATTGATTCATTGTCACCTAAAAGGGGCCATGCGAATCGACGTTGAGACCACTGATAGTGAAATGACATGGCTAGGGTACTAACTCCATAATACGAACCGTATAGTGACGGCTAATTTTCTAAAGGTTTTCGAGTTGAGATTACTCTTTATATTGATTTAAATGTTTTGCTAATTCGTGACCACTATATTCACATGTCATAAAGGTGAAAGGTGTTACATGTTTAACAGTTTTTCTATTGAAATTTGTCGACTTGTTGATTTCATAATATGGGGGCTTGCGATTGCGAGGTAGTGTTAATGTGGGCATTAGGAGGTGTGGGTGCTGTTTTCTGTAGGGACTAGAAGGGTGGGTGCATGAGATGTTTGCTGTGGCTTGTGGGTTTAAGAGACACTACTACAGTAAGTAAGAGGCGGCGCAACACTTTTGCGAGAGACAACCATGTCATGGCGAAAGTCGCTAGCGAAACAAACCAACAGTGGCGTGGCACCAAATAAATATGCTGACCGTTACCAAAATTCAACGCAAATTTCTCGGGCGTAATGCCCGCGAAAGTGTTTTCCAATTTTACTAAAATTTGACCAAAGCCAAAGAGTGCTAATTGTTCCCGCCTTTATTACCGCCAAAACATTTGGTGGGGACATGTCCCCGGAGAAAGTGTTATGGGGCAAAATATTGCCACCAAAATTTCCCACCAAAATATTGCCGCCAAAATTTCTCACCAAAAACTCTGTGATTTTACAGTATATAACAGCTAACATATTTGCTAATTAATTAGCTTAGCATTGAAAAACATTTTTCCCGGGGACATGTCCCCGGCGAAAGTAGTGCCACGCTGGACAAGTTTGACTGACTCAAAATGGCTATGGGTCCCACCTGTCCCCGGTGAAAGTTGTCATTAGTCCTCGGGGAAAGTATCCCCTAGAGGGTTTTAGCGGGACACTTTCGCCGGGGACATGTCCCTGGCAAAAGCATTCGCAGGGGAGATTTCCAAAATGCTTCAAAGTGGGTGAGAATGAATTCTTATTGGTTAACATTGTAAGGGACCCACTTTTCTTAAACTTTGTGAAATATGAAAGTGAACATATAATTTGAGACGAAAGGAGTATATGATTACCATCATGATGCATAATCAGTGAATAAAATCATGAACAGTTAGCTTAGTTAAGGGATAATGATAATAATTAAAAAAAAAAAATCAACCAACTTGGCAAGATCTAGTCAAAAAAGAAAAACTTAGCAAGATTTATGGTTATATATACCCTACTAAATTTTTGTCCTTTATATAACAATTTTTTTACATTTTAACTTTTGTGTGCATTTTATGACTATTTTATCAATTAATATGTTTTATCAAACCTATTTTTAACATGCGAATAATATAATCGTAAAAAAAAATAATAATAATAAGACACATAAAGATCTAATCATAAATCTTGACAAGTTAGTTATATTTTTTCAGCATTATCCCTTTAGTTAACTAGGCAAACTATCCAAACTAAATCTGATTAAAAAACTTATGTAATTGAACATAAAACCTTGGTATTGTGCTAATCTTGTATTTTTAGCACATCTTGATTTGAATGGAGCAACTTTTCTTAAAAGAAGCTCCATAGTTGCTGCCAAATCATGCATCAAGTATATATGTGTAAATTATCATTACTGGAAAGGCATGCGTAAATGGTGTAGATACTCCATCGGGTTTTTCAACAGTTGGTTTCTATATTTGCACATCCTCTTCTACAGAATCAATCCCCATCCTGTCATGAATGACACTTTGTATTAGATGGACATGTTAGTTGGCCACTTGGCCTAAACCCGACTCGTGGGTTGGATCCATTAGGGTTTCTCTATATTTGTACTTTATTTATAGTGATGAATAATAAAGTTATACCTACGGGGTTTACAATGTTTTAACATGGTATGGGCTTGTGATGCGAGATGGCTATGTTGAGAGCCTCCTCGTCAAACCCTAACTCCTCAATTATCTTTTCCGCTGCTATCTCTATATTTTTTTGCGCTTCACTTGGTTATGTGCGGTACAAATCTATTGGTTCATAGCTTTGTTGTGGAATCTTGTCAGATCTCTCTTTTCAACAAATATTAGAATTATTTTTATGTGCCATCAATTTTGTTATCTTATTAATTAATTACTCGTAATATGTTGGTGTTTCTTCAATTGCATCTTCAAAGAACAATAAGCTATTGGTGTTTATTTATTACTACGTAACCATGAGTATAAAGGAGGCTGCTATTATCGGAATCTTTGATTGTTTGTGACCTTATATTAAGTATTTTGGTTACTTGGGCAACACAATTCTTCTAGTATAAGCTTTCAAAAAAACAAAGTTGTTTTTGTTTTTATTTTAAGGATAGTTTGGTTTATTTAGTTTGATACGGATACTTTGGTTTATCCGGTTATTGTTTGTTTGTTAGTCGATTGTTACGTGCACGGTTTTGTTACCAATGACTTAGCCTTGTTATTGGTACCGAGTGACTACGGTCGACCAGTTGGATATACGGTTTGTTATTCCGAGTCACTAAACTTATGTGTTTATTCTGTTAATGTTTTTTTTCTTTTCCTAGTTCACTACTCCAGGTCAGAACTTTAAGCGATTTCGGCCTCGGTTTGATGGGGAATAGATGGACATTTTAGTTGGCCCCATAGGCGAATTTGAACCATTTTGTTGAGAGGGCCGGAACGTTGGGCCAAATGACTAAAACAAAAGCTTTGCACTAACTTGTTAAACAAAATACATTAAGGACAAAATTTTTGGAGGGGCCGTGGCATTGGCCTCTCCTAGCCTAAGAAGGTCCGTCCATGGTTGGCCCAACTCGACTTGGATTGGGTCCATTAGGGTTTCTCTATATTTGTACTCTATTTAGTGATCAATAATAAAATTATATACCTGGGGTTTACAATGTTTTAACATGGTATCGGAGCAGTCTGAGATGGCTATGTTGAGACCTCTCCCGTCAAACCCTAACTCCTCAATTATCTTTGGGGTTAATAACCTATTAAAGCATTATAATTGTCAAGAATGGCAGTTCTGCATAGCAACTAAAAAATAACCTTTTATACATTAATGTTGACATTTTTGTTTTTCTTTAAGTATTATGACCATTTTACCCTTCGAAAAATATTTCAAAAAAATTCAAAAATCAGGAAAATTTTTTAATCTAAAAATAAAAAATAAAAAATCGCATGTCAAAAAATTTCTAAAAAAATTATTTGAAAAAAAAAAAATTTTTTAACCTAAAATATAAAAAAAAAAAGTCGCATGTCACAAAAAATTCTAAAAAATTATTTGAAAAATTTCAAAAAAGAATTTCTAAAAAAATTCAGAAAATTTTTTAATCGTTTTCTAAATACGTTTTTATACGTTTTCCACCTGTTTTATTCATTTTGATTTTTTTTTTTTTAACTAAAGTGAATTTTTTTATAAATTTTTATTACAAAATATTCAAAAAATCAAAAAAATTTGGGAAAAAATTTTGAAAAAAATATTTCGAAAAAAATTGAAAGGGTGGAATGATCATAATACGGTCATATCTTAAAGAAAGACAAAAATGTCAACATTAATATATAAAGAGTTATTTTTTTAGTTCGTAGCTAACTGCCATTCTTGACAAAGTATAGTGTTTTAAAAGTTATTAGCCGTTATCATTTGCTATCTCTATATTTTTTAGCTTCACTTGTTATGTCGGTACTATTGGAAGGTTATGAATTCCTTGCCTTATCATTAAGTCACTAATCAATATATATTATACATAAGATTATTCTAGACTAGCATTAGTGGGCTTAGGCCTAATTACAATACAAATACAATGATGGGCCTAATGTATAGATAACGACTAATACTCCCATGCAGTTGGAGGGAGGAGGTGGGACGCTCAAACTGGATCGAAATTCTTCAAACAAAGTAGAAGGCAGTCCTTTGGTGAAGATATCTGGCATCTGTGGGAGGGCACATGTAGGACACACTTGACTGGCCAGTAACCATGTCTCGGACGAAATGGATGTCTATCTCAATATGTTTTGTCCTCGATGTTGAACCGGATTAGAGAAATATAAATGGCACTAACGTTGTCACAGTGAGACAAGGGTTGCGAAGACAATGGAGAGTGTAGTTCACGACGATTACGAAGCCAGCGGGTCCGGCTACAACATTGGCAACGCCAGTATTCACCCGGCACTTGAACGGAGAGAAGTCTCACAGCGTTTGGAAGACCAAGATAGTAAGTTATCCCCAGAAAAACACGGTAACGAAGTGCTGATCGTCTTGTAGAGGGCAACCCGCCTAATGTCGCATCTGTATAACCAACAAGAGATGTAGTATTGGATGAGTACAAGTGTAGACCATAATCCAAAGTCCCTGAAGCGTATCGTAGGATACGTTTAAGGGCGGCTAAATGTGGCTCGCGAGGATCATGCATGTAGAGACATATTTGTTGTACTTGCATAAGATAGATGCAGTCGGGTGAATGTGAGATACTGAGACCACACCAAAGGCTGCGATACAAAGTAGAATCCTGACTGGAACTCCCGGGACCCAGTTTGGATTCGGTGTCAACCGAGTCCTGGAAGGGTTACGATTAGTCATGTAATATCGCGCGTTCAAGGAGAAGAGCATACTTCTTCCGAGACAAAAATAACCACAGTAGTATGACGAGTAGCGAAATACCAAGAAAATAATTAGCGCCGAGATCAGTCATGTCAAACTAACGTGTAAAGAGGTAATAATCACTGCTTGAAGTAAAACGTAGAAGAAGCGGTAAGAATAATATCATCCACATATATGAGTAAGTAGGCAACCTCGAACCCACAGTATAAATGAACAATGATGAATCACATCGACGTGGTAAAACTAGCCCGTGGCATAACTGAATCTCTGAAACCAAGCACGAGGTGCTTGTTTTAAACCATATAGTGATCTCGTAAAGACAAACATGGTGAGGGTACCGAGAGTCAACAAATCGAGGCGATGCATGTAAACAGTCTCAGATAAATCCCCATTAAGAAATGCATTCTTAACATCAAGGTGATGGATAGGCGGTTCGGGACACAACAAGACTAAGAACAAGTGAATGGTAGCGAGTTTAACTCTCTGGACTAAAGGTCTCATCACAATCAATACCAAGTTGCTGACTACTCCCATTAGCAACCAACCGAGCCTTATATCGGCTCAAAGTCCCGTCAGCATGAAACTTGTGCTTAAATAACCACATCGAGCGAACCAAATTAACATATGAGGGCCTTGGTACAAGAACCCAAGTACCATTTTTAACTAACGCATTATACTCATCATACATAGCATTACGCATGTGAGGATCTTTTAAGGCGATAAAGGGAGATTTAGGTATAGGAGAAATAGAGGAGGTATGTAAAGTGAGACGATCAACAGGTTTGACGATGCCCGATTGAGACCTAGTGACCATGGGGTGAGTACGAGGGGTTCGGTATGGGATGTGGTGAGTGCCGAAGGCGGTGTTTGTTTGGTTGTTAGTGGCTGTTGTTGGGGTGCGGTTTGAGTTGCATTAAGTGGTATGGTACTACGATTTGTGGGTTGCGATGAAGAGAGTGAAATTGGGGTGTACTGTTGGGAGTGATAAACTGGGCTCGAAGGATTAGTAGAGCCGAGTGGGCTTGGGTGTTGATGGGTTGTAGTTTGGGTTGCGGTAAGTGGTGATGGTTGGTCATTAGTAGGCTGTGAAGAATGTGCATTGATGGCGGCGTTGGGTTTGATGAACAAGGCTCGCGACATGTGGTGAGGGATGATGGTGAGAGTGTTTTCGTGGATGAAGAGTGGGGGTTTCGTTTGGTGTTTGGGAAGGAGGTGGAGTGATAAGACCATGGTTAAGGAGGGGAAGGTGCGGGGTCTAAAAAGGTATATGTTGATGGGACAGTGGGTGTCATGGATCGGTAGGGAAATTGGGTTTCGTCAAAGGTGACGTGTCTAGAGAGGATAATTTTATTTGTTTCAAGATCGAGGCAACGAAAACCACGGTGATATGCGGAAAGCCCAAAATATGCACTGGTTGCTCGTGGTGCGAGTTTGTGAGGGAGTGAAGGTGTGGATAACAAAGACCCGAATATGCGTATCGGGAGTAGTCTGGTTCTTTGTGAAAAAGCCTTGTATAGGGGATTTCTTTGTTTATAGCGGTTAAGGGTAGAAGGTTGAGGAGATAAGTAGCCATGTGGAGGGCCTCGACCCAAAGGTAGGTGGTTGGTGTGCTTGAAAAAGGAGGGTACGGATGACGTTATTTATTGTGCGGATCATTCTTTCCGCCTTGCCATTTTGTTGAGAGGTTTTTGGGCAAGAAAATCTAAGTTGTATACCATGTTTAGCAAAAAGTGTGTGGATTCGGTTATTATCGAACTCACCACCATGATCACATTGGAAACTCTTAATTTCACATTTAAATTGATTTTTAACATAATTACGAAAATGTAAAAATTTATCGAACATGTCAGATTTAGAGCGTAGGGGATAAGATAAATCCACAAATAGTGAGAGAAATGATCAAGAAAGAGAATATAATATTTGAAACCACTTGAACTAATAATGGGAGAAGTCCACAAATCAGAATGAATAATATCAAAGCAATTTTCAACAATAGAATCTGAACTATGAAACGGAAGCTTCACATGTTTGCCAAGTTGGCAAGCATGACAAACATGTGTAGACTTTTGTTTATTACACGAAATAAAATGGCGAGAAACAAAGAAGCGTATAACTTCGTCACCGGGATGACCGAGGCGTTAATGCCACGTGGAGGAACTTGTGGAGAAAATGGAGGTATAGTTGATGGTTTGGTAACTGGATAGAGATCGCCCGAACTGTCACATCGAAGGAGGATGTGGCGAGTCAAGAAATCTTTCACAGAGAAACCAAAAGCGTCAAATTCAATAGTGCAATTATTATCCCTAGTAAACCGACGCACGAATAAGATTTTTAATTATGTTAGAGTGACAAGTACATTATGAAGGTGAAGGATGGCGATGAAGGGATGGAATAATGCTATGTCCGGTGTTTGTAACGGGAATAGAATTACCGTCACCAACGTGTCTGAGATGGGAATAAGTGTTTATTAAAAACGGTACTTAAATTACTTGCATTAGAATTTAAATGAGATGATGCACCTGTGTCCATGGTCCATGTCGGGTCCTGTGAAGTCATAGTACTAAAGGCTGGGAGTGCGGAGCTGGTCCGAGGATGCTATTGGCGGGTTGTTGGTACTGATGGGTATTGGGCCCGAAAATGGGACTGTGGTACTGTTGGTATTGGGCTTGACTTGGTTGTTGGTCATGCAGGTAGTGGGATAAACCAGAGGGGACCAAGACATATTTTGATGAAACTCCCACATGTTACCGGTGGCGACTATGTGAAACATCTTGAGGGCCATCCGTGAGCCAATAAGGCTGTTGGAACACATGCGAAGGATATGATCCGGATCCTAATCCCATATTTGCGTTTATATTTTGGCCTAGATGTAAAGAATACATTCTTGTTATCCCTTTGAATGAATAAAGTAATTGATAATGGGTGATTATTAAATTGGTTTTGTGGATATTAAAACAAAGTACCAGAAGGTTTGTCGGTTTTTATGGTAAAGTGGATTAGATTAATAGTTTGATTGATGGTATGGATATTGACAAAGACAGAAGAAGCCGTAGACGGAATGGGATGAGGAAAAAAAATGGATGGTGGTTTTGGGAAGAGGAGTACACGATATGTTAGAGATTTTTTTGTTGAGGATCGGCTTTTGCTCTGATTACCATATTGGAAGGTTATGAACTCCATGCCTTATCATTAAGTCACTAATCAATATATATTGTACATAAGATTATTCTAGACTAGCATTAGTGGGCTTAGGCCTAATTACAATACAAATACAATGATGAGCCTAATGTATAGATAACGACTAATAGGTACAAATCTACTGGTTCATTGCTTTGTCGTGGAATCTTGTCAGATCTCTCTTTTCAACAAATATTAGAATTATTTTTATGTGCCATCAATTTTGTTATCTTATTAATTGTTGGTGGCTTACAAGTAATTACTCGTAATTTGTTGGTGTTTCTTCAATTGCGTATTGGTGTTTATTTATTATCCGTCTAAATAAAATAAAACTTTGACATTACGGTTTCTTATTCAACTTTAACCTTAAATAATTTTGTTTGTGTTATATAATACTTGATGAAAATTATATCAATGAAAATATATTTACAAACCAATCCATTCATATATTTTGCATCAAGAATTATATGGCACAAATAGAAATATTTAAGATCAAAGTTGAGAAAGAAATACCGTAAAAAGTCAAAGTATTTATTGGATAGTAATAGTAACAATAATAATGAGTATAAAGGAGGTGCGCTATTATCGGAATCTTTGATTGTTTGTGACCTTATATGAAGTATTTTGGTTACTTGGGCAACACAATTCTTCTAGTATAAGCTTTCAAAAAAACAAAGTTGTTTTGTTTTTTATTTTAAGGATAGTTTGGTTTATTTAGTTTGGTACGGATACTTTGGTTTATCTGGTTATTGTTTGTTTGTTAGTCGATTGTTCGATACAGGTTTTGTTACCATCGACTTAAGCTGTTGGTACCAGTCGACTACGTCGGCCGTTTGGTACGGTTTGTTACGAGTCGACTAAACTTATGTGTTTATTCCGTTAATGTTTTTTTTTCTTTTCTAGTTCACTACTCCAGTCCGAGCTTTAGCGATTTCATTTTCGGATCTGGGGAAAATTAGATGGACATGTTAGTTGGCCCCATAGATCGAATTTGAACCATTTTGTTGAGAGTAGGAACGTTGGGCAAATGACTAAAACAAAAGCTTTGCACTAACTTGTTAAACAAAATACATTAAGGACAAAATTTTGGAGGGCCTACCTCCAGCCTTAAAGAAGGTCCGTCCATGGTTGGCCCAAACTCGACTTGTTGATTGGGTCCATTAGGGTTTCTCTATATTTGTACTCTATTTAGTGATCAATAATAAAGTTATACCTACTCTGGGTTTACAATGTTTAACATGGTATCGGAGCAGTGCCACGAGATGGCTATGTTGAAGCCTCCCCGTCAAACCCTAACTCCTCAATTATCTTTGGGGCTAATAACCTATTAAAGAATTATAATTGTCAAGAATGCGAGTCACAGAAGAAACTAAAAAAATAACCTTTTATACATTAATGTTGACATTTTTGTTTTCTTTAAGTATTATGATCATTTTACCCTTGAAAAATATTTCAAAAAAAATTCGAAAAAAAATTTCAAAATTTTTTAATCTAAAAAAAAAAATAAAAAATCTCATGTCAAAAAATTTCTAAAAAAATTATTTCAAAAAAAATCGAAATTTTTTAATCTAAAATATGAAAGAAAAAAAAATCGCTGTCACAAAAAAATTTCTAAAAATTATTTCAAAAATTTCTAAAAAATTAAAAATTTTTTTATACGTTTTACTACGCTTTTATCGTTTAACTGCTTTTTATTCATTTTGATTATTTTTTTTTTGTCGATAGTGAATTTTTTATTGAAATTTTTTATTACAAAATATTCGAAAAAATTCAAAAAAAAAATTTTGAAAAAAAATATTCAAAAAAATTCAGAAAGGGTAGAATGATAATAATACGGTCATAATACTTAAAGAAAGACAAAAATGTCAAAATTAATATATAAAAGAGTTATTTTTTTATTTTGCTACGCATGAAACGTACCATTTTGACAAGTATAAGTGCTTTTAAAAGATTATTAGCCTATCTTTTCATTGCTATCTCTATATTTTTGGGACAATCTAATCTTGACTCCAATATTTCCTTCCACCTCATGTAGACCAATATCACAATATTGGCCCAATGGTTGGTTTCAATTCTTTTTTTTTTGTTTTGTTTTTTTGTTTTGTTTTATTTTGTTTTGTGTATTATTGAATAAGAGCTTTTACCAAAGTACTTTTGTTAAAATATATTTGTGCAGTTTTTTACGTTATGTTTTTTTTATTGTGTATTTGTTATATTTCTGTGTTATTTTTTTCTCTTAAAATCTACTTAAAATATACATTGGGTTTTTTTTTTTTCCGATTTAAAAAAAATCGCGTTTTTTTTATAAAAATTTCTTATAAATTTTTTATAAATTTTTTTTTATAAACTTTTTATAAACTTTTTTTTATAAACTTTATAAATTTTTTTATAAACCTTTTTATAAATTTTTATAAATATCTTATAAATTTTTATAAACTTTTTTATAAACTTTTTTATAAATTTTTACAAAATTTTTTTATAAATTTTTATAAACCTTTTTTATAAATTTTTATAAACTTTTTATAAAATTTTTATAAACCTTTTTATAAAAATTTTATAAATTTCTATAAATTTTTATAAACTTTTTTGAAAACATTTTATAAAACTTTTTTTTTATAAACTTTTTTTTATAAATTTAGTTTCGCAGTTTGAGCAAATAGCATGTTGATCGTTTTATCTTTTTTTAGCAGTTTGAAAGCACTGCGTTGAAGAAAAGCTGACCAGAAAGTTGTTGTTAAAATATATTTGTGCAGTTTTTTACGTTATGTTTTTTTTATTGTGTATTTGTTATATTTTTGTGATGTTTTAGTCGGTTATTTTTAATTTGGTAGATGTATCCCATAAATAAATACCACCAATCAATCTTAATATTTAATGCCCACGTATCCCCTCAAATCACCGATATATACCAACAATTGTATATAAAAAGTAGGGACCAGCATTAAAACAATACCATCAATCGTGCCCACGTGATACTATTATCATCAACAAGCCAAATTGATCAGTGGACCCATGTGAAATCAATCGAGAGAGAAAACCCAAACACCCCTTATATGGGGTGTTTGGGTAGTAGGACCCTATTTTTCTTCGCTTCACTTGGTTATGTGCGGTACAAATCTACTGGTTCATCGCTTTGTCGTGGAATCTTGTCAGATCTCTCTTTTCAACAAATATTAGAATTATTTTTATGTGCCATCAATTTTGTTATCTTATTAATTGTTGGTGGCTTACAAGTAATTACTCGTAATTTGTTGGTGTTTCTTCAATTGCGTATTGGTGTTTATTTATTAATACGTAACCATGAGTATAAAGGAGGCTGCTATTATCGGAATCTTTGATTGTTTGTGACCTTATATTAAGTATTTGGTTACTTGGGCAACACAATTCTTCTAGCTTAAGCTTTAAAAAAAACAAAGTTGTTTTTGTTTTTTATTTTAAGGATAGTTTGGTTTATTCAGTTTGGTACGGATACTTTGGTTTATCTGGTTATTGTTTGTTTGTTAGTCGATTGTTGATGCAGTTTTGTTACCAGTAGACTTAGCACAGATTGACTACAGGTCGATCCGTTGAATGCAGTTTTGTTACGAAGTCGACTAAACTTATGTTTTTATTATGTTAATGTTTTGTTTTTTTTTTTCTTTTAGTTCACTACTCCGGTCGCAGCTTTCGCGATTTCGCCGCTCGGACTGCGTGGGAGTATTAGATGGACATGTTATTTGGCCCAAACCCAACTTGTGGGTTGTATAACAACCCGTAAATTTCGGATTATTATAATAATATTTATCACGTCAGAAAATTAAAATTGGTTATTTTCTGACAGTTGTCAATAGTTAAATTTAAAACAAGAGGTCATCTCGTTTTCTTAAAAATAAGACACCGCATACGCGATACTTGTCCACTAAGTATCTGTATAATAAACGTGAAATTTATTATTGTCCAAGTTAAAATTTAAGCATACATAAGCTTAATCTATTAGTTATTCCGCATATCTGCAGCGCAGAGATAGCATACAAAACCAAAAATAAATATTGAGATAAGTAAAAAATATATATATTTTATCATTCGAGGATAATTTACGGAAGGAAAACGAGAAGTTATCTCGTGAATTTAGAAAGCCACGGCACCGCACGCATATCGACAACAATTAAATAACGGCAAACAGTTATAATCAAATGACAACATAATAAAAATGTCATATTATAACATTAAAGAAATCGTTTCCGAAAACATAATTTCTATATTTTTCGGGGTACCGGGAAGGTATATTTATTCGAGGATTCGACAAAACACGAGGTACAGTCAATACAGTAAGTAATTATAATAAAACAAAACATATTTACACCTATCCCCACCCCACGCCTACCTATCTCCTTTTCTGGTCAACACCAACAAAGCCAACAAACATTAAAATGGAGATTTCTTCTCCTTTTGAAAGTCAAAGCCTGAAATCATCTTCTTCATCCTCCCCAAATAGTTCGTGTGGTAAACACTTGTTAAAAATGGTGGTGCTTACTTATTTCAATCTCGGGTCGAGCATATAAAATGGTGGTGTCACGAGTTTTGAGTCGGATTTATCTAGTTGTAGTGTTATTGTTTTGGCTAAGATTGTTGGATTCATGAAAAAAAAAATACAATTTGTTGATCTTTTGGGTCTTTTAGTCTCGGTTCACAATAAAAACCGAGGAGTTGCTCATTTATCTTTAAATTGCACTATCAGTTCTAAGCATTCACATTATTACCTAAAGTTTGATATGACATTTGTAAATGATACTTTACTTATACATGACATGACACATATTAGATTCATACCGGACTAATTATTATTGGACATTTAACAATGGTACTATACTGGACTATTGGACTCGAGACGAATGTGATATATTAGACTCATCATGAATTTAATATATTAACTCGTAACGGACCAAAGTAATAAACTAATACACATTAAACTAATAACAAGATGCATTAAACTTGTAATATAATTATTGAATTTAATACTATTCATTTTAAACATGATGGTAACGTGTTAGCATTAATAAACGCGAACACGCGTTCAACTTGAACTTGTCGGGAACTATGATATTTTTTAAAATTAAGTTTTATTAAGTCACGTTGACTTGAAAATGTTGTATAGATGAACAAATCATGCCGAAATTTATAAAACCTTCGAAACTCATATTTTTTATTTTAACACTCTTATATTTTCATAAAATCCGACAAGAATCTAAACTCAAGTTTTATTAAGTATAAAACCCATTACTATTAACTATAGTTGTCTAATAAAACCTAAATAACTCTTCTGAACTTAAGTTACTTCTTCCGCACCAAATTTATTTTTCTAAACTATTTGGGATTACGGGGTAAACACCGAAACTTATCACTGACTCATTCTTTTACTCACTTTATTTTATCTCATTCTCGTTGCCTATTCTATTCTCTTCGTTTATTATATTCTCGACGTCTACTCCTTTACTCCTTCATAGTACTAATTGTCTATGCTATATTTTGGGCATGAGTTATATTTTGAGTCAATACTTTCTTACCACCACACGAACGATAATACCAAACTCTTTTACAAACAACAAAAACACAACATGTAAAAATCTATAAAGTTAGTTAAACTTTATCGAGTCTTAAACATAAAGACTAAATTGCCGTATTAATTAGGTTGCGTGTCGGAGCCGTGCACTATCACTCCTTGATTGAATCAACTCTGTTGCCGTATTAAACTTTATCGAGTCTTAAACATAAAGACTAAATTGCCGTATTAAACTTTATCGAGTCTTCATCAGTGGTTCCATCCTTCTGTCCGTGGTTATATCAACTCTGTCCGTGGTTCCAGTACTTAGAATAATTCATGATTCAAGGAACCAAAAGGCAACAATCTCCCCTAAACTTGATACATTCCAACAGAATTCTCAAGTTTCCTTATAAGCTCAAAACATGCGGATTGGAGGATGTAGCCAAACACTTATGTGATTTAAGAATTTTCTCATATTTCAGCAACAAATCATAAGCTGACCATCATAGGAGGTAACATCTTGATAATACCACGGCTTGAACATCTGAGAAATAACTTCTCCTGGACACTTATTCAACCGAGGATAATCACCTTCTACAAACATGTGAATAACTTTTCCGAAACGCTTAAAACATGAACTCCACAAGTTTGATATAAAAACCATCTTGTTACAATACTATTGTAGAGTCCTTTCCACTCAGGTTCATCATGAGTTGGTTCAAATAAAATCTTCAAATTATAATAGACCAATCTCTCATGATAATCAGTTGGATGTACTTCACAAAACTTATTCTTGTAAAGTCTCCAAAGATTCATCAAATCATCTCTTTCAAAGTACTGAAGCATTTGTGAAAATTTATTATACTCATAAACTTCATTGTTGAGTCTTTGAATTTTCCAAACTCCTTCACTTCCATCATTAAGGTGAAACTCATAAGAAACAATTTGATTAACATCTTCAACTTCTTTCAATCTTTTAGAATCAGATGTCTCTTGAATCTCAGACTTTCTCTTTCTTTTACTTTGAATTCACTCATCATCTTTCTTAATCCACTCTTCATCCTTCTTATAATTCATTGGATATTAATCATCATTATTAATCTTCATACATCGTTCATAAATCTCAAGAATTCTTTCAAATGAACATCTATTAAGATTTTCAGAAATGTGAACGCCTGAATTCTTAATAATTTTCATTAGTACATTCCTCATCTGTGCAAGTGAAGGAGGTTTCTTTCTTATAACTTGTTTCCTTTCTTTACTGACCTTCCTTGCCCATTCACCCAAAAGCCTAGCTTTTTCCTCATCATCCAACAAATTCCATTCTTGTGCAGTATATTCATCATGTATTTGTTGAGAAGCTTCAAGAAAGTTTTGTGATTCATACCGTGTTGCTAACATTCTCTGACTAGCTTCCTCTTCTACCTTTCTTTTCTCTAAAGCTACTTGTTCTTCAGCTACCATGTTCTTTGCATACTCTGCATCATAAGCTTCTTGTTCCGCTTTAGACTTAAACTTAGCTCACTGTACTGCAACCCTTTTACCTTTTCCAATATCAGATTGAACCACTTTCTTCTTCAAATGTTCACCAATAACTAAACTTTTTCCTTTGGGTTTGGGTTTAGTTGAGTATGGATTGAACAGATAAAATAGGTGCAATAATAGGTGTAGAAATAGATGAAGTTTTGCTTAGATTTATCAATGTACTTGCAGCTTCTTTCTCAACTTCTTTAGACTTAGGTGGTGATACAGAGAGAGTTGTGACAACAGTGGAAGTGGTTATAATAGCAGTGGGTATGATAGTAGTAGGTATGATAGTAGTTGGTATAATTGCCATGTCTGAAACTACAGCAGTGGTTACAAGAGTACTAACCGTGGTTTCAAACATACCATCAGTGTTTGTGTTCTTAACTACATCTTCTACAACTTTCTTCACATTTTCAAGAACTTCCTCATTCCCATCTTTATCAGATACCAAAAATGTTTGATCTCCACTATCAACATCTTCATCCATAGATACATTAACTTAAGCTACATCAACGCCTCCCTGAATTCATGCCAACACTCCTCCCCTGTTTGGATACATTCTCCACATTCAGAGCTGGAGAGAAGTCCACCTTCTTTTTCTTTCTTCTCATAGCTTTCAAAAGGCAACTGGTCATCTAACTTTTTCCAAAACCAACACTCTGTGCTTCAATCTCCTAATATCCTTTCCTTGAAACACAGCCAACTCTTTTAGATTCGAGATTGTCTCCTCCATCTTGGTACATTTAGCCGTCAATTCATTTAAGCGTTCAAGAATATCCTCCCCACTTCGACCTGTGTGAACTGGTCCGAGAGGTGGTTCATTGGAAAAGTAATCATGTACAAACTCGAATCCGTCAATTGGTGCATGTTCCAAACGATCCTCATCACTTCGAGCTGTGTAACCTGCTCCGAGAGGTGAATCCTTGGATATAGAAAACACAGCATCGGACCTAGCCAAATGAACGACTATGCACCCAGTAGCCAAGTGGCTGGGATTCCTCCACTGTGTTAAGCTCCAAGGAACTCTCCACATTAGGAGTTGCCAAAGGATGGGTCTTATTGATGTTTCCACTATCTGATCAGCATCTAAGCATGAATCAGTAGTGGAAGCCCTTCCAATCATGTCACCTCCACCACCTGTGACAACCTCATTAGCAACACCACTAGCACTAGCCAGGTAGTGAGTGACCTTCGTCTCCTAGTCCATACAATAGGTGTATCGCTGGTTTGGGTTTCACTAGAAGTGGTTTGAGGTACACTATCAGTGTTTACAAGGGTACTATCAGTGGGTTCAGTTGTACTAGCAGTGGGTTCAGTGACTATAAGGTGAGATGCAGAATCCTCATCAAACTCAAGATCGATAGGCAAAGTAAGCATATGAGGAAATAAAGGAACATCTATAAGTTGTACATTTTGTGGTTGGTTCCTCATATGTGCAAAAACCTTAGGAAGCATATGATGTACTTCATACTCCTGATTATGCTCAACAGGCTCCTCTATTTGACTTTCCACTATCAGTTGAACAAACCTAGGATATAAATAGTATTTACCCTTCTTCCTAATGTTTTGTACAAGCCCCTCATATATCATCCTAGACCAATTGAACTTTCTTTCATCAGACAAACAAATAATAGCAGTAGCAATTTTGGAAGGAAATTCATTAAACCACGTGGTCTTATTACTCATACACATCAACAAGGTATGAATAAGAAACTTTCATTGTTTTGAAAACAAACTCTTAAAATATTGTACCTTATCACCTCTGTGGGTATAACCTAACCTTTCCAAACCAAAACAATCTCAACATTTGAGAGATTATCAACACCATCACATCATCAAACTTTAAAACATCCTAATGATCTCCTCGATAACGAAATAGCATGCGATCCACAAGCAGCTAAACACTTCAACTCCATCAACCTTTTCAAGCTTAGCATTCCTCCAGAACTGATGTATGTAAGCTTTAAAAATGGTTGGTGTGACAGTTAAGGCATAGTGAATAGGACTATGAACAAGGAAATAAATCATTTGATGAAACCCTTTAGATCGATCATTCTTTGTCAGAATAGCAACAAGGTTATGTGTAGTGGAATACATATCAGCCAGTGTGATTAATGATGGTTATGATGTGGGATTTGTGAATTATGCAAAGATAAGTGATTAGGGTTAGTGGTGACCGCCAATGGAAGTGTTTTGAAGATCAAATAAATGATCCATCCGTGATTTGGGGAAAATAATATACTTTTGCAAAAGTTACCAATCAGCCCTTGTAGTATCCACCAGTAATCAAAATGCTATCCGCGGTTTCAGAACAGCTATCCGCGTTTAGACATACACCATCTGTGGATACATAGTAGCACTTCAACCAAACGTCCAAGAATTATAGCAAGCAAATCTGTGTCTTTATTAGAGAGATCTCACAAACATATGAAGGATTACACAATTTTTTAATTTTATTTTTTTTATCAAACACAAGCAGCTAACACACCAGCTCCTATGTACACAAATCCTTCATACACAGAGACAAAAACACAAAACAAACACAGAGGAGAAGATCATTGTTGTCGGGTGGTTAGAAAGAGCCATCAGTGGATCCAAATGACCTATCCATGGTTAGAACAGGTAAGTCAATATGGTTACGTAATATACGAAATATGATTATGAAACAAAAGGAGAACTTAAAACTAGTCAAGAACTATCGAGAACAAACGTACGAAATATATCGATGAAAGATTATCTGATTTAGAAAGAAACCTTAAAATTCTCTCATAGTGCTGATGTTTTTGGTTTAGTATCTGCATCGACATTTTGTCTTTACAGCCGATTTAAGTAAATCAATATTTGGTTGTGGAGAATCAGATATTTTTGTTTAGCATCTACGTAGACCGTCCATTTGTACGACACGTGTGCTTCTAAATGCGTAAGAATTGAATCCCGGACCACCACACGACATATACTACGTTAAAATGCTTTCATGGTCCCTAGTAAATTTATATAATTATACGATTATTGCCGGCCCATAAAATGCTTTATAAACAGTTGTTTCCTAAAATATCACTAAAACCCAAACACTAGAGATTTGGCTCTTTCCTGATAATCAACACTAATGAAATCACTCAATTCAGTACAATTTTGATGACGAACCCTTATTGTGGACATTATATGATGTATCCTCCATCACTCA
Source organism: Chrysanthemum makinoi (assembly GCA_910596185.1). Taxonomy (NCBI): domain Eukaryota; kingdom Viridiplantae; phylum Streptophyta; class Magnoliopsida; order Asterales; family Asteraceae; genus Chrysanthemum; species Chrysanthemum makinoi. The sequence goes on along the minus strand of OU343225.1, from coordinate 42,535,842 downwards.
ACCTTACGTTGATAACAATATGTGTGGCTGATTAAACGCTGTGAATATAGCAAGTAACGAAGTAGACCTTGGCCTAGGGAATTGACTTCACGGTTGATCAAAATATCAGTTTGATTTGGGTTGCTAATCTTAAGGTGATTTTTGTTGGTAACCATGGTTTCCGACCTTTTGACCTATTGATCTACGGGGTTTGACCCCACCGCCAAAGTCATTCGCTTTTTCGGAAAAGTTTGCGTGGCCAGCTACTTTAGAGTAGCGGGAATTGAAATATGACACATTTCACATTTTAATGATGATAATTATAAGCTTTTACCACTAGGTCACTCCCGAATGATTTAATGGAAGGTGATATATACTTTCATACACTATAGGTTTTACTTTACACTCAACGTCAAATAAGAAATAAAAGTTGTGGATAATTCACATTTCCTACCAAGTTTAGAGTAAGGATCAAATAAGAAATAAAAGTAAAATGAGAAGGATGCGAAATAAACTACCGCATTTCATTTGGATGCATCTACAAAAGAGATGCATCTCCCATGAAATTCTCCTTCTTCATTTAAAATATGTGGCTGAAAACATTTCTCATTCTTCTTATTTTTATTTTTCTTCTTATTGGATCCATTCCCCCAAGTTTATGTGTTAGCAGACTATTTATTTTGTACTTTAACTAAAGACGCTATAATGTATCATACTTGTCACTTTCGCATATTTTATATGTATTGAACATTTTTTTTTGCTATTCTATGTACTAAACTTGATTTATTGTATTTTTCGTCTACTTTATGACAACTATGATACATATAGTAGCAAAGAAAATACAATAAAATCAAGTTTAGTACATAGAATAGCAAAAACAATTGTTCAATACATATAAAAAGTGTGAGTAACAAGTATGATACATTACGGTGCCATTAGCCCTATTATTGATCTATGAAACTCTACAAGGCTACTAATTTGCATGCAATGTTGTTCAGTAAACTTTGTAATTCCTGTTAGATAAGTCACTCAACATATTGGTCACTAATGTGAATTAGTTAATACAAATTATATTGCATTTAAATAAACAAACTCTTGCCGGACATCTTTGTGTAAGTCGTCCCTTCACCTTCGGGTAAAGGTGTGACTGCATACATCATACCTACCTCGTACCCTCGGCGTGATTGGGTATAGCTGTAGTTATAGTAGTAAATATTGCATGTAAATAAGTAGAATGCCATTATAATATATTAAAATAAAGAAGTAATTGAAGAAGCAGAAGACAAAAGAATTGATTCATTGTCACCTGAAAGGGGCCATGCAAATTGAGGTTGAGACCACTGATAGTGAAATGACATGACTAGGGTACTAACTCCATAATATGAACCGTATTGTGACGGCTAACTTTCTAAAAGTTTTCGAGTTGAGATTACTCTTTATATTGATTTAAATGTTTTGCTAATTCGTGACCACTATATTCACATGTCATTAAGGTGAAAGGTGTTACATGTTTAACAGTTTTTCTATAGAAATTTGTCGACTTGTTGATTTCATAATATGGTGGCTTGCGATTGCGAGGTAGTGTTAATGTGGGCGTTAGGAGGTGTGGGTGCTGTTTCTGTTGGGACTAGAAGGGTGGGTGCATGAGATGTTTGTTGTGGCCTGTGGGTTTAAGAGAACAAAATTGATAATTGGGTTAATTTGCATATGATTACCATCATGATGCATAATCAGTGAATAAAATCATGAACAGTTAGCTTAGTTAAGGGATAATGATAATTAAAAAAAAAAATCAACTAACTTGGCAAGATCTAGTCAAAAAAGAAAAACTTAGCAAGATTTATGGTTATAGGGAAGGGTTATTTTCAGAACCAAATAAAATGCGAGAACTGCGAGAACTAGCATCAACCAATCAGATTTTTTCTTATATTAATTTTTATTATTTAATTTAAAAGGGTATAATGGTAAAATTACTTTTTTTATATTTAACTTTTTTTTACAAAAAAACGTTTTTTTTTTTGTTCCCGTAATTCTAGGATTTTTTTTTTTTTTTTTTTTTTTTCATTGTGTGCACATGTGTTTATGCAATATGTGATAATTGTATTTTTTGTTTATGCATTGATGTTTTGTATTTGCGCATGTATCTATAAAGAATATTATATAAGTATTTATACAAACAACAAAACTTTATTAATACACTTATGCAATTTTATACAAACAACAAAACTTTATTAAAAAATATTACATAAATATGTTTTATACAAATATATAAAGCGTGCACATGTGCATAATACAATGTCTTTAATAGTTGGTTCATCTTTTAGGCGTGCGCATGTATTCATCGTCTTGTTAAAAAAAACCCATCAAATATACACATGTGTTTTTAATCCTTGTGCACATGTGTTTTTTCCTCATTAGCCACTCTCGAACTCTTTGTATGCATATGTGCAATGTGCAGTTGACCTCATTGGCCACTCTCGATCAAATATACACATGTGTTTTTAATCCTTGGGCACATGTGTTTTTAATCCTTGGCCACTCTCGATCTCTTTGTATGCATATGCCTTTATATATACGTATGTGCATTCTTCATATTACTCAAACCTGTAATCACAAACAAATAATAGAGGAATTATTAATCATAACAACTAACAAAACATATATGGACAATCCATTCATAACAACAGAAATTAAACAAAAGAAACAAGTTCATGAAACTGTAAAAAACACATATGCAAAGAAGGTTTCAAATTCACAACCGTAAAAACACATATGCACACTCAAAAAAACATGTGCAAACTGAGACAATAATAGCAATAAAATGTAAGATTTGAACTGTTGCCTAATCCACCATTCGCAAACAAAAAAACTCATAATACCAAACCAAAAACGTTCACTATAAGACCTACCAAAAAAAAAAAAAAAAAGTCAGACTTGAAGGTTATAAGATTTATATACCATAATCTAACCTTGAAACTTATGTGACTCGCAATCAAAAAAGAAAAAAAAAATATACGTGTGTAAAAGTTTTTAAACCGTTTGATTTGTGAAAATACATGTGCATACCGAACCAATTTACATACATATATTGAGGCTGATTCTTAAACAAAGCCGAATAAAGGAGAATCCGAACAAGAAAAATAAATCAAAACATGCCAACAATACATGACCACCATTCACAAGTAACCAAACAAAAGGCCAGAAACCACATGAAAATTATGTACGACAAAACCTAAAAGAATTTGGCAAACAAAATGACAAATCATTCTAGTTAAGTCTTTATCAATCACTTCTTTTTTTCCCAAATACCATCACCTTAAAACCAAAGAACGCAAAGCAATTTTTATACACTAAAAATCCATCTATTGATTATATAAAAACACGTCAATGAGTCTATCCCCTAAAGTGTATTCAAATGCCGACAACCTCCCAAGTCGATTTATATATATTAAATATTCATGTGAAAATGAATTTGAGAACAGATTAAAAACACGTCAATTAGTACAATCAAATTCATTTAAAGTAGCGGCGAGTCTGATTCTACGTGGCTCGATTATGTTGGTCCTCTAATTAGCGGCGAGCTAAACTCTAAAAAACGCTGGAGCTATAGAGACCCAAAAGGAAAGGTTCATGGGTTGTTCTCTCTCGCGCAATTACGTATGTGGAAAGATTATTTTCCTAGCGATCTTCAGATCTGGAGTTATTATGGCAACGGTAAAGAAACTATTTTTCTACACAATGCCTTAACGAGACAAACAAAGGATGCCGGTTAGATCGCTTTGCATTTGCGGTATGATGCAACGGGTGTTCGGTTTCTTTCACGGGAGGTCTTTCTTTTGGCGCCATGGTGGCATCTCCTGTCTGATTCTAGTTGTCATCGGATTTTTGCGTGTTTGTCCTGTTTTTTCTTTACAGCTTAATTAGTTCCCTACTCTCTTTGGTTTATTGGATCGATTTGCGTGTAGCTTGTACTGCTAGTTTCTTTCTAGCTTTTTTTTAATATAATCTCAATTGCCGTTAAAAAAAAAAAAAAAATCATTTAAAGTAGCTAAACTAAAAACACGTCAATGAGTCTATAAAGGGATTCAAATGCCGACAACCAAGTCGATTTATATATATCAAATATTCATGTAATTTTTAGTATATATGCTTTTGTTGGTCAACAATACCTGTTTGCTTTTTCTTCTGAGCATTAATAATGAAGAGTGACGAATCTTACATGTTTCATTTTGCAGCGCCGTATTTTCATTTTGTTATCGGCCTTCTCTTTTTTCTTAAAGTGTAGATCTATCTTTATGATAATCTATGTAAGTCTAAGGTGTAAGGCGGCTAGGTATTTGGAGTGACTTGATCTTGTGGCTGCGTGAGGTATATTAGGGGCGGCGATAATGATGGCGGTTAGGGTTTTAGAGGAAGAGATGAAGATTGAAGTAAATGGGGTGGAACGGTTTATGGGTTATGATGTGCTATTTTTATGGAAAAATTAGTTTCCCATTTTGCCCTTAATTTAATTTAATTTTTTAAAATAAACAGCATATATTTTCAAAAATGCTATTGTGCATTGTGATGTTGTATATTATGCATTGCAAAGAGTAAAAAGGTGGTTCTCGCAGTTCTCGCATTTTTCTTGGTTCTAACAATAACCTTACACTATGGTTATATTTAGCCTACTAAATTTTTGTCCATTATATAACTATTTTTTTACATTTTAACTTTTGTGTGTATTTTATGACTATTTTACCAATTAATCTGTTTTATCAACCTCTTTTTAATATGCGAATCATATAATCGTAAAAAAAAAAAAAAAAAAAAATACACATAAAGATCTAATCATAAATCTTGACAAGTTAGTTATATTTTTTCAGCATTATCCCCTTAGTTATCTAGGAAAACTATCCAAACTAAATCTCATTAAAAAAACTTATGTAATTGAACATAAAACCTTGGTATTGTGCTAATCTTGTATTTTTAGCACATCTTGATTTGATTGGAGCAACTTTTCTTAAAAGAAGCTCCATAGTTGCTGCCAAATCATGCATCAAGTATATATGTGTAAATTATCATTACTGGAAAGGCATGCGTAAATGGTGTAGATACTCGATCGGGTTTTTCAACAGTTGGTTTCTATATTTGCACATCCTCTTCTACAGAATCAATCCCCATCCTGTCATGAATGACACTTTGTATTAGATGGACATGTTAGTTGGCCACTTGGCCCTAAACTCGACTCGTGTTGGTTGGATCCATTAGGGTTTCTCTATATTTGTACTCTATTTAGTGATCAATAATAAAGTTATACCTACGGGGTTTACAATGTTTTAACATGATATCGGAGCAGGTCTGAGATGGCTATGTTGAGCCGCCTCCCCGTCAAACCCTAACTCCTCAATTATCTTTGGGGCTAATAACCTATTAAAGAATTATAATTGTCAAGAATGGCAGTTCTGCGTAGCAAACTAAAAAAATAATAACTTGACATTTTTGTTTTTCTTTAAGTATTATAACCATTTTACCCATCGAAAAATATTTCAAAAAAAAAATTCGAAAAAAAATTTCAGAAAATTTTTTTAATCTAAAAAATAAAAAATAAAAAATCGCATGTCAAAAAAAAAATTTAAAAATTATTTCGAAAAAAAAAATCAGAAATTTTTTTTAACCTAAAATATAAAAAAAAAAGTCGCATGTCACAAAAAAAATTTCTAAAAAAAATTATTTCAGAAAAAAATTTCAAAAAAAAAAGAATTTCTAAAAAACAATTCAGAAAATTTTTATACGTTTTACTACGTTTTTATACGTTTTCACCTGTTTTTTATTCATTTTTGATTATTTTTTTGTTGCGATAGTGAATTTTTTTATTGAAATACAAAATATTTTTTTATTATTCATAATAATAATAATATTAAAGAAAGACAAAAAAACAAAAAAAATTTAAAAGGACAATCTAATCTTGAAAAAATTTTTGTTAAAAAAATATTTTTCGAAAAAAATTGTAAATCTACTTAAAATATAAATGGTTTTTTAAAAAAAAGAATGATAAACCTTTTTATAAAATTTTATAAATAATAAATTTTAAGAAAGAGCAAAATGTTGATGTTTTATCTTTAGTTTAAGTTTAAACGTTGAAGAAAATGACCAAAATATTATATATTTTTTAAAGATTTGTTATATTTTTTGATTTTTAGTTTTTGGTAGATGTATCCCATAAATAAATACCACCAATCAATCTTAATAAATGCTCCCTCAAAAGATATATACCAACAATTGTTATTATCGTGCCCACGTATACTATTATCCTATCTGGAGAGAAAACCCAAACACCCTTATGTGGGTAGTATATTTTTTTTCGCTTCACTTGGTTATGTGCGGTACAAATCTACTGGTTCATTGCTTTGTCGTGGAATCTTGTCAGATCTCTCTTTTCAACAAATATTAGAATTATTTTTATGTGCCATCAATTTTGTTATCTTATTAATTGTTGGTGGCTTACAAATAATTACTCGTAATTTGTTGGTGTTTCTTCAATTGCGTATTGGTGTTTATTTATTAATACGTAACCATGAGTATAAAGGAGGCTGCTATTATCGGAATCTTTGATTGTTTGTGACCTTATATTAAGTATTTGGTTACTTGGGCAGCACAATTCTTCTAGTTTAAGCTTTAAAAAAAAACAAAGTTGTTTTTGTTTTTTTATTTTAAGGATAGTTTGGTTTATTCAGTTTGGTACGGATACTTTGGTTTATCTGGTTATTGTTTGTTTGTTAGTCGATTGTTCGTACAGTTTTGTTACCAGTAGACTTAGCACCGTTGGTACCAGTCGACTACAGTCGACCGTTGGTACGGTTTTGTTACGAGTCGACTAAACTTATATTTTTATTTCGCCGCTCGGACTGCGTGGGAGTATTAGATGGACATGTTAGTTGGCCCAAACCCAACTTGTGGGTTGTATAACAACCCGAAAAGTTTTGGATTATTATAATAATATTTATCACGTCAGAAAATTCAAATCGGTTATTTTCTGACAGTTGTCAATATCTAAATTTAAAAACAAGAGGTCATCTCGTTTTCTTAAAAATAAGACACCGCACACACGATACTTGTCCACTAAGTATCTGTATAATAAACGTGAAATTTATTATTGTCCAAGTTAAAATTTAAGCATACATAAGCTTAATCCATTAGTTATTCCGCATACTGCAGCGCAGTAGCATACAAAACCAAAAATAAATATTGAGATAAGTAAAAAAAATATATATTTTATCATTCGAGGATAATTTACGGAAGGAAAATGAGAAGTTATCTCGCGAATTTAGAAAGCCATGGCACCGCACGCATATCGACAACAATTAAATAACGGCAAACAGTAATAATCAAATGACAACATAATAAAAATGTCATATTATTACATTAAAGAAATCGTTTCCGAAAAAATAATTTCTATATTTTTCGGGGTACCGGGAAAGTACATTTATTCGAGGATTCGACAAAACACGAGGTACAGTCAATACAGTAAGTAATTATAATAAAACAAAACATATCTCTCCTTTTTCTGGTCGACACCAACAAAGCAAACAAACATAAAAGTGGGAATTTCTTCTCCTTTTGAAAGTCAAAGCCTGAAATCATCTTCTTCATCCTCCCCAAATAGTTCGTGTGGTAAACACTTGTTAAAAATGGTGGTGCTTACTTATTTCAATCTCGGGTCGAGCATATAAAATGGTGGTGTCACGAGTTTTGAGTCGGATTTATCTAGTTGTAGTGTTATTGTTTTGGCTAAGATTGTTGGATTCATGAAAAAAAAAATACAATTTGTTGATCTTTTGGGTCTTTTAGTCTCGGTTCACAATAAAAACCGAGGAGTTGCTCATTTATCTTTAAATTGCACTATCAGTTCTAAGCATTCACATTATTACCTAAAGTTTGATATGACATTTGTAAATGATACTTTACTTATACATGACATGACACATATTAGATTCATACCGGACTAATTATTATTGGACATTTAACAATGGTACTATACTGGACTATTGGACTCGAGACGAATGTGATATATTAGACTCATCATGAATTTAATATATTAACTCGTAACGGACCAAAGTAATAAACTAATACACATTAAACTAATAACAAGATGCATTAAATTTGTAATATAATTATTGAATTTAATACTATTCATTTTAAACATGATGGTAACGTGTTAGCATTAATAAACGCGAACACGCGTTCAACTTGAACTTGTCGGGAACTATGATATTTTTTAAAATTAAGTTTTATTAAGTCACGTTGACTTGCAAATGTTGTATAGATGAACAAATCATGCCGAAATTTATAAAACCTTCGAAACTCATATTTTTTATTTTAACACTCTTATATTTTCATAAAATCCGACAAGAATCTAAACTCAAGTTTTATTAAGTATAAAACCCATTACTATTAACTATAGTTGTCTAATAAAACCTAAATAACTCTTCTGAACTTAAGTTACTTCTTCCGCACCAAATTTATTTTTCTAAACTATTTGGGATTACGGGGTAAACACCGAAACTTATCATTGACTCATTCTTTTACTCACTTTCTTTTATCTCATTCTCGTTGCCTATTCTATTCTCTTCGTTTATTATATTCTCGACGTCTACTCCTTTACTCCTTCATAGTACTAATTGTCTATGCTATATTTTGGGCATGAGTTATATTTTGAGTCAATACTTTCTTACCACCACACGAACGATAATACCAAACTCTTTTACAAACAACAACAACACAACATGTAAAAATCTATAAAGTTAGTTAAACTTTATCGAGTCTTAAACATAAAGACTAAATTTCCGTATTAATTAGGTTGCGTGTCGGAGCCGTGCACTATCACTCCTTGATTGAATTCCCTTTAGACTTCATTTTGCACATTGCCAAGGTGAGTTTCATAGCCCCTACTTTTACTTGTTTTATAACTGTTTTGGGAGAAGATACATGCTCATTTTAACTTAAATGATTTAATTACTAAAATTCTGCATTCTATGCATACTATGCCATTTGATTGATATGTTTTAAGATACATCATACCTAGATGCTTTAAGGACCACACCAAAACCTTTGACCTAGAATATTACGTAGCTTAGCCTAAGACTTTAGATCCCAAATTGCCCTTTTCATGAACCGTCAATTCCTGCTAGGAAGCGCGAATGTTATAAATAGATCTATTGGGGGTGACTCCCCTGTTCGGTTGGCCCCGCATGGGTCAAGGCGAACATATAGCATGTCGGGACCGATTGTATTGGGATAAACACTCGCCATGGGCTCCTTATTTGTATGACTTCCTTGTGCATACATGAACTGTCGTAGCTTCGGTTGCATGAACTTAGTGCTAGCGTAATAGATCCTATATATGACATTATATTCGTTGTAATGTACATATACCCTACTTATTGTTCACTAATGAAATCTCTTTTATGAAATCCTTTTATTAATTGAAATCATAAACTTTATGACATTATGCAATGTTGATCCCAGTTGAGCAAACGATCTAATATAGAAACTGACTTAGAACAAAAGCTTATTAAGTATTACGCGGAATTTAACACTTAATCTTAAGAAGAAGAACAGTTAACATTCAACACCTCAATATTATTTATTAATACGAATACTCTTACAGTATTAGGGTTTTGCAACCTTGAAGTGTATCGACCTTAGATATAAAACTTATGTATATCTAATCTAACCTAGGACCTCCTTTTATAGACTAAGGAGTCCTTTACATAATACAATACGTAACCTACAAGATAAATATTTATCTAATACAATAAACTAAACCGACTATACAAGACTAGCAGTGGTTACAATATATTGTCCGTGGTTACACACTACTACTAGCCGTGGTTTGTCTTCATCAGTGGTTCCATCCTTCTGTCCGTGGTTATATCAACTCTGTCCGTGGTTCCAGTACTTAGAATAATTCATGATTCAAGGAACCAAAAACCCAACAATCCTCCCCTAAACTTGATACATTCCAACAGAATTCTCAAGTTTCCTTTAAGCTCAAAACATCTGAATTGGAGGATGTAGCCAAACACTTATGTGATTTAAGAATTTTCTCATATTTCATCAACAAATCATAAGCTTGACCATCATAGGGTAACATCATCTTGATAATACCAGGCTTCAACATCTGAGAAATAATTCCTGGACACTTATTCAACTGAGGATAATCACCTTCTACAAACATGTGAATAACTTTTCCAGAAACAGTTAAAACATGAACTCCACAAGTTTGATATAAAAACCATCTTGTTACAATACTATTGTAGAGTCCTTTCCACTCAGGTTCATCATGAGTTGGTTCAAATAAAATCTTCAAATTATAATAGACTAATCTCTCATGAAAATCAGTTGGATGTACTTCACCAAACTTATTCTTGTAAAGTCTCCAAAGATTCATCAAATCATCTCTTTCAAAGTACTGAAGCATTTGTGAAAATTTATTATACTCATAAACTTCATTGTTGAGTCTTTGAATTTTCCAAACTCCTTCACTTCCATCATTAAGGTGAAACTCATAAGAAACAATTTGATTAACATCTTCAACTTCTTTCAATCTTTTAGAATCAGATGTCTCTTGAATCTCAGACTTTCTCTTTCTTTTACTTTGAATTCACTCATCATCTTTCTTAATCCACTCTTCATCCTTCTTATAATTCATTGGATATTAATCATCATTATTAATCTTCATACATCGTTCATAAATCTCAAGAATTCTTTCAAATGAACATTTATTAAGATTTTCAGAAATGTGAATGCCTGAATTCTTAATAATTTTCATTAGTACATTCCTCATCTGTGCAAGTGAAGGAGGTTTCTTTCTTATAACTTGTTTCCTTTCTTTACTGACCTTCCTTGCCCATTCACCCAAAAGCCTAGCTTTTTCCTCATCATCCAACAAATTCCATTCTTGTGCAGTATATTCATCATGTATTTGTTGAGAAGCTTCAAGAAAGTTTTGTGATTCATACCATGTAGCTAACATTCTCTGACTAGCTTCCTCTTCTCTAAAGCTGCTTGTTCTTCAGCTACCATATTCTTTGCATACTCTGCATCATAAGCTTCTTGTTCTGCTTTAGACTTAAACTTCAGCTCTGGTACTGCAACCCTTTTACCTTTTCCAATATCAGATTGAACCACTTTCTTCTTCAAATGTTCACCAATAACTAAACTTTTTCCTATGGGTTTGGGTTTAGTTGCAGTAGATTGAACAGATAAAATAGGTGCAATAATAGGTGTAGAAATAGATGAAGTTTTGCTTAGATTTATCAATGTACTTGCAGCTTCTTTCTCAACTTCTTTAGACTTAGGTGGTGATACAGAGAGAGTTGTGACAACAGTGGAAGTGGTTATAATAGCAGTGGGTATGATAGTAGTTGGTATAATTGCCATGTCTGAAACTGCAGCAGTGGTTACAAGAGTACTAACCGTGGTTTCAAACATACCATCAGTGTTTGTGTTCTTAACTACATCTTCTACAACTTTCTTCACATTTTCAAGAACTTCCTCATTCCCATCTTTATCAGATACCAAAAATGTTTGATCTCCACTATCAACATCTTCTTCCATAGATACATTAACAGCTACATCAACTGCCTCCCCTGAATTCATGCCAACACTTCTCCCCTGTTTGGATACATTCTCCACATTCAGAGCTGGAGAGGAGTCCACCTTCTTTCTCTTTCTTCTCATAGCTTTCAAAACAGCAACTCCAGGTAGTCTAACTTTTTCCAAAACCAACACTCTGTGCTTCAATCTCCTAATATCCTTTCCATGAAACACAACCAACTCATTTAGATTCGAGATTGTCTCCTCCATCTTGGTACATTTAGCCGTCAATTCATTTAAGCGTTCAAGAATATCCTCCCCACTTCGACCTGTGTGAACTGGTCTGAGAGGTGGTTCATTGGAAAAGTCATCATGTACAAACTCAGAATCCGTCAATTCAGGTGCATGTTCCAAACGATCCTCATCACTTCGAGCTGTGTAACCTGCTCCGAGAGGTGAATCCTTGGATATAGAAAACATAGCATCAGACCTAGCCTGAATAGCTATGCACCCTGTAGTAGCCAAGTGGCTAGGGATTCCTCCACCTTTGTTAAGCTCCAAGGAACTCTCCACATTAGGAGTTGCCAAAGGATGGGTCTTATTGATGTTTCCACTATCCTGATCAGCATCTAAGCATGAATCAGTAGTGGAAGCCCTTCCAATCATGTCACCTCCACCACCTGTGACAACCTCATTAGCAACACCACTAGCACTAGCCTGAGGTAGCTGAGTGACCTTCTGTCTCCTAGTCCATACAATAGGTGTATCAGTGGTTTGGGTTTCACTAGAAGTGGTTTGAGGTACACTATCAGTGTTTACAAGGGTACTATCAGTGGGTTCAGTTGTACTAGCAGTGGGTTCAGTGACTATAGGGTGAGATGCATAATCCTCATCAAACTCAAGATCAGTAGGCAAAGTAAGCATATGAGGAAATAAAGGAACATCTATAAGTTGTACATTTTGTGGCTGGTTCCTCATATGTGCAAAAACCTTAGGAAGCATATGATGTACTTCATACTCCTGATTATGCTCAACAGGCTCCTCTATTTGACTTTCCACTATCAGTTGAACAAACCTAGGATATAAATAGTATTTACCCTTCTTCCTAATGTTTTGTACAAGCCCCTCATATATCATCCTAGACCAATTGAACTTTCTTCCATCAGACAAACAAATAATAGCAGTAGCAATTTTGGAAGGAAAGTCATTAAACCCTGTGGTCTTATTACTCATACACATCAACAAGGTATGAATAAGAAACTTCCATTGTTTTGAAAACAAACTCTTAAAATATTGTACCTTATCACCTCTGTGGGTATATCCTAACCTTTCCAAACCAGCAAAAATCTCAACATCTGAGAGATTATCAACACCATCAGCATCATCAAACTTTAAAACATCCCTAATGATCTCCTCAGTAACAGAAATAGCATGCGCATCCACAACAGTGCTAAACACTTCAACTCCATCAACCTTTTCAAGCTTAGCATTCCTCCAGAACTGATGTATGTAAGCTTAAAAAATGGTTGGTGTGACAGTTAAGGCATAGTGAATAGGACTATGAACAAGGAAATAAATCATTTGATGAAACCCTTTAGATTGATCATTCTTTGTCAGAATAGGAACAAGGTTATGTGTAGTGGGATACATATCAGCCAGTGTGATTAATGATGGTTATGATGTGGGATTTGTGAATTATGCAAAGATAAGTGATTAGGGTTAGTGGTGACCGCCAATGGAAGTGTTTTGAAGATCAAATAAATGATCCATCCGTGATTTGGGGAAAATAATATACTTTTGCAAAAGTTACCAATCAGCCCTTGTAGTATCCACCAGTAATCAAAATGCTATCCGCGGTTTCAGAACAGCTAACCGCGTTTAGACATACACCATATGTGGATACATAGTAGCACTTCAACCAAACGTCCAAGAATTATAGAAAGCAAATCTGTGTCTTTATAAGAGAGATCTCACAAACATATGAAGGATTACACAATTTTTTAATTTTTTTATTTTTTTTTTATCAAACACAAGCAGCTAACACACCAGCTCCTATGTACACAAATCCTTCATACCTGCAAGACAAAAACACAAAACAAACATAGAGAAGAAGATCATTGTTGTCAGTGGTTAGAAAGAGCCATCAGTGGATCCAAATGACCTATCCATGGTTAGAACAGGTAAGTCAATATGGTTACGTAATATACGAAATATGATTATGAAACAAAAGGAGAACTTAAAACTAGTCAAGAACTATCAGAACAGTAGCACAGAAATATATCGATGAAAGATTATCTGATTTAGAAAGAAACCTTAAAATTCTCTCATAGTGCTGATGTTTTTGGTTTAGTATCTGCATCGACATTTTGTCTTTACAGCCGATTTAAGTAAATCAATATTTGGTTGTGGAGAATCAGATATTTTTGTTTAGCATCTACGTAGACCGTCCATTTGTACGACACGTGTGCTTCTAAATGCGTAAGAATTGAATCCCGGACCACCACACGACATATACTACGTTAAAATGCTTTCATGGTCCCTAGTAAATTTATATAATTATACGATTATTGCCGGCCCATAAAATGCTTTATAAACAGTTGTTTCCTAAAATATCACTAAAACCCAAACACTAGAGATTTGGCTCTTTCCTGATAATCAACACTAATGAAATCACTCAATTCAGTACAATTTTGATGACGAACCCTTATTGTGGACATTATATGATGTATCCTCCATTACTCAACCTTACGTTGATAACAATATGTGTGGCTGATTAAACGCTGTGAATATAGCAAGTAACGAAGCAGACCTTGGCCTAGGGAATTCTGACTTCACTGGTTGATCAAAATATGAGTTTGATTTGGGTTGCTAATCTTAAGGTGATTTTTGTTGGTAACCATGGTTTCCGACCTTTTGACCTATTGATCTACGGGGTTTGACCCCACCACCAAAGTCATTCGCTTTTTCGGAAAAGTTTGCGTGGCCAGCTACTTTAGAGTAGCGGGAATTGAAATATGACACATTTCACATTTTAATGATGATAATTATAAGCTTTTACCACTAGGTCACTCCCGAATGATTTAATGGAAGGTGATATATACTTTCATACACTATAGGTTTTACTTTACACTCAACGTCAAATAAAACATGAGCGTGTAAAAAGGCTTGTGTGAAAACTGAAAAGTAAAAGTTGTGGATAATTCACATTTCCTACCAAGTTTAGAGTAAGGATCAAATAAGAAATAAAAGTAAAATGAGAAGGATGAGAAATAACTACAGCCGCACATTTCAGATGCATCTACAAAAAGAGATGCATCTCCCATGAAATTCTCCTTCTTCATTTAAAATATGTGGCTGAAAACATTTCTCATTATTCTTATTTTTATTTTTCTTCTTATTGGATCCATTCCCACCAAGTTTATGTGTTAGCAGACTATTTATTTTGTACTTTAACTAAAGACGCTATAATGTATCATACTTGTCACTCGCACCTTTTATATGTATTGAACATTTTTTTTTGCTATTCTATGTACTAAACTTGATTTATTGTATTTTTCGTCTACTTTATGACAACTATGATACATATAGTAGCAAAGAAAATACAATAAAATCAAGTTTAGTACATAGAATAGCAAAAACAATTGTTCAATACATATAAAAAGTGTGAGTGACAAGTATGATACATTACGGTGCCATTAGCCCTATTATTGATCTATGAAACTCTACAAGGCTACTAATTTGCATGCAATGTTGTTCAGTAAACTTTGTAATTCCTGTTAGATAAGTCACTCAACATATTGGTCACTAATGTGAATTAGTTAATACAAATTATATTGCATTTAAATAAACAAACTCTTGCCGGACATCTTTGTGTAAGTCGTCCCTTCACCTTCGGGTAAAGGTGTGTATGCTGTAGTTATAGTAGTAAATATTGCATGTAAATAAGTAGAATGCCATTATAATATATTAAAATAAAGAAGTAATTGAAGAAGCAGAAGACAAAAGAATTGATTCATTGTCACCTGAAAGGGGCCATGCAAATTGAGGTTGAGACCACTGATAGTGAAATGACATGACTAGGGTACTAACTCCATACCGTATATGACGGCTAATTTTCTAAACCGTATTGTGACGGCTAACTTTCTAAAAGTTTTCGAGTTGAGATTACTCTTTATATTGATTTAAATGTTTTGCTAATTCGTGACCACTATATTCACATGTCATTAAGGTGAAAGGTGTTACATGTTTAACAGTTTTTCTATAGAAATTTGTCGACTTGTTGATTTCATAATATGGGGGCTTGCGATTGCGAGGTAGTGTTAATGTGGGCGTTAGGAGGTGTGGGTGCTGTTTCTGTAGGGACTAGAAGGGTGGGTGCATGAGATGTTTGTTGTGGCCTGTGGGTTTAAGAGAACAAAATTGATAATTGGGTTAATTTGCATATGATTACCATCATGATGCATAATCAGTGAATAAAATCATGAACAGTTAGCTTAGTTAAGGGATAATGATAATTAAAAAAAAAAATCAACTAACTTGGCAAGATCTAGTCAAAAAAGAAAAACTTAGCAAGATTTATGGTTATATTTAGCCTACTATAACAATTTTTTTACATTTTAACTTTTGTGTGTATTTTATGACTATTTTACCAATTAATCTGTTTTATCAACCTCTTTTTAATATGCGAATCATATAATCGTAAAAAAAAAAATAATAATACACATAAAGATCTAATCATAAATCTTGACAAGTTAGTTATATTTTTTCAGCATTATCCCCTTAGTTATCTAGGCGAACTATCCAAACTAAATCTCATTAAAAAACTTATGTAATTGAACATAAAACCTTGGTATTGTGCTAATCTTGTATTTTTAGCACATCTTGATTTGATTGGAGCAACTTTTCTTAAAAGAAGCTCCATAGTTGCTGCCAAATCATGCATCAAGTATATATGTGTAAATTATCATTACTGGAAAGGCATGCGTAAATGGTGTAGATACTCGATCGGGTTTTTCAACAGTTGGTTTCTATATTTGCACATCCTCTTCTACAGAATCAATCCCCATCCTGTCATGAATGACACTTTGTATTAGATGGACATGTTAGTTGGCCACTTGGCCTAAACCCGACTCGTGGGTTGGATCCATTAGGGTTTCTCTATATTTGTACTTTATTTATAGTGATGAATAATAAAGTTATACCTACGGGGTTTACAATGTTTTAACATGGTATCGGAGAAGGTCTGAGATGGCTATGTTGAGTCGCCTCCCCGTCAAACCCTAACTCCTCAATTATCTTTTCCACTGCTATCTGTATATTTTTTTTTCGCTTCACTTGGTTATGTGCGGTACAAATCTATTGGTTCATTGCTTTGTTGTGGAATCTTGTCAGATCTCTCTTTTCAACAAATATTAGAATTATTTTTATGTGCCATCAATTTTGTTATCTTATTAATTAATTACTCGTAATATGTTGGTGTTTCTTCAATTGCATCTTCAAAGAACAATAAGCTATTGGTGTTTATTTATTACTACGTAACCATGAGTATAAAGGAGGCTGCTATTATCGGAATCTTTGATTGTTTGTGACCTTATATTAAGTATTTTGGTTACTTGGGCAACACAATTCTTCTAGTATAAGCTTTCAAAAAAACAAAGTTGTTTTTGTTTTTTTATTTTAAGGATAGTTTGGTTTATTTAGTTTGGTACGGATACTTTGGTTTATCTGGTTATTGTTTGTTTGTTAGTCGATTGTTCGTACAGTTTTGTTACCAGTCGACTTAGCACTGTTGGTACCAGTCGACTACAGTCGACCGTTGGTACGGTTTGTTACGAGTCGACTAAACTTATGTGTTTATTCTGTTAATGTTTTTTTTTTCTTTTCTAGTTCACTACTCCAGTCCGAGCTTTAGCGATTTCGCTGCTCGGACTGCGGGGGAGTATTAGATGGACATTTTAGTTGGCCCCATAGACGGAATTTGAACCATTTTGTTGAGAGGGCCGGAACGTTGGGCCAAATGACTAAAACAAAAGCTTTGCACTAACTTGTTAAACAAAATACATTAAGGACAAAATTTTTTTGGAGGGGCCATGGCCCTCCTTAGCCTTAAAGAAGGTCCGTCCATGGTTGGCCCAAACTCGACTTGTGGATTGGGTCCATTAGGGTTTCTCTATATTTGTACTCTATTTAGTGATCAATAATAAAATTATACCTACGGGGTTTACAATGCTTTAACATGGTATCGGAGCAGGTCTGAGATGGCTATGTTGAGCCGCCTCCCCGTCAAACCCTAACTCCTCAATTATCTTTGGGGTTAATAACCTATTAAAGCAATATAATTGTCAAGAATGGCAGTTCTGCATAGCAAACTAAAAAAATAACCTTTTTATACATTAATGTTGACATTTTTGTTTTTCTTTAAGTATTATGACCATTTTACCCTTCGAAAAATATTTCAAAAAAAAATTCGAAAAAAAAAATCAGAAAATTTTTTTAATCTAAAAAATAAAAAATAAAAAATCGCATGTCAAAAAAAATTTCTAAAAAAAATTATTTCGAAAAAAAAAATCAGAAATTTTTTTAACCTAAAATATAAAAAAAAAAAGTCGATATCACAAAAAAAATTCTAAAAAAAATTATTTCTGAAAAAAAAATTCAAAAAAAAAAAAGAATTTCTAAAAAAAAATTCAGAAAATTTTTTACTACGTTTTTATACGTTTTCACCTGTTTTTTATTCATTTTTGATTTTTTTTTTGTCGCAAGTGAATTTTTTTTATCGAAATTTTTTTTTATTACAAAATATTCCAAAAAAAAAATCAAAAAAAAAAATTTGGGAAAAAAATTTTGAAAAAAAAATATTTCGAAAAAAATTCAGAAAGGGTGGAATGATCATAATACGGTCATAATACTTAAAGAAAGACAAAAATGTCAACATTAATATATAAAAGAGTTATTTTTTTAGTTCGCTACGCAGAACTGCCATTCTTGACAAGTATAGTGTTTTAAAAAGTTATTAGCCGTTATCTTTTCCGCTGCTATCTCTATATTTTTTTTCGCTTCACTTGGTTATGTGCGGTACTATTGGAAGGTTATGAATTCCTTGCCTTATCATTAAGTCACTAATCAATATATATTATACATAAGATTATTCTAGACTAGCATTAGTGGGCTTAGGCCTAATTACAATACAAATACAATGATGGGCCTAATGTATAGATAACGACTAATACTCCCCCGCAGTTGGAGCGGGAGGAGGTCGGACGCTCAAACTGGATCGAAATTCTTCAAACAAAGCAGAAGGCAGTCCTTTGGTGAAGATATCGGCATACTGAAAACGGGAGGGCACATGTAGGACACGCACTTGACCAGCGGTAACCATGTCTCGGACGAAATGGATGTCTATCTCAATATGTTTTGTCCTCTGATGTTGAACTGGATTAGCAGACATATAAATGGCACTAACGTTGTCACAGTAGACAAGGGTTGCAGAAGACAATGGAGAGTGTAGTTCACGCAACAGATTACGAAGCCAAGCGGTCTCGGCTACAACATTGGCAACGCCCCTGTATTCAGCTTCGGCACTTGAACGGGAGAGGGTCTGCTGACGTTTGGAAGACCAAGATAGTAAGTTATCCCCCAGAAAAACACAGTAACCAGAAGTGGATCGTCTTGTAGAGGGGCAACCTGCCCAATCGGCATCTGTATAACCAACAAGAGA
The DNA here is from genome assembly GCA_910596185.1 of Chrysanthemum makinoi. Lineage (NCBI taxonomy): Eukaryota > Viridiplantae > Streptophyta > Magnoliopsida > Asterales > Asteraceae > Chrysanthemum > Chrysanthemum makinoi. The sequence goes on along the minus strand of OU343225.1, from coordinate 42,516,566 downwards.
TGTAGTATTGGATGAGTACAAGTGTAGACCATAATCCAAAGTCCCCTGAACGTATCGTAGGATACGTTTAAGGGCGGCTAAATGTGGCTCGCGAGGATCATGCATGTAGAGACATATCTGTTGTACTGCATAAGATAGATCTGGTCGGGTGAATGTGAGATACTGTAGACCACCTGCAAGGCTGCGATACAAAGTAGAATCCTGAACTGGAACTCCTTCGGGACCCAGTTTGGATTCAGTGTCAACTGGAGTCCTGGAAGGGTTATAGTTAGTCATGTGTGCACGTTCAAGGAGCTGAAGAGCATACTTCTTCTGAGACAAAAATAACCCTGTAGTATGACGAGTAGCAGAAATACCAAGAAAATAATTAAGCGCCCCGAGATCAGTCATGTCAAACTAACTGTGTAAAGAGGTAATAATCTGCTGCAGTAAAACTGTAGAAGAAGCGGTAAGAATAATATCATCCACATATATGAGTAAGTAGGCAACCTCAGAACCCTGTGTATAAATGAACAATGATGAATCACATCGACTGTGGTAAAAACTAGCCCAGGTGGCATAACCTGCAAATCTCTGAAACCAAACACGAGGTGCTTGTTTTAAACCATATAGTGATCTCTGTAAAAGACAAACATGGTGAGGGAACCGAGAGTCAACAAATTCTGGAGGCTGATGCATGTAAACAGTCTCAGATAAATCCCCATTAAGAAATGCATTCTTAACATCAAGCTGATGGATAGGCCAGTTTCGGGACACAGCAAGACTAAGAACAGTGCGAATGGTAGCAGGTTTAACTACTGGACTAAAGGTCTCATCACAATCAATACCAAGTTGCTGACTACTCCCATTAGCAACCAACCGAGCCTTATATCGGCTCAAAGTCCCGTCAGCATGAAACTTGTGCTTAAATAACCACATCGAGCGAACCAAATTAACATATGAGGGCCTTGGTACAAGAACCCAAGTACCATTTTTAACTAACGCATTATACTCATCATACATAGCATTACGCCACTGAGGATCTTTTAAGGCGATAAAGGGAGATTTAGGTATAGGAGAAATAGAGGAGGTATGTAAAGTGAGACGATCAACAGGTTTGACGATGCCCGATTGAGACCTAGTGACCATGGGGTGAGTACGAGGGGGTTCGAGTATGGGATGTGGTGAGTGGGCCGAGGCGGTGTTTGTTTGGTTGTTAGTGGGCGGTTGTTGGGGTGCGGTTTGAGTTGCATTAAGTGGTATGGTACTACGATTTGTGGGTTGCGATGAAGAGGTGAAATTGGGCTGCTGTTGGGAGTGATAAACTGGGCTCGAAGGATTAGTAGAGCCGAGTGGGCTTGGGTGTTGATGGGTTGTAGTTTGGGTTGCGGTAAGTGGTGATGGTTGGTCATTAGTAGGCTGTGAAGAATGTGCATTGATGGGCGGCAGTTGGGTTTGATGAACAGGGCTCGCGACATGTGGTGAGGGATGATGGTGAGGAGTGTTTTCGGTGGATAGAAGAGTGGGGGTTTCGTTTGGTGTTTGGGAAGGAGGTGGGGTGAAAAGACCATGGTTAAGGAGGGGGGAAGGTGCGGGGTCTAAAAAGGTATATGTAGGTGGGGCATTGGGTGTCATGGATCGGTAGGGAAATTGGGTTTCGTCAAAGGTGACGTGTCTAGAGAGGATAATTTTATTTGTTTCAAGATCGAGGCAACGAAAACCACGGTGATATGCGGGAAAGCCCAAAAATATGCACGGGGTTGCTCGTGGTGCGAGTTTGTGAGGGGAGTGAAGGTGTGGATAACAAAGGCACCCGAATATGCGTAATCGGGAGTAGTCTGGTTCTTTGTGAAAAAGTCTTGTGTAGGGGATTTCGTTGTTTATGGCGGTTGAGGGTAAAAGGTTGAGGAGATATGCGGCCATGTGGAGGGCCTCGACCCAAAAGGTAGGAGGTAGGTGTGCTTGAAAAAGGAGGGTACGGATGACGTTATTTATTGTGCGGATCATTCTTTCCGCCTTGCCATTTTGTTGAGAGGTTTTTGGGCAAGAAAATCTAAGTTGTATACCATGTTTAGCAAAAAGTGTGTGGATTCGGTTATTATCGAACTCACCACCATGATCACATTGGAAACTCTTAATTTCACATTTAAATTGATTTTTAACATAATTACGAAAATGTAAAAATTTATCGAACATGTCAGATTTAGAGCGTAGGGGATAAATCCACAAATAGTGAGAGAAATGATCAAGAAAGAGAACATAATATTTGAAACCACTTGAACTAATAATGGGAGAAGTCCACAAATCAGAATGAATAATATCAAAGAAATTTTCAACAATAGAATCCGAACTATGAAACGGAAGCTTCACATGTTTGACAAGTTGGCTAGCATGACAAACATGTGTAGACTTTTGTTTGTTACACGAAATAAAATGGCGAGAAACAAGAGAGCGTAGCACTTCGTCACTGGGATGACCGAGGCGTTGATGCCACGTGGAGGAACTTGTGGTGAGAAAAGCAGTGGGTATAGTTGATGGTTTGGTAACTGGATAGAGATCGCCTGAACTGTCACATCGAAGGAGGATGTGGCGAGTCAAGAAATCTTTCACTAAGAAACCAAAAGCGTCAAATTCAATAGTGCAATTATTATCCCTAGTAAGCTGACGCACAGAAATAAGATTTTTAATTATGTTAGGAGTGACAAGTACATTATGAAGGTGAAGGGGGCGATGAAGGTATGGAATAATGCTATGTCCGGTGTTTGTAACGGGAATAGAATTACCGTCACCAACGTGTACAGATGGGAATAAGTGTTTATTAAAAACGGTACTTAAATTACTTGCATTAGAATTTAAATGAGATGATGCACCTGTGTCCATGGTCCATGTCGGGTCCTGTGAAGTCATAGTACTAAAGGCGCTCGGGAGTACGGGAGCTGGTCCGAGGATGCTATTGGCGGGCTGTTGGTACAGTGGGTATTGGGCCTGAAAATGGGACTGCAATGGTACCTGCTGGTATTGGGCTTGACTTGGTTGTTGGGCTGTACGGTAGTTGGATAAACCAGGAGGGGACCAAGACATATTTTGATGAAACTCCCACATGTTACCAGTGTGACTATATGAAACATACTGAGGGGCCATCCGGGTGAGCCAAGAAGGCTGTTGGAACACATGCGAAGGATATGATCCGGATCCTAATCCCATATTTGCGTTTATATTTTGGCCTAGATGTAAAGAATACATTCTTGTTATCCCTTTGAATGAATAAAGTAATTGATAATGGGTGATTATTAAATTGGTTTTGTGGATATTAAAACAAAGTACCAGAAGGTTTGTCGGTTTTTATGGTAAAGTGGATTAGATTAATAGTTTAATTGATGGTATGGATATTGACAAAGACAGAAGAAGCCATAGACGGAATGGGATGAGGAAAAAAAATGGATGGTGGTTTTGGGAAGAGGAGTACACGATATGTTAGAGATTTTTTTGTTGAGGATCGGCTTTTGCTCTGATTACCATATTGGAAGGTTATGAACTCAATGCCTTATCATTAAGTCACTAATCAATATATATTGTACATAAGATTATTCTAGACTAGCATTAGTGGGCTTAGGCCTAATTTCAATACAAATACAATGATGAGCCTAATGTATAGATAACGACTAATAGGTACAAATCTACTGGTTCATTGCTTTGTCGTGGAATCTTGTCAGATCTCTCTTTTCAACAAATATTAGAATTATTTTTATGTGCCATCAATTTTGTTATCTTATTAATTGTTGGTGGCTTACAAGTAATTACTCGTAATTTGTTGGTGTTTCTTCAATTGCGTATTGGTGTTTATTTATTACTCCGTAATACGTAACCATGAGTATAAAGGAGGCTGCTATTATCGGAATCTTTGATTGTTTGTGACCTTATATGAAGTATTTTGGTTACTTGGGCAACACAATTCTTCTAGTATAAGCTTTCAAAAAAACAAAGTTGTTTTTGTTTTTTTATTTTAAGGATAGTTTGGTTTATTTAGTTTGGTACGGATACTTTGGTTTATCTGGTTATTGTTTGTTTGTTAGTCGATTGTTCGTACAGTTTTGTTACCAGTCGACTTAGCACTGTTGGTACCAGTCGACTACAGTCGACCGTTGGTACGGTTTATTACGAGTCGACTAAACTTATGTGTTTATTCTGTTAATGTTTTTTTTTTTCTTTTCTAGTTCACTACTCCAGTCCGAGCTTTAGCGATTTCGCTGCTCGGACTGCGGGGGAGTATTAGATGGACATGTTAGTTGGCCCCATAGATGGAATTTGAACCATTTTGTTGAGAGGGCCGGAACGTTGGGCCAAATGACTAAAACAAAAGCTTTGCACTAACTTGTTAAACAAAATACATTAAGGACAAAATTTTTTTGGAGGGGCCATGGCCCTCCTTAGCCTTAAAGAAGGTCCGTCCATGGTTGGCCCAAACTCGACTTGTTGATTGGGTCCATTAGGGTTTCTCTATATTTGTACTCTATTTAGTGATCAATAATAAAGTTATACCTACGGGGTTTACAATGTTTTAACATGGTATCGGAGCAGGTCTGAGATGACTATGTTGAGCCGCCTCCCCGTCAAACCCTAACTCCTCAATTATCTTTGGGGCTAATAACCTATTAAAGCATTATAATTGTCAAGAATGGCAGTTCTGCGTAGCAAACTAAAAAAATAACCTTTTTATACATTAATGTTGACATTTTTGTTTTTCTTTAAGTATTATGACCATTTTACCCTTCGAAAAATATTTCAAAAAAAAATTCGAAAAAAAATTTCAGAAAATTTTTTTAATCTAAAAAATAAAAAATAAAAAATCGCATGTCAAAAAATATTTCTAAAAAAAATTATTTCGAAAAAAAAAATCAGAAATTTTTTTTAATCTAAAATATGAAAGAAAAAAAAAGTCGCTGTCACAAAAAAAATTTCTAAAAAAAATTATTTCAAAAAAAAAAGAATTTCTAAAAAAAAATTCAGAAAAATTTTTTATACGTTTTACTACGTTTTTATACGTTTTCACCTGTTTTTTATTCATTTTTGATTTTTTTTTTTGTCGATAGTGAATTTTTTTTATTGAAATTTTTTTTTATTACAAAATATTCCAAAAAAAAATTCAAAAAAAAAATTTTGAAAAAAAAATATTTAGAAAACAATTCAGAAAGGGTAGAATGATAATAATACGGTCATAATACTTAAAGAAAGACAAAAATGTCAACATTAATATATAAAAGAGTTATTTTTTTAGTTTGCTACGCAGAACTGCCATTTTTGACAAGTATAGTGCTTTAAAAGATTATTAGCCGTTATCTTTTCCGCTGCTATCTCTATATTTTTTGGGACAATCTAATCTTGCACCCCAATATTTCCTTCCCATGCACCTCATGTAGACCAATCATTGGCCCAATGATTGGTTTCCTTTTTTTGTTTTTGTTTTTTTTTTTTTTTTTTTGTGTATTATTGAATAAGAGCTTTGACCAAAGTACTTTTGTTAAAATATATTTGTGCAGTATTTTACGTTATGTTTTTTTTATTGTGTATTTGTTATATTTCTGTGTTATTTTTTTCTCTTAAAATCTACTTAAAATATAAATTGGGTTTTTTTTAAAAAAAAAGTTTTTTCCGATTTAAAAAAAATTGCGTTTTTTTTATATAAATTTCTTATAAATTTTTTATAAACTTTTTTTTATAAACTTTTTATAAACTTTTTTTATAAATTTTTTATAAACCTTTTTTATAAATTTTTTATAAATATCTTATAAATTTTTTATAAACTTTTTTTATAAACTTTTTTTTATAAATTTTTTACAAAATTTTTTTTATAAATTTTTTATAAACTTTTTATAAACTTTTTTTATAAACTTTTTATCAATTTTTTATAAACCTTTTTTATAAAAATTTTATAAATTTCTAATAAATTTTTTATAAACTTTTTTTATAAACCTTTTTTATAAACATTTTTTTATAAACTTTTTATAAACTTTTTTTATAAATTTAGTTTCGCAGTTTGAGCCAATAGCATGTTGATCGTTTTATCTTTAGTTTCGCAGTTTGAGCATTGCGTTGAAGAAGAGCCTTGACCAAAGTACTTTTGTTAAAATATATTTGTGCAATTTTTTACGTTATGTTTTTTTATTGTGTATTTGTTATATTTTTGTGATGTTTTTAGTCGATTATTTTTAATTTGGTAGATGTATCCCATAAATAAATACCACCAATCAATCTTAATATTTAATGCCCACGTATCTCATCAAATCACCAATATATACCAACAATTGTATATGAAAAGAAGGGACCAGCATTAAAACAATACCATCAATCATGCCCACGTGATACTATTAGCAGCAACAAGCCAAATTGATCAGTGGACCCATGTGAAATCAGTGGAGAGAGAAAACCCAAACACCCCTTATATGGGGTGTTTGGGTAGTAGGACCCTATTTTTTTTCGCTTCACTTGGTTATGTGCGGTACAAATCTACTGGTTCATCGCTTTGTCGTGGAATCTTGTCAGATCTCTCTTTTCAACAAATATTAGAATTATTTTTATGTGCCATCAATTTTGTTATCTTATTAATTGTTGGTGGCTTACAAGTAATTACTCGTAATTTGTTGGTGTTTCTTCAATTGCGTATTGGTGTTTATTTATTAATACGTAACCATGAGTATAAAGGAGGCTGCTATTATCGGAATCTTTGATTGTTTGTGACCTTATATTAAGTATTTGGTTACTTGGGCAACACAATTCTTCTAGCTTAAGCTTTAAAAAAAAACAAAGTTGTTTTTGTTTTTTTATTTTAAGGATAGTTTGGTTTATTCAGTTTGGTACGGATACTTTGGTTTATCTGGTTATTGTTTGTTTGTTAGTCGATTGTTCGTACAGTTTTGTTACCAGTAGACTTAGCACAGTCGACTACAGTCGACCGTTGGTGCAGTTTTGTTACGAGTCGACTAAACTTATGTTTTTATTATATTAATGTTTTGTTTTTTTTTTCTTTTCTAGTTCACTACTCCAGTCGCAGCTTTCGCGATTTCGCCGCTCGGACTGCGTGGGAGTATTAGATGGACATGTTATTTGGCCCAAACCCAACTTGTGGGTTGTATAACAACCCGAAAAGTTTCGGATTATTATAATAATATTTATCACGTCAGAAAATTCAAATCGGTTATTTTCTGACAGTTGTCAATATCTAAATTTAAAAACAAGAGGTCATCTCGTTTTCTTAAAAATAAGACACCGCACACACGATACTTGTCCACTAAGTATCTGTATAATAAACGTGAAATTTATTATTGTCCAAGTTAAAATTTAAGCATACATAAGCTTAATCCATTAGTTATTCCGCATACTGCAGCGCAGTAGCATACAAAACCAAAAATAAATATTGAGATAAGTAAAAAATATATATATTTTATCATTCGAGGATAATTTACGGAAGGAAAACGAGAAGTTATCTCGTGAATTTAGAAAGCCACGGCACCGCACGCATATCGACAACAATTAAATAACGGCAAACAGTTATAATCAAATGACAACATAATAAAAATGTCATATTATAACATTAAAGAAATCGTTTCCGAAAACATAATTTCTATATTTTTCGGGGTACCGAGAAGGTATATTTATTCGAGGATTCGACAAAACACGAGGTACAGTCAATACAGTAAGTAATTATAATAAAACAAAACATATTTACACCTATCCCCATCCCACGCCTACATATCTCTCCTTTTTCTGGTCGACACCAACAAAGCAAACAAACATAAAAGTGGGAATTTCTTCTCCTTTTGAAAGTCAAAGCCTGAAATCATATTCTTCATCCTCCCCAAATAGTTCGTGTGGTAAACACTTGTTAAAAATGGTGGTGCTTACTTATTTCAATCTCGGGTCGAGCATATAAAATGGTGGTGTCACGAGTTTTGAGTCGGATTTATCTAGTTGTAGTGTTATTGTTTTGGCTAAGATTGTTGGATTCATGAAAAAAAAAATACAATTTGTTGATCTTTTGGGTCTTTTAGTCTCGGTTCACAATAAAAACCGAGGAGTTGCTCATTTATCTTTAAATTGCACTATCAGTTCTAAGCATTCACATTATTACCTAAAGTTTGATATGACATTTGTAAATGATACTTTACTTATACATGACATGACACATATTAGATTCATACCGGACTAATTATTATTGGACATTTAACAATGGTACTATACTGGACTATTGGACTCGAGACGAATGTGATATATTAGACTCATCATGAATTTAATATATTAACTCGTAACGGACCAAAGTAATAAACTAATACACATTAAACTAATAACAAGATACATTAAATTTGTAATATAATTATTGAATTTAATACTATTCATTTTAAACATGATGGTAACGTGTTAGCATTAATAAACGCGAACACGCGTTCAACTTGAACTTGTCGGGAACTATGATATTTTTTAAAATTAAGTTTTATTAAGTCACGTTGACTTGCAAATGTTGTATAGATGAACAAATCATGCCGAAATTTATAAAACCTTCGAAACTCATATTTTTTATTTTAACACTCTTATATTTTCATAAAATCCGACAAGAATCTAAACTCAAGTTTTATTAAGTATAAAACCCATTACTATTAACTATAGTTGTCTAATAAAACCTAAATAACTCTTCTGAACTTAAGTTACTTCTTCCGCACCAAATTTATTTTTCTAAACTATTTGGGATTACGGGGTAAACACCGAAACTTATCATTGACTCATTCTTTTACTCACTTTCTTTTATCTCATTCTCGTTGCCTATTCTATTCTCTTCGTTTATTATATTCTCGACGTCTACTCCTTTACTCCTTCATAGTACTAATTGTCTATGCTATATTTTGGGCATGAGTTATATTTTGAGTCAATACTTTCTTACCACCACACGAACGATAATACCAAACTCTTTTACAAACAACAAAAACACAACATGTAAAAATCTATAAAGTTAGTTAAACTTTATCGAGTCTTAAACATAAAGACTAAATTGCCGTATTAATTAGGTTGCGTGTCGGAGCCGTGCACTATCACTCCTTGATTAAATTCCCTTTAGAGTTCATTTTGCACATTGCCAAGGTGAGTTTCATAGCCCCTACTTTTACTTGTTTTATAACTGTTTTGGGGGAAGATACATGCTCATTTTTACTTAAATGATTTAATTACTAAAATTCTGCATTCTATGCATACTATGCCCTTTGATTGATATGTTTTAAGATACATCATACCTAGATGCTTTAAGGACCACACCAAAACCTTTGATCTAGAATATTTCGTAGCTTAGCCTAAGACTTTAGATCCCAAATTGCCCTTTTCATGAACCGTCAATTCCTGCTAGGAAGCGCAAATGTTATAAATAGATCTATTGGGGGTGACTCCCCTGTTCGGTTGGCCCCGCATGGGTCAAGGCGAACATATAGCATGTCGGGACCGATTGTATTGGGATAAACACTCGCCATGGGCTCCTTATTTGTATGACTTCCTTGTGCATACATGAACTGTCGTAGCTTCGGTTGCATGAACTTAGTGCTAGCGTAATAGATCCTATATATGACATTATATTCGTTTTAATGTACATATACCCTACTTATTGTTCACTAATGAAATCTCTTTTATGAAATCCTTTTATTAATTGAAATCATAAACTTTATGACATTATGCAATGTTGATCCCAGTTGAGCAAACGATCTAATATAGAAACTGACTTAGAACAAAAGCTTATTAAGTATTACGCGGAATTTAACACTTAATCTTAAGAAGAAGAACAGTTAACTTTCAACACCTCAATATTATTTATTAATACGAATACTCTTACAGTATTAGGGTTTTGCAACCTTGAAGTGTATCGACCTTAGATATAAAACTTATGTATATCTAATCTAACCTAGGACCTCCTTTTATAGACTAAGGAGTCCTTTACATAATACAATACGTAACCTACAAGATAAATATCTTTTCCATATTTATCTAATACAATAAACTAAACCGACTATACAAGACTAGCAGTGGTTACAATATATTGTCCGTGGTTACACACTACTACTAGCCGTGGTTTGTCTTCATCAGTGGTTCCATCCTTCTGTCCGTGGTTATATCAACTCTGTCCGTGGTTCCAGTACTTAGAATAATTCATGATTCAAGGAACCAAAAACCCAACAATCCTCCCTTAAACTTGATACATTCCAACAGAATTCTCAAGTTTCCTTTAAGCTCAAAACATCTGAATTGGAGGATGTAGCCAAACACTTATGTGATTTAAGAATTTTCTCATATTTCATCAACAAATCATAAGCTTGACCATCATAGGGTAACAGCATCTTGATAATACCAGGCTTCAACATCTGAGAAATAATTCCTGGACACTTATTCAACTGAGGATAATCACCTTCTACAAACATGTGAATAACTTTTCCAGAAACAGTTAAAACATGAACTCCACAAGTTTGATATAAAAACCATCTTGTTACAATACTATTGTAGAGTCCTTTCCACTCAGGTTCATCATGAGTTGGTTCAAATAAAATCTTCAAATTATAATAGACTAATCTCTCATGAAAATCAGTTGGATGTACTTCACCAAACTTATTCTTGTAAAGTCTCCAAAGATTCATCAAATCATCTCTTTCAAAGTACTGAAGCATTTGTGAAAATTTATTATACTCAAAAACTTCATTGTTGAGTCTTTGAATTTTCCAAACTTCTTCACTTCCATCATTAAGGTGAAACTCATAAGAAACAATTTGATTAACATCTTCAACTTCTTTCAATCTTTTAGAATCAGATGTCTCTTGAATCTCAGACTTTCTCTTTCTTTTACTTTGAATTCACTCATCATCTTTCTTAATCCACTCTTCATCCTTCTTATAATTCATTGGATATTAATCATCATTATTAATCTTCATACATCGTTCATAAATCTCAAGAATTCTTTCAAATGAACATTTATTAAGATTTTCAGAAATGTGAATGCCTGAATTCTTAATAATTTTCATTAGTACATTCCTCATCTGTGCAAGTGAAGGAGGTTTCTTTCTTATAACTTGTTTCCTTTCTTTACTGACCTTCCTTGCCCATTCACCCAAAAGCCTAGCTTTTTCCTCATCATCCAACAAATTCCATTCTTGTGCAGTATATTCATCATGTATTTGTTGAGAAGCTTCAAGAAAGTTTTGTGATTCATACCGTGTTGCTAACATTCTCTGACTAGCTTCCTCTTCTTTCTGCTTTCTTTTCTCTAAAGCTACTTGTTCTTCAGCTACCATGTTCTTTGCATACTCTGCATCATAAGCTTCTTGTTCTGCTTTAGACTTAAACTTCAGCTCTGGTACTGCAACCCTTTTACCTTTTCCAATATCAGATTGAACCACTTTCTTCTTCAAATGTTCACCAATAACTAAACTTTTTCCTTTGGGTTTGGGTTTAGTTGCAGTAGATTGAACAGATAAAATAGGTGCAATAATAGGTGTAGAAATAGATGAAGTTTTGCTTAGATTTATCAATGTACTTGCAGCTTCTTTCTCAACTTCTTTAGACTTAGGTGGTGATACAGAGAGAGTTGTGACAACAGTGGAAGTGGTTATAATAGCAGTGGGTATGATAGTAGTAGGTATGATAGTAGTTGGTATAATTGCCATGTCTGAAACTTCAGCAGTGGTTACAAGAGTACTAACCGTGGTTTCAAACATACCATCAGTGTTTGTGTTCTTAACTACATCTTCTACAACTTTCTTCACATTTTCAAGAACTTCCTCATTCCCATCTTTATCAGATACCAAAAATGTTTGATCTCCACTATCAACATCTTCTTCCATAGATACATTAACAGCTACATCAACTGCCTCCCCTGAATTCATGCCAACACTCCTCCCCTGTTTGGATACATTCTCCACATTCAGAGCTGGAGAGGAGTCCACCTTCTTTTTCTTTCTTCTCATAGCTTTCAAAACGGCAACTCCAGGTCATCTAACTTTTTCCAAAACCAACACTCTGTGCTTCAATCTCCTAATATCCTTTCCTTGAAACACAGCCAACTCCTTTAGATTCGAGATTGTCTCCTCCATCTTGGTACATTTAGCCGTCAATTCATTTAAGCATTCAAGAATATCCTCCCCACTTCGACCTGTGTGAACTGGTCCGAGAGGTGGTTCATTGGAAAAGTCATCATGTACAAACTCAGAATCCGTCAATTCAGGTGCATGTTCCAAACGATCCTCATCACTTCGAGCTGTGTAACCTGCTCCGAGAGGTGAATCCTTGGATATAGAAAACACAGCATCAGACCTAGCCTGAACAGCTATGCACCCTGTAGTAGCCAAGTGGCTAGGGATTCCTCCACCTGTGTTAAGCTCCAAGGAACTCTCCACATTAGGAGTTGCCAAAGGATGGGTCTTATTGATGTTTCCACTATCCTGATCAGCATCTAAGCATGAATCAGTAGTGGAAGCCCTTCCAATCATGTCACCTCCACCACCTGTGACAACCTCATTAGCAACACCACTAGCACTAGCCTGAGGTAGCTGAGTGACCTTCTGTCTCCTAGTCCATACAATAGGTGTATCAGTGGTTTGGGTTTCACTAGAAGTGGTTTGAGGTACACTATCAGTGTTTACAAGGGTACTATCAGTGGGTTCAGTTGTACTAGCAGTGGGTTCAGTGACTATAGGGTGAGATGCATAATCCTCATCAAACTCAAGATCAGTAGGCAAAGTAAGCATATGAGGAAATAAAGGAACATCTATAAGTTGTACATTTTGTGGCTGGTTCCTCATATGTGCAAAAACCTTATGAAGCATATGATGTACTTCATACTCCTGATTATGCTCAACAGGCTCCTCTATTTGACTTTCCACTATCAGTTGAACAAACCTAGGATATAAATAGTATTTACCCTTCTTCCTAATGTTTTGTACAAGCCCCTCATATATCATCCTAGACCAATTGAACTTTCTTCCATCAGACAAACAAATAATAGCAGTAGCAATTTTGGAAGGAAAGTCATTAAACCCTGTGGTCTTATTACTCATACACATCAACAAGGTATGAATAAGAAACTTCCATTGTTTTGAAAACAAACTCTTAAAATATTGTACCTTATCACCTCTGTGGGTATATCCTAACCTTTCCAAACCAGCAAAAATCTCAACATCTGAGAGATTATCAACACCATCAGCATCATCAAACTTTAAAACATCCCTAATGATCTCCTCAGTAACAGAAATAGCATGCGCATCCACAACAGTGCTAAACACTTCAACTCCATCAACCTTTTCAAGCTTAGCATTCCTCCAGAACTGATGTATGTAAGCTTAAAAAATGGTTGGTGTGACAGTTAAGGCATAGTGAATAGGACTATGAACAAGGAAATAAATCATTTGATGAAACCCTTTAGATCGATCATTCTTTGTCAGAATAGCAACAAGGTTATGTGTAGTGGAATACATATCAGCCAGTGTGATTAATGATGGTTATGATGTGGGATTTGTGAATTATGCAAAGATAAGTGATTAGGGTTAGTGGTGACCGCCAATGGAAGTGTTTTGAAGATCAAATAAATGATCCATCCGTGATTTGAGGGAAATAATATACTTTTGCAAAAGTTACCAATCAGCCCTTGTAGTATCCACCAGTAATCAAAATGCTATCCGCGGTTTCAGAACAGCTATCCGCGTTTAGACATACACCATCTGTGGATACATAGTAGCACTTCAACCAAACGTCCAAGAATTATAGCAAGCAAATCTGTGTCTTTATAAGAGAGATCTCACAAACATATGAAGGATTACACAATTTTTTAATTTTATTTTTTTTATCAAACACAAGCAGCTAACACACCAGCTCCTATGTACACAAATCCTTCATACCTGCAAGACAAAAACACAAAACAAACACAGAGGAGAAGATCATTGTTGTCAGTGGTTAGAAAGAGCCATCAGTGGATCCAAATGACCTATCCATGGTTAGAACAGGTAAGTCAATATGGTTACGTAATATACGAAATATGATTATGAAACAAAAGGAGAACTTAAAACTAGTCAAGAACTATCAAACGAGTAGTAAATATATCGATGAAAGATTATCGATTTAGAAAGAAACCTTAAAATTCTCTCATAGTGTGATGTTTTGGTTTAGTATCTGCATCGACATTTTGTCTTTACAGCCGATTTAAGTAAATCAATATTTGGTTGTGGAGAATCAGATATTTTTGTTTAGCATCTACGTAGACCGTCCATTTGTACGACACGTGTGCTTCTAAATGCGTAAGAATTGAATCCCGGACCACCACACGACATATACTACGTTGAAATGCTTTCATGGTCCCTAGTAAATTTATATAATTATACGATTATTGCCGGCCCATAAAATGCTTTATAAACAGTTGTTTCCTAAAATATCACTAAAACCCAAACACTAGAGATTTGGCTCTTTCCTGATAATCAACACTAATGAAATCACTCAATTCAGTACAATTTTGATGACGAACCCTTATTGTGGACATTATATGATGTATCCTCCATCACTCAACCTTACGTTGATAACAATATGTGTGGCTGATTAAACGCTGTGAATATAGCAAGTAACGAAGTAGACCTTGGCCTAGGGAATTCTGACTTCACTGGTTGATCAAAATATCAGTTTGATTTGGGTTGCTAATCTTAAGGTGATTTTTGTTGGTAACCATGGTTTCCGACCTTTTGACCTATTGATCTACGGGGTTTGACCCCACCGCCAAAGTCATTCGCTTTTTCGGAAAAGTTTGCGTGGCCAGCTACTTTAGAGTAGCGGGAATTGAAATATGACACATTTCACATTTTAATGATGATAATTATAAGCTTTTACCACTAGGTCACTCCCGAATGATTTAATGGAAGGTGATATATACTTTCATACACTATAGGTTTTACTTTACACTCAACGTCAAATAAAACATGAGCTGTGTACAAAAGGCTTGTGTGAAAACTGAAAAGTAAAAGTTGTGGATAATTCACATTTCCTACCAAGTTTAGAGTAAGGATCAAATAAGAAATAAAAGTAAAATGAGAAGGATGAGAAATAACTACAGCCGCACATTTCAGATGCATCTACAAAAAGAGATGCATCTCCCATGAAATTCTCCTTCTTCATTTAAAATATGTGGCTGAAAACATTTCCCATTCTTCTTATTTTTATTTTTCTTCTTATTGGATCCATTCCCACCAAGTTTATGTGTTAGCAGACTATTTATTTTGTACTTTAACTAAAGACGCTATAATGTATCATACTTGTCACTCGCACCTTTTATATGTATTGAACATTTTTTTTTGCTATTCTATGTACTAAACTTGATTTATTGTATTTTTCGTCTACTTTATGACAACTATGATACATATAGTAGCAAAGAAAATACAATAAAATCAAGTTTAGTACATAGAATAGCAAAAACAATTGTTCAATACATATAAAAAGTGTGAGTGACAAGTATGATACATTACGGTGCCATTAGCCCTATTATTGATCTATGAAACTCTACAAGGCTACCAATTTGCATGCAATGTTGTTCAGTAAACTTTGTAATTCCTGTTAGATAAGTCACTCAACATATTGGTCACTAATGTGAATTAGTTAATACAAATTATATTGCATTTAAATAAACAAACTCTTGCCGGACATCTTTGTGTAAGTCGTCCCTTCACCTTCGGGTAAAGGTGTGACTGCATACATCAATACCATTATTGAAGAAGCAGAAGACAAAAGAATTTATTCATTGTCACCTGAAAGGGGCCATGCAAATCGACGTTGAGACCAGTGATAGTGAAATGACATGGCTAGGGTACTAACTCCATAATATGAACCGTATAGTGACGGCTAATTTTCTAAAGGTTTTCGAGTTCAGATTACTTTTTATATAGATTTAAATGTTTTGCTAATTCGTGACCACTATATTCACATGTCATTAAGGTGAAAGGTGTTACATGTTTAGCAGTTTTTCTATAGAAATTTGTCAACTTGTTGATTTCATAATATGGGGGCTTGCGATTGCGAGGTAGTGTTAATGTGGGTGTTAGGAGGTGTGGGTGCATGAGATGTTTGTTGTGGCCTGTGGGTTTAAGAGAACAAAATTGATAATTGGGTTAATTTGCATATGATTTCCATCATCATGATGCATAATCAGTGAATAAAATCATGAACAGTTAGCTTAGTTAAGGGATAATGATAATTAAAAAAAAAATCAATTAACTTGGCAAGATCTAGTCAAAAAAGAAAAACTTAGCAAGATTTATGGTTATATTTAGCCTACTAAATTTATGTCCTTTATATAACAATTTTTTTACATTTTAACTTTTGTGTGTATTTTATGACTATTTTACCAATTAATCTGTTTTATCAACCTCTTTTTAATATGCGAATCATATAATCGTAAAAAAAAAAAAAAAATAATACACATAAAGATCTAATCATAAATCTTGACAAGTTAGTTATATTTTTTCAGCATTATCCCCTTAGTTATCTAGGAAAACTATCCAAACTAAATCTCATTAAAAAACTTATGTAATTGAACATAAAACCTTGGTATTGTGCTAATCTTGTATTTTTAGCACATCTTGATTTGATTGGAGCAACTTTTCTTAAAAGAAGCTCCATAGTTGCTGCCAAATCATGCATCAAGTATATATGTGTAAATTATCATTACTGGAAAGGCATGCGTAAATTGTGTAGATACTCCATCGGGTTTTTCAACAGTTGGTTTCTATATTTGCACATCCTCTTCTACAGAATCAGTCCCCATCCTGTCATGAATGACACTTTGTATTAGATGGACATGTTTGTTGGCCACTTGGCCCAAACCCGACTCGTGGGTTGGATCCATTAGGTTTCTCTATATTTGTACTTTATTTATAGTGATCAATAATAAAGTTATACCTACGGGGTTTACAATGTTTTAACATGGTATCGGAGCAGGTCTGAGATGGCTATGTTGAGCCGCCTCCCCGTCAAACCCTAACTCCTCAATTATCTTTGGGGCTAATAACCTATTAAAGCATTATAATTGTCAAGAATGGCAGTTCTGCGTAGCAAACTAAAAAAATAACATTTTTATACATTAATGTTGACATTTTTGTTTTTCTTTAAGTATTATAACCATTTTACCCATTGAAAAATATTTCAAAAAAAAAATTCGAAAAAAAATTTCAGAAAATTTTTTTAATCTAATAAGTAAAAAATAAAAAATCGCATGTCAAAAAAAATTTCTAAAAAAAATTATTTCGTAAAAAAAAAATCAGAAATTTTTTTTAATCTAAAATATAAAAAGAAAATCGCATGTCACAAAAAAAATTTCTAAAACAAATTATTTCAGAAAAAAATTTCAAAAAAAAAAAGAATTTCTAAAAAAAAATTCGGAAAATTTTTTTATACGTTTTACTACGTTTTTATACGTTTTCACCTATTTTTTATTCATTTTTGATTTTTTTTTTTTGTCGCAAGTGAACTTTTTTTTATTACAAAATATTCCAAAAAAAAAATTCAAAAAAAAAAATTTTGGGAAAAAAATTTTGAAAAAAAAATATTTCGAAAAAAATTCAGAAATGGTAGAATGATCATAATATTTTAAGAAAGACAAAAATGTCAACATTAATATATAAAAGAGTTATTTTTTTAGTTCGCTACTCAGAACTACCATTCTTGGCTAATATAGTGCTTTAAAAGGTTATTAGCCGTTATCTTTTCCGCTGCTAGCTCTATATTTTTTTTCGCTTCACTTGGTTATGTGCGGTACAAATCTACTGGTTCATTGCTTTGTCGTGGAATCTTGTCAGATCTCTCTTTTCAACAAATATTAGAATTATTTTTATGTGCCATCAATTTTGTTATCTTATTAATTGTTGGTGGCTTACAAGTAATTACTCGTAATTTGTTGGTGTTTCTTCAATTGCGTATTGGTGTTTATTTATTAATACGTAACCATGAGTATAAAGGAGGCTGCTATTATCGGAATCTTTGATTGTTTGTGACCTTATATTAAGTATTTGGTTACTTGGGCAACACACTTCTTCTAGTTTAAGCTTTAAAAAAAAACAAAGTTGTTTTTGTTTTTTTATTTTAAGGATAGTTTGGTTTATTCAGTTTGGTACGGATACTTTGGTTTATCTGGTTATTGTTTGTTTGTTAGTCGATTGTTCGTACAGTTTTGTTACCAGTCGACTTAGCACTGTTGGTACCAGTCGACTACAGTCGACCGTTGGTACGGTTTGTTACGAGTCGACTAAACTTATGTGTTTATTCTGTTAATGTTTTTTTTTTCTTTTCTAGTTCACTACTCCAAACGAAGCTTTAGCGATTTCGCTTCGGACTGCATGGAGTATTAGATGGACATGTTAGTTGGCCCCATAGACGGAATTTGAACCATTTTGTTGAGAGGGCCGGAACGTTGGGCCAAATGACTAAAACAAAAGCTTTGCACTAACTTGTTAAACAAAATACATTAAGGACAAAATTTTTTTGGAGGGGCCAGGCCTCCTTAGCCTTTAAAGAAGGTCCGTCCATGGTTGGCCCAAACTCGACTTGTTGACTGGGTCCATTAGGGTTTCTCTATATTTGTACTCTATTTAGTGATCAATAATAAAGTTATACCTACGGGGTTTACAATGTTTTAATCTAAAAAATAAAAAATCGCATGTCAAAAAAAATTTCTAAAAAAAATTATTTCGAAAAAAAAAATCAGAAATTTTTTTAATCTAAAATATAAAAAAAAAAGTCGCATGTCACAAAAAAAATTTCTAAAAAAAATTATTTCAAAAAAAAAAGAATTTCTAAAAAAAAATTCAGAAATTTTTTTTATACGTTTTACTATGTTTTTATACGTTTTCATCTGTTTTTTATTCATTTTTGATTTTATTTTTTTTTGTCGCAAGTGAATTTTTTTTATCGAAATTTTTTTTTATTACAAAGTATTCCAAAAAAAAATTCAAAAACAGAATTTTGGGAAAAAAATTTTGAAAAAAAAATATTTCGAAAAAAATTCAGAAAGGGTAGAATGATCATAATACGGTCATAATACTTAAAGAAAGAAAAAATGTCAACATTAATATATAAAAGAGTTATTTTTTTAGTTCGATACGCAAAACTGCCATTCTTAACAAGTATAGTGCTTTAAAAAGTTATTAGCCGTTATCTTTTCCGCTGCTATCTCTATATTTTTTTTCGCTTCACTTGGTTATGTGCGGTACAAATCTACTGGTTCATTGCTTTGTCGTGGAATCTTGTCAGATCTCTCTTTTCAACAAATATTAGAATTATTTTTATGTGCCATCAATTTTGTTATCTTATTAATAAATTGTCTATGCTATATTTTGGGCGTGAGTTATATTTTGAGTCAATACTTTCTTACCATCACACGAACGATAATACCAAACTCTTTTACAAACAACAACAACACAACATGTAAAAATCTATAAAGTTAGTTAAACTTTATCGAGTCTTAAACATAAAGACTAAATTGCCGTATTAATTAGGTTGCGTGTCGGAGCCGTGCACTATCACTCCTTGATTAAATTCCCTTTAGACTTCATTTTGCACATTGCCAAGGTGAGTTTCATAGCCCCTACTTTTACTTGTTTTATAACTGTTTTGGGGGAAGATACATGCTCATTTTTACTTAAATGATTTAATTACTAAAATTCTGCATTCTATGCATACGATGCCCTTTGATTGATATGTTTTAAGATACATCATACCTAGATGCTTTAAGGACTACACCAAAACCTTTGACCTAGAATATTACGTAGCTTAGCCTAAAACTTTAGATCCCAAATTGCCCTTTTCATGAACCGTCAATTCCTGCTAGGAAGCGCGAATGTTATAAATAGATCTATTGGGGGTGACTCCCCTGTTCGGTTGGCCCCGCATGGGTCAAGGAGAACATATAGCATGTCGGGACCGAGTGTATTGGGATAAACACTCGCCATGGGCTCCTTATTTGTATGACTTCCTTGTGCATACATGAACTGTCGTAGCTTCGGTTGCATGAACTTTGTGCTAGCGTAATAGATCCTATATATGACATTATATTCGTTGTAATGTACATATACCCTACTTATGGTTCACTAATGAAATCTCTTTTATGAAATCCTTTTATGAATTGAAATCATAAACTTTATGACATTATGCAATGTTGATCCCAGTTGAGCAAACGATCTAATATAGAAACTGACTTAGAACAAAAGCTTATTAAGTATTACGCGGAATTTAACACTTAATCTTAAGAAGAAGAACAGTTAACATTTAACACCTCAATATTATTTATAATACGAATACTCTTACAGTATTAGGGTTTTGCAACCTTTAAGTGTATCGACCGTAGATATAAAACTTATGTATATCTAATCTAACCTAGGACCTCATTTTATAGACTAAGGAGTCCTTTACATAATACAATACGTAACCTACAAGATAAATATCTTTTCCATATTTATCTAATACAATAAACTAAACCGACTATACAAGACTAGCAGTGGTTACAATATATTGTCCGTGGTTACACACTACTACTAGCCGTGGTTTGTCTTCATCAGTGGTTCCATCCTTCTGTCCGTGGTTCCAGTACTTAGAATAATTCATGATTCAAGGAACCAAAAACCCAACAATCCTCCCCTAAACTTGATACATTCCAACAGAATTCTCAAGTTTCCTTTAAGCTCAAAACATCTGAATTGGAGGATGTAGCCAAACACTTATGTGATTTAAGAATTTTCTCATATTTCATCAACAAATCATAAGCTTGACCATCATAGGGTAACAGCATCTTGATAATACCAGGCTTCAACATCTGAGAAATAATTCCTGGACACTTATTCAACTGAGGATAATCACCTTCTACAAGCATGTGAATAAATTTTCCAGAAACAGTTAAAACATGAACTCCACAAGTTTGATATAAAAACCATCTTGTTACAATACTATTGTAGAGTCCTTTCCACTCAGGTTCATCATGAGTTGGTTCAAATAAAATCTTCAAATTATAATAGACCAATCTCTCATGATAATCAGTTGGATGTACTTCACCAAACTTATTCTTGTAAAGTCTCCAAAGATTCATCAAATCATCTCTTTCAAAGTACTGAAGCATTTTTGAAAATTTATTATACTCATAAACTTCATTGTTGAGTCTTTGAATTTTCCAAAATCCTTCACTTACATCATTAAGGTGAAACTCATAAGAAACAATTTGATTAACATCTTCAACTTCTTTTAATCTTTTAGAATCAGATGTCTCTTGAATCTCAGACTTTCTCTTTCTTTTACTTTGAATCCACTCATCATCTTTCTTAATCCACTCTTCATCCTTCTTAGAATTCATTGGACAGTAATCATCATGATTAATCTTCATACATCGTTCATAAATCTCAAGAATTCTTTCAAATGAACATTTATTAAGATTTTCAGAAATGTGAATGCGTGAATTCTTAATAATTTTCATTAGTACATTCCTCATCTGTGCAAGCGAAGGAGGGTTCTTTATTATAACTTGTTTCCTTTCTTTACTGACCTTCCTTGCCCATTCACCCAAAAGCCTAGCTTTTTCCTCATCATCCAACAAATTCCATTCTTGTGCAGTATATTCATCATGTATTTGTTGAGAAGCTTCAAGAAAGTTTTGTGATTCATACCATGTAGCTAACATTCTCTGACTAGCTTCCTCTTCTTTCTGCTTTCTTTTCTCTAAAGTTGCTTGTTCTTCAGCTACTATGTTCTTTGCATACTCTGCATCATAAGCTTCTTGTTCTGCTTTAGACTTAAACTTCAGCTCTGGTACTGCAACCCCTTTACCTTTTCCAATATCAGATTGAACCACTTTCTTCTTCAAAGGTTCACCAATAACTAAAATTTTTCCTTTGGGTTTGGGTTTAGTTGCCGTAGATTGAACAGATAAAATAGGTGCAATAATAGGTGTAGAAATAGATGAAGTTTTGCTTAGATTTATCAAGGTACTTGCAGCTTCTTTCTCAACTTCTTTAGACTTAGGTGGTGATACAGAGAGAGTTGTGACAACAGTGGAAGTGGTTATGATAGCAGTGGGTATGATAGTAGTAGGTATGATAGTAGTTGGTATAATTGCCATGTCTGAAACTGCAGCAGTGGTTACAAGAGTACTAACCGTGGTTTCAGACATACCATCAGTGTTTGTGTTCTTAACTACATCTTCTACAACTTTCTTCACATTTTCAAGAACTGCCTCATTCCCATCTTTATCAGATACCAAAAATGTTTGATCTCCACTATCAACATCTTCTTCCATAGATACATTAACAGCTACATCAACAGCCTCCCCTGAATTCATGCCAACACTCCTCCCCTGTTTGGATACATTCTCCACATTCAGAGCTGGAGAGGAGTCCACCTTCTTTTTCTTTCTTCTCATAGCTTTCAAAACAGCAACCCCAGGTCGTCTAACTTTTTCCAAAACCAACACTCTGTGCTTCAATCTCCTAATATCCTTTCCATGAAACACAGCCAACTCCTTTAGATTCGAGATTGCCTCCTCCATCTTGGTACATTTAGCCGTCAATTCATTTAAGCGTTCAAGAATATCCTCCCCACTTCGACCTGTGTGAACTGGTCCGAGAGGTGGTTCATTGGAAAAGTCATCATGTACAAACTCAGAATCCGTCAATTCAGGTGCATGTTCCAAACGATCCTCATCACTTCGAGCTGTGTAACCTGCTCCGAGAGGTGAATCCTTGGATATAGAAAACATAGCATCAGACCTAGCCTGAACAGCTATGCACCCTGTAGTAGCCAAGTGGCTAGGGATTCCTCCACCTGTGTTAAGCTCCAAGGAACTCTCCACATTAGGAGTTGCCAAAGGTTGGGTCTTATTGATGTTTCCACTATCCTGACCAGCATCTAAGCATGAATCAGTAGTGGAAGCCCTTCCAATCATGTCACCTCCACCACTTGTGACAGCCTCATTAGCAACACCACTAGCACTAGCCTGAGGTAGCTGAGTGACCTTCTGTCTCCTAGTCCATACAATAGGTGTATCAGTGGTTTGGGTTTGACTAGAAGTGGTTTGAGGTACACTATAAGTGTTTACAAGGGTACTATCAGTGGGTTCAGTTGTACTAGCAGTGGGTTCAGTGACTATAGGGTGAGATGCAGAATCCTCATCAAACTAAGGATTAGTAGGCAAAGTAAGCATATGAGAAAATAAAGGAACATCTATAAGTTGTACATTTTGTGGCTGGTTCCTCATATGTGCAAAAACCTTAGGAAGCATATGATGTACTTCATACTCCTGAGTATGCTCAACAGGCTCCTCTATTTGACTTTCCACTATCAGTTGAACAAACCTAGGATATAAATAGTATTTACCCTTCTTCCTAATATTTTGTACAAGCCCCTCATATATCATCCTAGACCAATTGAACTTTCTTCCATCAGACAAACAAATAATAGCAGTAGCAATTTTGGAAGGAAAGTCATTAAACCCTGTGGTCTTATTACTCATACACATCAACAAGGTATGAATAAGAAACTTCCATTGTTTTGAAAACAAACTCTTAAAATATTGTACCTTATCACCTGTGTGGGTATATCCTAACCTTTCCAAACCAGCAACAATCTCAACATCTGAGAGATTATCAACACCATCAGCATCATCAAACTTTAAAACATCCCTAATGATCTCCTCAGTAACAGAAATAGCATGCGCATCCACAACAGTGCTAAACACTTCAACTCCATCAACCTTTTCAAGCTTAGCATTCCTCCAGAACTGATGTATGTAAGCTTTAAAAATTGTTTGTGTGACAGTTAAGGCATACTGAATAGGACTATGAACAAGGAAATCAATCATTTGATGAAACCCTTCAGATCGATCATTCTTTGTCAGAATAGCAACAAGGTTATCTGTAGTGGAATACATATCAGCCAGTGTGATTAATGATGGTTATGATGTGGGATTTGTGAATTATGCAAAGATAAGTTATTAGGGTTAGTGGTGAGCGCCAATGGAAGTGTTTTGAAGATCAAATAAATGATCCATCCGTGACTTGGGGGAAATAATATACTTTTGCAAAAGTTACCAATCAGCCCCTGTAGTATCCACCAGTAATCAAAATGCTATCCGCGGTTTCAGAACAGCTATCCGCGTTTAGACATACACCATCTGTGGATACATAGTAGCACTTCAACCAAACGTCCAAGAACTATAGCGAGCAAATATGTGCCATTATAATAGAGATCTCACAAACATATGAAGGATTACACATTTTTTTTTGAAAACAAACATAAGCAGCTAACACACCAGCTCCTATGTACACAAATCCTTCATACCTGCAAGACAAAAACACAAAACAAACACAGAGGAGAAGATCATTGTTGTCAGTGGTTAGAAAGAGCCATCAGTGGATCCAAATGACCTATCCATGGTTAGAACACGTAAGTCAATATGGTCAACCTTTTGGATTAATATTAGTCCAACGCCCAAGAATCTCATTAACTCCTCAACCACATTTAACCTGCCCCTCATTTACTTCCAAAACCCATAACTTTGCTTATATAAAGAAACCCAAATCTCATATAACGCACACACCAATTAAAATCAAAACCCTAATTACTCTAAAATCCACAAACAACTTCAATCACCATGTGGAACCCCAGTTGGAATAAACCAGAGGTTGTTGATCTAACATCCTCCTCATCCTCATCATCATCAAGTGAAGATACTAACCCATGGCAGTTTTAATTACTCCAAAATCCACAAACAACTTCCCTAGACGAAGTAGAAAAATTGAGATCAGGGATCTCACCATGAATGAAACAAGTATGTCTTCTTTTATCTTCCCCTTAATCCATGCCATGCCACTCAAACATCTCTTCCCCTTTTTGTTATTATCCAAATAGGGAACGTATGCAAATAATGATCTTGACCACCACGAACCAATATCATACTTCCAATCTAAGACTTCCAATGCTTCAAATCGCCCACCATTACGCATCATAAGAAAAATGGATCCAAAACAGTAGAAAACTTCAACTAGCAGTAGTAATAATGATCAACAATAGTAAAAATCAAACACTTCCCCTTGAGTGATGCATGTAGATCAAATGATTCTTCAAGTCTGTAAGCTTTATGTAATGATTACTTGTGAAGAAAATTGAGTATAACGAATTTGATGAAGAAATAGAATTTCCCAAACTTGTGTCTTAAATCTTGTACTATCCACGGAACTCCATACTTATACGAATCACCAAATATAAGTAGACCGCAATCCCTTGACAAAATCTTCAACTAATATGAGTCACTGAGCACTACAATGTAACTCCTTTAAGTGATAGCCAATGTGTGCATAGAGCATCATAAGAAAAATCACACATTGCTAGATTCATCAAGCTATATGATAAGAACACAAACCTGTTAAACTCAACTACAACATCAAATAAATGATATTCAACCTTCTTCGTAATCAATTAATCCATAAGAATCAAATACGAGCCTTTTTGAATCCTATTAAGAACAATTTCCAATCTCCTCTTGTGTGTGTGAACCAATAACTTCTGTGTGTGTCGTCTAAACTCTATAACAAATATCACGCTTAACTTCCCTTCAATTTTAAAACGGGCCTATTAGCAACACTTTTTCTGTCACTAAACTGTCGCTAATCTGTCACTATCATGATTACTCCTTCCTCCCAAATCAGTTAGCGACACAAATTCTGTTGCTGAACTGTTGCTAAACTGTCATGTACCACTTCGTACAGGATGAAGAAAAGTACCACGTTAGCCAATAAGAAAACTATCAATTTAAGCATATTGTTGTTCCACCAACAATTGTAACAGTGAAGTAGGGACCACCAAAAAGTCATACGAGTTAAATAGAATTGAAATAAAATCACCGTCCAATTCATGTATGTACCATTAATTCAACCAATCAAAGATGAGTCCTACCGTATCCTCCATACGCCTCTTCACATGAAATCCTATCCCACTTGCAATTAAAAATTACTCCTCCGTATACACGAGACCCACAAGCGACAAACCTTCATACAAATTTACTCATAATATAATCTTAGAATAGTACGAGAATTTATTTTGGCGAATCTACAGTTGTGCACCATGCAATAAACGACAATCATGATCTTCTACCATCTTTAATACACAATCAGTCCCATTTGCCCACAATTGATTATAACGAGCGGGTGATCCCGTGCGTTGCTGCAGAAGTGTTATGACCTCGTTATTTTTTTATGTAGCGGTTCTTTAAAATTTAATTATGGTACATCGTTAGTCCTTGAAGGACCTAGTTTGCAAAGACAATTTAACCTTATGGACTATTTTCATTAAATGGCTATACATACTAATTAATGCTACAAAGGACTTAATTTGCAAAGGACACTTAAATCTTAAGGACTATTTTTGTCAAATTGCTATAGATAGTAATTAATGCTAGAAACTTACAAAGGACTTAGCTTGCAACGAGAACTAAACCTTAGGGACTATTTTTGCCATTTGGATATAGATTGTAATTAATGCTAGACACTTTGGATGAAATATACTCCCATCTTTAGTGTATATATATAGAATATTAAACGCATATTCCACTTGCAAATAAATTGATTTACCCAATCCATGATTCACTATGCAGTTGACGACAAATTCAATTAAAGCGATTTAAACACAGGACTGCTTTTCTTCGACAACAAACTTAAATAAATTAAAACCAATTCGTACCTTCACACAGCTAAGTTCGTCGACAACTAAAATCTTGTGAATCCCTATATCAAGAGCTCCCCGCTTTAATACCACATGTGAAGATCGTTGTAAGCTCTTAGACGAGGTCTAATATTATATTTAGGAACACATAATAATAAAGGCGGAATATTCAAACATAGAATCAATATTATTATAAACAAGGTTTTTCATTCACCATCTCTAAACTACTAATCGATTAAACATCTCTACTATACTAAACACTAATCGACTAACTAACTAAACCCTAGGCGTTTTCCCTACGCCAAGGTTCCCACACACACCTCTAGTCGACTACATCTTGGAAGACTTAATTAAAACCTACACCTATGTCCTCTTTATATACTAGAGGATAAGAACTAATAAATAAAACTTCTTTTGCAAGCAAGTCCCTCCATCTTTTTGTAGGTTTCCTTCTTGTCATATTAAATCCCTCTTGTTTCATTCTTTTTGTCTTTATCAACTCAAACTTATAATTCCCAACATGCAAGACGTAATGATCATCAAAAACAAAATTTGAAACAATGTACTGAAATACCTTTTTAAATAAATCTATGAACTCACCAGCGTAAGCTGACCCCTTTTAGCATATATCTTCAGGTTTTGAGGTGATAGCTTATCTTTGGAGGCGCAAGGCAAAGGCATGACATGGTCATAGATGACTCTGATTTATGTATTGGGACAAATTGTTTATAATGGGCCATTTTCCGCATCAAATCAAAAATGTAAACATTGTTTTTAAGAAATGAATAAAAGTTTGTTTATAAAAATCCGTTGTTCTATGCTTATGTTGTGATACCAATTTAGTAGCACCCCAATACTTGTATGCTTCCGCTGAGTCATTTTTGGGGGTGTTACAGGTTGGGTCCATTAGGGTTTCTCTATATTGTACTCTATTTATATGGATCAATAATAAAGTTATACCTACGGGGTTTACAATGTTTTAACACCTTGTTCCTCTAGTTCAACCAATTCCTTAATCCCTAAATCAGTCCCAATATCTACATGACGATGTTTGCGAGATTGAGGCCTGCAGTTCTCTTCCAAAAAAGTAACCCAGTCACTATGCTCATAGATAGTGTTGGTGATAGATGAAGTTGTGTTATCCATTGGCTCCCGCATGGATCGAAGTTCTTCTCGGATTATTTGTGCGATTGTGGAATGGGATGGGTTGTCTAAGAGTGCATTCAATATATGTGGTTCAGTCTCTTTGAGTGTTGGTTTATCTATGAATTGCATTAACATCAAAGCCTTTAAGTTGTCTAAGGTTAAGCTTTGATTCCTTTGCGAAGGTCTAGCAACGTCTTGTCCTTGTCTTTAACCTTTCTTCAATTTGATTGTTGAGACTGTCCAATGCCTTATTCAAAGTGCCTTCGGTAACAAATCGCATGGCATGGCATAAATACTATGTGGAGTAGTGGGTGTTGTTGTTGTTGGTGGTGGTGTTGTTGTTGTTGTTGTTGTTGTTTTTTGAATCATGATTTGAGTTGGTGTTGGTATTGATGCAGCCTTCAGTGTTGTTGGTTTTGTTGTTGGAATTGGAGTTGTTGCATATGTGGTTATTTTTGTTGTTGGAGGTGAGACCGGTGTTGGTGCAGGTTTTGTTGTTGTTGTTGGTGCTGGTGTCTTTTTTGGTGTTACTGGTTCTGGTGTTGGTGTTGGTGTTGTTGGTTGATGGGTAATGGGTAAAGAACCAAACTCACTTAGAGTATACGTTTTCGAACTACTTATTGTATCAACAAGTGGTACAGAAGATGTCTGTTGGGAATTGTGAAGAATACAAAACCACAAGCAAGAATGAAGAAAGAAGAAACAACGAGGGTTTATTTTATAAATAGGTAGCTTTGTTAGTAAGCTACAATTAGGGTTTATGTAACCTCCCTCTCCTATATAAAGAGGGTAGGCTTTTAGGTGATGGGCATCGATTCGATCCATCCTTTTCATTTCATTTCATAGTATTCATTTCTAATGAGAGTCTAGACACACGGTTATAGCGTGTGTACATTAGTAATAGTTGTAGTAGTTTTTATTTTCAATAAAGAAAACCTTTTAGTGATGTTGATTGTTATTATCATTTCGCTGTGCATTCATTCAATCAATCAATGTTACTCATACCCTAGTTGAGTCAGGATCTTCAGCATGCAAGAGGATTGAGGAAACCAGCAACTGAAACCATAGTAAGCACCATCAGAACACCTAGAACCACCAGAGACAGCAATGAAGTCCAAGATCCCATCAACAACTCCTAGAGCAGCAGCATCAGGAACCAGCAGCATCAGTAACCAGAGTAGGTTTGATAAACCTTTACCAAGTAGCTACTCACTCTTGGGCTAGCTGGTTCTTGAGTGGAATCATGACATCACCCTGGTGAACCAATTACCAGTCCAACACTTAGAACGTGAATCAATGGTGTGTTGGAATACCCTAATGGTTTTTGGCAAACCATCACAGCCATCAACGGATTTGACTTGTCTTTACCTGAAGCCGTTTAACTCAGGACTAGTCATGGTGTTCCACTGCCTTTACCACAAGCCATGAACTTGTGGGCTAGCCAACTCTTCATCTATGAGGACATGGTGAGTTGAGCACTATACAACTTATTGGCAAGTTGTCAACCATCCGACAGATTTGATATCTCTTTACCAGAGCCGTTTGCTTTTGGAGTAGCCAATGTATGGTGTGTTAGACCAGGGTACATTGATAACCCTCTGATTTTTAGTAAATCAACAACTATCAACAGATTTGAGAATACGTACTAGAGCTGTACCCCCTGAGTAAGTTAACCCTTTGTCCCTAAGGACATGGTGAGTTAAAAACCATATAGGAAACCCAAATGTACAACATGATCCTCAAAGATGAAAGTTAGTAAACAGACAAGATATATACAAGTGGGGTAATCCTATTAAAGCTTCTTATTGATGGTAAAGTTACTCTTGTTGATGATGATGGTAATCCTAGTAAAAAGGTTGATTATCTAGGTAATAAAAAGGATTTTCCGTCTACTTCTTCTACTAAGAGGGTTAACTCATTCTCTAAGGTGGGAGAGATTGTTGATTCCGATAGTGATGAAGAGGAGGTTGTGAACACTTTTGATGAGTCAATGAACCTATTTGGTGGTGGTCATGATCGTGAAGATGATTATGATTACTATGCGGATCAGGTCTATGATCTGTAACAATTCGCATTTTCGGGTTACTATTTATTTTTTACTATTCATTTTTACTATTCACTCCCAAAATTTTTATTTCATATTCTCGTAAGTTAACCTATTTTAGTGATAACCCCAGAATTTGACACTCGTCGGGTCATTTCTGCAAATTTCACGAAACCGTGTCTCAGATTTACGTTTAGGTTTAAACGACGTTTTCCTTCAATAACAAAGAAGCTCGAGTCCTGAAAATGCATAACGAATGATATTTTTCTTCAAAATCTTAACATCCCCTTATGTATCTAAACGACCATGTATTTTGTCACGGCTTAGGAAAACCAAATGGCCTAAAGGCCTAGGGCTGAGATCACAAACGCGGCTAAGGCCAAGGTTGAGATCTCAAAGTCATGGTAGCCAAGACCAAAGCCACGGCAAGGCCACGGCTAAGACCTCAAGACTTTCTAAACCGAAATCATTATAACTATTATACATGTTTTACAAATTGAGTACTACAACACTAAGGAACTTCATGTGAGGGGTTTCATTTGGGTAAACGGATCGACGAGTTGTGGATTGACGAATTAAAGTGTCCTGGCTCCTTGAACGTTTACTGCCTGACCTCTGGATTATGATGGCCCGAACGGTAGTACGATATATATATACTAAACATGTTTTCACAACTAGACCATTTCTATTAATGACATACACAACTACCATGTACTGCATCATGATCAATATATGCTTGTTTATACTTTCACATCATTATTCCATGACCTAAGACACAACATCATATCCTAGGGGTTGCGCGTAAAGGTTTCTCGGCTTATCCATCGATTCATTATACATTTGATATCACATTTGTTAAGGTGAGTCATAGCCCTTACTCTTTTAATACTTGTTTTACAAACTCTTTGGGGGAGATACATGCTCAACTACTTGCTTTTATTTTTACAAATACTCAAAGCATTTATACTTGATTGCATGATACTTGATTGCGTTATACTTGAAAATAATATACTTGATTGCATTTACATGATTGTGTTAAACTTATTTGCGTTATTCTTGTGTGTATTAGACTTAATTGCGTTATTCAACTTAGTGCTCCAAATTAAGTTGTTGGATGACCATTAATCTTTGGGAAAAGGCTCCCAATACATGCAATTCAGTGGCTCCAAATTAAGTTGTTGGATGACCATTAATTTAGTGGCTCCAAATTAAGTTGTTGGAAGGCTATTAAATTAGATACATCCCAAATTAAGTTTTTGGGAGACCCTTGTGGTAACATTTATAATTTTTTTTCTACTATGATACATGCATACATGATTGACATACTATTTTTAGCAGTGGGTTGTAAACACACATGTTGCAAGTTTTGTATGGGCGGAACTTGGAACTGAGTGGATTTACAATGCCTTTGCTGGGTGAACATTTTTTTAAAGGCTTTACACTTCAACTAAACTCTATGAACTCACCAACAATTGTGTTGACACTTTAGCATGTTTATCTGAGGTAAATAAGGCGATAGCTGCTGCATGGAACTTAGAGTCGCACGACATATTTTGAAGACTTTATACATTCGTATTTACCATTCGAAACATTTTGTAAACATTTATGTTTTATACTTTGGGACCTCATTGTTTGTAACTCTGATTCCATTAATCGAATGGTAACTTTTCAAAACGTCTCATTTAAAGGTCGTTTTCTATAACTTGTACTTTGTATTATGAAGTAGCACCCCAGTGATACAATCTTCTGCTGCGGTATTTTGGGGGTGTTGCATGATCTCCCAGGGAATTTGGATGCTTATTATGACACGTATAGTATCAAGCTCCAAGGCCTTGGTAGGAAGTAATTTTGCTTTCATAGGAGTCAATGTTATCTTTTGAGTAGTGGTTTATTTTCTTGTTTAAAGAATAGGAAGTTTCTTGTTATGTAAGCTTTCTGCCTATGTAACGGGTTGAGATATGGGATTCACCCATATCCTTTGTACTTAAACGTTTTTCGGAGTAATATATTTACCGGGTCTTTTAGACCTGTTACCCAAAAAAAAAATGTCAAACCTACATTCAGTGCTGGTGTGATGTTAACGTTGGTAGAGTTTTTGAATGATCCTCATGAAGATTCTTTTTGACAGTCCATGACATTCGATTTGAAAACAACTTCAAGTTTTGTTCAAGAGTATAATTGATGAACTGGGAGAAGTCTATATCAGATGACCTAAGGGACGAACTGGTGGCTCTATCTTCATCTCCGTCCTAGCCCCTTACTAAGTGTTTGACCACCATCATCCTTACCTTCATCATCATTGTCATCCTAATGGTCCGATCTAGACCTAGTCTCCTCATTATCCGTATCCTCCTAAGAAGGTTCATGTTTCTCTTTTTCATCCCTCTTATCCTTCCTAAAGGCTTCTTGTTCTTCTCCTACGCTTGTTTTCTCGTGTTGTTTTCTTTAGACAACCATCTCATCAACATTGGTAACGTTATCAATTTTCTTATACAGTTCATCCTAATCAACATTGGTAGATCCTGGTTTGGGGCTAGACTCTTTAACTCTATGTGTTCCAAGGGTAGGTCCGCTTGGTTTTGAGCTTTCCATAGGAATGCAACTACTCTAACAACCCCCTTATATACCTCTGTGGCTTTGTTAGCAAGATCCAACAACTTTTGTGGTATATCAATTGGTAGCTTTTTAGTTTTCTTTGCATCAATTTGAAGACTGTACATGATATTGTCTACATGTGTTGGTTCGTCAAGTCTTTCTGAGATGTGTTGGTTATACATCAAGCCTTGAATGATGAGCTTAATGTACCTCATGAATGGTATATGTTAGGAATTGTAAATTCCATGTTAAAGTGTCGGTCATCCCAATTATGGTCTAGCATATGTTAGCTCGTAGACGTGTCGTTATTTACATTATTTAGTAGTTAATTAGTTAGTTTGTAGCGTAGTTTAGCGTAGTGTAACACCGTGGAGGAAGGACGGGTCTTTACCCACTGTATACCTGATCCACAGGCCGTTAGGAGGTCGTTTAGTCTGTAACTATAAATACCCTTCCCACTAAGGGAAGTGTGTTGCTTCTTGAATCTAACCTTTCATATTTTGTATAACAACTCTCTTTCAAGAAACATCCTCTCAACTCTCTTCATCTCTCTGATGGCCTTCTTATATAATCACAATCCTAGACCACCTGAATCATCAAACAACATAATATTCATGATCCTACAAATGGTACCAGAGCCTAGGTTGTGTTGTTTTGATGATTCTTATGGTTTCTTTGTATGCGGTTTGTTCGTCTTTGATACGGTTTGATGCGGTTTGATGATGCTTTGATGAGTTGTTGATGATGGTTGAGTATGATTTTGGTCAAAACTGATTTTATACACTGATTGAATATGTTTTTAAATGACTTTTACATGCTTGTTGGTGTTATCACTTTGGTCAAAACAGATTCTTTTAAACTATGCTCTATTTTTCAAGTTTCAAACTGAAAAACTGTTTTTATATGGAATTATTATGCTGTTTGTTCTAAAACTGAAAAACTAAAAGTAGTGTGTTCCTCTATGCGGTTTATGGGCCTATTCCTTTATGCTGGTTGTTGTCAGTTTCTTCGTAGAGAGTTGTCTGTTTGTAAATGATGCGAGTTGCATGTCTGTAATAAGTTCAATATGCAGTTTGTCCTTTATGTCCAGGTTCAATGTATTGTATGAGAGTTGACAGTTCTGACTGTAACTGGTCCAGATTCATTGTACTCAATGCGAGTTGCCCAATGTCTAGGATGCGAGTTGTCAAATTTGTTGGTCAAAAGCGAGTTGTGCTAAGAGATTTGATGCGAGTTGTGTTTGCTGTTAAACATGCGAGTTGGTCATGCGTGTTGATAACTTAAGTAATATGCGAGTTGTCTTTATATTATATGCATATACGAGTTGACTACTTGCTTTCTTTAAAGCGAGTTATGTGGATAACAGATGAGACTTGACAGAAATAAAAAAGGTTGAAGATGAATCAAAAGCGAGTTGTTGACTTTGACCAAAACCAAAAACCAACATCATGACCTCAGGTTAACACTAACCATCATCAGCCCATATTCAATTCAAAACAGAAAAAAAATAAATGATTCATACATGAGACCATGTCGATTCACAACTTCACCAACAAATCATAATCTATCCTAACTCATCCTCCATCTCCTACCACATCTAATCATGACTCGAATCACAAATGAAAAATTATAATATCTCAGATTTGGTTCAATGTTTTTAATCTTTTAAAGATTTCTCAACTAAACCATCACTCATCATCGATGTTTTTGGAAAGTGTGTTTCCTTACTATCCGAACATGAAAAGGAAGAAACCTAACAAGTTTGTTAGTATCTTTCTTAGTTTCGTTCATGACTCAAACAAAAAGAACATCACCTACCTGTGACCTCGTTAAGAGATCTTGAAGCCATGTCCTATCCTCCAACCATCCATGTGGCATCAACGACATCACACCATCCCTGTGGTGTTGATAACATGCTCTAACCATCCCTGTGGCAAGCGGATTCTTAAAAGAAATATACATGTTCCTGTTCTCGTTTCTTTTGTTGTTCGTTAAGGGACTCAACATCAGGGTTTGTGTTGATAATATATTATTTGTGAAACTGCTTTCGTCTTGTGAAGATAGGTGAGTTTTGATTAATAACACTTGGGGGCGTCTGAATATTAGGGGTTAGGGTTTGATGGTTGGAGATACATCAGGATTTGTGATGAGATTTAGTTAAGAGAAGTTGTGAATGGGGGCGGATACAAATTGTGAGGTATTTTAGGGTTTCAATTGTGTTGAGCTATCTTAAATACCCTAATATTATGGTAATGTGGGTTTGCGGATAGATACTATAGATTTCATGGGCTGAAAATGGTTTGTTGGTGGTAATTGGATCCGGGGTGAATATTGGGCCAGTTATTGAATCCAGTCGTGACATGATGTAGTATACCATTGTTTGAGTTTGACTAGTCGCATTATGGGACTAAACGAATTGTATTGAATCGGGTTGTGACATGTAACGTGGGGTAAAACTTTTTGATATATTAATTTGATGATACTTGGTACACTAGTGATAATTTTTCAAGGATATCTCGTGATTGTGATTTGGATCGGATGTATTATTGCTTCATAAGATGTACTTGGATTAATTTTGGAATTTCCTTTGGATCGGGTTTGTACTTCCAATATGGAATTGAGCCTAAACTCTTCTTATCAAACTGTAACACTAAGAATTGGTCCAAAAGATTACGAGTGAGCCTGATTTGAATACAATTTGGATTGGACTAAGCTTAATAAACTTTGGTTAGAATGATTATTTTTGATTATGAGGTTTGTGATTTAATGAGATTTATGAGATATGAATTATATGAGATTTGGTGTGATGATGAGTACGTGGTTTGGTACTTTGGTGAATGCATCTTCACTAAGATTATTATGTCATTCAAACGTCATAACATTTATTTCACGGCCTGAATTCATGTTTGAACTAAGTTGACTACGGGGTTGCTAGTATTCGGTATTTCTTATTTGGAACTGAAGTAAGGTTTCTTTCTACCCTTCCACAAAGATGACTTGTTTGGGCATTTATTGAGTGTGATAAAGACTTGGCTATTTAGTTACGATTGTGATTCTTTCTCGCTTAACCCACAACTTAACTATCACTTCGGTGTCTCACACAGTTGAGGATATGTCAAGAGGTTTTGTACATTGGGTACACTGTTTCTTTTTCACGAGGATTAATACAAGTTGAAGTAACAAATCTAGGGAATTCTACTTCATGATCAAGTTTGGTATATCGGGTATTCTTCACTGGGTGGTCACAGCATTAGTCGACAGAATATGTGAATGATGTGATTACCAAATGGATTGATTGGTTGAGATGTGATCAACAATTCTCATGATATATTCGACGCCACTTAATGTCTATGATACTTCACAGTCTAAGCAAAATCTTTCAAGTATCTTCAACGGTCATGATCTTTCAAGATGTTTACTTATGACAAGAACTTTTCGTGCAAATGGTCGTATAAGTTAATGATGCTTCCGAAAGTTCGAAACCATCATGGGGGAGAATCGTGTACTTTGATGTTTTACGGTCAATCTCAGGGGGAAGTAGTGTATACTACTCGACTTAGTATGGTTTGTGAAGTTGTCTACATATGCGTAAAGAATTGTTGATGATGTTGGATAATGAACCGTTGATGAACCGCTGCATGTTCCCCTAAAACAGATATTCACCGAAACCAAAGTTGTCATAACACATTCAAACTGACATTGTTTACGGTTTTTTCTTGATTTTGTAAAATCCCGTGAAAGAAACTATTTCTCAGTTTAAATCATAGACTTGTAAAATCCCGTGACAATGGAATCATCTCGATGTAAGTAAAGTGCATCTCCGGTTCGATCTCACGGTTTATTCTTGGTTTTGTAAAATCCCGCGAAAGAAACTATTTCTCTGTTTAAACCATAGAATTGTAAAATCCCGTGATGATGGAACCATCCTGGAGAAAGGAAACCGTATTTCGGGATATTATCTGATGCTGGTGCTACGATTTCTGCTTCGAAGAAGGGATAAAAGGGTGTACTTCATGAATTGGATGTGTGTTTGGATATTCATCATGGCAGTTTGGTTATTACATGGTTTTACGGGGTTATGTGCTTTTAACCATGGTCGGGATGAAAACCATTATCATAGTTCTCTTAAAACGTCAAAAAAGGCTATATTTGAGCTTTTAACCAGAAGATGTGACAACGGCGTTAATTCACTATTTTTTATTTGAGGTTGAAGAGAAATATCACGGGCGAGTGTACTTAGTATCTGAAGGTATCGGGGATGGTTGGATGAAGATTCTTCAAGATCCTTGTTCGAGCTTATTATCAAAAATAAAGACTTGGAAATCTAGTTATTGTTGAGTGACTTTTCCTTTTCTTTTACCACTTGGGGGAATTGGGCTCTTATCACCTCAAAATAACTATCACTTTAAGGAGTTACGTTGTAGTGCTCAGTATCACATTCAATTGTGGATTTTCAAGAGGTGATGTATGTCTAATACTTGATGGTTGGTTGGATGAAGAGTATAGAGTACTTAGAGATTCAATGGACAATGAAGTCTCGACACGCTTTTGTTACATATGTGCAAGTTTAAGTCACGAGTTCGGGTTAGTTTACTTCAAGGTCAAATTCATCATATTGTTTTCTCCATCACCGTCACTACAAAGAGCCTAACTTGAATGATAATGTGGTTTATTACAAGTTTGCCAAGAGCAGATAAAAAGAGAGAGATTATGACGTTTGAACACAACAGTTCAAGCCTCGTACTCTAAAGAAAAGAAATGTATACGTTTCAGTGCGCATTATCTTCGAAAGAAGAGAAATCTTCTTATGACGTTTGAACACAACAGTTCAAGTCTCGTACTCTAAAGAAAAGAAATGTGTACGCTTCAGTGCGCATTATCTTCTGAAGAAGAGAAATCTTCTTATTAATGACCATTCTCGTCAACATGATTCATACTTTTTCCATGCGCTTTCAGTCATCAAGTGAACCGAACTACTGTTGATTGTTTTCTCATTCCACTTGCTCAATTATAATGACGATAGCGACATCATATGCTACCTTTGAGGGGGAGAAGTGTGGATAGAATACTTTTGGATGATTTTCACTTATTCAATCAAGAATGGCAACTCCGTATGCAATTCTTGAGGGGGAGAAGAAGTGTGAATTTACTGCATGGTTGATTGTTATCTGAGAATATATGGTCAAACGGCTCCTAACTCATGTAAGAACCGAGCTTCTTCTTATCGGGTCATCTTTACATGGTGTTTCTTCTATGAGCCGCTGGTTGACATCTTCACACGGGCTGATTTGATTAATGATAAAGTGCTTCCAGTTGCGGGGCTGATTTCCTTGATGAACATCTTTCTGTTCTTGTTTGATTGGGAGGGATTTTAGTTAAGGGGACTTGCTATTTCAATGTTAATGGGAATGCATTTGGTGAGTTGAAGATGTTAACTTTCTGATCCCTAAACGGATAATCTTGAAGAAGGTCGAGTCTACAGTCTGTTCTACATTTTCTGATGCATGTTAGAAGACTAAAGACG
This sequence comes from Chrysanthemum makinoi, assembly GCA_910596185.1. NCBI lineage: Eukaryota > Viridiplantae > Streptophyta > Magnoliopsida > Asterales > Asteraceae > Chrysanthemum > Chrysanthemum makinoi. The sequence goes on along the minus strand of OU343225.1, from coordinate 42,478,542 downwards.
AGTTGCATTTGATTATCCAAATACTTCTTCTTAAGCCTGGGCATTTATCAAACAGATTGCTCGGTTTAGGGAGAGCACTAATTGGGAGAGTGATATATCGATTTAATCCCTAATTAGATTTGCTCACAATGTACTTCACAGTTGATTCTCACAAAGACTTCTAAGGTTCTTCTCAAATGATTTCGAGTATATGGGCTTACAATGTGTTGCTGATTCTAAAGTATCAAAACCAGCAGAAGGGGAAGGAGTCACGTATCTAAACGCGATTAAACTTGATGAACTTAATACTTCTAAGTGATTGAAGATATCCCGGGAAGACAAATGGCATTACCGCAGAGAAACTCAAGGTTTGAGTCATGGCGTTTAGTGTTCTTATTCCAACTATGTGGGGGAAGAGATGGAAGAGAAAGTTTTTGAAGATAAAAGAGGTACACAAGTATAACATATTCAGGGGAGATAAATGTGTAACATGAGGGAGGTGTTATCAGTTATTCTCTCTTTGGGAATGTGTGTACTTTGGATTCTGGAGCTTCATACACGATCATCAGGGAAGAAAAATGTGAACATTGGGGAGGTGTTTTCATTCCCTCATGATGTGGGAGTTCTTGGGTATTGGTGTACTTCGGGTTCTGGAGCTTCATACACGATCATCAGGGAAGAAAAATGTGAACATTGGGAGGTGTTTTCATTCCCCTCATGAGGTGTATGTGGGAGAGTTCTTGAGCATTATACAAAGAGACTGACTGCATCAATTCAACTACTTGGGGGAAGTGTTCTCTTGACACCTTTCGGAATGGATCGCTTCAGACTTAAGTGGAAAAGGAATTTGAGAAGAGTTATTCATATGTGGGATGATACGTTGTTGTTCTTCTTCTTGATGATATAACCCCGAACGAAGAATCATAAAGATCATTCTTAAAAGGAGCAGCAAGTTCGATGATAATGGTGTGCTTCTTTGTGCACCTGGCTAAGGAAAGCTTGAAATAGAGCTTCGAATCTGCTCAACAAAAGGATTTACGGTTTGGGGGGAAGCTGCCAAAGTCTCACTTTCAGATGGTTCAATTTCTCTCAATTCAGGAGCCTCGAAAGCTTTGGTGGTGAATGTTCAAGAGATGATGACTTCTATCTTCTACAACGAGGTTGCTCGATATCCTTATCTCGGTACTCGTATCATCATCTTCTTAAACTATATCATCTACTCTATCTTTGTAAATATTTTTCAAAAACCAAATATAAAAAATATGAAACCATCAAAACAAAATAGAAAAATATAAAATCATCAAAAATCCATAAAAATCAGAAAATTTGAAAAATTCCAAAAATATAGTTTTTCTCATGACATGTCTTCTGATATCGATAACATCTACGATCTTAGAAATGTCATTCAATAATGGCACGGGACTTTAGATGAAGTTCGAGCAGGAGGTGTAAATATTGTTTCAAAACATGTCTTTAAAAAAAATGGCTTGCAATTACTTCCTCTGTAACCCGGGCTTAAACTATGGTTTGCTATTATTTCAGATAGCAATCCGTTCTTCAAAGAAGGAAAGTGCTGCGCTAAACAAATTTTCAAATATTTCGTGCACTTATCCTAAAACTAATTAAGGAAAGTATGTCGAAGGACTGCTGTTCCTATACAAATGTTTTTCCGTCTAAAATTCTTCAGAAAAATATTTGTTGTTTTTCAAAAGTGGTGGTAAATGAGTTGCTTGAAAATCAATCAGAATCATGTTTTCATAAATTTGCTAAATTCAATCAATGACTTCAGCGCTTTTAAAACTTTTCAGAAAATAAGTCATTGATTGATTGGGAGAATGTTTTCAAATCTATATCATCTAAATGAAGAAACGGAGCTTAATTTGACTTCTATGGAGAGTTGGCATGAAATGCAACATTAGAGGTCTCACTGCATCAGCAGATGGTTTTCTTCATCCTCAAAATGAAGAAACGGAGCTTAATTGGACCTCTATGAAGAGTTGGCATGAAAAATGCAACGTCAGAAGTCTCACTGCATCAGCATACGATTTTCTTCCATCCCTATAGCAACAACATAAGCAGCTTCTACACCACCTAACGTATTTTGTGCAGGAAAAGTAGTGAATGATACCATTTTTAAACAATTTTGAAAATGTTGTTTTCAAAATGGAAAAATATTGTTTTGAAAATAAATTGGACTAAATTTTGAAAATCACCGGACTTCATTTTTATCAAAACCTAAGTCACTCAATCATCGACTACGGTCATCGATTGAGGGGGAGAGTGATTTCAAATTAAATATTTTCAAACGATATTTCTTCATAAAAGTCTGGTTTGTACGTAATAAAGTGGTGATCTAAAGATTTAATGTTATGTCATTGTATGATTTTCTTTAAAACTCAAAGATCTTACAAAATGAATTTTTTTTCTGTTCTTGTTTGATTGTGAAATTGTTTTATTTTAATTATAGATCTCTTAAAAACTATCATACGTGACACTAACGATCTTTAATGTCTTAAAGTGATCTTTATCAGTCATTTTTCAAAATTAAATTTTGCCACGTCTTTCCCCAAACTTTTCTAAATGATTTAAATCAATTGGGATCATAAATCTCAAATCGGTTTTAATGGGTAATTGTTTCAAAAGCACTCATTCCTTCATGTGCCAAACGATTTCAAATACATATTGCACATGATTGTGGAGGTGCATTTAACCAAAAACCAGAAGAGGCCACATATTCTCCCATGTTTACTAAACCTTATTAAATCACTTGGGATCCAAAATCTCAAAGGGTTTGATATTTTTGATCGGGGGAAAATTTGTGATTTAATAATGAAATTTGATAATAGGTGATCATTTTGATTCAAATGTGCATGTTGCTCTCCCATATGTGCTAAACGCTTTCGAATCTCGAAGCACATATTGAGGGGGAGCATTTCAAAAGAAAATAAACTTTCAAGGTACAATGATTTCTATGTTTTAACATAAGTACCTTGATTGATTTTCTAAATGGTTTCTTAATGGATTTTGTGATCGTGGATGTACTTCAAATGAACTATTTCCTCTATGTGATAAAATGATTTCAAATATCCTATGCACATATTGAGGGGGAGAATTTACCGAAGATTATCAAATGGCTTTTTCCATGGAAATTGTGATCAAGAATATATTTCAAAGAACTCTTGCCTCCATGTGCGAAACAATTTCAAAATCATATGCACATATTGAGGGGGAGCATTTCTAAATGATCAAAACAATTAAGGTACAAAATGTTTTGATTTTATAACACAAGTACCTTGATTGTTTTTCCAAATGATTTTTCAATTGGTTTTAAGGAAGAATGAACTGTACCAAAAGACCGACCATTTTACTTTATGTATGGAGTTATAAGGATGGTTAGGTTAGGTATTAGTTCCCACGATCCGCCAGAACCGGAGGGATCTACCCATGGACAATCTACTAGATAGTGTAGAGTCCTTAGGTATATTGAAAAAAGGATAAAAGTGAGAAATGGGAAGAGTGCGGACTGAGACAGAGCTAGAACTGGAATAAACCCAACAAGGTTCTAGTTATGAAGTCTCGGTAAGCACTGAAGGGGTTGAAGAATGAAAAAGAAATGAAATGAGAAATGGGTGAAAAGAAATAGCCCTCCAATAATTCAACTTTAGGGCAGAAACCGGGTTCAATACATATGCTACTGGTGGTTACAAAGATAACACTGGTATTGAAGGCAAGACGTCATGGACCCAGTGACGCACTGCACCTAACTTCCCAAGCTACTCAAGTTCCTCTTAAAAGGGCTTGTTTCATTCTCACGGGGAACCGACATAATCTATCGACTTTCTCTTAGAGATTGTTGATATTGAAGAAGGAGACCCTCTCCCTAGTCTCCGGCATAGGAACCAAATATGCACTATAGAGTCTAGAGCCAAGAGATCATCCACAATATCTCATTAGGACACAAATTAATGAAGACTTGATGTTTCACACAATGTGGAAAGTAAGTATATATTGAGAGTCCTACGCATTATCCTTGTGGTATTGCCTGAACATCCGAGTGATATGTAAAAGTATTCACGATGAAGATGGAAATCCTTCTAGAGACAACATCAAACAAGCTCTTGGTGGGTGACATGTGAGATCTTGCAAAAGATCAAGCTTGTGACAACTGGATAGAAACGATGGGGCGATTCACTCGTGAATCAACCTTGGTCCAGGAAATGAATTGACGAATACTTTTGGAAAAACCGTTCGATGTGCAAATTTCTTCTTTTCTCTAGCACATCGAATGTGTATTCATTTTCAAATTCAAAAAGTATCTCTGATTGAAAAAATACTTTTGGAAAAACCGTTCGATGTGCGAATCTCTTCTTTTCTCTAGCACGTCGAATGTGTACTCTTTTCAAATACAAAAAGTATTTTTGATTGAAAATTGATATTTCTTATAAAACCTTCGTCGTATTGCAAAACACTTTCTTCAAGCAATACGCGATTGTTTTCAAATCAATTTTTCATCGATCAGTGAATCTCAATTCGTTGGTTCACTCACTCCGTGTTGTCTTCTTTGAGACGTTCCGATTTGAGAACAGCTAGAAACTGCGAAACCCCTGTCAAGGAGATTCTTCGAATTCTACCGATCACAGGCAGTACTTGTACCGATCAACAGGGAACCGTGGGCCGTGTACCTCAATTCAACGAAAGTGATCAAAGACACTTTCGTGTGATTTATTGCTAACTATTGTTTGCAGGTACATTTGGACGGTTACCGATCGAATTGAGAAGTCAATCCTAAGCCGCATGCTCACAACATCCACACTTAATTGAAGAAATCATGACTGGTGCATATCTACGAACCTGGCTCGATATTTTTATACTATGCTTTTGCTACGCTGCCGCAAATGTCATGAGCGCGAAAGCTTCCGCTACTGATGAAAAGATGTCATGATCCAAAGTGTGAGCATGTCGGTCCGAAAGTCACAACTTCACATGATGGCAACACAAAAAGGGTGATCCAGAGATTTACTATGGCTGATGATCTCAATGAAAGCTCAAAGATCATCAAAGATGTGGATCAGTTAAAGGCCTCCACTAAAAGTACAAATTAATGCGGACTTTAAAGAATCGCTACTAAAGCACAAAGATTGCGGAACTTGAAGAATAGAAGTCTACGAGCTCAGAACTAAAGACAAAGATAGAATGCTAGGATGCAAAATGTATTTCATGGGGTGACCTCCCTTAGGTGGAGATTGTTAGGAATTGGAAATTCCATGTTAAAGTGTCGGTCACCCCAATTATGGTCTAGCATATGTTAGCTCGTAGACGTGTCGTTATTTACATTATTTAGTAGTTAATTAGTTAGTTTGTAGCGTAGTGTAACACCGTGAAGAGGTCGTTTAGTCTGTAACTGTAAATACCCTTCCCACTAAGGGAAGGGTGCTGCTTCTTGAATCTAACCTTTCATATTTTGTATAACAACTCTCTTTCAAGAAACATCCTCTCAACTCTCTTCATCTCTCTAATGGCTTTCTTATATAATCACAATCTTAGACCACCCGAATCATCAAACAACATAATATTCACGATCCTACAGTATATATGGCCCTTCCTTCTTCTTTCCTATTACTAACTCAACTAGCTCAATGTAGATGAATTGAGCAAAGTCGAACTGGCAGCAGTTCACAATTCCATACATGATTTGTAAGAGTGTGTTCCAGCCATTATCTAACCCAGATTCTTTTCCCGTTAAGCAACAATTTAGAATTGTAAAGAGCATAATACATCCCATGAGTAGAAACATCTCTTGAAAACAGAAAGACGCTTGAGATTGCCTTCTTCAATATCATGGCCAAGGTATTAGAGAAAGTCCATCAGCCACTTAGAATTTGGATTACTTCAAATCCTCTTTCACGATTGTCAGTAGCAGCTCGAAGTCGCAGCACGGTGCGAAAGAAGTTAGTAGTTAGATCAATAATGTATTGATATATTGTGGTTCTTAGGGTTTTGTGTCTTCAACTAAAATTGATGTTGTGCCAGAATTGTTGTATGTAAATGATAAAGATTGATGTTGTTAAGAGTGTGAGTGAAGAGTAGATGGGTTGATTTTTGAGAATTTCAACTATGATTGGATGACAACGTTTGAAATCTTCTGGAACAAGTCTGAAATTGGTTGGAGCAATTTGGATTCTATTTTGGAGTGGGACAAGTTTCTTAGGTATGATTTGGTGTGGTTTCTCAATGACTTGTTATGTAATATCTTGTGAGATTTGTTCTTGTGGGATGTCTTGAGGTTGTTGTTTTTGAGCCATCGTGGAGTGAGATTATGTGTAATAAGATATGGAAGTTGTTGAGTACAGGAAAAAATTATATTATCACTTTGTCTAATTTTATATGCTTTGATATTTCTTTTTGAGCATATTTTCTATCTTTTTTTTATGCTTTCTTGTTTTTATAGCATAAGCGTATGCCTTTTTTTTTATTTTTAAAATACGATTATTTTCTCTCTATCTATTTTTATCCTCAAGAAGTTACTTGTAAAATACTTTTTTCAATAAATTTTAAAGTAAAGATTGAACTTTGTTTTTAAATTGAAAAATATAAGTTCATCTTATACTATCTTTGAAGTTTTGAGAAAAAAATATCATTGAAAATGAATTTTGTGAGGAATCCTATGGCCCAACATCTCACCAAGTCCAACATATAAGCACGGCTGAGGTTCCTTTCTAAAACCAATTGGTGATAGAAGGAGTATCCCACCAAGCTTTTATGTTAACATTGAGATTATAGTTACACTGATGTGGGATTGGGTTTGCACACCTAACAATCCTCCCCTCAAACCCAAACCACCATAGGCCTCCTATTCATCTATAGACACTATCCCACCTTTTTCATACCGTCGACCTTTACCGTCGAAACACACCTCCTTTTACTTGCTTCCTTTCAATACGAGGTTTACTGGGATCCACTAGTATGTTGAACAGGGGTCTAGCCGATGGAACACCATCCACATGAATGAGCCTAACCGTAGCTCTGATACCATTTGTGAGGAATCCTACGACCCAACATCTCACCAAGCCTAACATATAAACCCAACAAGGGTTCCATTCTAAAACCAATTGGTGATAAAAGGAGTAACTCACCAAGCTTATATAGTTATTTGTTAACTTTGAGATTATAGTTCTACTGATGTGGGATTAGATTTACACACCCAACAATCCTCCCCTCAAACCCAAACCACCATGGGCCTCCCCTTAAACTATAGTCATGATCCCACATTTTTTATACCGCCGACCATTACCATCGGAACACACCGCGTTCTATCGACTTCCTTTCGGTCAAGGTTTACCAGGATTCACTAATACTGTTGATAACATCAAATCTATGCTATATTTATATGTCATTTATCCCGCGAATATTGCTCATTTATTATATGGTTATAACTGAATTTATACTTAATTGCTTAAGTTTATTATTTTCAGTGTTTATAAAGCAATATTGGAAAAGACATGGACAAAGACATGATTTGTAGCTTATTTGGTAATTTTGTATGCAACTTGTAAGGAGCATACGACGTATAAAACTCTAGCCATACGTATTGATATCTGGAAGAATTCATTAAGCGCCGGTGAATATGAAGACATACGGCATACTTAATTATGGGAATACGCCACTTTAGAAGCTCTGCAGTCAAAGCCAAGTCAACCATTAAAGGTATACGACGTATGAAACTCTTGCCATACGCCGTATTGAAGATCTTATCCCCAGTACAAGTATCTCGCAGATTTGAAAGTATGTGGCGTATTCTTCTTCAAGGATATGCCATATCTAAAAGATACGCAGAATATGCTTGAAATACACTTTCTTTGTCAGCAATCAAGAAATCTAGAATACGCCGTATCCACTCTTGGATACACCGTATCAGTGCCCTGACAGAACACTACAAATACAAACCTAATACGGGTTTTTCAGATATCATACTTCTACTACACCACTTCACAACCGAGTTTCATCATTCCAACATCCCAAAATCAGTCTTGAGAGTTAGGAAATCAAGAAGAGAAGGTCTCGTATCAACACATTTAGTTTAATCATTCAGTTTGCATATCGATTTCACTATGATTTCTATTTGCTTTTCGTTTGTCTTAGCTTTGTGATATTCTACATACATTATGGGCTAACACCCTAAGGTGTTAGCCATGTTATGACTATTACATTCATGGTATTAAGTTTATGAAGATTTGATGTTTTGTTTTAGATAATTTATGTGTTTATCGTGCATATAGTATACTCGTTTATTTGTTTAAGTACTTGACATCTATTTTCTAGATCATCATATGAATAGTCTTTGAGCTAGTGGTAATCCGTATCACTATGGTCGGTAATCTTGACCTGGCTTCATTGGTGCCCTTCCTTAGGATTCGAGGAATAGGAACCAAAGGTTAGATAGTATAGTGATTTTCAATAAAGTGACTGCATGAGAAGAGTAGGTATCGCCAGGACTAATGGGGTATCGCAGATAAAGCACATAGATTAGTTGACACCACTTATTGCATGTTTTTAACTGATTAGACCAATAACTTGCTTTAGGAATATAGGTTGCATGCATAGAACTAGATACAATGACCATCTGGTCTAGTTTACCTTAGATAGCAATGCTTGTCTGAGCATTTCTGATGTCACAATTACTTTACATTAAATCATTGCACGAATAAACGGATAACTGGAATATGTATTAGAAGTAACATGGCTAGCACTTCCTTTTCAAATTGATCACAACCTTAGCAGTTTAATTGTTTTAAGTAGTTTAATTTATTTTTCTCATTTAGTAGTTGAACTAATCTCAAAATCAAACCCCCCTTATTAATCTGTAAAATCCACTAGGTTAATTTTAAACAACACTGCTCCTGAGAACGACCTCGTACTTATTCCACTGGCTACATTGATCGGGTACACTACCTGTTAGTGTTCGTCTATAGGGTAGTCCGGCAAAATGTAAATTTAAAACTTGATAATATAAAAACTATAGACAACGACAGACACATCAACAATCAAACTAGAGTCTAACCAAAGGAATACCATCCACATCACCACCGGACCCAATAGCTCGCCAAGCTTATATGCTAATTTTGATTTTATAGTTCTACTAATGTGGGATTAAGTTTGCACACCCAACAAATTTTCATCAAACTTGTCGAAGAGGAGGTTTAAAAAGTGGTTTGCATTATAAACGTAACAAATTTACATCATTTGCTTTCTATTTTCTATTGTTTACACTTTACTAAAACAACTTTTGCACCACTTATTTTACATATGCACAAAATATTCTTGTTCGAGGCGCGCATTGTAGTTTTTGGCACAAGTCTTCAAAAACCACCGGACGGCCCAGACAAAAAGTATCATACAAGAATATGATTACATCATTCTAAAACATGTAATGTTACATACAGTTGTTTTATGTAATGGGATGAATATGAAAATGAGAAATAATATGTGACAACCTCTATGCTACTATATGATCACCCGGCATATGACATAAAAAAGTGGGAGTGGTAGATGTCAGCAAAATCATTGAATCAATACAAAATATAATTCTCTACTCGAAAACATTTTTATTTTTTCAACAAAGAAAACCTTTTGATTAGCCACCATTTGTGCGGTTCATAGCGTGGAGTTAGTACCAAGCCGGGCTTGTCATTTCACTGTCAGTGGCCTCAACGTCGATTCGTGTGGTCTCTTCAGGTGACAATGAGTCAATTTTTTTGTCTTCTTTCTTCTTCATTTGCTTCTTTATTCAAATATCATATTATCATTTACATGCTATATCATTTGTAACCGACAGTGACTGACTTATCTAACAGGAAATACAAAGTTTAGTGAACAACATTGCATGTAACTTAGTAGCATGTTGATGGACAATATAATGAAAGCACACAACCCTTTTATAGTTCATGTTTTATTTGATATTGTTGAGTGTAAATGTAAAATCTGTTGTGTATAACAGATACTTCAATTAACTAGTGAAGTCAGAATTAACCAGTCCATGTAGTTGGCATTAAACTAATAGTAATATATATCTGAATTCCCTAGGCCAAGGTCTGCTTCATTATCAACATAAGGTTGAGTGATGGCGGATACATCATAAGTTATGTCGGGTCGGGTTATTCGGGTTTCATGTAGTTCTTTTTTTTCCCACAAAACAAGTTACGGCCAAAAGATATATCATGAGTTAATTAGGATTTTTGCTTCATTCTGCTCTTCTTTTTTTCACCTCAGTCATTATAAAGTGGCTTTATGTTTACTCATTTTCTTACCAAAACACCTTAAACTAAGCTTCTATAAAAAAACACTTTATATGAAAAGTAACATACTTTGGTGGATTGTCCTAAGGTTGTGATTCCGACTGCTCAACCTCATAAGAACGTAAGTGATGGTTTTCAGACTGTTAACAATAAGAAGAAGGGAAAGCAAGTTGGGCCGAATCCGGGTCGAGGAGGTTCTACTAAATCTGTGGTGGGCAAGCATTTTGAATATCGGCCCAAAAAGCCTCCTCCTGAACCCAAGAAAGTAAATGTCGGTAAGACGATGGCTTCTAATGTGGCTAGTACGAGTGGAACCAGGATCACTACGTCTAATCAGTATGATGCTCTTAATATGGACGATACAGATGTGGATACTGGTTGTATAATGGAGGTTAATGAGGATGAGTTGATTAAGACTGGTTCTACATCACATGTTCCGATTGTGAGTGATTCAATGGGAACAATAGATGTTGGTTCTACTCCCATAGTTGAGAAAATTGGTAAGCTTGAAAAACTAATTATTGATGGGAAAGCTACTCTTGTGGATGATGATGGTCAACCTATTCCGTCTACCTCTTCTACTAAGAGAGCTAACCCTTTTTCTAAAGTGGGAGAGATTGAGGTGTCTGATTCTGAAGATGAGGTAGTTGCTAACCCATTTGATGAGTCTGCTAATATATTTGGTGGTGGCCAAGAGTTTGAAGATGAGTATGATGACTATGACTTCGATGACTATGCGAAGCAGGTTCGTGATCTTCCTGGGAATTTGGATGCCTTTAATGCCATGTATGGCACAAAGTTTCAAGGTCCTAGGAAGTAATCTTATTTCGTTGTGTCATTTGTTATCATTTGAGTAGTGGTTTGTTTTCTTGTTTAGAAAATAGGAAGTATCTTGTTATGTAAGCTCTATGCCTATGTAACGGGCTGATATATGGGATTTCACTCATATACATTGTACTTAAACGTTTATTTGGTTAATATATTTACCAGGGTGCAGGATTACGCCCCCTTACCCAAAAAACATACACAAGTTATGTTTTATATCAAATACTAAACAGTGTCTACCAGATGGCTTATTCTTTTTATAAGGTTATATCACATTGCAATCATAAAGAATTTGTTGCTGATAATTTAGTGAGTGTATTGGGTTATTAAAATTGATTTATAAGCATTGACAGTTAGTTGCACTAGCAGTTGTTTCGGTAGGTGTAGCGATTGCGACCGTGCTAGACTTAGAATTCAATTTGTTCTGTGCTTGTATAACGACTGCATGCATAATTCCAAGTGCCATAAACAAAATATTGTGGTCTAATATCCAACAGAAAGGCTATTAACATGTTTACGATTAAAGAAAATGTCTAGTACAATTGTAAAAACTAGTGGGCATATAAAACTTTAGGAAACTAATTTTTAGAAAATAAATTTCGGGTCTTATATCGGGTTGACCCTGTAGAAAGGTATAATGAGGAATGATGATTTTATTGATTAATTGATTACCTTCAACACAATGTACATATAAATAGGTAAATACCAAATATTCTAGAATTCGGGTTTGGGCTTGAGCCCATTACATATTACAGACTAACACTCCCCCGCAGTTCGAGCTGCGAAATCGTGAAAGCTCGAACTGGAGATTAAAGCTAATAAACAATAAATTAAAGCAAGTAAATAATGGTTGATGAAGACATTCGACAGCAAGCGGGAGCATCTTCACAGAAAGCAACAAATCGGGTAAACCAAAGTATCCCATACAACTAAACAAAGATGAGACAACGAAAGTTGGTTCTAAAACTTCAACCCCCAAAGAACCTTCCAAACAAACGGGGGGTGTTTTTCCATAGAAAAACATAAACATCCAATTTTTTTATTATTATTATTATTATTTTTTGGTTAAGGTGAGTTTAGAAGTGGGATAGATTGATTGGAAGAGGAGAATGGAGGTGAGGAAAGTGTATGATGAGGGTGAGCAGATGAGAAGACAGCAGGTGAGGATGCAGTAAATTTTTTTAAACTCGTCTCGGAATTGATACCCTGGATTCGACACAAACAAAAGTCGTCTCGGGAATTGATACCCTGGATTCGACATAAAACAAAAGTCGTCTCGGGAATTGATACCCTGGATTCGATAACCCGATAATAAAAATAATTCAACCCTAACCCAACCCGATAACTATGTTAGGTTATCGGGTTCGGGTCACACAATTCAATAAGAATCTTTAACCCGATTCAAACCGAACCGATAATCCTTATCGGGTTAGGGTTCGGGTCAACCCGACCCTATTGACACCCATAATCATAACTTCCCAGCATTATAATCCATAAGGGTTTTAGTGATATTTTAGGAAACAACTGTTTATAAAGTAGCTCATTCGAGAGTTCTAGTCGTCTTAGCGGTCAGCAATAATCATAAAATTATATAATTTTACTAGGGACCATGAAAGCATTTTAACGTTTATGTCGGTGGTCCGGGAGCCAATTCTCGTGCATCTAGAAATTACACACGTGACATGCAAATAGAGGGTCTATGTAGATGTTAAACAAAAATATCTGATGCAGAAACTAACTTTTGTGTATGAACTATATGTTGCAAAAAGGAAATGTCGATTCTGATACTTAACCATAAACATGAGCACTAATCTCAAGAGAATATTAAGGTTCATAACAGGACTTTTTAATCAGTATGATAATACTGAAAACTCATCTTTATCTTTTAGTTTTATCAGTATCATTTCGTGGTACTTTTCAGATAGTTCTTGACTAGTTTTAAGGTTACCTTTTGTTTAGAGTAAAGTAAAGTAATTCCCAATATCGACTTTCACGGGTTATGGGTCCCAATACCGTTTTTCACGATGTATAAAGAGGGTTGAGATGTAGACAGCCCTACCCCTATCTATGGTAGAGAGGTTGCTTCCGGTTCTACTAAAGGTAGAAAAGGACATCCAGCCTTGCAAGGAGTAAGGATTGAACTCTTGACCTCTGTCTCCATAGGCAAGGGTGTTAACCACTTGATCCAAGTCTTATTATATAAGGTTACCTTCTGTTTCCTAATCATATTTCATATATTGCCTGACTGTAAAATACACAATGGTCTAATAAGGGGTATGTGACACATTATACAGGCCTAAATTTCTAATGCTAAGGTTTCATGATCAAAAATCAACATGAGGTTACTTCAAAAAGCGACTATTTTTAAAGCTGCACTTTGTACGGTAGCAGCAATAAGGGTTAATAACCTTTAAAGCACTATACTTGTCAAGAATGGCAGTTCTGCGTAGCGAACTAAAAAAATAACTCTTTCAAACATTAAAATAACTAATTGCTCAGAAGTTTACCTTCTCTGCTAGTGTCCGCACGGCTTGCAGCCAAGCATGCTCTCTGAAAAACAGTATCCTTGTCTCCTAAAATGTATACAATTATTTAAATTTTATAATTGATTAGATATTTAGATATAGCGGAGCACTGAAGTGTGTCTACAAAGTTAAGCAATCAACGAATATGATGAGCTATAAACGCGAAAAACTGAAGTCCTATTTTATATCCATAAGAATGTGAAATAAGGGTGAGAATATAAATATTTATGTAAATGTGAAGATATTAATCATGTTCATAGTTGTCGACTATGTTTACGTGTTACATACGTTAAGAAGAACCCATACGTCTTATTCGTCTTATAAGAAGAACCCATACATGTTTCATAGTCATAGTTTGCGTGCTCCTATTTAAAAAACACCAAAGAAAAGTTGGCCCCATGATGCTACAAAGCCAACAAGAGCCGTATGCTAGCATACAAAACAAAGATTATTGTGGTAGATTATAATTTCGCATATATCTTTCAATGAGAAAACAACACATGCGAAACTTAACATGATCTACATTTATCAAAAAAATTAAGCACAATGTGGAAGGCACTCAAGACCCACAACTGAATCGCAGTTCACAAACAGAAACACAATAACACAGTAACTTGGAATAAGCTCTCCAATTAATCAGAAAAATACTTGCTTACAAAAACTGATATTGAATGCATAATGACAAACCACAGCTCGATTTGTATATATAGGGAATAGAACAAGCTTTCCTAATCCTACTACAATTCTAATATAACTAGAATATTAAAACCGACATTCACCCAATGGGCTCGGGTCAATAGGCTGCTGCTGCCCCATGGGCTCGGGTCAGACATTAGCCCAACATTCACCCCCTAATTTCTGACTCGAGATAGGGAGGTCTTCAACTCCGAGTAACTCTTGCATCTCCTTGAACTTAATCCTTGTGAGAGCTTTCGTCGAATATCAGACGTTGCAAATCACCTCTTACAAACTCAACTTGTACTTGGCCTCTTTCAACACATTCTCGGATAAAGTGATAACGTGTGTTTATATGCTTGCTTCTCCCGTGAAAGACTGGATTTTTCATAAGTGCAATAGCCGATTTGTTGTCAACAAATAAGACCACCACTCTTTCTTCCATTCCGGTTATTTCACTCAACAATCCACGTAACCATATCCCTTGACACGCGGCTGAAGTTGCAGCCATGAACTCGGCTTCACAAGACGATAGAGCCACCGTGTTTTGCTTTTGTGAGCACCAAGTGATAGGTGATTTACCTAGATAAAATACATGCCCAGTTGTGCTTCGACCATCATCTTGACCCATAGCAAAACTACTATCACTAAACCCCACTAACTCCTTGGTTTTCTCTTGGTTGTATCGTATTCCAAAATTCAAACTACCTTGGATATACCTTAGTATTTGTTTCACAACTGCCATATGTGATTCTTTTGGTTCTTGCATGTAACGACTAACCAAACCAACCGAATAAGATAAATCAGGTCGAGTGTGTAGTAAATACCTTAGACATCCAACTCGTCGTCTATACAAAGTTGCATCAACTGGTTTTCCTTCCTTGTCCATGCTTAACTTCATTCCAGGTTCTAATGGACATTGTGTAGGATTCGCTTCATGCATCCCAGCATCTTTCAAGATCTTCTTTGCATAGCTTTCTTGACTTATTGAGATACTCGAATCCTCTTGCTTTACTTCAATGCCAAGATAATAGCTTAATTTTCCCAAGTCACTCATATCGAACCTTTCTTGCATTTGTCTCTTAAATTCACCAATTTCGCCAAGCTTCGAACCAGTTACTAAGAGATCATCTACATAGACCGCAATAATCAAGATTGACTTGTTTGTCTTCTTCACATACACCGCTTGTTCGTGTTGGCATCTTTTGAAAGACATTTGCTTGAGTTCTCTATCAAGTTTTGTATTCCACGCCCTTGGTGCTTCTTCAAAAACTTGCTCTTTTAGTTCTCCATGTAAAAAAGCTGACTTTACATCCAGATGATGTAGCTCCCATGCTTCTTTTGCGGCCAATGAGATCAATAAACGTATCGTTTCAATCCGTGCTACGGGCGCAAATACCTCGTCATAGTCAATTCCTTCCTTTTGAGCATAACCCTTTACTACTAAACGAGCTTTAAACTTATTAATTGAACCATCCGGATTTCTCTTAATTTTGAACACCCACTTTAATCCAATGGGATTAACATTAACCGGAGCTTCAACTAATTCCCATGAATCATTCTTCTCGATAGACTCAATCTCTTGCTTCATAGCAACCATCCACTTGCTTGAGACTTTTGCTTCTTGGAACGTTCTTGGTTCATCATCCTCAATCAAAAGTAGATTTTGATCTTCATTAGCAACTGAGGTTCTTGAACTAGACCCCATAATAAAGTCATTAAATCTAGTTGGCTTAGTTGAAACCCTTGAAGAACGTCTCACAATTGGTTGAGTTTGTCACGGATTAGGGTTATTACCCCTCGATTTGGTCTTCTTGTTCGGTATTGACCGGTTGATTTTCATCAACATCATGATGATTTTCAGCCTCTTGATCTTCTGCCTCAACTTCATCGGTCACACCCGGGTTAACAAATCCACAACCCGTATCAATAGAACCGTGCCATTCTATAATAAACATACCTCGGTTTAGCTCGTGTGTTTCGCTTCCAGCAACATACTTCCAGCCAAGTTCCTCATTAAACTCCGCATCACGACATACCACTATCATCTTTAGTTTTGGATTGAACAGTCGAAAACCTTTTGTACCTGGCTCGTTTCCGATGTAAATGAGTCGTGTTGAACTGTCGTCTAACTTATGTAAATATGGCCTTGTTCCCGTTGCATAAGCCACACATCCAAATACCCGTAAACCCTCCAAGTTAGGCTTTTTTCCTTTGAAAGCCTCGTATGGAGTTTGATTAACTAGAGCTCGAGTTGAAACTCTATTAATCAAGAATGTAGCGTGTCTAACTCCTTCAGCCCACATGTAGTTTGGTACGTCTCGTGCTTTCAAGATGCTTCTAGTCATTCCCATAAGAGTACGGTTTCGCCTTTCCACGACTCCATTTTGTTGCGGTGTGTAGGGAGCGGTTAGATGTCTTGCTATACCCTCGTTTTCACAAAAGTTGGTAAATTCTTTTGAAGTGAACTCACCTCCTCTATCGGTCCTTAGGGTTATAATCTTCTTTCCCGACTTCTTCTCAACTAAAGCTTTGAACTTTTTGAAGTATTCAAATGCCTCTCCTTTTTCCTTCAAGGTAAAAGTCCACATAAAGCGTGAGAAGTCATCAATAAGAACAAATATGTACCTGTTGCCCGCTATGGATGGTGGAGAAATTGGTCCACATAGGTCGGCATGTATAAGTTGAAGAGAATGTGTTGCCTTAAATTTTGCAGCTTTAGGAAACGCCTTCTTGGTTTGTTTTCCTACCAAGCAAGATTCACACAACTTGTTCTCTTGATGAATTATTGGCAAATTTTCAACCATGCCCTTCCTTGCCATTAATTCCATCGTCTCGAAATTAATGTGACCCATCCTAGCATGCCATAACCAAGCATCATCTTCCATCTTTGCTTTGAGAAACACCGGACTTCCAACTTGGAGCTTAATCTTGTAAAGTCTGTTACTTGTTCTAGGAACCTTCATCGAAGCTTGCCATCCTGAGTCACGCATAGTAAGAAGGTTACCTTTCATATGAATGTCACATCCGCCTTCGGTAGCTTGCCCAAGACTAATTATGTTGCTTTTTAGCTCGGGTAGGTAATAGACTCCAGTGATCAACCTTTGCTCACCCGTTTTCCCTTCAATGATTATCGAACCCTTTCCTTTTATCTCGATGTAGGAGGTATCACCAAACTTCACTTCTGCCGAGATATTCTCATTCAACTCCGAAAAGTATTCTCGGATCCCCGTCATGTGATTACTTGCTCCATTATCCAAATACCAAGTGTCTTCCTCGTTT
This sequence comes from Chrysanthemum makinoi, assembly GCA_910596185.1. NCBI lineage: Eukaryota > Viridiplantae > Streptophyta > Magnoliopsida > Asterales > Asteraceae > Chrysanthemum > Chrysanthemum makinoi. Next base: position 42,460,964 of record OU343225.1, on the reverse strand, counting down.
GGCTTAGTATTCAATTGGTTTGGGATAATCTTTTCTTCATTCAAGAAGATTACTTCTTGAACGCTTTCATCATAAAAGTGTCGGGTCATCATCATCCTCCGTTTTCAAAATGTTTGCTTCATGCTTTTTCTTTTGTACACTGCGTTCGGGACAATTAGAAGCAAAGTGACCATATTCATCACATCTGAAGCATTGAATCTTTGAAAGGTCTCGACTTTTGTTCTTCTTTTGCTCCGTATTGCTCCCGAGTTGTTTGGTTTCCACGATTGTGGTTATTAGCTTGACCACTACCACGAGATTTGTTTTGAGAAGAAAAGTTTTGACCTTTACCGTTGCCACATGAGGAATTCCTTCCTCGACCTTTCTTATCATATTCTTTAGCCCTTCCGAACATCAACTTGCCTTGATCTTCAGAAGTGGTGTCAACACCCTTCATTCTTCCTTTAAAAGCTTTCAACCTTCCAATTGCTTCTTGAAAAGACATAGTATTCAAGTCAGCAAATTGTTCTATTGAGGCAACAATTGCAACATACCTATCGGGAACGGATGCAAGCAAAATTTAACAAGTTTCTTGTCTTCATAAACTGTTCCCAAGCTGTTGACTTCAATTACAATTTTGCCCAACCTAGCCGCGAAGTCATCGATTGATTCGCTGACCTTCATCTTTAAGGCTTCAAATTCCGTCTCCAAGGTTTGCAACCTTGCTTCTCGAACCCGATCAACACCCACATACCTGGTCTTCAAAGCTCCCCAGATTTCTTTGGTCGTGTTGAATTGTGAAACTTGAAAAACAAGTTCTTCGGAATCGCTGGAAAAGTAACGCAACTGCCATGTGATCTTGCTTAGCAACAACTTGTGTTCCTTCCCCTGGTTCCAGTGCATCAAGTATTCCATGGACTCGGAATACCGCTTTAACTCTTATTGCCCATATGTTATAGTTCGTGCTTGTTAACATTGGACATTGAAGAGCGCTTTTAGAATGTTCAATAGGTGGTTGACTCGACTCGCCTTGCACCATCCTTCTTGAACGCCTTTTGTAAGTTATCGGTGTAGTTGGATTGACTTCCAGCCCTAGAACACTCTTGTTTTACTTCTTGCCTAAGTAAACCAAGTGTAAAGTTTGAAACTTTATCGACTTCTTGGAACCCTTTAGTCGACTGCTTGGAAACCCTTCAGTGATCAACTACTCTTGGAACCCTTTGTGATCGACTTCGCTTGGAACCCTTGTGATCGACTACTCTTGGAACCCTTGTGATCGACTTCTGCTTGGAACCCTTGTGATCGACTTAATTTGAACCTTGCTCTTGATACCAATTCAAGACCCACAACTGAATCGCAGTTCACAAACAGAAACACAATAACACAGTAACTTGGAATAAGCTCTCCAATTAATCGAAAATACTTGCTTACAAAAAGCGATATTGAATGCATAATGACAAACCACAACTCGGTTTGTATATATAGGGAATAGAACAAGCTTTCCTAATCCTACTACAATTCTAATATAACTAGAATATTAAAACCGACATTCACCCCATGGGCTCGGGTTAATAGCTTCACGCCCCATGGGCTCGGTCAGACATTAGCCCAACATTCACCCCCTCAATTTCTGACTCGAGATAGGGAGGTCTTCAACTCCGAGTAACTCTTGCATTTCCTTGAACTTAATCCTTGTGAGAGCTCGTCAGAATATCGACGTTGCAAATCACCTCTTACAAACTCAACTTGTACTTGGCCTCTTTCAACACATTCTCGGATAAAGTGATAACGTGTGTTTATATGCTTGCTTCTCTGTGAAAGATGGATTTTTCATAAGTGCAATAGCCGATTTTTTGTCAACAAATAAGACCACCACTCTTTCTTCCATTCCGGTTATTTCACTCAACAATCCACGTAACCATATCCCTTGACACGCGGCTGAAGTTGTAGCCATGAACTCGGCTTCACAAGACGATAGAGCCACCGTGTTTTGCTTTTGTGAGCACCAAGTGATAGGTGATTTTCCTAGATAAAATACATGCCCGTTGTGCTGACCATCATCTTGACCCATAGCAAAACTACTATCACTAAACCCCACTAACTCCTTGGTTTTCTCTTGGTTGTATCGTATTCCAAAATTCAAACTACCTTGGATATATCGCAGTATTTGTTTCACGTACTGCCATATGTGATTCTTTTGGTTCTTGCATGTAACGACTAACCAAACCAACCGAATAAGATAAATCAGGTCGAGTGTGTAGTAAATACCTTAGACATCCAACTCGTCGTCTATACAAAGTTGCATCAACTGGTTTTCCTTCCTTGTCCATGCTTAACTTCATTCCAGGTTCTAATGGACATTGTGTAGGATTCGCTTCATGCATCCCAGCATCTTTCAAGATCTTCTTTGCATAGCTTTCTTGACTTATTGAGATACTCGAATCCTCTTGCTTTACTTCAATGCCAAGATAATAGCTTAATTTTCCCAAGTCACTCATATCGAACCTTTCTTGCATTTGTCTCTTAAATTCACCAATTTCGCCAAGCTTCGAACCGGTTACTAAGAGATCATCTACATAGACCGCAATAATCAAGATTGACTTGTTTGTCTTCTTCACATACACCGCTTGTTCGTGTTGGCATCTTTTGAAAGACATTTGCTTGAGTTCTCTATCAAGTTTTGTATTCCACGCCCTTGGTGCTTCTTCAAAAACTTGCTCTTTTAGTTCTCCATGTAAAAAAGCTGACTTTACATCCAGATGATGTAGCTCCCATGCTTCTTTTGCGGCCAATGAGATCAATAAACGTATCGTTTCAATCCGTGCTACGGGCGCAAATACCTCGTCATAGTCAATTCCTTCCTTTTGAGCATAACCCTTTACTACTAAACGAGCTTTAAACTTATTAATTGAACCATCCTGATTTCTCTTAATTTTGAACACCCACTTTAATCCAATGGGATTAACATTAACCAGAGCTTCAACTAATTCCCATGAATCATTCTTCTCGATAGACTCAATCTCTTGCTTCATAGCAACCATCCACTTGCTTGAGACTTTTGCTTCTTGGAACGTTCTTGGTTCATCATCCTCAATCAAAAGTAGATTTTGATCTTCATTAGCAACTGAGGTTCTTGAACTAGACCCCATAATAAAGTCATTAAATCTAGTTGGCTTAGTTGAAACCCTTGAAGAACGTCTCACAATTGGTTGAGTTTCGTCACGATTAGGGTTATTACCGCCTCGATTTGTCTTCTTGTTCGGTATTGACAGGTTGATTTTCATCAACATCATGATGATTTTCAGCCTCTTGATCTTCATCCTCAACTTCATCGGTCACACCTGGGTTAACAAATCCACAACCCGTATCAATAGAACCGTGTCATTCTATAATAAACATACCAGGTTTAGCTCGTGTTTCGCTTCCAGCAACATACTTCCAGCCAAGTTCCTCATTAAACTCCGCATCACGACATACCACTATCTTCTTTAGTTTTGGATTGAAAAGTCGAAAACCTTTTGTACCTGGCTCGTTTCCGATGTAAATGAGTCGTGTTGAACTGTCGTCTAACTTATGTAAATATGGCCTTGTTCCCGTTGCATAAGCCACACATCCAAATACCATAAACCCTCCAAGTTAGGCTTTTTTCCTTTGAAAGCCTCGTATGGAGTTTGATTAACTAGAGCTCGAGTTGAAACTCTATTAATCAAGAATGTAGCGTGTCTAACTCCTTCAGCCCACATGTAGTTTGGTACGTCTCGTGCTTTCAAGATGCTTCTAGTCATTCCCATAAGAGTACGGTTTCTCCTTTCCACGACTCCATTTTGTTGCGGTGTGTAGGAGCGTTAGATGTCTTGCTATACCCTCGTTTTCACAAAAGTTGGTAAATTCTTTTGAAGTGAACTCACCTCTATCGGTCCTTAGGGTTATAATCTTCCTTCCCGACTTCTTCTCAACTAAAGCTTTGAACTTTTTGAAGTATTCAAATGCTTCTCCTTTTTCCTTCAAGGTAAAAGTCCACATAAACCGTGAGAAGTCATCAATTAGAACAAATATGTACCTTGTTGCTATGGATGGTGGAGAAATTGGTCCACATAGGTCGGCATGTATAAGTTGAAGAGAATGTGTTGCCTTAAATTTTGCAGCTTTAGGAAACGCCTTCTTGGTTTGTTTTCCTACCAAGCAAGATTCACACAACTTGTTCTCTTGATGAATTATTGGCAAATTTTCAACCATGCCCTTCCTTGCCATTAATTCCATCGTCTCGAAATTAATGTGACCCATCCTAGCATGCCATAACCAAGCATCATCTTCCATCTTTGCTTTGAGACACACCGGACTTCCAACTTGGAGCTTTATCTTGTAAAGTCTATTACTTGTTCTAGGAACCTTCATCTGAAGCTTGCCATCTGAGTCACGCATAGTAAGAAGGTTACCTTTCATACGAATGTCACATCCGCCTTCGGTAGCTTGCCCAAGACTAATTATGTTGCTTTTTAGCTCGGGTAGGTAATAGACTCCAGTGATCAACCTTTGCTCACCCGTTTTCCCTTCAATGATTATCGAACCCTTCCCTTTTATCTCGATGTAGGATTTATCACCAAACTTCACTCACGGAGATATTCTCATTCAACTTCGAAAAGTATTCTCGGATCCCCGTCATGTGATTACTTGCTCCATTATCCAAATACCAAGTGTCTTCCTCGTTTGGCTTAGTATTCAATTGGTTTGGGATAATCTTTTCTTCATTCAAGAAAACTACTTCTTGAACGCTTTTCATCATAAAAAGTGTCGGGTCATCATCATCCTCCGTTTTCAAAATGTTTGCTTCATGCTTTTTCTTTGTGTACTCGTTCGGGACAATTAGAAGCAAAGTGACCATATTCATCACATCTGAAGCATTGAATCTTTGAAAGGTCTCGACTTTTGTTCTTCTTTTGATCCGTATTGCTCCCGGAGTTGTTTTGGTTTCCACGATTGTGGTTATTAGCTTGACCACTACCACGAGATTTGTTTTGAGAAGAAAAGTTTTGACCTTTACCGTTGCCACATGAGGAATTCCTTCCTCGACCTTTCTTATCATATCTTTTAGCCCTTCCGAACATCAACTTGCCTTGATCTTCAGAAGTGGTGTCAACACCCTTCATTCTTCCTTTAAAAGCTTTCAACCTTCCAATTGCTTCTTGAAAAGACATAGTATTCAAGTCAGCAAATTGTTCTATTGAGGCAACAATTGCAACATACCTATCCGGAACGGATGCAAGCAGCTTCTTAACAAGTTTCTTGTCTTCATAAACTGTTCCCAAGCTGTTGACTTCAGTTACAATTTTGCCCAACCTAGCCAAAAGTCATCGATTGATTCGTTGACCTTCATCTTTAAGGCTTCAAATTCCGTCTCCAAGGTTTGCAACCTTGCTTCTCGAACCCGATCAACACCCACATACCTGGTCTTCAAAGCTCCCCAGATTTCTTTGGATGTGTTGAATTGTGAAACTTGAAAAACAAGTTCTTCGGAATCGCCGAAAAGTAACGAATGCCATGTGATCTTGCTTAGCAACAACTTGTGTTCCTTGCCCTGGTTCCAGTGCATCAAGTATTCCATGGACTCGGAATACCGCTTTAACTCTTATTGCCCATATGTTATAGTTCGTGCTTGTTAACATTGGACATTGAAGAGCCGTTTTAGAATGTTCAATAGGTGGTTGACTCGACTCGCCTTGCACCATCCTTCTTGAACGCTTTTTGTAAGTTACCGGTGTAGTTGGATTGACTTCCAGCCCTAGAACACTCTTGTTTTACTTCTTGCCTAAGTAAACCAAGTGTAAAGTTTGAAACTTTATCGACTTCTTGGAACCCTTTAGTCGACTGCTTGGAAACCCTTCAGTGATCGACTACTCTTGGAACCCTTGTGATCGACTTGGAACCCTTGTGATCGACTACTCTTGGAACCCTTGTGATCGACCGCTTGGAACCCTTGTGATCGACTTAATTTGAACCTTGCTCTTGATACCAATTCAAGACCCACAACTGAATCGCAGTTCACAAACAGAAACACAATAACACAGTAACTTGGAATAAGCTCTCCAATTAATCAGAAAAATACTTGCTTACAAAAACTGATATTGAATGCATAATGACAAACCACAACTCGGTTTGTATATATAGGGAATAGAACAAGCTTTCCTAATCCTACTACAATTCTAATATAACTAGAATATTAAAACCGACATTCACCCCATGGGCTCGGGTTAATAGCTGCTGCTGCCCCATGGGCTCGGTCCGACATTAGCCCAACATTCATCCCCCAACTGACTCGAGATAGGGAGGTCTTCAACTCCGAGTAACTCTTGCATTTCCTTGAACTTAATCCTTGTGAGAGCTTTCGCAGAATATCAGACGTTGCAAATCACCTCTTACAAACTCAACTTGTACTTGGCCTCTTTCAACACATTCTCGGATAAAGTGATAACGTGTGTTTATATGCTTGCTTCTCCCGTGAAAGACTGGATTTTTCATAAGTGCAATAGCCGATTTGTTGTCAACAAATAAGACCACCACTCTTTCTTCCATTCCGGTTATTTCACTCAACAATCCACTTAACCATATCCCTTGACAGCGCTGAAGTTGCACCATGAACCTCGGCCACAAGACGATAGAGCCACCGTGTTTTGCTTTTGTGAGCACCAAGTGATAGGTGATTTACCTAGATAAAATACATGCCCAGTTGTGCTTCGACCATCATCTTGACCCATAGCAAAACTACTATCACTAAACCCCACTAACTCCTTGGTTTTCTCTTGGTTGTATCGTATTCCAAAATTCAAACTACCTTGGATATACCTTAGTATTTGTTTCACAGCCGCCATATGTGATTCTTTTGGTTCTTGCATGTAACGACTAACCAAACCAACCGAATAAGATAAATCAGGTCGAGTGTGTAGTAAATACCTTAGACATCCAACTCGTCGTCTATACAAAGTTGCATCAACTGGTTTTCCTTCCTTGTCCATGCTTAACTTCATTCCAGGTTCTAATGGACATTGTGTAGGATTCGCTTCATGCATCCCAGCATCTTTCAAGATCTTCTTTGCATAGCTTTCTTGACTTATTGAGATACTCGAATCCTCTTGCTTTACTTCAATGCCAAGATAATAGCTTAATTTTCCCAAGTCACTCATATCGAACCTTTCTTGCATTTGTCTCTTAAATTCACCAATTTCGCCAAGCTTCGAACCGGTTACTAAGAGATCATCTACATAGACCGCAATAATCAAGATTGACTTGTTTGTCTTCTTCACATACACCGCTTGTTCGTGTTGGCATCTTTTGAAAGACATTTGCTTGAGTTCTCTATCAAGTTTTGTATTCCACGCCCTTGGTGCTTCTTCAAAACTTGCTCTTTAGTTCTCCATGTAAAAGCTGACTTTACATCCGGATGATGTAGCTCCCATGCTTCTTTTCGGCCAATGAGATCAATAAACGATCGTTTCAACGTGCTACGGGCGAAATACCTCGTCATAGTCAATTCCTTCCTTTTGAGCATAACCCTTTACTACTAAACGAGCTTTAAACTTATTAATTGAACCATCCTGATTTCTCTTAATTTTGAACACCCACTTTAATCCAATGGGATTAACATTAACCAGAGCTTCAACTAATTCCCATGAATCATTCTTCTCGATAGACTCAATCTCTTGCTTCATAGCAACCATCCACTTGCTTGAGACTTTTGCTTCTTGGAACGTTCTTGGTTCATCATCCTCAATCAAAAGTAGATTTTGATCTTCATTAGCAACTGAGGTTCTTGAACTAGACCCCATAATAAAGTCATTAAATCTAGTTGGCTTAGTTGAAACCCTTGAAGAAGCGCCACAATTGGTTGAGTTTCACAGATTAGGGTTATACCGCCTCGATTTGGTCTTCTTGTTCGGTATTGACTGGTTGATTTTCATCAACATCATGATGATTTTCAGCCTCTTGATCTTCTGCCTCAACTTCATCGGTCACACCTGGGTTAACAAATCCACAACCCGTATCAATAGAACCGTTCCATTCTATAATAAACATACCTGGGTTTAGCTCGTGTGTTTCGCTTCAAAGAACATACTTCCGACCAAGTTCCTCATTAAACTTTGCATCACGACATACCACTATCTTCTTTAGTTTTGGATTGAACAATCGAAAACCTTTTGTACCGGCTCGTTTCCGATGTAAATGAGTCGTGTTGAACTGTCGTCTAACTTATGTAAATATGGCCTTGTTCCCGTTGCATAAGCCACACATCCAAATACCCGCAAACCCTCCAAGTTAGGCTTTTTTCCTTTGAAAGCCTCGTATGGAGTTTGATTAACTAGAGCTCGAGTTGAAACTCCATTAATCAAGAATGTGGAGGTGTCTAACTCCTTCAGCCCACATGTAGTTTGGTACGTCTCGTGCTTTCAAGATGCTTCTAGTCATTCCCATAAGAGTACGGTTTCGCCTTTCCACGACTTCATTTTGTTGCGGTGTGTGTAGGAGCGGTTAGATGTCTTGCTATACCCTCGTTTTCACAAAAGTTGGTAAATTCTTTTGAAGTGAACTCACCTCCTCTATCGGTCCTTAGGGTTATAATCTTCTTTCCCGACTTCTTCTCAACTAAAGCTTTGAACTTTTTGAAGTATTCAAATGCCTCTCCTTTTTCCTTCAAGGTAAAAGTCCACATAAAGCGTGAGAAGTCATCAATAAGAACAAATATGTACCTGTTGCCCGCTATGGATGGTGGAGAAATTGGTCCACATAGGTCGGCATGTATAAGTTGAAGAGAATGTGTTGCCTTAAATTTTGCAGCTTTAGGAAACGCCTTCTTGGTTTGTTTTCCTACCAAGCAAGATTCACACAACTTGTTCTCTTGATGAATTATTGGCAAATTTTCAACCATGCCCTTCCTTGCCATTAATTCCATCGCCTCGAAATTAATGTGACCCATCCTAGCATGCCATAACCAAGCATCATCTTCCATCTTTGCTTTGAGACACACCAGACTTCCAACTTGGAGCTTTATCTTGTAAAGTCTATTACTTGTTCTAGGAACCTTCATCGGCTTTCCATCTGAGTCACGCATAGTAAGAAGGTTACCTTTCATACGAATGTCACATCCGCCTTCGGTAGCTTGCCCAAGACTAATTATGTTGCTTTTTAGCTCGGGTAGGTAATAGACTCCAGTGATCAACCTTTGCTCACCCGTTTTCCCTTCAATGATTATCGAACCCTTCCCTTTAATCTCGATGTAGGAGTTATCACCAAACTTCACTGGCCGAGATATTCTCATTCAACTCCGAAAAGTATTCTCGGATCCCCGTCATGTGCTTACTTGCTCCATTATCCAAATACCAAGTGTCTTCCTCGTTTGGCTTAGTATTCAATTGGTTTGGGATAATCTTTTCTTCATTCAAGAAAACTACTTCTTGAACGCTTTTCATCATAAAAAGTGTCGGGTCATCATCATCCTCCGTTTTCAAAAGGTTTGCTTCATGCTTTTCTTTGTACACGCTCGGGACAATTAGAAGCAAAGTGACCATATTCATCACATCTGAAGCATTGAATCTTTGAAAGGTCTCGACTTTTGTTCTTCTTTTGATCCGTATTGCTCCCGGAGTTGTTTTGGTTTCCACGATTGTGGTTATTAGCTTGACCACTACCACGAGATTTGTTTTGAGAAGAAAAGTTTTGACCTTTACCGTTGCCACATGAGGAATTCCTTCCTCGACCTTTCTTATCATATCTTTCAGCCCTTCCGAACATCAACTTGCCTTGATCTTCAGAAGTGGTGTCAACACCCTTCATTCTTCCTTAAAAAGCTTTCAACCTTCCAATTGCTTCTTGAAAAGACATAGTATTCAAGTCAGCAAATTGTTCTATTGAGGCAACAATTGCAACATACCTATCCGAACGGATGCAAGCGCTTCTTAACAAGTTTCTTGTCTTCATAAACTGTTCCCAAGCTGTTGACTTCAGTTACAATTTTGCCCAACCTAGCCGCGAAGTCATCGATTGATTCGTTGACCTACATCTTTAAGGCTTCAAATTCCGTCTCCAAGGTTTGCAACCTTGCTTCTCGAACCCGATCAACACCCACATACCTGGTCTTCAAAGTTCCCAGATTTCTTTGGCTGTGTTGAATTGTGAAACTTGAAAAACAAGTTCTTCTGGAATCGCCTCGAAAAGTAACGCAACTGCCATGTGATCTTGCTTAGCAACAACTTGTGTTCCTTCCCCTGGTTCCAGTGCATCAAGTATTCCATGGACTCGGAATACCGCTTTAACTCTTATTGCCCATATGTTATAGTTCGTGCTTGTTAACATTGGACATTGAAGAGCCGTTTTAGAATGTTCAATAGGTGGTTGACTCGACTCGCCTTGCACCATCCTTCTTGAACGCCTTTTGTAAGTTATCGGTGTAGTTGGATTGACTTCCAGCCCTAGAACACTCTTGTTTTACTTCTTGCCTAAGTAAACCAAGTGTAAAGTTTGAAACTTTATCGACTTCTTGGAACCCTTTAGTCGACTGCTTGGAAACCCTTCAGTGATCGACTACTCTTGGAACCCTTGTGATCGACTTCTGCTTGGAACCCTTGTGATCGACTACTCTTGTAACCCTTGTGATCGACCGCTTGGAACCCTTGTGATCGACTTAACTTGAACCTTGCTCTTGATACCAATTCAAGACCCACAACTGAATCGCAGTTCACAAACAGAAACACAATAACACAGTAACTTGGAATAAGCTCTCCAATTAATCAGAAAAATACTTGCTTACAAAACTGATATTGAATGCATTAATGACAAACCACAGTCGGTTTGTATATATAGGAATAGAACAAGCTTTCCTAATCCTACTACAATTCTAATATAACTAGAATATTAAAACCGACATTCACCCCATGGGCTCGGGTCAATAGTTGCTGCTGCCCCATGGGCTCGGGTCCACATTAGCCCAACAGCACTTGAGGCATGGGGTACATTAAGATATAGGGACAGGTCGGTTTTTCAAGGCAAATATTTGAAAGGCAATGGGGTGAAAGCATGAGACATGACGACATTCTAGGAGCAATTTTCTAAGAGATATGGATATTTATTCCCTAATTTCCTTTTACTCTTGTCATGAAAACGATTCAAGCACTTATTAACTAATAAGCTACAAAGACGTGATAAAATAAACCGCTTCTTCAGCAGCCAGCTCAGCCTATGAGGAATGACTCTGTTGGAACTCAAACTTTTCCTCGGAATTAGAAATAAGGTGAAATTTTTGGGATGACTCATCTATATTAAGAGTTTACTCACTCAGCCTAATGTTTAGAACAAGAGACACTGGCGGTTACACCTTAAAAATCTGATAAGTTGAATAAAGTTGTTTACCGGCCTTTTTTAGAGAAAGATAGAAAATCTGATGATATTTCAAAGATTACCAGGTGATAAAATGACAAATGAAATCATGCCAATCTTCATAAATTATCTTTAGATAGGTCATATGACATGACTTACAGATTGACACCGAGAAATTATTAATGTAATGGCAGAACGGTGAACTTAGTTATGAACAATCACACTCTTCATGTATATAGAATTGATAGATTAGAGATTTCCTGTCTTGAGTCTTGACTTGCGATTGGATACCTAATGTTGACTATTTCAAGTGAAAATGACACATAAATCACAAGGGAGTTTTTTTCAAGGGCACAGCCACAAGTAGAAGTCGTTATTACTCGACATAAAGTTTTATAGGCTGTTAAGTTTCATATCGAGATAAACTAATAAAGGATTACGATTTTGATAATCCATGAAACAAGTAAAGATAACGCAAGCTTCCTTTAAAATGCACTAAAAGGACCGATCCTCCTGTAACCGTTATGCTTTATGCATGCTGACTTGCTGTTTTTGTAATACTTTCTAACAGCATCACTATTCAGGTACCATAAATAGTATTTGAGAAATTTGAACACAGCCATATATATGATCGGAAACTATAAAAAACAAATGACAGAGCTATAGGGCTACTGATATACTATAGGTCAGGCAGAGATTACAAGTGAAAAACGTGGCAAGTAATATACATAGCACTCTACTGATAAGCTAGAAATCAAGAAATAAATACAACGTTGACACAATTCATAACTAAAGTGTAAAATTGCAGTGAAGATATAAGTACATGTTACATGCTGAACCACACACTTAACTAAGGTGTAAAATTGTAGCATATGGTACCAGCTTGTAGCTAAGTCCAAAAAACTACTGCAGATATTACTGTATATGTCTTCACAAATATCTAGTCAAATCCTTATTACTTCAATTACGTACGTGGCTATAACTCTGCCAAGAACCAGACCTTCAAAACATCTATAAATAGTCAGAAAAACTCATCAGCTTCAATTCCAAAGGCTAGGTAGCTTTATATTCTTTCTTGATTCATATAAAAGAAGTGATCATGCATTAAGCCTTCTGCCCAAAACTATGAAGGTGTGTTTTTATTTGTATAAAATTTGTAAGTATATTAGTATTCTAGGACAGTTGCATAACAAGTTCAAGCAGACCGACAATGAATATCTTAAAGAGTTCGCTTCAGGTAAGTTTTGCATCTTGTCCACTTTTAATACTTGTCAGATTTATACCTCATTCCTGTATCATTTAATTTATGTGTCTTACAGAACGGCCATTATCCAACAACCTACTACGCTATGCTAGATCATGCTATTCTGTCAAATCATCTAGCAAAGCCCAAAGAGACAACCAGCTCCCAAATTCATTTACATGCATAAATGCAGCAAGTGCGGATGGTGAACTTTTTGATGGATTTCGAAAGATACAGGCTCTCGAAAAAGATTTATTTATCACTGATCTAGCAACACCAAACTTTGGCACGTATGTTGAGAAAATGATGAAAGAAGAAACTGATACAAAAGACGAACTGAAGCATGTCAAAGAGAAGTTGGAGAAGGTGCTCTTGACCGCAAATAATGAAAAAGAAGCAATCATTGATCCACTTCAGCATGAAGTCTTCGGTTCAGAAGTTGGAGGGCCAAAAACAACTATCATGAAGGGGCATAGAGAATCACTTTGGGAGTTGTTCCAGAAAACTAGCACGACAGAGGAAAAGGCTGAATCTAAAAGTAAATGTAAAAGAGAATGCTGGATCAAATCAGATGCAGAATGTAAGTACACGAAAACAAAACATCTAAGGCATAACATAGTTTACTACTCAAAAGTGAATTCAAATTGGGTTAATTACTTCAAAATGTATCATACTTGCCACTTTTTGTTACTGAACTTTATTTTTTCTTATTGTGCGTACTAAACTTTCAAATTTCGATTATTTTGTGTATTTTGTGACCATTTTACTCTTACTTTTTCAAATTTCAAAGGGTAAAATAGTCATTTTACATGGCTGAATAGTCATAAAATACACACAATAATCGAAATTTAAAATTTCGGACACACATAAGAAAAAAATAAAGTTCAATACATACAATAACAAAAAGTGACAAGTATGATATATTTTCAAGTAATTAACCCGGCCAATCAAATTCAAATAGCTATTTTTTCCTATTGATAGCAGACATATAAAATGTAACAAACACTTTTTATTAATTTATCTTATAGAAAAACCTAGTGACTTTTTAAATTAATTTACAATCTGTGTGTAAAATTAGAACTAGTAGTGGTTTCTAATTTATAACTATCCAACCAACTCGCAGCTGGTATCAAGGCCTTTTCGTCGCCTTTTGAATTTTATTAAAAATCTTTTGGTCGGGGTGTAGGAGGACTTCATGAGCAACAAGCATTTTACGATAGAAAGCAAAACGATATGATACTAACATAACTATACATCAATCCCAACTAGAATATATAGCATATATATGCCCTGTGTCAAAAGCATCAGCGAGCACCAACATGGTTCTTCGTATTTTGGAGTCTATCTTGAACCATAAAATCGCTACTATATCTACATGTGACTCATATATTAATGCTAACTTTTTGTGTAGACCTCGATCTCGAACGTAGAAGGCAAACGATGTGGTATGATGCATGTGTTGGAATCTGTTTAGATCAACTTAACCTTAATCTGTTTTGAACCATTAGCCACATTATTATGTACAATAGTTAGTATTTGTAATAGGTTGCAGCCATGATAAACGCATGCCATTAAGGCTGCAAAACGTCTGGCCAAACAAACCCTAAGACAGTTAGTTAAAGTAGTTAATAGTCAGTTATTTACAGTTATATTGAAAGGGTATGTTTGTTGGTTAGAATGAACCATCATATCCCTTCAATGACACCTCTTAGTATACTATATATAGTATGTATGTATGACAGTTATATTATCATCAAAATAACAGTTTATATTGTTAAGTTACTCCCTCCATATTTCTATCTTTCTGCCTATTTTGTATACTAGTCTGCATACCCTCATATTCTCAAGCAAACATTCAGTTGTCTATCACAAATGGTGAACACAAATACCTTTCTAGAAAATAGATGGTCAAGTCTGCAAACAAGGAGAATTGGCCATCCTAATAATTAGCATCAGAGCAAACCTGGGAGACCTTTGAGAAAGAGATCGAAAAATTATTTCATTCAAAGACAATTGAGGAGAGAAAGAGAGTCAAGGCTTGAACTGATTAGGCAAATCTCCAATGATCTGGAGGATATTAATCACTATCGACCCAACCATAAATCCGTCACAACCCACAATTACCCGGTCAACGAAAGTCAACCATACGAAAAGTCAAAAGAAGCCGTTATAGTAAACGGTTACAAAGCAGTTATAAAATAACTGCTCTATACCCTGAACCAACACAATGGTTCATATGTACCCTTTCATTCAGTATATATACTTGATACAATTGATGTAAAAACATGATGACATATTATTGATTAATACAAAGACATATTTACAGTTTTATTAATCCTTGCATATTTACTCGGTATACTTTTGATTCAACGTTAAGACCATAGATCCCGTTTAAAAGGCCAACAATCGGTATCAGAGCAGTTTGGTTTACTAACCAACAATCATCACTTACCATTACTCGTAAAAGTTCCAGAATCAAATCAAAACAGTTTCGATAAAAAAATTTCTGCAAATCGATAAGAACACAAAAATCCAAGACGTCATTTTTTTTGTTTTTTTCACACTTCTGTCGCAACAGGGGTATAATCACATAGTGATTACTCATAACCCGGCAACAAAACAATTCGCAAAATTTTTTTTAAAAAAAAACCGAAACTAGTTTCAATTACCCAATCCAAAGGATCAGAAAACGAATTCAATCTTACATTTGATTCAATAAAACTAAACGACGTCATCAATTAGGGCACAAACCAAAGATTCGAATTAGAACAAACACAACTGTTCAATAAACGGAATCAAGCCCAGAAGGATCAATTGAAACCCCAATTGATTCATTTGCATACTCCAATCGTAAAATCACTCACGGATTAGAAAACCCCAAATAAGTGAAACCCTAGGTTTCAATTGGAGGAATATGTGTGTGCTCAAAGAACACCCATACCGAAAGAAAGAAGAGGCGGTCAAAACACAGCCGTTAAAATTCCGGTCAACCGTCAAATTATTGGAGAAAGGAGAAGATAAAGTAATCTTCTTAGAGAGAGAGAGAGAGACTGATAATACTGTCTCAGAAAAGAAAAAAAAAGGGATACGCGTTGGTTTTATCTCAAAACCGAAAAGGAGATAAAAATAAACATACAAAAGGGACGCGTACACACTAAGGGCCACACACAAGGATATTATTTAATAGGGCATCGGGTTAAACCATCAACCCCTCCAGGTTCCAAAAGATTTCAAAACCACATTTCATTTTTTTTACTTTATATATTTTGATATATATTGTTTTAGTTTGATAAGTTATTTTAAAAAATTATTAAAATCTTATCATATTTTTGGATAGTATATCTAACCTAGTGATTTCACTGCTTAGAATACTGATTAGGAATAATTTGTAAGGAGTAATTAACCTTAGGTTATTCATTTTTAAATTTTATAATCTCCGGGGATAGTTTAAAAATTGTTAAAACTATACCTAGAAAAGTTTTACACCCATTTGAGGAAGATAAAACATTAAGAGCTCATTTTAAGAAATAAGAATTTTTGAAAAAAAAAACACTTTGTGTTAAAATTCTTTTTGGAGATTTATTGTCATTATCATTTAAGATATAACGAAAGGAAAGGAACCTAGTACTAACATTTCGAATAGTACACCCTAATTTCAATGCCCAATCCTAAAGCCCGCGAATTACTCTTTATGGGCAATTTGAATGCAAATCATTCTCGAAGCGAATGGTTTATGGGAAACAATTGAGCCGACTGAAACGACTCAACCCGATAAGAAAAAGCATAAAACCGCTATTGCTTTCCTTTATCAAGCCTTACCCGAAGAACAATTATTTCAAATAACAAAGCACAAAACCGCAAAAGACATTTGGAATGTTTTGAAAACTAGACACGTTTGCGAAGACAGAGTTAAACAAGCAAGAATACAAACACTCAAATCCGAATTTGAGATGTTATATATGAAGGAAGATGAAACAATCGACATCTTCACCACAAAACTTACAACACTCGTAAACAAAGCGCTAGTCTAGGACACACAATAGAAGATGAAACCTTAGTACGGAAATTACTAAATGCGGTACCCGAAAGGTATCTGCAAATAGTCGCATCTATAGAACAATACTCCAATCTAAGTGAAATGACATTAGAAGAGGCAATAGGAAGACTTAAGACCTACGAAGAAAGGATTAAGTTCAAGAAAGGAAAACAAGTGGACAGTCAAGAAAAACTGATGTTCACACGACATGACAATAGAGGGAAAAATTTCAGAGGACGTGGACGTGGAAAATATAAAGGATGGAGAAACCACGATAAAATTAACCACGAGAAGAAGGATGGAGAAAACACTCACAATCACTTCAACAAACAGAATATTGATTTCAGCAAAGTTAAATGTTACAAGTGCAATAAAACTGGTCATTATGCATCTAAGTGTTATACAAAACAAACACTAGTATGCAATCTAATCTTGTCGAGGACCGATTTAGAACCTACCTTATTAATGGCAATATTAGAAGACCCACATGTAACAAAGCTTGATGATCAAAAGGTCTCATACACGAAGAAGATGTAGGATATAAAGAGACGAGAGTAGATAGTCAGTGGTATTTAGACAACGGAGCTAGTAACCATATGACTAGGATAAGAGAACACTTTAAAGAACTATATGAGAACGTTAGTGGAAAAGTAAGATTCGGAGATGGATCTCATGTAGAGATTAAAGGAAAAGGTTCAATCCTATTAGAATGTGAAGACGAGAAACAAAGAATCATATCTCAAGTCTATTACATTCCCAGCTTAAAAAACAACTTATTGAGCCTTGGACAATTTACCGAAATTGGTTGTAAAGTTGTAATGGACGACGATGAACTACAACTTTATGACATGGACAACAAAATCTTCTTGAAAGTCACAAGACAAAGAAACCATCTATACAAAGCAAGTCTGAAGATAGGCACACCTGTTTGCTTATTAGCAAAGTTAAGTGCCAACACTTGGTTATGGCACGCAAGATTAGGACACCTCAACTTTGAATCATTAAAATCTATGACTCAAAGAGAGTTAGTTCATGGAATACCTGCCATTAAACATACAACACAAATTTGTGATGTTTGTTTAGTTGGTAAACACAACAGAGCACCATTTCCCAAGAAAGCAAAAACTAGATCAGCATCACCATTAGATTTAGTTTACGGAGATTTATGTGGACCAATCACACCACCAACAACAACATCTGAAAGAAATATATATTCTTGTTAGTAGATGACTACTCAAGATATATGTGGGCGTATTTCCTAAACACGAAAGATCAAGCATTCGATAGTTTCAAGGAATACAAAGAAACAATAGAGAATGAGCTAAGGACAACATTGAAAATGTTAAGAACTGATCGTGGAGGAGAATTCACATATAATGAATTCACTCAATATCAAGAGAAAGAGAACGCATATATGACAACTAACCGCACCTTACTCACCACAACAAAATGGAGTAGTTGAACGAAGAAATAGGACAATGATGTCTACAACGAGATGCATGATGAAAGCAACTAACATGCCATAAAACTTTTGGGCTGAAGCTGTTAGACACGCTATATACATTCTAAACATCGTTCCTACAAGAGCCTTAGAAGACATCACTCCATATGAAGCAATCAATAAAAGAAAGCCAAACTTAGAAACTTTAAGAGTTTTTGGCTGCATAGCATATGCAAAGGTACCATCACAACATCTGACAAAATTAGATGATAGAAGCAACAAAATGGTATACTTAGGAAGCGAACAAGGATCAAAAGCTTATAGGACTGCTTGATCCAACAACACAAAGAATATGTGTTAGTAGAGATGTGAAGTTTAAGGAGGATGAAGCATGGGACTGGAAGGATTACCTTGATGAACACACCAATGATGAACCCGAATGGTTTGACTTCAAAGTCGAAAACCTTGAAGTTCACAAACCAACATCGAAAAAACGAAAACCAAATCCGTATGAAGAAGACAATGATATCCCCCCGCAAAATGATGATCATGAATATGAAACATCAACAATGCACTCTCACCCCTCACAATCACAAACACCGCACCATCTACAATTTCATCACGACAAATACCAACTCACACCAACCTACCTCAACACATTCAACCAATCAAAGTAACTCAACTACAACCCGAATTTACATCCGTGACTTTGATCATACACCACTACAAGGTTTTAGAACGTTGAATGATTTATATGAAATCACCGAGGAAGTTTTACGAGCATTTTACTAACTGAAGATGAACCCAAGAATTACAAGGAAGCATCGAAGCAATGAAGGTCGAATTAGATTCCATTAATAGAAACAATACATGGGAACTAACCACTCTACCAAAAGGACATAAAGCCATTGGATTAAAGTGGGTATTCAAGACCAAGAAAGATGCTAACGAAAATATAGTCAAGCATAAAGCAAGACTAGTAGCAAAAGGCTACATACATGAGCATGGCATAGACTTTGAAGAAGTCTTTGCACCTGTAGCAAGAATGGAAACAGTCCAATTACTATTAGCCATAGCTGCTAATAACAAATGGGAAGTACATCACCTAGACGTCAAATCTGCATTTTTGCATGGAGACTTAAAAGAAGAAGTGTATGTTACACAACCCGAAGGATTTATAAAAGAAAATGGAAAAGTCTATAGATTGATAAAAGCTATTACGGTTTAAGACAAGCACCACGTGCATGGAACATAAAGTTAGACAATACCTTGAAGTCCTTAGATTTCAAGAAGTGCGCTTTAGAACAAGCTGTCTACACAAAGAAATCAAAAGACTCAATACTTCTAGTAGGAGTCTATGTGGATGATTTAATCATCACTGGCACACCAAAGAAAGAAATAGACAAGTTCAAAGCTCAAATGGAAGAGAAATTCGAGATGAGTGACCTAGGATTACTATCCTACTACTTAGGAATTAAAGTAACACAAACCGGAGGTGACATATCAATTAAACAATCCGCTTACGCAAGCAAGATACTAAAGGAAGTTGGAATGCTAGACTGCAACGAAACTTTAATACCTATGGATCCAAGAACAAGACTAACAAAGAACACTGAAGAAACAACGGTCAACTCAACTGAATATAGCTTGATTGGATGCTTACGATATTTGCTACATACAAGACCGACTTAAGTTATTCCGTTGGATTACTTAGTCGTTTATGCAAGAACGAATGAACAACACATGAAAGCTATAAGGCAAGTACTACGATATGTTAAAGGAACAAAAGACTATGGAATCACCTACAAGCACAATGGAGAAAGCAGATACAAGGCTATAGTGATAGCATACGGAAGTCAACACTCAAGAAGGCAAAGGCACTACTGGAATTATCTTCTACTATGGTGAATCACCAATCAGCTGGAGTATACAAAAGCAAGCCACGGTAGCTTTATCATTATGTGAGTCGAATTCATTGCCGAGCAACAGCAGCAAGCAACACAAGCATTATGGTTAAAGAGACTACTTAGCAAGCTTACACACACGCAAGAAGAAAAGGTTACAATACTTGTCGACAACAAGTCCGCCATCGAACTAATGAAGAATCCCGTATTCCACGGAAGAAGTAAGCACATTGATATAAAATACCACTTTATAAGAGAATGCGTCGAAAGAGAAGACCTACAAGTCGAATTCATAAGTGCAGAATTTCAGAAGGCGACATACGATAAAGGCATTACAGAAGATCAGATCCCACAATGCGACAACTAATTGGAGTCAAAGATCTCAAACAAGATGATTGTGATTAAGGGGGAGAATATTGGGTTAATCACTATCGACCAAACCATAAACCCGTGACAACCCAGAATGACCTGGTCAACGAAAGTCAACCATACGAAAAGTCAAAAGAAGCAGCAGCAGTTATAAAATAACTGCTCTATACCCTGAACCAACACAATGGTTCATATGTACCCTTTCATTCAGTATATATACTTGATACAATTGATGTAAAAACATGATGACATATTATTGATTAATACAAAGACATATTTACAGTTTTATTAATCCTTGCATATTTACTCGGTATACTTTTGATTCAACGTTAAGACCATAGATCCCGTTTAAAAGGCCAACAGAGGAGATGCTCAGGAAAAAGATAGAAGAAATTAAAGTGTACAATTCTGCACTGTCTCAAACACAGTCCTACAAGGCCTTAAACAAACACAAGAGATATAAGTGTTATGGTTGCACAACAAGAGGGCACATTATTAGTAATTGTCCAAACAAGGGAAGGAATTCATTTTCGGTTTAAACTTGAATCAAAAACGTGTTTTTAGAGGCAAGACACTCCTAAATCGATGTTTGGTGAATGATACCAATTGTAGGTCACAACTAGATGATCTAGTATCATACAAAGGGGAGAGAGAGAGAGAGAGAGAGAGAGAGAGAGAGAGAGAGAGAGAGGGGGGAAAGCTTCTATTAAAGCACACACTTACAAGATACTTCCACACCTAACATTTTGGAGGTTTATATATGTCTTACATGCCACTAAATGTGCTCATGGGCTTGAGCTTTATGTTCTTGGACTAGGCTTAAACATATTAGATTACGTTTATAAGTTAACTAGACATTTAGTAGCTTAGCCCATACCAAAAAGCCCGATACTAAGCTAGCTAACTATTACAACGTCTAGAACAAATTACAATGTTCATATATAAAGAATAGCTATTACTTTAATCTATATTTCTGTAATGATAACAAAACTTGTCGAAGAGGAGGTCTAAAAGTGGTTTGCATTATTAACACAACAAATTTAAATCATTTGCTTTCTATTTTCTATTGTTTACACTTGATAAAAACAGCTTTTGCACCGTTTATTTTACATATGCATAAAATATTCGTTCTCGAGGCACGCATTGTAGTTTTTGGCACAGGTCCTCAAAAACCACATGAAGGCCGTGACAAAAAGTGTCATACAAGAGTATGATTACATCATTCTAAAATATGTAATTTTACATACAGTTGTTCTGTGTAATGGGACGAACATGCAAATGAGAAATAGTATGAGACAATCTCTAAGCTAATATATGCAAATGTTGAATCAATACAAAATATAATTCTCTACTGGAAAACCTTTTATTTTTTTTAACAAAGAAAACCGTTAGATTAGCCGCCATTTGTGCGGTTCATAGTGTGAAGTTAGTACCAGTCCGGTGTTGTCATTTCACTATCAGTGGCCTCAACGTCGATTTGTGTGGTCCCTTCAGGTAACAATGAGTCATTCTTTTGTCTTCTTTCTTCTTCACATACTGTAATAATATATATTTGAATTCCCTAGGCCAAGGTCTGCTTCGTTACTTGCTATAATCACAGCGTTTAATCAGCCACATATTGTTATCGACATAAGGTTGAGTGATGGAGGATACATCATAACTTTCCAGCATTATAATTCATAAGGGTTCGTCATCGAAATTGTACTGAATTGAGTGAATTCATTAGTGTTGTTATCAGGAAAGGCCAAATCTCTAGTGCTTGGGTTTTAGTGATATTTTAGGAAACAACTGTTTATAAAGTAGCTTGTCATTTTAGCGGCCAGCAATCATAAAATTATATAATTTTACTAGGGACCATGCAACCATTTTAACGTTTATGTCATGTGGTGGTCCGGGATCCAATTCTCATGCATCTAGAAACACAAAAATATCTGGTGCCGAAACTAACTTTTGTTTATGAAATATGTTGTAAAAAGGAAATGTTAATGCAGATACTAAACCATAAACATGAGCACTAATCTCAAGAGAATACTAAGGTTCACAACAGGACTTTTCAATAAGTATGATAATAATGACTATTTTTAAAGCTGCGCATTGTACTCGAGTCCTTGGAATAATTAAGAAATAATTAAAAGTCATATAATTCCACAAATAAAGGTGTAGATTGGGGGAATACCTTGACCCACGGGTGCTTTTGGCACCAGGCCATTGTCCACCCTCAAGGAATAGCTCCGGCAACTCTCCTGGCCTAGTGGGGCACCAACTGGAGTTAGCACGAGCCAAGACTTCGGACCCCGAGCTCTTATTCCACAAAGTCTCTTCAGTGTGCCCATAGGTTTTGCGGAGGTGGGTACTTATATGAAGCAAATGCCTAGGATGGGAATTGAACCTGGGGCAATTGACTCAAGCACAAGTGCTCCAACCATTGGACTAATGCTTCATTGGTATTAAAAGCCATATAATAGTTTTATGTAGTGTTTTAGGTTCCAATTCTCATTAAGAAACACATATGTTTGACAATCTAATAGACTAAAACAGAATCATATAGTGCATGCGTCCTGAATAGTCACCCATGGATACACAATAATGTTAAATACTTGAGTGCTCAGAAGTTTACCTTCTCTGCTAGTGTCCGCACAGCTTGCAGCCAAGCATTACTCTCTGAACAACAGTATCCTTGTCCCTAAAATGTAAACAATTATCTAAAATTTAATATTTGATTAGTTATTTAGATATAGTGGAGCACTGAAGTGTGTCTACAATGTTAGCAATCGACGAATTTGATGAGCAATAACCACGAAAAAACTGAAGTCATAGTTTATATCCATAAGAATGTGAAATAAGGGGGAGAATATATAGATATTAATCATGTTCATAGTTGTCGACTATGTTTACGTGTTTAATACGTTAAAAAGAACCCATACGTCTTATTCCTGCTATAAGACTATTTAGGTATTGTTCCTATTAAAAAACGCCAAAGAAAAGTTGCCCCATGATAAAGGAAAGACGTAATAAAGATCATAAAGTGTGTGAAAGCAACATGTCCAAAATATCCATAACAACTTTTGCCACATTCAAGGCCCGCATGATACGCTTCCTTATTTTCCTTTTCTTTTGAGAATTGCCTTTTATTAGATTATTTCCTTTTTTCGACCCACAACGTGTAAGGAAAATGAGGCATGGGGTACATTAAGATATAGAGACAAGTCAGTTTTTCAAAGCAAATATATGAAAAGCATCGGGGAGAAAGCATGAGACATGCCGACATTCTACGAGCAATTTTCTAAAAGATATAGATATTTATTCTCTAATTTCCTTATACTTTTTTCGTCAAAATGTGTAATCCCAACCATACAAGCATGTATTTACTAATAAGCTACAAAGACGAGATATAATAAACCGCTTCTTCAGCAGCCACATCAACTATGAGGAATGACACTGTTGGAACTCAAACTTTTCCTCGGAACTAGAAACTAGGTGAAAATATTGGGATGACTCATCTATATTAAGGTTTACTCACTCGGACAAATGTTGAAGATGGATTAGCAAGACACATTGCCAGTTACACCTACAAATTGGTAAAGTTGAATTAAGTTATTTACCTTTTCTTAGCCGAGAAAATATAAGATCTTCTGCAGGTCAAAAAAATAAACTTAACAGTCAACCTCAACGTATATATAGAATGGAATAAATTCTTGACTTTTCAATTGGATACCTCAAAAAAAGAACAGATAAGGCAAGCTTCCTTTCGGTAGAAATGCAGCAAGGACCTATCCTCCTGTAGCAACCATTATGCTTCTACTGATATACTGTGACTGATTCTTTGTTGGATTTAATCTTACTATGATGGACAAATCAAGGTAATATATGAATGTATAAACTTGCTTTGTTATTGATACTTGCTAATATTTGTTCATTCCATGTGCTCCATCCTTCAGTGCAATATCCTTCTGGCCTGGTGGGTCCTTGGCTGCTACAACGTTGCTAGTTTCACCCACTTCTGCCGGCTTTTCACCCCAAGGAACTTTTGCAATTTCATGGCGTATCACTTTTAAATTAATGAACTTCCTATAGCAATCTGTTATTGCCTCACTATCTTCATTTGTTAGACCGTCTTCATTCTTTTGATGGCTTTTGTTGATTTGTTGCAAAGGTTTTATCATCTTCGATAATCATCGTTACTATCATCACAACATCAAGGCCTTGTTCCCATCATACTCATACATCTTCATCTTTGGCATCATTGCCTTTGTCAACCATCATGGTTGTAGGGTTCTTCATGAACCGAGGTTTCAAGGTTGGTTCTTTTCTCGATCTCTTATGAACAAACTGTGTTCATTCTTTCTTTGTAACAAAACGCATCCATGTTTTCTTCTTCTCCTTTCTTTCTATTCTTCTCTCTTGAATCTCAATCTGCCCCTTTTTTTTCTTGGTTAACCACCAGTCTTTGGTGGTAACCGTCTCTCTTATCTTTCTTTATCTTCATCGTCATTCATGGCAGATTTTTGAGTGTGTTGTTTGATCCCTTTCTCTGATACCACTGTTGGATTTAATCTTACTATGATGGACAAATCACAGGTAATATATGAATGTATAAACCTGGCTCTGATACCACTGTAACACAGGTTTTGTGACATGATTCCAGGATCGAATGATCCAAACAACAATATGTACAAAACATCAATGAAAGGAGTAATAAAAGGAAAACACAGAAAATGGGTTGAACCCTTTATAAACTGATATATAATAACGTATGGGTTAACTTGTTTGTTTACAAATACACACATATATATACTAATCTAAAAGACACATATGAAAGGGTATGTCCTTTCACAAAACGGTTTCTAAACCATAAATAACTAACTATTCGGTTACTAACTTTTATTCTAACATATCTAGCCCTTAGGCTTTATTCTTAATACTATAACATCCAAACATAATCTTTTGATACTAAATCATTAGGGGGGAGAATGTTAGCCTCTAATTATTTAGATCAAAGATTATGTTTGGATGTTATAGTATTAAGAATAAAGCCTAAGGTCTAGATATGTTAGAATAAAAGTTAGTAACCGAATAGTTAGTTATTTATGGTTTAGAAACCGTTTTGTGAAAGGACATACCCTTTCATATGTGTCTTTTAGATTAGTATATATATGTGTGTATTTGTATTTTTTTTTGGGTAAAAGGTCAATGACCCGGTAAATATATTACTCCAAAAAACGTTTAAGTACTAAGGATATGGGTGAATCCCATATCTCAGCCCGTTACATAGGCGAAAAGCTTACATAACAAGATACTTTCTATTTTCTAAAGAAGAAAATATACCACTACTCAAAACATAACATCAGACTCCTATGAAGATAACATTTACTTCCTACCAAGACCTTGGAGCTTGATACCATAAGTGTCGTAGTAGGCATCAAATACGGAAGATCGTAAACTGATCGCATAGTTATCATAACCATAGTTATCAAAGTTATCTTCAAGATCATGACCACCACCAAATAAGTTACTCGACTCATCAAAGGTGTTTACAACCTCCTCATCATCACTGTCGGATACCACAATCTCTCCCACCTTAGAGAATGGGTTGACCCTTTTAATAGAAGAAGTAGGGGAAAATCCTTTTTACGGAAAATCAACCTTTCTAATAGGATTCCCAGCATCATCAACAAGAGTAGCTTTCCCATCCATAAGAAGCTTTTCAAGCTCTCCAATTTTCTCAACAATAGGGGTAGTGCCACCCTCGTTAGCTTCCATTGAATCATCACAGCGGCTGCTCCTTAGCTTCCATTGAACAACCATAATCCACTACATCAGTAGAAGTACCACATCAGCCAGTCGATCATATTAAGAGCATCAAACGGGTTAGATGTAGTAATCGTCTTCCCACTCATACTAGCCACTTCAGTAGCTTTCATCTTAGAATTATCCATCCGTTTTGGGATTAGGGGGGCTTTAGGTTGATACCAGAATTAGGCCCCACACTAGGTTTATTAAAACCTCCCTTACAGGACATTTGTACCACCATTCCTACCCTATTCTTATTACTACAGTTTGAAAACCCGTAACAGTGTGTAGGCTGAGTAGACGGCGGTGGAACAATTTAGGACAGTCAAGCGGTATGACCAAACTGTTTACACACGTATCACATCTTGGCAGTTTCCATTCATATTCAACCTGGATCTTTCAATAGTAGAACCCGATCCATCCAGTAAGGGTATCTCAACAGTGAGGCTTTCCCGAAGAGCCTTATCCGCACGAACTTCAATCAAGCACCTAGCAAAACTACTGCGGCCCCAGGAATCCAAGCACATTTGAATAGTGTAGGAATCTAGCATTTTCGAAGTACCAATCAATGTAGCAAGAAGACTGAGACCATCATCTGAAAACATAGCAAGAGGAACATCATGAAATTTAACCCACACCTGAATGTTAGTCAAATCTTTTAAGCCGATTAGTAATCAACGTCAAGTTTTAAGATAA
The DNA here is from genome assembly GCA_910596185.1 of Chrysanthemum makinoi. NCBI lineage: Eukaryota > Viridiplantae > Streptophyta > Magnoliopsida > Asterales > Asteraceae > Chrysanthemum > Chrysanthemum makinoi. Next base: position 42,434,145 of record OU343225.1, on the reverse strand, counting down.
TTGGCACATTCCTAATCATCACGGACCGTTTTCAAGAACATCATCAACACCTTTACGAGTGGAAAACTTAAAGAAAAAGAACCCCTTCGCATTCATCATAACTTTTTGAATCCCATACTTGGCCCACGTATTACAAACATAATAATCACGACCGGGAAAAGCAATACGTTTACCAAGAAAATAACCATAAAGGGTATTCTCAAATTTAGAGTTTACCTCTTCCACTACTTCCATAGGAACTGAGAGATCCACCTCAGTAGACTTGTTACTACATTCCAACCTACGAAAATTAGGCTTGTGTTTCATAGCATCATTGGACGTAGCACCCGCATATGAAACCGGCTTATTAACACCACGCATAGCCTCTTCAAAATTCTTGCACGCCGCTAAAACAACCGGATCACGACTTGGCTCAGTTTCACTCCCACAGTTACCAGGAGTTTTATCAGAACTTGTTCCAAAATTTTGTGATTGACAAGCAACATTGAAGCTCGAAACTTGTGGAACCGTCTCCACATGAGGTTCATTAGTAGACTCCGTAGCCACTTGCATGCGTGCGTTAAGTTCAGCGAGATCAATATTACCAACGTTTTCGAAACCCACAGAATGTGGTGACTCTCCCAAATCCGACATCAAGAAACCCTAAGTACAAAATTCACGCTGAAAGTAACAAGAAGAATATAACATCTGATCTTCACAACTAGATGAGTAAAACCCTAGTTTAGACACTAGGGTTTATAAACAATAAGATCACAATACTAACCCATATTAAATACCAAGTACAGATAATCCAATATAGACTACGAGTGAAGAATATGAATCAAACCAAGCAGGTGAGAATTAAATAGAAACCATGCATATATGACAACCTGAGGTCGGTTCACATGCAAAAACAACAACGAAAAACCAATTCTAACCCCAACTAAAAGCGATCAAGGATTAAATCTTATTACACCGACCCACGATTGAAGATTGAATGAATAAACAATAATGGGCAGTAGAGATAAGATAAAATTGATCGACCAGTTGTGAATAAGGGTTTAAGAACGTAATTCGTTTAGTCGCCAGAGAGGGTATCGTTTTTTAATCTATCAACTTCTTATTATGTAAACAAACAAGTTAACCCATACGTTATTATATATCAGTTTATAAAGGGTTCAACCCATTTTCTGTGTTTTCCTTTTATTACTCCTTTCATTGATGTTTTGTACATATTGTTGTTTGGATCATTCGATCCTGGAATCATGTCACAAAACCTGTGTTACATTCTTTCCTACACCATCACTATTCAGGAACTATTTACAGGATTCCCGAAACTAGAACAAAGCTTTACGGACGAAAACTAGACATAGCAAATGACAGAGCTATACGTCTACTAGTATATTATGACCCAGGCAAAGATTACACCAAGTGCAAAAATGTGGTACATTAAATACAAAACAGTTGTATTGAAAAACTGAAAATCAACATATAGATGCATTCTGAAACACAACTCGTGAGTAAGGTTTGATATTTCTGTGAATATATGACATGCCACATTCTCGGAACGATATACACTACTTGTATCATTTACTATAAATTAAATGATAATTCTTGGGGTAACTCATCTTTATTAAGAGTTTACTCACTCAGCCTAATGTTTAGATGACAAATATCTACTGAATATGTCTTCACAAATATCTAGTCAAATGGTTATTGTTTCAACTACGTGGCTATTACTCTGCCAAGAACCAGACCTTCAAAACACCTATAAATAGTCAGAAAAACTCATCAGCTTCATAAGGTGATTTTTTTTCTTTCTTGATTCATAGTAAAGAAGTGATCATGCATTAAGCCATCTGCCAAAAAAATATGAAGGTGTGCTTTTATTTGTATAAAATTTATAAGTATATTAGTGCTTAAACTTTTACTCATTCTTTTCTGTCCCATTGCAGTTTCTAGGACAATTGCATAACAAGTTCAAGCAGACCGACAATGAATATCTGAAAGAGTTCGCTTCAGGTATGTTTTGCATCTTGTCCACTTTTCATATTTGTGAGATTTATACCTCATTCCTGTGTCATTTAATTAATGTGTCTTACAGAATGGCGATTATCCAACAACCTACTACGCTATGCTAGATCATGCTATTCTGTCAAATCATCTAGCAAAGCCAAAGACAACCATCTCCCAAACTCATTTACATGCATAAATGCAGCAAGTGCGGATGGTGAATTTTTTGATGGATTTGAAAGATACAGGCTCTCGAAAAGATTTATTTATCACTGATCTAGCAACACCAAACTTTGGAATATGTTGAGAAAATGATGAATGAAGAAACTGATACAAAAGACGAACTGAAGCATGTCAAAGAGAAGTTGGAGAAGGGTGCTCTTGACGCAAATAATGAAAAGAAGCAATCATTGATCCACTTCAGCATGAAGTCTTCGGTTCAGAAGTTGGAGGGCCAAAAACAATTATCACGAAGGGGCATAGAGAATCACTTTGGGAGTTGTTCCAGAAAACTAGCACGGCAGAGGAAAAAGCTGAATCTAAAAGTAAATGTAAAAGAGAATGCTGGATCAAATCAGATGCAGAATGTAAGTATACGAAAACAAAACATCTAAGGCATAACATAGTTTACTACTCAAAAGTGAATTCAAATTGGGTTAATTACTTCAAAATGTATCATACTTGACACTTTTTGTTACTGAACTTTATTTTTTCTTATTGTGCGTACTAAACTTTCAAATTTTGATTATTGTGTGTATTTTGTGACCATTTTACCCTTACTTTTTTCAAATTTTGAAGGGTAAAATGGTCATTTTACATGGCTGAATAGTCAAAAAAATACACACAATAATCGAAATTTAAAATTTCAGGACACACAATAAGAAAAAATAAAGTTCAATACACCAATAACAAAAGTGACAAGTATGATATATTTTCAAGTAATTAACCCGGCCATTCAAATTCAAATAGCTATTTTTTCCTATTGATAGCAGACATATAAAATGTAACAAACACTTTTTATTAATTTATCTCATAGAAAAACCTAGTGACTTTTTAAATTAATTTACAATCTGTGTGTAAAATCAGAACTAGTAGTGGTTTCTAATTTATAACTATCCAACCAACTCGCAGCTGGTATCAAGGCCTTTTTCGTGCCTTGAATTTTATTAAAATCTTTTGGCGGGGTGTAGGAGGACTTCATGAGCAACAAGCATTTTACGATAGAAAGCAAAACGATATGATACTAACATAACTATACATCAATCCCAACTAGAATATATAGCATATATATGCCCTGTGTCAAAAGCATCAGCGAGCACCAACATGGTTCTTCGTATTTTGGAGTCTATCTTGAACCATAAAATCGCTACTATATCTACAGTGACGCAATATTACTGCTAACTTTTTTGTGTAGACCTGATACTGGAACTGTAGAAGGCAAGCGATGCTGTGGTATGATGCATGTGTTGGAATCTGTTAAGATCAACTTAACCTTAATCTGTTTTGAACCATTAGCCACATTATTATGTAAATAGAGTATTTGTAATAGGTTGCAGCCATGATAAACGCATGCCATTAAGGCTGCAAAACGTCTGGTCTGGGCCAAAGGCTAAACAGACCCTAAGACAGTTAGTTAAAGTAGTTAATAGTCAGTTATTTACAGTTATATTGAAAGGGTATGTCTGTTGGTTTGAATGAACCATCACATCCCTTCAATGACACCTCTAGTTAACTATATATAGTATGTATGTATGACAGTTATATTATCATCAAAATAACAGTTTTATGTTAAGTTACTCCCTCCACATTTATGTCTTTCTGCCTATTTTGTATACTAGTCTGCATACCCTCATATTCTCAAGCAAACATTCAGTTGTCTATCACAAATGGTGAACACAAATACCTTCCTAGAAATTAGATGGTCAAGTCTGCAAACAAGGAGAATTGGCCATCCTAATAATTAGCATCAGAGAAAACTTGGGAGACCTTTGAGAAAGAGACTGCAAAATGATTTATTCAAAAGACAACTGAGGAGAGAAAGAGGTCAAGGCTTGGAAACTGTATTAGGCAAATCTCAATGACTGTGAAGAGATGCTTTCAGGCAAAAGATAGAAGAAATTAAAGTGTACAGTTCTGCACTTCTCAAAAACAGTACTACAGGCATTAAACAAACACAAGAGATATAAGTGTTATGGTTGCACAACAAGAGGGCACATTATTAGTAATTGTCCAAACAAGGGAAGGAATTCATTTT